>CM021105.1:417396590-417585150 GCA_007115665.2 Sequoiadendron giganteum
AGGGATTAAGAGGGTATAGGGGTTGAGGGATTAGGGTTTAAGGGTTGAAGGTTGAGGGTTGAGGGATTAAGATGGTATAGGGATTGAGGGATTAGGGTTTAAGGGTTGAGGGATTTGGGTTTAAGGGTTGAGGGTTGAGGGATTAAGAGGGTATAAGGGTTGAGGGATTAGGGTTTAAGGGTTGAGGGATGAGGGTTTAGGGGTTGAGGGTTGAGGGATTAAGAGGGTATAGTGGTTGAGGGATTAGGGTTTAAGGGTTGAGAGTTGAGGGTTCAAGGATTAAGCGGGTATAGGGATTGAGGGATTATGGTTTAAGGGTTGAGGGATTAGGGTTTGAGGGTTGAGGGATTAAGAGGGTATAGGGGTTGAGGGATTAGGGTTTAAGGGTTGAGGGTTGAGGGTTGAGGTATTAAGAGGGTATAGGTGTTGAGGGATTAGGGTTTAAGGGTTGAGGGATTAGGGATTAAGTGGGTATAGGGGTTGAGGGATTAAGGTTTAAGGGTTTAGGGTTTATGTCTCTATCTCCCACTTGCCACTTCTCCCCTTCTCCCACTCTCTCCCACTCTCCCCCTCCTTCCCTCTTCCTCTCTCTCTATCTTCGAATCTCCATTTCTCCCCTTCTCCCACTCTCTCCCACTCTCCCACTCTCTCCCACTCTCCCCCTCTCTCCCTCTCTCTCTATCTTACACTCTCCACTTCTCCCACTCTCTCCCACTCTCTCCCACTCTCCCCTACTCTCCCACTCTTCCACTCCCCCTCTCTCCTCTCTCTCTATCTCCCACTCTCCACTTCTCCCCTTCTCCCACTCTCTCCCCTTCTCTCCCTCTCTCCCTCCCTCTCTATCTCCCACTCTCCCCTCTCTCCCTCCTACTCTAGCTCCAACTCTCTCCCTCTCTCTTTCTCCCACTATCCCCTTCTCCCTCCCTCTCTATCTTCCACTCTCCCCCTCTCTCCCTCCCACTCTCTCAGAAACTCCTATACTATCAAAAGTACACTAAGAAAACCTAATTTCACATAACGCACTCAGGTTATAACACATGCACATTATAACGCGAGCGCATTTTGGATTCCACTAAAACGGTAAAAAAATCAATATATCCGTGATTTGAAGGCCCACAGTTTGCATATTCCCCTGGTTTTGTGCGTGCTCTGACAAAAAATATATTTTTGATGATGTTGTGAAGTGTGCAAGCATTTTTTTCACTTTCCATCACCTTTTCCATGATCTTTTTACCACCTTTGCATGAAATAGCAGAGTTTCGACATTGAAAGACATATAATATCAATTGAAGTTTGAATTCCATTGAAAACTGATATACAATTGAACTGTGGAAGGGAACAAGCTTTTGAACAAGTCAAATTGCTGTGGAGTTAGAAGAAAGAAGAAGCTAAGGCTACATAATTGGGTTGAACTCCTCCATTTGAAAGTCCAGTTTTTAAGGTATGTGAAGTCTTTACAAATTTTCTTTCATTCTATTATGGATTGCTTTCATTTTTGTTTGAAATTATAACCTTAGGTTGTCAATGCACATTTTAAATTACCAAATTATATACACAATTATTTACACTTGCCAATCACCATTTTACACTTGCCAATTATAGAAATTCAAAACCATTCCCCAAAATTCATCCTTTAAGACAACTCCAAGCCTCTCCCATTCCTCTGAAGGGTCCAAACACCTTCCAATACCTCTACACAAACTGATGTACTACAAAGGAATAAATCAACACCTTTCTTGACACACTTATTCAACTATATTTCCCTTCACAAAACATTTGATTCGTGAAAAGACAATTAGGTCTCAAAACAAGATCATTTGTAGGTCTTAGGACCTTACCTGCTCAACTAGGCTTCCAATACAAAACCCCCCATTTTTCAATGCAAAGAGGGAGGGTTTGTAGAAACTCATATACCCAGGCCTTCCCAGACCATTCCAAAGCATCAAACATCTTCAAAATACCCTGCACAAGGTCAAAAGTTCATTACATAGACCACTCCTTCAACAATTGATGGGGAGTCTTATCTTTCAAGAGTAATATTGCTCTTCCCAAGACCTATTCTCTGGTCTTCCTAGGGTATTCCTCTCTACCCTACTCAGGGATTCCTCCTAGACCCCTATTAGCTCATAAGACTCTCTACCAATTTCAGATTCTTCACCATTGCTCTCAATTCACCACTAAGCTTCCCCGGGCTCCACACTAACCCAAAGTGTCCTAACCACTCGAGGGGCTACGAAAGGGTATTATCACTATCCCCTTGTTTATTTGGCTCCTCACTGATCCATCTCATAGGATTCTTTCACCTTGTACCCATCGCTTTCTTGAAAAACCCAATTTTAGGTCTTGTAGCCTTTGCCCAATTAAGCCTCCTAGAACCCGTTTTCTTGGCTTTTCTCAAAAATGGTCTTAACAACCCCCAAATATTTTTATAGATTATTTCTATTGGTACCCTAGGCTTCAAGATTTACCCTGTCTTTAGTCCCTTTGGCATCTGTACATAGGATTGTCCTCAAGGGTTTCTAGGGTTCTGGCTCCTTTTTCCAACTTTGAGGGCTTCAATGACCTCCTCAACTCTCCTCCTTGCACAAACATGTCTAGAATACATGTTCCCACACTCTCTTTCTCTTTATTGGCACAAACTAGTCCATTTAGCAACTTTCTTTACTGTTGTCCTCTCCAAGCCACTAGCCAAAATGCACTTGCACTCGCCTAGTTCTTGATGAATTCACCATCTCCCCTGCAAACCAAGACACCACACACCATATGTACACTATAAAAATAGTCCCCTAATTTATTCCAAGTGGCCATGGTAGCCTTGCCATGGGAATTCAAGTGGGGATCATTATTTCCAAAAACTAGCCTGAATCGACTATGAGACCAAACACTCTAAAAACTTGTAAAACATAAAGCAATTGAACTAAATGGATAATGTAATGCTTCACACAGTAATTAAGTGACACAATTGAAAGACTCAAAGCATTAGACAGGTCCTTTCAATCCATTCTTGACTGGATGAAGGCACAAAAAAAGAAATTCAATGAAATTTGCACTCTTCCAACTCACAAATTCCCCTTCCAAAACTCGAAATCGTACAATAGCTTTCCCACATGCTCAATTAGGGTTTTTATGACCTTATATACCTTTCTCCCATGTTCTAGGACCCTTGGGTCAGGCTTAGAGCATCATTAATGCCCTTTTCCCACTTTTAGGACAAATTGCCAAGTCTACAAGGACTAATTTGCCTAATTTCATCATTTAGGCTTCTCCAAACTTCAAGGCTCTAGAATACCCTAAGTTTGCCGTAACTCACACATCAAAAAAAATATTGGGACTTTACATCATAGTCCTTATTCCCTTGGTGGTTGGCTAGAACCATCAACAATAAAAGACCCTACTTTTGTACACGATGATTGTAAGTATTATTTAAATGAAGCCTTCAATGACATATTTTTCAATTATCTTGAATGGATACATTTTTAAGGAACTAATATTCTTCTCATTACCATGGTACAGATAAAATTATCCGCCATGCCGAAGAAAAAGACAAAGAGGAAACTGACAGACGAAGAGAACGAAACCTTGAAAGAAAAGGAGAGAGTTCAGGTGGCGGCATATCGTGAAAAGAAGAAATTGGAAATGATTGATGAAAACAACTTGATTGTAGAGGAACCTCAACCTTCAAAAAGAAAACAGGAATTGGCAGCACAACAAGCACGAATGCGAAAGCATTGTCGTAAGACAGATTTAGATACCATAGTTGGAGACACACCCTCTACGACAAGTGAATATGAAGGGACACCATTAAGCACAAGCGAATATGGAGGGACACCATCTAGCACAAGTGAATATGGACGAACACCATCTACTGCAAGTGAATATGGAGGGACACCATTTACCGCAAGTGAATATTGTTGGACACCATCCAACACATCTCAAGTTGAGAGTACATCATCACTCAAAATTGACAAAGAAGGTATGCCATCATTCCCATATGAACCTCAAGGTATGTCTTCTTCTCCACCCTCGATCAAAGGTATGCAATCTAGCCCACCTCAATTAAATATTGATGAAATTCCTAATGTTGATGTGTATGTACCTAGGAGAACACCACCAAAAAATTTTGTGTAGAAAGCCAAAGTATTTGATTAATATTGATGATGAGATTTTGCAGCACATGGAAGGTAAGATTTCAACATGTACTTGTAGAAGATATGCTGATAAGAGCCCATTTAAAATTGTATATGGGTTACATCCAAGGGGTGTGCTTGAGCTAAGAGACCTAAAAGGTTATGAAGGAATCAGTGGACATGTTGATGGTTTTTCTCAGTCAATGAGAGAGGTTCATGAGCAGGTAAAGAAGACATTAATGGAGCTAACCATAACTTGAAGGCTAAAAGAGATGAAGGGAAGAGAGATCTACAATTTGAAATAGGTGATTTGGTGATGGTATACTTGAATAAGGCAAGACTATAGAAAGGCATACCAAGTAAGCTGCAGATGAAAATGATATGGCCATGTAAAGTGTTGGCTAAGTATGGATCCAATGCATATAAGGTGGAGTTACCCAAGGAGATGTCCACTTCACCTATCTTCAATGTGAAGGACTTGGTGAAGTATAAAGGACTAGAAATGGATAAGGAATGGTATATAGCTAAGGTGAGTAAGGATGTGGACGAACTCAAGGTACCTGATCAGATTAGACCACAAGTGGACAAGATTCTAGACTCAAGGGTGAAGAAGAAGACTAGGCACAAGACATACATGGAGCACCTAGTGAAGGGGAGACATCAACCAGAGTCAAAGGCTACTTGGATAGCAGAAAGTGACTTTAAGAAGCATGAAATTAGTGAGGAGCTCTTGACACCATAGGTTCCTTAACTTCTTTGTTGCAGGGGGGAGAATGGTGCAGGAGCACCTTAAGGTCTTTTGGAGAGATCTTTGCAATTTTGGCTTGTAGGTGGTTCTAGCCAACCACCAAGGGAATAAGGACTACGATGTAAAGTCCCAAGAGTGTTTTTGATGAGTGAATTGGAAATAGGTTTGTTAGGGGCTTGCGGTTTGGGTAAGTCTTGGACACTGTGAGCATAATGAGCAATGTTGCCTTGGCTATTTGTCCTAAAAGTTGGAAAATGGCATTAATGATTCTCTAAGCCTGAACCAAGGGTCCTAGAACTTGGGAGAAAGGTATATAAGGTCAGAAAAACCCTAATACCTGGGTTGGAGGATTGTTTTCATGAATTGAGACTTGGAGAGTACATTTTTGTGATTGGAAGAGAGCAAGTTTTCATTGAATTTCTATGTTTGAGCCTTCATCTAGTCAAGAATGGATTAAAAGGACTTATATAATGCTTTGAGTCTTCCATTTGTGTCACTTAATTACCTTGTGTAGCATTAGATTAGTCATCTAGACCGACTAGTTATCTTTTTGCAAGTTTTTGGTGTTCTTGGTCTCATTGCCGGTTCAAGCCAGTTTTGTGAATAATGAGTCCCACTTGACTTCCCATGGCTTTCCTCTCATGGCCACTTGGAATCAAGTTAAGGACTATGTAATTAGTGTACATATAGGTTTTGGGGTCTTGTTTTGCAGGGAAGGTGATGAAATCATCAAGCACTAGGTGAGTGCAAGAGCATTCTGGCTAGTAGCTTGGAGAGGACAATAGCAAGGAGAGTTGCTAAATGGATTGGTTTGTGCCAATAAAGAGTATGGGAGTGTAGGAAATTGTATCTCAATCATGTGTGTGCTAGGAGGAGAGCTGAGGAGGTCGTTGAAGCCCTCAAAGAAGGAAAAAGATCCAAAAACCATAGGAACCCTTGAAAATAGGGGGTTTGAGGAAAATCATATGTACGGGAACTTGTAGGACCTAAGGCTTGGTAAATATTGGAGCCTTGATGGTCAAAAGAAAGAATTTACAAAAACATTTGGGGGTTGTTAAGACTGATTGTGAGAAAAGTCAAGAAAACGGGTTCTAGGAGGCCAAATTGGGGCAGAAGGCTACAAGGCCTAAAATTGAGTTTTTCAAGAAAGTGATGGGTAAAAGGTGAAAGAATCCAATAAGATGGATCAGTGAGGAGATAAATCATCAAAGTGAAAACTAGGATACTAGTGCAGGGACACCTCGACTCTTGAAATTTATGACAAGCGTCATAATTTTGTAATGTTTTAGTCATTTAGAATTTTGTGGGACCATGTTAAGAAATGGTTAAGTGTTTAAAATTGCAATGATATATTCATCAAAAGGATTAAATGACAGTTGTAACCAAATGGGAATATTGGGTAGATGAATAGTTTGTCTAACTACCCTAGAATCTCTATAAAGAGACAACATGTAACCGAATACAGGGAGATAGAGGAAATAGAGAGTGCAACTGCGGGAAAACAAAAAAGAGAGTAAACAAGAAGGAGAAGAAATGAGGCTCTCTGGCCTTCGGCATGTATGTTTCTGAAGTGTTAATATCTAGAATTCATTAAAGAGGAGTTTCCATTTCCCGTCATTTCGTTCTCTCTATCTTTCCTGGTTTATTGTTTTGCAAATTGTGAATGCAGATTACTTTTGAAGGATTCGCTATTGTTTTGAATGTCATGGATGTCTTGTTTTCGGGTTTCTTTATGATAGTCCCGAATGGAATGGGAGAAACGGTTTCAGTTGACAGGGAATATACGTAATATAATTGACTATGAAATTCTTGTATGGTTTTAAATGTATAATGGTTTTCAAAGAAACCATTACATCGCTTGACCATTGTATTTGAGAAATGTGTGACTCGGGCTTTGAACAACGGAAAGGTGGCGGATAGAGTTAGAGGCTTAAGAACATGTCTTGATCAGTAGTGATCAGTAGTGATCAGTAGGTTAAGGAGTGAGAAGGGTGGATGAACCACTGTCTTGTGTTGTTTCCTCTGCATTAGAATGGTATCAGAGCCAGAAGGTTCTGAGCGTGTAGAAGGCAATATACACCAGGCAGTAGCGTGGGTTCTTGGTTGCAAGTTGATCCATCCAAGCTATAGGAAGGACACAGTTGTTCTTGCATGTGTGAAGATCTCAAGCTAGGGTCTTCGTATTGTCTACACCAAGATGAAGCTGGGTAGAAGGTGCAATGAGAGCAACCACTAAGAGAAGGGTGGGAAGCATCTTCCAAAATCTTGTGTGGGTAAGATGGTAGTATTCAGGATTCAATGGCAGTATTTAGATACATAAATATTGTGATATTGCTATCAGGATTCAATCGTGTAGTTTTACAAGTCAAACTCATTGACCCATGATTCATCAATAGTGGTTCACAAGAACCCATCTCTCATGATAATGAATGGTTCATAAGGAGGAAGATAAATCTTCATACATTTCTTCTATCACAAATGAGATAAGTGCTTGGTTTCATGAAGGTCATGAGACAACCATTAATGGGGAGTGGATACATGAAGAACTAATGGAGAATGATAATGGCTTTAGACCTGCTATAAAGGATTTTTTTTTTCGTTTCAATGATGCAAGAGGTTTTTGGTTTCACTACCAAAATGAGCCTACGAAGAATGCATGTGAAACTCCTTTTGACCTTGAGGGTGTACTTACTCCATCTCAAGGATCATGCATTGAGGATTACATAGATCAATGCTATGACTAACCAATTAATAATTATACACGTGAATAATTCAAACATGTACATGTCAATAAGGGAACTACAAGTACTCATAAACACATAAGCCTCAAAAAGTATACACACGAATACATAGTATACACAAATTAAAACAAAGTATATGCACGAATACAAGGTATATGCATGAAAACATGTAAGCCACAAAGTATACACTCGAATACACGTAAGTCACAAAGTATACACGTAAGTTGTAAAGAATACACTTGAATATACGTAAGTCATATCTATTGAACCATCAATTTATAATGCAAATATGGACACACATCGAAAAAAGATATTTGTATTAACCAAATAGCCATGTAGGCATACATAAATATATGTCGATATAAGTATGAAATATATGTACAAAATAGCCATATAGGCTTACGAGAATGCCATCTAGGCATACAATGTCAAATATGTCCAATAAAAATATTTACAAAACTGCCATGCAGGCATACAATAAAGGACTCTGGAATCAAAAGTCATTGCTCTCCATGCCCAGGAAATAAAATATTTCCCTTTCCTTTTCACTCGGATGGCGATAGATCTATCACTCATTTTTGTTGTGCTCGTGGAGTGCTCCTGCTACTCCTCCTAGGGTTTAGTTCATGGTGAAGTTTTAACTGTTACAATAAGAAGTAAAGAAAGGAATATATAGAAATTACATTATAAAAAATGATATATTTGACAAAAAAATCACTTACAACCATCTCACGATCTCTCTCCATGAGGGAAATATCCTCACGCCCATGCTCAGGTGTGCTCAAGCCCTGTATAAACCATACAAATAGACAAAAACTACATGAATCAATAATGGTTTAATTTCTGACTAACTAACATCTATAACAACAAATGTAAATTAAAATTTACTAATTTGCCTCATACCTCTTCTGTCAGAGCCATCGAGGATTGTATAGCAGATGTCACACCAATATCCATTGCCCTCATCACATTCGGAGGTGTATCATCTCACAACAACTGAAAATAAAACAACAAATTATTCAACGTAATCAACGATGTGCATGTATAAACTACAAAAATATATTAAATACTTGATTCATTAGTTAAAATCTTTATTCTATTACCTATGTGAAGGTTTGAGTAAATCCACCGCCACTGAGAAGTGTTCCATCAAAACCTCCAATAGTAGTCTGTTCAACATCCAAAATTGCATATTAAATTACCATTCGTAAAACAATTCCATTAATATGCAATTAACTTATAATTGTTTACTAGTTACATACCCTAGTGATAGGTGTACTACAAAAATAGGTTGGTGGGGGGTTGGTGTATCCAGTCTCAACACTATGACCCTGCAATTTTATTAAAATCATAAAACATTTTTAGTTAATCTTGCATTTCAAAATCAAAATTTAATAATTTAAATTCAATGAACAAATGCAATAACTTTTACCTGACTATCAATGGCATATGCCTCATGCAAAATGTCAGTTACCCTCTCCATCTCCATAGCTATAGACAGATCCTATGTACCAGTCTCCTGAGGGTCGGTGGGGTCATGTGAACAAGTAGCCCCACAAGATTGACACACATGTGTTCGAAGACCACCACTAGAAGACTCCCCTGGATGGTGCTATAGAATAGGGCTAGTATGATGGATGACACTCTGGGTCAAAGTGCTGATTGCTTGCAATGTCTCTACATCAACACTTTCCTTTACAACGGAAGGCATAACAATGTGCTCATGAGGCGGCCTAGCGAGAGCTCGTCTATCTTGCCGCGTAGGATCCGGCTGTGCACTAGGTCTATCCTGAGCTGACCCCCCACCTCTCCCCTAGAAATCCCTCATATCAAAATAATTTGGGATTTTGTTCAATATGAACTCACTGTATAGTTTCCTAAGGAAATATTGCGGGACCTCGCAATTGTTGCACGGTGGGTAATCGAAGACTATGTACCACCTATCATAAAACCGCTCCTTCATTTGTTGGTGGTGGCACCAATGGATAGGAAACCTCTTCGCATTAAGGGTAAGATTTTGATTTGTGTGTGGGTCGGTGAATAATGAGCACAAATCACCTTTTGTTATTTTTAAATCTTTCACATCCTTGTATGATAGTTTATTTGTATAATACTCCCTAGCTGCCTGCCTCCTATCTTCCCATCCAGTTATTTGTTTGCTAATTGAATCTACGTTTGTTAACATATCTTTCAAGGAATTTGCTAGGGTCATTCTTTCTGTGGTTGAACCATTTGGATCACTCAACCTATTGATCAAATCCTCAATTTGTTTTTTGTTGTTCTCAATTTCACTCATTAAATTTTGTTGAGTGCCAGGAGGGGGTTGAGTGATTATTGGAGGAGGTTGATGTTGTGGTTTATTTTGATCTTGAGGATTTGGTTGGTCCTCCTATTGAGGATTTTGAGGGTTTGCAGGTTGATTTGCATCTCCTAAAATTTCAAACAAATAGATACAAATTCAACCTAAAACTAACAGATTCAAAATAAAAAGCATAGAATCCTTACCTCTTACAGCTCCTCATCGTCGTGGCGCCATCGTTGCAAAGAAATTCGGATTCTTGGTGAAGAAATTCTTCTCCTCAAACACAAGCATGCTATTTTTGGTGTTTTTGGCCACGGGTGCACAAAAAAACCAGTCGAAATGCAAATGAGAGATTTGCATTTGTTTTTTTGCTTTTAACAGTCAATAATGCGAGCACGTTATAATGTGCTCACGTTATGGCTTTGGAGTTATAGCCGTCGGTACCTTGCCTAGGTTTAACCAAAGACATAACGCGAGTGCATTATAACGTGCTCGCGTTATGGTTTACAACTTTTTTTTTTTTATGGTGTCCACAGAATTGCTACCCATTTCCATGCACCCGCCCATCATTGTCTGCAAATACAATGATTTCAATTTGCAGACAATGATATATTATTATCAGATTGTATATATATACATACAATCTAATAAGAATATATCATTGTCTACAAATATATACATACAATCTGATAAGAACATATCATTGTCTGCAAATATAATGATTACTATTTGCAAACAATGATATATTCTTATCAAATTGTATGTATATATATGCATACAATCTGATAAGAATATATCATTGTTTGCAAATACATATATACAATCTGATAAGAACATTTCATTGTCTGTAAAGAATATATCATTGTCTACTAGGAGGTGGTTGCTTTAAAATCAACCTGACCACATTACCTTGTTAACCATGTGCACCATATGCCTTCATCAAACCATGCGTATGGGTTTACCTAACCGTGGCTTTCTAGGCATCTTTAAGCCCTAAACTCATCATCTCCTGCAGATTTCTTATCAGATTACAATTTGTAGATAATGATATATTCTTATCAGATTGTATGTATATATAAATATATACATACAATGTGATAATAATATATCATTGTCTACAAATATATACATACAATGTGATAATAACATATCATTTTCTACAAATTTTGTTTGCAATCAAAGTGTTCTGATTTTTTTTATTGACAAACACTCAAAACATAGTGTACTTAGTGATACCATAGAAAATACAAGGTTGAAACCCTCATAAAACATATAAGAGACTTATCTATGAGGTTCGAATATATAACAACAACATTAGGACATTTTATATATATATATATATTCTGATAATAATATATCATTGTATTTGCATACAATGACCCATTATTATCATATTATATATATATATAATGTGATAATAATATATCATTTTATTTGCATACAATGATACATTATTATCAGATTATATATATATATATATATATATATAATATGATAAGACAAGGTTGAAACCCTCATAAAACATATAAGAGACTTAATGATGAGGTTCGAATAAATATCGACACCAGCATTAGGACATTTTATAATCATATCATAGTTATATTTTTTTATCAAATTGCAAGAATTCATTGGGTTGTGCGACAAAAAAACATGGCTGAAAAATACTTGAAACATATCAAAATATAATTGGGTGCTTGTATTAAGCTTATTCTCACCTTAAACATATGTGAGGTTCCAAACATAATAACAACAACATTATCACATCTTATAATCACACAGTTATAACTTGAAGCAGATATTTTGATCTGATATGCAAACCAGATCAACAAAATATACTGCTACATCGATCAAAAAATAAAACTCAATACCAACATATTTATTTTTCCATATTGCTAGGAAAAGGAGGTGGCATGAGATATCTGCCAGTAGCTAAGTCTATTCCACTTGTAGGATGTGATACTTGGTTAATTGAGGTTTGAAGGCATGTTTCTATTTGAGCAATCAATGTCTGGCTTGCATCTACAGTCAGTCCCATTTTTTGTGAGCCACTCCCAACTTGCATATTGTTGATAGTTGTAAAGGATGGTGCCAATATGTTCATCATATCAAGCAGTATAGGGTGTTAGGGGGTATAGGATTACTTGTTGTAGACTTATGTTTTATCCTCTCTACTTGTTTAGCTTTCTTTTCAGCTACCTTTTGTAGACGTTCAACCTTGGCCTACTCTTGTCTGATTGCTTTCTCCCACATTCTAATCATCTTCTCCTCATCTTCTATCACTTTCCTTGCTTGCTTCTCAGCCCTCATTGCTTCCTTTTCAATTGCTTCCACTTCACGTTCTGCCTTTCTCTTCAACATTTGGCCCTTCTTACGTTGTTGCAACTGTACTACCTTTTCTTCTCTGCCTCTTGTTCACTCTAGATTTTGATGAAGGCATCTAATGTTAGTACTTGGGAATGCCTACTAAGGTGAAGCACTCCTGAATGACCTCCTCATGATGTTCCTTGCACCCTCTGCACTGGAAGTTTCAATAATTTTCTATTTTTTCTGGTTGATTGTTGTCCATCATGTGGGGTGCATGGCACAAACTCAACTTCTTCGTCACTATATGCATTGTCATCTTCACTTCGACCATCACTATGCTCTTCCCAATTCCTTGCAGTAGTGAAGTAATGTATCACTTCAAATAGATCAATTTGTGGTGGGGATGGCATAGAAAGGTTGACTTGTTCCTCAATCAGATTTAATTGCACTCCAAGGTTTGTGGTTGCTTCATGCATCCAATCTGGTTGGCTGACTTGAGTTGGAAAACTCAGACCAGTTGATGTAGTCTTTATATCTTCATTGCAGGGTGCAATAAGAGGTTGGACTTCTGCTTGGAAATCTGCAACACTGGCTGAATTTCTGGTTGAATGTGTGTTGTAGTTTCAATGCCCTCATTATGGTCTAATGTAGTTTATGTATCTTCATTGCAGGGTGCAATGAGAGGTTGGACTTTTGCTTGGAAATCTGCAACAACTGGCTGAATTTCTGGTTGCATGTGTGTTGTAGTTTCAATGCCCTCATTGTGGTCTAATGTAGTTTATGTATCTTCATTGTAGGGTGCAATAAGAGGTTGGACTTTTGCTTGGAAATCTGCAACAACTGGCTGAATTTCTGGTTGAATGTGTGTTGTAGTTTCAGTGCCCTGATTGCATTCCCGCACAAAACCATCAATTTGTTCCTCATTGTAACCAAGTAGACACAAACATGTCTCTGCTACCATAACATCCTCTTCATCTTCCATCGTGCAAGCATCATCTTATGTTCTAGGACTTGGTACATTATCTTCAACAATATAGCCCTGACTTGGCCACATGTCCCTGTCAAGGGCTGACCGATCAAGTGGCCAAATACCTATTCTACAGAGCCCACTAATAATGTTGGATGGTGTCAAATCTTTTTTGAAAGCTTGGCTTGCTAGAGTTTCCAACTGTTCATGCCCAATATTGACATGTGGGTTGTTAGCTTGCCAGATGGTTCATTGCTATCTGAAATATGCCTTGAATGGAGCAAAAATGCTGACATCCAATGGTTCTAGCTTGGGACTAGTATAAGAAGGAAGTGCTAATAGGTTTATTCCTAATTTTCTTGCTTCTTCAATGGTTTTGAAAGCCACGTGGCTGCCATGGCCGTCAAAAATCAGAAGGGCCCTGTTTGTTGGTGAAACCCCACCGGGGATATTACCTAAAAAATGGTCTAACCATTTGAAAAATAGTTCCTTTGTCATCCAAGCATATTCTTGGATTGCCATCAATGCACCTATCTCATAATTTACTATATAATTTTGCATGTGCCTTTTTGATTTAAATAGGTAGAACCCAGGAATACTTAACCTAGTTGCACTTACACAAGCCAGCACTATGATCCACTCTTTGCTCTTTGAAACCAAATGTGGTACACTTTTTACACCCATTTTTGCAATAACTCTCATGCCACAGTTCCTACTAGCTTGAATACCAATCTCATCATAGTTCCAAATTTGGCTTGCTCCATAGTGGTTAAGGTTAATCATATTTTGAAGGTTGTCATAGAAAGCTTGCACGACAGAAGGATGAACCATAATTGCTCTTTCACTTTCCACTCCTTCAACTGTTTTGATTGTCAAATCTGGGTGCCTTCTTCGAAATCCTTCCCACCATGACCTCCAGGGACACCATTTGTGAATGGATTGGGGTGACTTGAAGTGATTTGGGCAACTGTGGATTGTAGTTGATTGACCTGTAGTCTGTGGCCTAATTTTTCCATGTCCTTGCACCATTGGACAACTTCACCCTCCTCCTCGTGAGATAATATGATACATGGACCCCTCTTCTTGGTGGTGGTAACTCCTAACAGCCACGCCCTCAAACTGTTAGGTGGCATACCCCACTTGATTGTTGCTGCCTTGATTGACATGTTGCATTCTTTGACACTTTTAACCGCTCCTTCCATATCAAAATATGTCCACTGCCTAATGGGTACAAGTGAGTGCAGTTGTACATCGGGATGAACATCTGGATGAACATATGGCTGAACAGGTTGTTCGGATTTTGTTATGTTGGTGGCTTCATCTGTAGAGTTAGGAATGTCTTCTTGTGCGGGAATTGCATGCACTTCCTCTACAGGCTCTTCATCAATGAAATGCACCCCACGAGTGACTCTAATGGCGTGTGGTCCTCTTCCTACAACCCTTTTAGAGAGTGTTCTAGTAGGTGCCATTATATTCCACTTAACCTGCACAGATAGTAAAAGTTGCATAACTTGGTAGTGCAACAAAGAATATATCATTGTCTGCATAGATATATATACAATATGATAAGAAAATATCATTCTCTGCTAAAATATACATAATCTGATTACATATCATTGTCTGTGAAGCTTGAAGTCATTAAATTTCATGATTATAATGAAGGGATTCTAAGGGAATCTGACAAAATCTGTATACCCATTTATTTTCATTTGCATATTAGAATTACCGAAAATAGAAAACATCTACCCATTAACTTGTATGCTAAAACCCATAAAATTTCATGATTATACTGGTGTTTTTCAATATACCCATTAATTTTCAAGATTATACTTGGTCAAAATTTTGTCAATGTTTTGTTTGAATCACATTACATGTGATTAGTTCATAGAATAATGTCAAATAAAATCATAATAGGGAAATCCTCGATTGCATAGATAGATTAATTCACGAGGGATCAAATTTGTACCAGTCACATGTAAAAAGAAATGATTACAGTCAAACCCAGGCAAACCCTCGATGGCATAGAGTGAATAAACCACGAGGGATCAAATTTGTACTAGTCACATGTAAATAGAAATTTGATTTTAGTCAAACTCTTAATTCCATATAGAGAAATTATTTTTATACACACCAAGAAAAACCCACTATTCAACAAACAATCTTGTAGGTGATGAGAGGTGGAGACGTTACCTGCAACATATGGGAGTTGGATGAACTTGACATGGTCACACGAGCTCGCATCGATGGTGGGAGAGAGGAGACCACAATGAAAAAATACAACATGGCATGACTGTGTGTGTGTATATATATGTATGTATGTATACAATCTGATAAGAATATATCATTGTATTTGCAGAGAATGTTATATTCTTATTAGATATATATGTATACAATCTGATATGATGAAACCCTACATGGCATGACTGTATATATATATATATATTTATCTGCAAATTGTAATCCATAAACTACTCAATAAATTGGGACAAAAACTATAAACCCATTAAACTTCATGATTAGTAAAGAGGGATTCAGAATATAACTATGATATGATTACAAAATGGGTAATGTTGTTGTTATTATCTTGATTTATGATGAATGCAAGTGAAAAAAATGTAACTATGATATGATTAAATAATGGAAAATGCTAAGTTGAACAGCTGACTAAAAACAAAATAATTTGTATGCCTGAAAAGAATGTAAACGCTAAGTACACAAATATAAAAGAGTATATTGAATAATGAAATAGGCAACATAAATGTAAAGATTGAGCACGTAAATATAAAACAAAATATTGAATAATGAATCAGACAACATAAATGTAAAACACTATGCCTGAAAAATAATGTAAACAGTGAGTACATAAATATAAAACAATATCTTGAATAATGAAACAAATAAAATAAATGTAAAACATAAAACTGATAATTAAAAAGATGAATTTACCTATTCTGGGTGTACCGACCTGAATAAGCTCCCTTTAAAGATGAATGTGCAGAAATTGCCTCAAAAAGCTCTGAATTATGCAGAGGATATTCAATGAAAACAAAGGATAATTCGTAATGAAAATGACCTTGGAAATTCCCTCTTATAAAATCATTCAAATGTGTAAATTGAATGCATTGAATTATAGTGGTTGAATTTCAAATTCGAATGCATTGAATTGTGGTGGTTGAATTTCAAATTTGAATTTTTTGTGGGAAACAATCTGTCATTTCATTTTGCAGTGGCCATTTATGCCTGAGTTTTTTCATGGCCTTTAGGAAATCAATTTTATATTTGGTTTAATAGATAAAATAGGTGGCTTGCATAAATTTAGTCATTTATATGAATTATAATATGTTTTTTGGTTTATTAGGGAGCCTTACACCATTAACTGTGTGTGTAGGTACCAGAAGTTGATGGAGATAATACATGAAGATGTGATAGGAAGTGTGGGTGAATGTGCAATTGATAATACTAGCTTATCTAATAATATATATTATTATTATATATAAATATAAAATATAATAATTTCATATAACATAATACTAGCTTATATATATATATATTACGTTGAGAGATATCATTTTGGAGCCGTATTTTTTTCTTTTTTTCTTTTTGAATTTAAAAAATACCCCTCAAAAATGATATCTCTCGGCATATAATATATATCTTAATATATTAAGATAGATAAACTAGCAGCAACTGTGACATGCATAACACATTGAATAAATTAATATATTTAGGGTTATGATTAGAGTTAACATTTAGGATTAGGGTCTATATCATGATTAGGATTAGCATTAGGGTTAGGGTTTGGTTTAGATTTATTATTATGATTAGGGTTAGGGTTTAGTGTTAAGGTTGGGTTTATGGTCATAGTTAGTGTGAGAATTATGTCAAGGTTAGAGGTAGAATTATGGTTAGGGTTAGGGTTTGGATTATAATTATAACAAGTCTCAGGTTAGGAATAAGGATTTGGTTAGTGTAAAGGGTAGGGTTGGAATTACTATTAAGGTTTGGATTGGAATTATAATTAGGGGCATGGTAAGGATTTATATTTGGTCAGGGCTATGGTTTCAGTTAGGGTTTATGGTTAAGGTAAGTGTTAGCATTAGGTTTATGGTTAGGGTTATAATTTTGTTCTATGGTTAGGATTATGTTTAGGGTTTACATTAATGCTCAGGTTAAGGTAAGAATTATGGTTAGGGTGAGGAAATGCCCGTAGGATTGGGATTATTATTATGATTATGATAGAATGGTAGAATAATAGCTATGGTAGGTTTAAGTTCAAGATTAGGATTAGTGTTAATGTTAGAGTTCAAATAATGGTTAGGCTTAGGGTTTACATTATGGTTAGTATTATGCTTAGAATTAGGGTTTGGGTTATAGACACACACACACACATCTGTGACATATTTAGAATTTCATATATTTGTGACACATTCATTACAATTAATTTTTCACATATATTTGCCTCACATCCACTTCAAGACATTATTTAATGCTACACATTTTAGAAAGCTATGTATATTACAAATAAGTAGTAGAACAAAATATGTTACAAAAAGTTAAAATTTAGATTTATGGATGTCTTCTCTACTGCTACATATCACTTCAATCTTTTCTGAAAAATATTTCTCTTATATATATATATTTTTGAGAAAAGTGCCATAAGCCAATAGATATATTAATATAAAATAGTTTTAATACATATAAAGTTTGAGCTTTGATAAGTGATACATAGCCCAACTGATATTTGCTTCTTCTATACAAAATTACTTATCAAACCCTATCACTCAGATTACTACTATACTTCTTATGCAAAATTGATTTGAACAAATCATTTCTTACTAGACCCAACCATCCTATTTTCATATTTTCACATATACTGATAATTACAATCAATAAAAAGATTTAGAGATTAATTGACTAAACACACCTATTTCCCAGGTTGATCGAATTCTCTCCTTGTCATTCAAAAACTATCATTTGGACTTGACTTGCAACTTGGGCCTACGAATGAACTATGATATTTATGTCTGGAATCTGCGCATTCACCCTATTGGTCTGATGATTTGGCACAAAAACTGACTATTGCAGGCCTTGAACACACTCATGAGATAGAAGAACTAAAAGTGCATGATACTTTCTTTTGAAATTATCAATCTCATCCTTATCAAAATCAAAATGAAACTATTCAAAGCTTGATATAGGTAAGCCGACGAGCCTTTGAATAAGGAGAGCTTGAGAGCTTCATACATGTCGACATACCTTTGTTTATGATAGAGATAATGTCTGGGAAATAGACCACCAATAAACCCTTCGCCCTATGTGAGATCATAAGCTTGAACACTCTGCAATAAACCACATTCTTGCAAGTACTCTTCCTTCACTAATTTTTTAGCAATAGACTAAATAAAATTGTAATTTTAAAGCAAGTCCATCGAATTGGATAGGAAGATGAAAAGAAGGTTCATAAAAAAATTATCCTTTGTGAAACAGTATGAAGAATCTCTTCACATATCAGTACTTTAACACAATTTAAGACTGACAAGAAATTTACCTTAAACACTTGTTGAATATGCTCCTTTTCTATACAACTAGAGAATGGAAGCTCCATGGGACTTATCGCTACAACCATTCTGCAATTCTAGGGATGAAAATCTGAGCTATTTGAAACCACTACGCAACACCCATTATACACCATCTTTTGACCAAGAAGCCACTCAGACAAAATTTGCACCAGCAAGATGAGGATACCCACAAAATCTGATTTGCAATGAACAACATGAACATAAAAAGATTTCTTAATTTTGCAGAATGTCATTGGCATCATCACTTTTAAAGGCAGTTTACAAACCCCAAGCCTTTCTTGGAAATGATAACAATCAGGTGTGGCATTTTTCTTGAATCTTTCATTATAATTTAAAATTAGATTTGGGTGTCTAATCCATTTATTATCTTTCATGGAGCTTGCTTCTGCTAGTGCCACCTTGTCTTAAGCACATGCAAATGTAAAGAGATAAGCAAGGTTAGTACTAACATCCTACAAAACACAAAAAAAAGAGTTAGAAAAAAACATATATGGTGGCATAACGTAATCTCCTATTCTGTAATCCCATTCATATCTATGTGCTGGATGCTACGGGATTATTAGTTCAGGCTATTCCACTAATGATGTAACTTTAGGCAAGTAGTAAGGGTATGTGCAGGATCATGATGGGCCAAAAAGTGGTGATATCTAAGTAATATGATGGCCCATGTGGCTGACGACTTTTTTTTTACCCAGAATTGATGAAACAAAAAGGGTTTTTAAAGGAGATTCTCAACTTTCCACCAATATAAATTCTTCTTCTTTGAATTTAATAAATAATTATTATTCATTTTCTATTTGAATTATGACTAAATTCCTGATTGATAGGTTGATTGAAAAACATCTATAGCTTTCAAAAAGTATCACATTTTTTGAATCTGAAACATGCATCACATTCTATTCTTCGCATACTATAGGATTAAAAAAAAAGAAATAAATTTCATGAAGTTTTGACCAAGTTAAGGTGGTTAGACATATGAGTTTTCATATTTTTTAAAATTTGTAATAAAAAAATCATAATTAATTATTTACTTGGAAAAAAATTACAAAAAAATATGCATCACATCAGGAAATGAGTCCCCTACTTATATCTAAAATCTTATAAAAAAATATTATCATTTTATTGTGGTTAGGGTGGTCAGACAGACACCTACTTCTTATTTTTTCCTTGAAATTTAAGTACTACTGCATTGAAATTTCAAATTTTCACCAAATAGATTTTTATTTTTTTAAATAAACCTAGTAGTTTAGAAATTACATTCAATTTGCTACAGATTCTATTCTTACATATTTTTGAAATAATATAGATAACTTATTTAAATTTTTACGTCAAGTTGCCTAACTCTGATTTTTTGAATTTTATTGCCACTTAAGGGCCTTTTTTTTCCATGATGATCCTACACATACCTGTAATCATTAATTAACAAAATAATTTAGCCTTGTCCTAAGCCTAATGCCAAACCAATTTAGTAAGATCATGTGGTGCCAGTTTGAGATTAAAACATCTGTTTAATAATTTATTCTTTGGATTCACTAGAATCGACGACATCCACATTGTCCTTTGAATAAGAGAACCTTATCAAGCATGTGAATTTTAAGAATTGTACAAAGCAACAATTTTATTCAACATAAACCTCGGCCACCCCCTTATTTGAAAGACTTGTTTTCCTTTCTAGAAACACTTAATTTACTTCTTGGAAATGTTTCTAGGAATCCTTTGCATTTTGATTTATTAATTCGACCAATTGTGGGAAGTCTCTTAGTTGACTTATATCATTGATAAGACTAAATTCATGAGCATCACTACCCAATCCTGCAAGGAAATCTACTACGTTTTTGCCTTCTCTATACGGAGGAGATATTATGGAAGCCTTAAATTTGTCTAACAATGACCATACTCTATGCAAAATATAACTCAAGTTCCAGTTAACAATCTTTCTTTCTCTATGAGCATTAACAATTATCATTGAGTCACCTTCTATGTGAAGATTCAAAATCCCTAGTTGTAGCGCTAACTCTAAAACTGACAAAAGAGCTTGAGCTTCTACACTATTATGTGTGCCTTTCTATAAATGGATTGAAGATGCTGCCAAAACTCTCCTCGATGAATTTCTGATACAAATTCCTGCCCCTAAATTTCCTGTATTTCCCTTTGATACACCATCAAAGTTTAATTTGGCAAAGTCATCTTGAGGAGGTTTCCATTTGACTAAACTTTTGTCAAATTTTTGATTGCTTCTTTTGAGTAAACTACCATAAAATGGAAACTTGATTCCCTTCCAATTTTTCAATACATGATTATCCCAATTCATAAACAAAGAATTGATCATTTTTTTCTTTTTGAACACATGAGTTAACCCCTTCAAAAATTTCCTTTTCGATTTTTTGATTTATCAGTTCAACTAGAAATTTTACCTTTCTAAATATTCTCATATTATGCTCCCACTAGATGTTCCAAACAACAATCACAGGAATAACATGCCAAGTACATGCAAAGAATGATGATTTGTATAATATTGGCCAACATTGAAAAAAATCCCAAATTGTATTTGGAAGGGGAATGAAAAGATCTAACTTGATTTTAATAAAGTTCCAACATTGTTGGGAAAAGCTACATTGCAATCTAGTAAATGGTCTATTGTTTCAAATTCTTCTTCACATAAAGGACACTTCAAGGGGCTTGCTATTTTCAACTTCACTAAACAGTCACTTGTTAGAATTATTTTTTGTATAGCAAGCCAAGCAAAAATTCATGCCTTGGGGCAAGACTTTATTGTTCCAACAAAAAGAGAATGCTTGTTGTGGTTGTGAATTATGCTTGGCTTTACTTAAAAATGCATACCCTTCCTTAACTAAATATAGCCCAACCTTTGAAGCTGCCCATATTATTTTATTTGGTTTTGTTGAATGGTAGACTACCCTTTCCTTCAACACATTATAAAATCGATCAGATTGCTGAGCATTGAGTAGGTTGTTTGAAGGTTTCTTCCACACAACTTTTCTTGTTAAGGAGTTTGTAGTTTGCACATAATCTATCAATATTTCACCCCAAGCTTCAGATAAAATTGCTCTTAAATCCTGTAGATCTAAATTTTCTAACAATGGTGGTTTCCCATTCCATGAATCTGACCAGAACTTTACACTTTTTCCATCATTAACTTCCTAAGAGAAAAACTTAGTAATGATATTCCTACTATTGAGAATAAAATTCTAAATGGCGGAACCCTTAGGAGGATTAGCTAATGTTAGGATTCTTGACGGGTTTTCATTATCTATGTACTTGTCTTGTAGTATTCTACACCATTTAGCATCTGGATTTGAGTACATCTTCCATGCTAATTTAGCCCCAAAGGCTTTATTTCTCCACAAGATATTCTAAATTCCTGCCCCTCCTTGCTTCTTCCCTTTTTCCAAGCCTTCCAGAGATATGAGAGGCACTTTTTTCTGGTCATTGATATTTCCTTTCCAAAGAAAAAATCTTATAATTTTCTCAATCTCAGATATTACAGAAGAGGGAGCTTTGAGGACGACCAAAAAATAATTTGGAATTGATGATAAAACTGATTTTATAAGAAGGATTCTTCTTGACAATTAAAACCACCTAGCTTTCCATATGAGGATTCTTGACTTAAGTCTATCAATTATTTTGTTCCAATACTAAGATTTATTTGAACCCTTGAAGAAAGGAATCCCTAGATAAGTACATGGCAATTTTGCTTCATGAAAACCCAAAAGCTTAACTATTTTCTTCTTCACTTCATCAGAAGTATTAAATATATAAATTTTAGATTTTGTTGCATTAATCTTTTGTCCTAATGCTGATGAATATTTGTCCATAACTTCTTTAAATTGTTTGGCTTCAAACAATGTAGACTTACCAAAAATAATTATGTTATCAGCAAAAAGAGAGAGTGTGACTGAGATGTTAGAATTTGATATCTTCACTCCATGCCAACAACCTTGACTGTGCTTAAGATGAATGAATCTACTTAAGTCCTCTACCATAATGATGCATAAAAAAAGGTGATAGCGGATCTCCTTGCCTAACACCTTGTGTGGTACTAAAAAATCCTATAGGACTCCCATTGATAATTACTGAAAAATTTGCTCCAGACAAGCATGACATTATCCACCTATACCATTTTGAACAAAAACCAAATTTTTCAAGTACTTTATTAAGGAAATTCAAGTCTACCTTGTCATAGGCTTCCATCATGTCAAGTTTCATAATAAATGAAGGCAACTTTGACATGGTTATTGTGTGAAGCACTTCATGTGCAACTATTGCCCCCTCATAAGTCTCCCTTCCTAGAACAAAACCTCCTTGCTCTTGGGAGATAATCTTTGGTATGTGTGGTTGCAATCTTAAATAAATTGCTTTAGTGAATATCTTATAAATGTGTTGCATAATGAAATAGGCCTGTAGTCTGCAAATGTTTTAAGCTCTTTAACCTTTGGTAAAATTGCAATATTAGTTACATTAAATTTCCTAAAAATTATCCCTATTCTCCTTGATTCTTCCAAAGCCCACAAGAGCTCAAAACACAGGAAATCCCAACATTTAAAAAAAAAAAGGCTATGAATCCATTAGGACCAGGGCCCTTATCCAGAGGGAATTAAAATACTACATGTTTTAACTCCTCCATGGTGAAAGGTTTCATGAGTGAAGTATTATCCTCATTACTAATAAGTTGAGGGATTGTTTCTAACAATTCATTTTCATCATTTATCCTTTTATCATCTGTACTTTGAGGATTTGGTAGAAGTTTTGTAAAGAACTTGAATCCTTCCTTATTAATGTCTTCTTCCCTTGTGAGCCAATTTCCTAAGGACAACTCTTGAATTGCTTGTATTGATTTTCTTGCCTTCTTGATCTACGCAGAAGCATGAAAAACTTTGTATTATGATCTCTCTTCTTTAGCCATAATTCATGAGACTTTTGTCTCCAATAGATTTCTTCTCATGCGCATAACTCCTCCCATTCTTCTTGTAATCTATTTTTTTTATCATAAAGAGAAACATCTAGCCCATTTTGGATTATGTTCTCATGGATTGTTGTTAACTCTTTAAATTCTAGATCTTTCTGTTGAAAAACGTTCTGAAAAACTTGTTTGTTATAATTTCTTATTTGATGTTTCACATATTTCAACTTTTTACTAAGTTGGTGTCATGCCCAGGTTTTCTCACCTAGAAAACCCAACTTTTTTTTTTACATATAAATCGAACTACCACCATTTATAAGACAAGTGATGAGTTGGACGCCTTAAATATAACACAACACTTTCTATGTGAATGATTAAATATGCCCCAACCTAGGTATCTGCCCTTGAGTAGTGACATAGAAAAAGCCGAATAATCCTAACTGAGTTTTCCTGATCCAGTTCCCTTCCTAAATCATTGTCATGACACTATTAGGTTATCCTACCAAGAACACAAAAATATTCATACTTTATATTAGCTACTCCTACTAGAATTTCCATAAATTGATCAACATAGGATTCCTTTTAAAATGTAGTATTATTCTATTTGTCTTCTAACAATAATAACATTCTTATTTCATTCCCGCTTATCCCAAGCATCATTGTTATTTATTCAACAATTGGAAATAATATTCTTAACTTTCTTAACCATCGTTCAAACACCAATGATATTATTAACACGCACCTTATAAATTTTAGCAATCAATATTTCTTAATGATAATAATACATTGGTCTCGAACCACATTGGACTCCAGTGACGTTATTGTCATTTGCTTAAGCATGACTAATAGTGTCGCTATCTAGGTGATGCTAGGAACATTCTTATTTATCCCAATGTTCAAGTACTTAGAATATGAGTATATTAATATTCTTCCGTAATTTATTATTACTATTATCTATGTGATTATTGTCCCTTTGAACAAACATATATGTAAGGAGGAAATAAGTATCCTCTATGTACGTATATATATATTCTATTTACTTTTAAGAATAATATAAAAAAATGATAATGGTGATAATTACCATATCCAAATATATATATTATTTCTCATATTTTTTTTTATACAAATTATCTTTCTCTAAAAAGAAAACTTAAAATTAAACAAGAAAAAATATTCTTCTATCTTTAAAATTATAGCAATTCTAACCTTCATTAAAAGACACCCTAACTTAAACTTGTATTTGAAAAAAAAAAAACAAAACTGACCATCTTTAATTAAGACAAAACAATTTTATCCAACTAATTTCCATTTAAAAATTCACTATCTTTAATTCTAATAAGAGAAAGCAAATCTTACCCAACTAATTTCTATTTAAAATTATGCTATCTTTAATTCTAACAAAGCAAATTTTCCCAACTAATTTCTATTTAAAATTTTAATATCTTTAATTCTAATTAAACAAAACAAATCCTACCCAACTAATTTCTATTTAAAAATATGCCATCCTTAATTCTAATAAAACAAAGCAAATTTTCCCAACTAATTTTTATTCAAAATTTTACCATCTTTAATTCTAATAAAGCAAGGCAATTTTACCCAACTATCTTTTTTTTATCCTAATTTTATTTGATTTTATTTTTAAAAACTCTTTCCCAAATATTTAAGCCACGTAGCTCTCCTTTGTGCTTTCCTTAATTTTCTTTCCCTTTGGTTAAAGTTATATGTAGAATCTCCTTATTAAAAAACAAGAAACAAAATCATACTTTACTAAAAGTGAGGGTGATGAGTTTTATTTTAACTTATTTTAATTAGACTCATCTTTGAAAGAAGGCTTTAACGAATGGATACGGATGATAATAATAAAACCTAGCACATATTTTAAACTGTTCAGGCTACTGTTGTTTTAAAATGTTTTAAATGAGGCGAGACTTAATTTACATCCGGAGGCTTGAAAATTAACATTGCAAGAGAACGCTACAGGAAAGGGCTTTGATGAACAGGTTAAAATGACAGAGGGATTTAAATTAGTAATCGTTAAATTTAAAAGACAATCTGACCGCTTATCCACTGTTTATTATTTGATGTCAATGTTATAAACTTCTATTAGCATTCTATTCATATTATATATATTCTTTAAATGTTAGGATTAAATTTAAAAACAAATACAGTTGATGGTACAAAATTTTAGTTGCACCCAGTGTTATTGGAATCGAACAATATTAAAACTTGTCATTGCGCTAAGCTGTAAAAGTAGCTAGTACCAAATTTAATGATTTAACTTAAGAAGCTCAGTAAAGGATAGGAGAAGCATATCAGAAATTTACATTTTATCTATTGACAAACCTCTTTTCTTCTTGCCATTAATTCAGTTGTCAGAGAACCGACTGGAAAAATCTCAGACGGATACTTCCTCCTTAAGTTACTCTTAAACTGGACAATATTTATTACTATGCCCAAATTAATTCTATTTATGGAATGGCGAAGTTGATGGCACTGGGGATGCTGACTTCCGCCTGACAGACACCCATCCCATTTCTTGTAAGCGCCCCTACTGCTAGTGACTGAAATCGTGGGTGGTAGGTATGGTACTAACATATGTTCAGGTGATAGGCTTAATGACAAAGATAGAGACGTATTTTGAACCTGCACCTTGGGAGCATGGAAGATTGAGCTCTTTTACCAACAAGAGTAGGAAGTCAGATAATGAAGATTTGAGATAACTGGTGTAATGACAGGAGAGGAGTGTAAATGAAGGAAATTTTTGACTGCATTGGTAAGGACGATACATTACCTCCCTCACCCACTCAGGCGATACTACACCTCAGCCTAACATACAATAATTGCTCGATTCATATCGAATGTATAGCAGACTCACCTAGAGCGTTAGTTTAAATTGAAATAAGACACACAATCAACCACGTGAGTGGAAAAAAATCAATGCATTTGTATTTTGCAGGAATCAGACTGATTACAAGGTTAAACTTATTTGCTATTATGATGGTCGACAATTATCACCGTTGTGGTTTGCCACGAGCTTAATCTTCCGAGGAGTGTTTGACAGCAGAAAGAAACTACGTGTCAGGAAGAAGGAACCCACACATGTATGGGTCAAGAAGGGAGCGTTGATTTCCTTGTCACGCACCTTCGCAATTGCAGATTGGGTTGCATGCCAAAGGTCGATGAGGGCCGTTAATTTCAGGCTAAGAGGAGGTGACTCTGCTCACTATTGTTATGGACACATTTGCAGCGACAAGTCTAACACTAGGGGTATTTTTTTCATTATGTATATATATTTTACTGTAATCACATGCTTTGTGCACAGGAAAGAAAATGAGAGACCACCATTCCCATCCATACTGATGTATTTAGGTTGCAGCCTTCACGAAATAAAATTCCTTACGCTATACAAGAACTAGAGAAAATGGCTTTCTCGTCTGCATAGAGCACATACCATATATATATCCGTGAAGAGTACAGACATAATATTTTGAAAAGATAAATCTGTTCATGGCCTTAAGAGGACTGGTTCTTCCATTTGATTGAGTTTTTCTTTCTTTGTTTGTTTGTTTTTATTATTATTATTATTATTTTTATAGAAATAACACTTTATCTCAACAAATTATATTGTACCATAAATACAAATGGAATAAACATTTCATTACCCTTTTATATTTTCTTTAATTTCTCATTTATGCATCCTATCATCATTCAAACTGAAGCAGAATGTATATCCATACTACTACAATAATACAATATTTAACCAATCAACAAAATAATAAATTTTATAGAGATTACTAAATAGATCTCAAAGGAGGTAATTTTCTACAACTCTCAAGGTGTACATGTTTTCTTTATTGCAACCATCTACAAAACTTTTGATACTGCATGCACCATTTAGAAAAACAATGAACAATACACAAAGGGATAAGGCTTTCACTTTCCCCATTTTCTTCCATCTTACAAAAATCATTATCTTTTCACATTACACTAATTTTAAGTACAATGAAAGGCATACAACTGAATAAATCTTGCTCTCCACCCTACCGTAATGGTGTCATGGAGCCTCGTGGGCTCTAGCCATACCCCCAAGCAAGGAAATATTTTTTTCAGCCCCAAGATGGTACATGGGGTCTTTACATACTTTACAAAAGGGATAAGGATAATATTACATCAAATATATGCATACAAATCCTCCACTTACCATATTCAATAATGACCCATACAAACATGTCACCTAATAACAACAATAACCCAAGGAGAATGAAAGTAGGGAAACTTATCTCTTTTATTTAGATGAGGAGATTGAACTCTTCTATCCTTCTTTCCTCTCCAATCCAAGCCATCTCGATCACTATCTCCTTTGAGGGAGGACTCCTCTCCTCTTCTCCTCCTTTCTTCTATCTCAACTTGAGTTATCCAACAGGAGAAGTGGGCAATGCCCAAATCTTTCATCTTCTTGAGATATATAGGAATTCTCCAAACCTACACTCTTTCCAACGAGTGCTCACACATGTGTGAGTCTTGTGCCAATTCCAAGAACTTTTGGGGAGTAGGAGGTTGAGAGTGACAAGTCACTCTTCCCAAACCCCAACACTTTTTGAATTCGTCATATTCATGAACATGGACTTTTGAAGGGTCTTTTCACACTCCAAGGACAGGTTCACATGTCAAAAAGGTTCCAAACCCATAGTTATAGGTCCTAGGGGTCTATTCTTGTTCAAAAACCAAGGAAATTGACTCAATAATCCCTTTATAAGACCCACACAAGAATCCATACGAATTTTGATCCTAACCAAGGGTTCCAACCCCAACCAAACTCACATCACATGTCCTACAATTGGATTCTACTCAAACATAGTCACCCAATCAATAATAAAGCCTCAAACCCTTCTAAGTCAAATAGAGATACACTTAAAACTTCCCAAAAATATATTTGATTTGATTCCAATATTTATGCATCCTCTTATTTGTATATTAGATTCCTGCACATTACCAATGTCAGCATGATTACATCATATATCTCTTCATATTATTAGCTAATCCAATTCACATAATTTTCACTCATGAACTATTTACTCATTAATACATCAAATGAACCAAATGATTCAATTTTCATTATAATCAAAGAAAATACACACATACTGCAATACAAGAATATAGTCAATGAAATAGTCACTCCATCACTTTTTTTACCACCTTATTAATTCATATTAAATTCCTATAACATTAACGATGAACCATTTACCAAAAAATAATATGCCAAATAACCCAACTCTTTCAAGTTATATCCAAAAATTCACATGTGCATCTATCATAATTAAATCAAGGTTAATGCCCATGAATCCTAAAAAGAGTTTTATCATTCATTTCATCATCACTATCATCTAACTACTTGTTTAATTGAAATAAAATGGGGGTTACAAAACAGGGTCTTACATTCACGGTAGCATAAATAAAATGTCAAAATCAAAAGCAAGAATATTATCAAACGATCACACTATTTGCAACCTATAATATATCTTACCATCTATTTAGGATCACATAAAACATATTAGAGCTTTACTAATCACATGTAAGGTGGGGCCTTACAGTTGGAACATCTTGGTGCCTTGTTCATATGGAGCATTTATCCACCACTGCTTCAGAAGTTCCATGAATTGGGTATGTTTTAACCACATACTTTCAAACTTGAAAGAGGGCTTTGCTTTTGGAATAATGATATTTGAAATGTTAAGGAAAATTGCATAATGATCAAACCCTGGATATGGAAAAATTTCAGAGTTTAGATTGTGTGATGAGGTGAGCCAATTAGAGGATGCTAAGAACCTATCCAACCTTACAAATATCTGGAGGAAACCTTTCCTCTTATTATTCCAAGTATATTTACCCTTAACTGGTACAATATCTTTCAATGCATTTGCCTGGATAAACATAGTAAAATCTAACATTACCCTTAATGGTGGTCTTATTCCTCCACTTGTTTCTTGTCAAGAAGTTATTGCATTAAAATACCCTACTATCACAACTTTCCCAATGAAAAATGTACCTATTTCCCTTGTGATTTCATCCCATATATTCTTCTTATCTATATTTGAAGTAGGACCATAAACATTCAGAAGCCAAAAATGCAATTCGAACTTTGTCACCTCTACAAGCTGCTAGGAGTTCTTATTTTTGTAAGGCTTCACATTTATAGTCTTTGGGTTCCATAAAGTAACTAGACCTATAGATTCCCCTTGAGCTAGAGAATGCATTGAATCCCATCTTGCCCATTTCTGGATTGTGGATTCAAACACTTCTACTGAGGTCTTTGTTTCTTGTAGAAGAAAAATATTCGCTCAACAAGCATCAATTTGTTGCTTGATGTGAGCACGCTTGTCAGGGGTATTAATGCCCCTGACATTCCATGAAGAAATCTCCATTGTTCCCGAGGAGAGAAGAATGCTCTCCTCAACCTCTTATTTTTCATAGAATCAAATATTGTCATTTGCACTCCTGCCTCTATTTGTTCTTTTAATTTTGTGAGATTGGACTTTCTTCCTCTCTTCCCTAGGGATTTCTTTACTAATGACTAATATGGAGACTGGGAGAAGGAGAGGTTTTTATTAGAATCTGAATTTTTAGGGAACTTCCTAGTTTCTTGCCTTTCAACCAAATGACTATCTTGTAGGTTGTCTATTTGAGCCTCCTCATGAGATAATTTTCCTACAATTTCCAACAAATTCTAAAAATTTGAAACCTTGAAAACAAGATCCTCTTACCCAGGTTTCATTCCCTCATCTTGCTACAATGCCTCAACAAAACTACATGAATCTTGTAAAACTGGCTAACAGTTGTCTTCCCAAAGTTCATCTTCCAATGCAATTTCATAAAAAATTATGAATCCACTGATATCAAAACTTTCTCTGCTAAGAGTTCTAATTCATCATCATTGATTCCCTTTTGTGTGGTTATAGGAAGTGACTGATTCCCCTCATTAGATCTAGAAGGCGCTTGATTGGAAACTTTCCCAATTTTTGCATTATCATTAAAAGACCAATCAACTAAAAGATTCCTTTTCCTTGGAACATTAAAGTCTTTCTTACTATTTCCCCAAGTTGGTGATCTAAGCATAGTGATACCATAGGAGAATATAGACTGAGTGAGGAATGAAATGATCTTTGCATTAGTCTGTCTATGTTTTTTGGCATTTTTAGCTCAAAAGTGAATTGTTTATTTGTTCAAGAGTTGATAAGGAAACCCAGATCTATACCAACTTCTCCCGTTTTTCTCTTACCCATGGGTCTTGCAATGAATTAGCATCTCCTTGATTTGACAAATCTTGCACTAGTTGTATTTTTTGAACAGATGTAATAGTCTGAGTAAGTTCATGATCACTTTCTTTAGATTTTTTCATATGACCAACATTTGAATAAGGGGAACCTACCTTGCATTGACTAATAGAGTGGCCTAAGATGTGGCATTGTGCATAAGTAGTTTTAGGGGACTCAGGATTTATTTGTTGGTGCCAAATGCCAAACTTAGAATTTAGTTGAATTTGCCCTAGAAACTCCTTGTTTGTATCAATAAGAGCACATGTTCTAATAGGTTTTGAAGGTTTTTTAAAAATTCCAAATCATGCATGAGAAAAATTCCTACATGATTAGCAATTATTTCAGTCAGATTAAGCTCCCTATATTCAAGAGGTAGAGCAGGCAATTAAAACCAAAAAGGAACATATCTAAATGTGAAATCTTATGCTTTGAAATTTGGCACCCAAGGTTGCATACACAACCTTGATCCTTGAAAAATCCATGATTTAATCTTAAACATTGCATCTTTTTGGATTTTATTATTAAAAATGACTACAAATATGCCCTTTTTCTCATCCAAATAAAAAACTTTTTGAACCCCTTCCCAATCATTGTAAATCAGATCCTTTAATTCATCTAAAGCCAAAGTTAGGTTCCAAAACTTACAAATTATGGATTTGTCCCTAAAATCTTTGATTTGAGCTTGCAACATATGTTCTGGAAATGTGATCATTGGTGCCTCTCAAGCTCCTGAATCTAGACTCTTGGTCTCCTGGTGGTCATTCTTACTGTGAGACACTTCTTCTTCCTTTTTTGATTCCTTGTGTTTCCATACTTGTTTCATTACACCTTTTTCCTTTGCCCCTTTATTTTTTCTTCTTGTGTGCCTCTTTCCCTTACGCACCCTTTAACTATTCTTCTTTTCAACAATATTTTTGGGTTCCCTTTGCATTTGAGCCCTTTTTTGATTATATTGGTATCCTGGATTGAAGGGAGCACCTTGCTGGAAGTTAGAAGTAAAATGTGTAAAGATTTTTCAAAAATTATATCATATGTATTTTCCACACATTTAATATTTAATATATATTTTTCGCACCTCCATTTCAAAAATATCTTTAACACCACACAATTTAATAAATCACATATATGAAAATTAATATTGTTTTTCATTGAACTTATATAAATCAGAGAGAAAATATATGTTTCACTACAACAAACTTGAATAACTAAGAAGTATCAAAGGTCAAATAAGAAGTAACTATATGAAAAACACTTCACTGTAATGATGTAAGTACATCACATATTCTTCAAAGATGAGATTGGTATTGTGAACTTTATTTGCATAATGATTGTGATATACTTATTTCATCATAGATGGAAATGCAACTACTTTTATAGATGTCTTGTTAACTACTTTTGCAACATCTTCCATTTTCAATATTTCTAGTTCTTCAACATTATCAATCATTAAGGCTATGTGTTCAATATCTTTGACAATTTTTTTGCGGGACTCTAAAACAAACCTTGCACATTTTTCCACATCAATTTCAAAAACTTCATTCAATTTTATAGAGTAATTTGGTCTTGCAACAATCATTTCTTATTTGTTCTCTGAAACATCCATAATTTGAATTCTTTGTTGAAAATAAAAAAAGAGTAGTAATTAGGAATTATGAGAATAAAACTATCCATAATTTGTGATAAAATAAAAATTGAAATTAATAATGTTTAGTAATATGTACACTATGAAATAAATAATGTAAACACTTAGAATAAGATATTAGTTGACTTACTATGTTGAAATGTCACCAAAATCATCTTAAATACCAAAAAATATATATAGAATTATAAGGAAATGATGTTACATAAAGAAATTTGAACTTTATATTTTATCAAACTACGAATAAAATGCATACAATGACATAATAAATGCTAATAAATTTTATACAGTAGATGATTAGTTACGTAATTACTAAACTCTTTCAATACAAAAAAATGAACATGAAGATTTTTACTACCAAGCATTTGGATCAAGAGAGAAAGGATCATGATATTGGTGATTAATTAGAGAAGTAAAAACAAAAAAAGTGTGTTGACAATATTTATTACAGCAAATAATTTCTAAGGATTTCAATCTGCTCTCTTCTTCTTTTCTTCTAGCAACTTGTTTTCCTCTCTTCATTTTTTCATATCTATTATATGTGAAGGGTGGCATAATTCTTAGTCCTTGCAAAGATTTGACATGTGATATTACCATAAATGTGAGACTGCTTCTTTTAGTGGGACTTATATCAATAGTATATTTCTCTAGTCTCAGCCCTTGTGACTTGTGTATGGTTAAAGCCCAAGCCAATATCAATGGAATTTGTTTTGTGTTACCCCTATCAATTGTTGGAATTGGAAATATCTAGGGGGTAAAACCACAAAAGTGGTTTAAAATTCAAATGAGGAAGGAAAACTTGAAAAAAATGGCCCAATGGCAAAATTTTACATTTTGGGGGTTTGAATGAACTAGATGGTTCGAACAAACCAAAAAAGGGTTCACTCAAACCAGGGTTCGAGCGAACCCATTAATTGCATGTACAAACAAAATTTGAATGAAAACCCCTTTTTGGAAGGGGGTTTGTTCGAACCCTTGGGGGTTTGCTTGAACCCCCGAACCCCCCATTTCCCTGATGTTTGACAAAATTCACAAAAAAACCTAAATTTTTGCACTTCGGAGTTCGGTTTGAAGATGAAAATGGTGGAGAATTCACAAACCCAACTGGAATCAGGTAGTCTCAGAACGAGCTATTCAACGAATATAATTTTTAAATGTTTTGGTTTTATTATGTATTAATTTTCTTAATTTTATTAAGTTCATAGATTTTTCACCGAAAATGAAGCTCTTTGTTCTAGACATGTGGATAAATAGTAGATTATAATTTTTTTTTTTTAAAATATAAGTGCACCAGATATTGAAGTCCTTGATCCAACAAAAAAAATTGAATTTCGATATATACAAAAAAAATTATGCGTTATACAGTCGCGCTATGTCTGAGTTATAATTGGTTTGACTTTGAAACTTGATTAAAGAAAAAAAATTAAATGAAAATCTATCTAACCAAATGGAACTACTAGATATTGGAGTTCCAAGTCTAAATTCGAAAGAATTATAATTTAATCCTTCATGGAAAAAAATTTATGCGTTATACGGTGAGCATCACTTTTTAAAAATGTTATTTTCAGAAAAAAACTAGTTTTCGAGGGAGATGGAAAAAAAAGTGCAATCTGATTAAAAAAAAATTGAAAAAAATATTTTTATAATCTACACACAAAATTTCATGAAACTCTAGTTTGCATCATCTTCAAATTCCTCACGGTTTAGTCGCTATAGGTGCTCGAAAGTGAAGATTTAGTTAAAAAAATAAAATTCAGTGTCTAGTTTGGCCAAAAATTGTAAACCACTATTGTGGGATCACCCTAGGGATGATGGTCATCGAAAGGAATTCCAAAGTAACTATCAAAATCTACAAGTACATATGATGGTGGTAGAGGTGGTGCACTTCTAGGTCTATATACAATACTTCAAATATATCTGAGTGCTCCATTAACAAGACGCGCTTCAATCCATAAGTTCGTTTAGTTAGCATTACCCTTGCATTTTTGTTGAGTAATAGTTCCATTTTGAGCAAATCACTTCCATCTCCATCTATAGAGCTATGTGTTTTTGTTTTAATAACAATGCTTCATGCAATGGGGTTTGATAATGATAATATATTTTTCTTATTATGATTGTGCACATTATCATTTGTTGAAAATAAATTAACACTATTTTTGAACTTGTCATTTTCTGTAGTACTCATGTTTACATTGGATCTTTACATAAGTAACATCCAATCATCTATTGTAGTGTTCACATCCCTTATGCTTTATAGAAGAACATGAGATCTTTCTTTCTCATTGCTTTGTCCATCCTGTCTGAAAATGTGAATTAAAGTAGCTACAATTTTGAATTCTTCCCATAGTAGCTTTGCATGCCTTCTTCTTTCGTATGATATCCTATCATTGACATGAGGCAATTGTGCCAAATATCCAACCAATATCATAGATATGCTTGAAAAAATATTATAATATGTATATTAAAAAATATTTACTTTGAAATTAGTATTCTAATAGTAAAGAACAAAGTATATTACAATGTAGATCTCTTATTCTAAGAAATTTAAATACTAATAATACCTCCAAAACATTTATGGATATTTTCTGGAAATGCTTGTCGAAGACGAGGGTCTATGTTTTGGAGTAACCTCTCTCCCAGGAAGCTCATTTCATCTATCAATATGTATTTTATATGAGACATTTCCTCTTGGAAACTTGCAAGTCTCATGCCTTGTATCTCACTAAATTATTTTATTGGTATTCTCAACTTAGAATGAATCGTTGATGCTCCAATGTTGAATGTTACAACTCCCGTTGGTGCAAGTAGAAGTAGAGGAGATAATTGTGGAGAGGCTTCATTTTCTAATGCTTGACTAATTGCATCAATTAAACACAACTTGCTTGTTCCTGTTGTGCCGTGGATTATCATATATAAGGGTGATAGATCTTGACATGTAGATAGTGGGAGATTATCATGTAACTACTTTATTTTGTTTGTCACTAAGGTTTCCATAGTGCACACATTGTGGTATCTCATCATGAATAAGACAACCAATATTTCTCATCAACTTATTGAAATTTGAAGCTTCATTTGTGTATTATTCATTTTGAAATTATTGAGACCAATCTATTTGTCGATCTATATCTCTTTTGCCTAACATATCTATCTCTGAAACTTGCATAATCTATCCATGATGAAGTCTAGACAAAATATCTCATTCGTTCTCTATAGTAGTACCTTGGGCATTATTGTTGTCTTCAGATTCTGAATCAGTCTCATTTTCAATATTTTTAGTATCTCCTCTTCTTTATAGGTGTCATTGATTATATCTAAAGTTATCCCATGTGGAAGCTATAGATTCATCATTATTACCAATATCTGTGTGAATTTCACAAAAGGTTTTGTAAAGCAATAACTCTAAAGAGAAAAAATCAATCCATTTTTCTGAGTGACTTGCACGAATTGATTCAAATCTAGGAAAGACTCTTACAATAGCTGCTATTTTTCTTGGACTCCATTTATTGTCACCTCTCCTTTTTTTGTTATTTATCCATGATTTTGTAACATAAATAAGGCATAGAGCTTCCATAAATTGGGGCCTATTCCTATAAGCATCAATGAAAGATATGGTTTGTTCCTCATTCTCTTCATTAACATTTAAGTCTACACGTTTGAATACTTCCTTTGAAACATTTAAGTTGAAAAATAATCTACTACTCTATACCAATGGGATTTCTAGTAGCATATGACTTGTTTCTTGGGCTCCAATATTTCTTTCTATCAATGTTTCAATGAGAAGCCGTCTATAAACTTTTGATGCTAAATCATCAGGATTTTCTACATTTTCTAGTTGAAATAGCATCTACTGGTATGTCTCTGAACTTCTTTCAGATTTCGCTGTATACTTTGCGATATACTTAATTACGACATGTTTCAACATAATAGGTTGCTAATCAATATTTTCTCTCCATAGTTGGATTATGTAATTTGGTTGTATGATTTAACTCTATCATCATTTTTGAATGCCTCAAATTTTATCTCGCCAGTTTCTAAATCTCTATTTATTTTAGATCCTTCTAAATTCAATGGCCATGGTGCATTATACCTATATGCCATTAACATATTTTCTTGGTAAATAAAATGATATATTGAAGCATAACAATACTTATATTTAAAATAAATAAAACTAGTTAGGAAGCATTTACCTACAAACCAATTTCCCTCTCTTTCTATTTAGAAATGCACCTTCTTTGCACATTGTGTGTCTTTGTATAGTATTTAGAATCTCATCATAATCATCGTTGAAAGACGTTTCTATCAGATGTCTGATATTTTTCAATCATGGGTGTAGACTAAAATTTTGATATGCCTAGAACATAAATTTAGATCTCTCAATATCATATTTTTTCTATTTTTAAAGTAGTTGTATTAAAGAAAAGTTTCAATTTGTTAACGCACTATAATCATACATGTATGTTTTGAAGGTGTGTATCTCGTCGAGGGTTGCATGCATGAACTAAATCATGGAGATATGATGCAACATAGTACAACTGATCTGAATTATTCCAATCAATTATTTTCATATTTGGTGCACCATTTAACCATATAAAACCATGCAGATGCGCGAATCCCCTATGCTGCCATTCGTATCTGCACCAATTGTCTTTAACATTCATACCATTCTCGAGTATCTCTTTTCTAAAAGTTGGGTTTTGTAAATGCATATATTATGCAACAATGTGTGGGTAGTCAATGACATTTTTTTTCCATAAAAGTTGTGCTTCTTGTGGAGTGCTTGGTGGTGTTCTAGGCATCAATGCATGGAAATCTGGCAAGTACAAGTCTGATGCACTTAATGTGAAAAATATTGTTGGCATTCCAATTTGATGAAGCATGTTTGTTAATTATACTCAACACTTTTACCAATATGGTCTTGTTCCCCTTAAAGTGGTTCCAAATCACATCAATTTATCTACTAGATGGGAGTGTGGTGTGTTCTCCATATGTTAACACAACTCCTGTATTGTGATTGAAATTTCGTGTAGACTTCTTCTAATGCAAACTGTTGTGCTATTTTGTGCTCGGTGTCTCATAATCATATTCATCATATAATAACAAAACCTTGGATGCTTTCCAAATATACTATCTCTATATCGTAGTAGGTGCTTGAAAAATTCATGAAGATGTACTCTCCTTAGTCATGGTTCCAACCATTCACATTTACCATTGGGAAACAATGAGGGGAATGTCATGTCAAACAAACCTGGTGTGGTATATTCATTTATGGGAGATGCACGAATGGTAGGCCAATCCATTATCATTTTTGGGTCTACATTAGGATTTCTGACCCATGCACAAATCAAATCCATTTCCCTCTAAGCATTTGATGGTTTGGATGCCATCGATGTTGTGTTCTCTATTATGTTTCTCTCATCTATCTCCACCGAGGGGCCCACAAAAACAATATCATTTTTGTTTGAATCAATCTCCATATGCATTGTTCAAAACTCATTGAAAATGTTATGATCTAAATTTGGTGTAATATTGTCAAGAGAATTTTCATCAATAAGGACATCAGAGTAAAACTTGTCATGCATAATTTTGTATTGTAGGGTAGTGTACACACGAGCTCTATTTACTGTGAAATTATAGTTTGTTCCACGTTGATCCTTTCTATGTACTACAATCACTGGAAGATCTTTAACTAAATGTGGAAATTTTTTTGCCACACTTTCTATTTTCTATGGAAAAATTATTGTGTGCCCTCTATATTTCAACTGATCACTAGCTACATGTGTCACTTACAAAATTGGGCTCACATGTGAGATGAGCATTTCTTCCACTTGAGTTAGATTTTCCAATTCTACCAGTTGGGCCTCAAGATTCATATTGTTTTCAATTGAGAATCTATGGTTTCCTTTTTCTTGTCTGCATCTGTTACAAACAAGACCTTGGGGACTATGGAAGATGCTAATTCCAATGTAACATTCTTGACAAATATAACACATCACTGGTGATGCCAACCTATCTAATTTATTACCAAATGACATTTGAAATTCCATGAAATTTATTTTTAGCAATCCATTGGCATTTGGGAATTCATGTGGAAGTGATCAGGGATTTGATCACATTGCATGTTGATTTACATTTTCTAGTATTTCTGCAACACGTTGTACTGACCTAGAAGCTTCCTCTTCTATGTTCCTTTCAAAATCTTCTCTATGTATATTCATTTCAATATTGTCCCGATGTCTAATTTTTCCTGTTTCCCCTAGTTTGAGATTTTTTTTTACTTGTCCCTCATTATCTAGAGGACATACCTTAGCACCCTTTTGTTCTCTTATCAGTTGTTGTGAATATGCCTCCTCAGATGTGTGTTGGAATGTATTTCTATTTGTGTCTCTATGTTGTGGGTTGTCCATGTCCTATCTTTGAGAACTCGAGTGATGCTCAGGCATTTGGTGGCGTATATTTCTATTAACATTACCCTCTATTATCAATACAACAAAACGGGCAATTAGCACCTAAAATAGTGCCGAATTTTAGTGTATTTGAGTTCATAAATTAGACACTTTTGTCGACACAAAACTCGGTGCAAAATGGCATGTTCAGTTCGACGCTGAATTTTTCCCCAACTTTTGCACTGACTTTAGCGCCGACTATAGCATCAGATTTAGCACCGAAAAGTAGCGCAAGCAATAGTGCCTCCTTTAGCGCCTAGAATAACTCTAAGAAATAGTGTTGGAAATAATGCCTAAATTAGCACCCAATTTGACTTCTAGTTTTGCTTCCATGCCTGCTCCCTTTTTTTCTTCTAGTTTTGCTTCCAGGTTTGCTTCCAGTTTTTCTTCCAGTTTTTCTTCCATTTTTTCTTCCAATTTTGCTTCCAGGTTTGCTTCCTTTTTTGCTTCCAATTTTGCTTCCAATTTTTCTTCCAGTTTTGCTTCTAGTTTTTCTCCCAAGTTTGCTTCTAGTTTTGCTTCCAATTTTGCTTCTAATTTTTCTTCCAGTTTTGCTTCCAGTTTTTCTTCCAGTTTTGTTTCTAGGTTTGCTTCCAGATTTTCTTCCAGTTTTGCTTCCAATTTTGCTTCCAGTTTTGCTTCCAATTTTTCTTCCAATTTTTCTTCCAATTTTTCTTCCAAGTTTGCTTCTAGGTTTACTTCCAGGGTTGCTTCCATTTTTGCTTCCAGGTTTGCTTCCATTTTTTCTTCCATTTTTGCTTCCAATTTTTCTGAACCAGTTTTGCTTCCAGGTTTTCTTCTAGTTTTGCTTCTAGGTTTTTCTTCCAGGTTTGATTCTAGTTTTTCTTCCAATTTTTCTTCCAGTTTTGCTTCTAATTTTTCTTCCAAGATTTCTCCTAGTTTGCTTCTAGTTTGGCTTCCATTGTTGCTTCATTTTTTGCTTCCATTTATTAATTTAATATGTTTTATTTCAATTTAATTAGTTAAATATATCATGCCTCTTAAATAACTTGTATGATTATAGAGTGAGTAAATTAAATAATATGTTTTATTTTAATTTAATTAGCTAAATATATCATGCCTTTTAAATTAACTCATATGATTATATCATGCCTCTTAATTAACTCATATGATTATAGAGTAAGTAATTTAATTATTTAACTCATATGATTAAATAACAAGATAATTATTATAATATGATCATCATCTATAATTAAAACAAGTGAGTCAAATATCTATAATTTAATTGAATTTGACAACATCCATCTTGAGCAGTAAAATAAAATCATCATATGTAATAAATATCCATCCAAAAATCATTGACCACTTTTAATATATATAAATTGACAAGTCAATACTGATAAAATCATCATCATATATAACTAAAACAAGTGAAAGTCAAATATGCCAGTAGAGATAAATAACATATCAAAATTATACATGTGCAACAATCGATATAAGTCAAAATGATACATGTATAAATGATATAATTAAAAATGATAAATTATGTAACTCAAATTGATACAAGTCAAGATGATACATGTCCAAATGATATAAGTGAAAATGATACATGTCAATATGATACAACTCAATAATATGTTACTGTAGGCTATGAAAATGATACATATGATAGTAACCATGAAAAGAGGCATCATAATGATATATCAGCAATGATCCATGATGCAATCTATATGATTATGAATGTCATTGGTTACTACTAGCAACTATCTCATCATCATCATCATCACCATCGTCATCATCATCGTCATCATCATCATTGTCATCGGCCTCGGTGTCTTCCATATTTGCGTCATCATCATTCTCTACCATGTGATCTGTACCGACATAACCAATATTTTCTGGATCTATATCATGATGAGGATCATCTTGACCTTCTAGAAGACCCATGTTCTACAAAAAATTTAAAAAATGAAAATTTATTATTTATTTCATGCAATAGTTTATTTTTTTGTTATATATCTAATATTACAACATATGAGACGAAACCATAATCATATTACATCATATCAAAGTGCACATACCATAATAAAATTTCAAAAAAATTATAGCTAATATGTCATTCCAATGGTGTAAAACATGCAACAATTCTAATAAACGTTAGTAAAGATCATAAAAAAAGTTGTTATAAAATTTAACTATCAATTGAAAATTCTATTACATAACCTCAAGTGTAAACCCTCTGCATTTCGTGCTATATATGATTATGTTTTCCTCAAAGATCCTTTGAGATTTAACTAGTCTATATATCTTCTTCTTCGATATTTCAGAAATGGATTATTTTCTAGGACATTTCGGCACTATAATATGCTTCAAAGGTTCTTTAAGAATTAACTAGTCTATATGTCCCCGTATTTTAGAGTTAACATTTATGGTTTAGTTTTTTGTTTGTAAGAAAGCTATGACATGAAACAATACTTGAGCATACATAGAATATTTCTTCAGAACATTTTGTACTTTGATTATACTATTTTTAAGTGTCCTTTTAATTTATATAATCATATCATGTTCATGTATGTTAATATAATGAAGCTATGGAGGTAGTTCAAAGAGATGGCCCTAAACTTTTTCCTCATCTTACAAAGTCTGCAGGAATAGGAATAGGGATCAAATTTTGAGAGTTTGGTTTAAGTTTGAATTCAAGAAATGACAAAATTGTGAAGGATGGAATGGATTTTAATGTATCACTTGGGTTTCAGAATTTGCAGTTGCATACTGGTAACCCCCAAAAATAGAATTATGCATTACTCCTTGCTAACACTATGGTTGTTAAGGATAAAGGTCTTGAAAATGCAACTAGGGTTAGCTCCAAATATACACTAATATTTCATACTCATTTAAAGAAAATGATGAAGACAAGGAAGTGAAAAAAAAAACCCAAGGCTGAGGTAAATGGAGGAGAATCAGGCATCTCCAAGGCAACCTTAAGATCTAATAATTAGGAGATGACTAAGGAAGAGAAGTGTCGATAATACCAAGCAAAAATTGTAAGGAAAAAGAATGAGGATATTGTAAGAATATTGGTTGTAGGGGGCATTGGTATAGGAGATGGACATGGATCTTCCAAACCATCCACTGAGATGGTTTCCTACAAAAATGTGGATGATATCCCTATTTCTAGACAACTCATGATTCAGGTTGATATGAAAAATGATGTTGTTATGGTACCCATATATGGAATCATGGTTCCATTTCATTCAGCCACCATAAAGAGTGTTACAAGCCAACAAGATGGAGGGAATTCTTATATAAGAATAATTTTCAATGTTTTAGGTACCGACTTTAGTGCCAACTATATTCCAACATTGGAATTCCCTAGCAGTATTTATGTTATGTTAAAGAAATTTCCTTTAGATCCAAGGATTCAAAGAACATCAACCATGTGGTACAAATGATTAAATCTCATAGACGTTCTGTAGCAATTAAAGAGTCTGATAAGTTAGAGAGAGCTAAACAGGTGACTTAGGAGAAACTTCAGCTTTCAAAAACAAAGGAAATTAGGCTAGCAGACTCGTGGATCAGGCCAACATTTGGTGGAATAGGAAGAAATATTACTAGAACTCTGGAGGCCCACCATAATGGATTTTGGTATTCAACCATGAGAGAAGAAGAGAAAGCTGATATCATGTATCAAAACATTAAGCATGCATTCTTCCAGCCAGTAGAGAAGGAGATGATTACTTTGCTTCATTTTTATTTGCATAACCATATCATGGTGGGAACCAAGAAGACCAAGGATGTCCAATTTTATGTGGAGGTAATGGATGTGGTCCATATTTTAGAAGGGGGAAGAAGGTCAATGTATGATCTTGATGAAATTGAGGAAGAACAATAAGAGAGGGATAGGAAAAATAAAATCAATGCATAGTTTCAAGGATTTGTCAAGTGAGTAAGAGAGCTATGGGAGAAGCCTCATCTAAATTATTTTGAACTAGAGTTTGATATACCATTTAGAGAGCTTGGTTTTCATGGAGTTCCTTTTAAATCCTCTACTTTTATTGTTCCTATAGTAAAATATTTGGTAGAGTTGGATGAATTACCTCTCTTATTAATCACTATTAATGAGATTGAGATTGTTAACCTTGAGAGAGTAGGACTTGGGAAAAATGCATTTGATATGGCTATTATTTTCAAAGACTTCAAGTGGGATGTACTCTGCATTGACGCCATTCCCCAATCTTCGCTTGATGGAATAAAGGAATGGTTGAACTCCATGGATATAAAGTATTATGAAAGTAGAATGAACTTGAACTAGCAGCCAATTTTGAAGACTATTACTAAAGATCCAAATAAATTTATTGCATATGTTGGTTGGGAATTTTTGAATATGGAAGCTAGTGATTCTGATTCTGATAATTCAGAAGAGTCAAATCAAGGATATGAACCATCTAATGTAGAAGAGGAATCAAAATCAGATTTCATGTAGCCACCATCAAGAGTTTTACAAGACAACAAGATGGAGGGAATTATTATATAAGGACAATTTTCAATGTTCCAGGTATCGAATTTAATTCCAACTAAATGCCAACATTAAAACTCCCTACCAGTATTTATGCTAAGGAAATTTCCTTTAGATCCAAAGATTCAAAGCACATAAACCATGTGGCACAAATTATTAAATCCCACAGACGATCTATAGAAATGAAAGAGTATAGAAAGGCAGAGAGAGCTACACTAGTGACTCAGGAGAAACTTCAACTTTCAAAAACAAAGCCAATTAGGTTGACAAACTTGTATATCATGCTAGCATTATGTGGAAGAGGAAGAAATATGTCTAGAACTCTGGAGGTCCACCATATCCTACAACCTTTCACACTTCCAAGATACTAGAGACTGAAGCAACTCTGGAATTAAGTTTATCAACTAAACATACATGTTGAATATGTTCATTGGTCGGAATGAGGTGACACTAGAACTGATTTTAGGCCTGCAATAAAATGGATGTGCAAATGACAAAGGTGTCATTCAGATATGTTCACTTTCCTATTTTTAAAGAATTTTTTCTCTTGATCTTGATCTTTTTATAGTGAAGCTTCGAGGAAACAACCACATATTATTTCAATGCAATATTCACTATGTTTCTTATGATTTAAGAGGTTGAAAATAAGCCCATGAAATTTTATTTCTCTTGAATCTCAATTCTTGATAAGATCACAACTTGTGAAGTGACAATAAAAACATTACCATTCTTGAATCTGAATCCAGAAAATGGTTTTAGTAAAGAACTCAGTAAGACATATAAACTCTAGAACATAAGATTAAAAATTAGATATTGAAACTCATAAATCTAACTCAGTCCAAAAAAATAAAGGATTAGGGAATGACCACAGTAAAACAAAAAAATGCATACAAAAGTATAGATATGAATATAACATAGATACATAATGAAAAAACAAAGAAGGGAAAATCACATGCAACATAGACATATAGCAGGGAGAAACTGCATAAATTGTTCCATTATAGAAAATCAATGCAATATGATATGATGGTCCAAAACCGGGCCCTGTTTTCCCTTATTATATGGGAAGTGAGAAGCTATAGGCCCATTCATGAAAATTTGTGTCTTTTCCTAACGGTAGCTAATTGTGATGTGTTAAACATAAGAAAATTAACTTAATGAAACAATAGTAGACAACAACACTTTCTGTGTTAGTCATTGTAGAGAACCCATGACTTCTTAGGATGTGGCAGGATTCTCTTCTCCATGATGAAGTGCCTGATCATCCTGCATGTCTTGATGCAAAGTTTCTTTCTCCACACTCAGGGCCCTTTTGTTTCTAGTCATGAACAGGTTCATTTTTGACATATGCTTCATGTAATCCTCTTTGATGTGAATTTCAATGTTTGACAAGGAATCCCTCATATTGTACTCTTGATACATGATTCCTTCTAGCTATTTATGAGCATTATCCAATACCTTTTCCTCATCATTGATTATCTCAAGTACTTGTGGTATTATCTCAAACAACTCATCCTTCCATTGATCCTTTTATTTAAATCCCTCATCATCAAAGAACATAGGAAATGGGATATCTAATTGTTGCTCGAAGTCATTGAGATCAGCCTTGATTCTAATACGAACCTCCTCATGTTGATTGACTAATTCATTATATTTGTGGAGTATTTGTTCATCCATGACTTCCATCTTGACCAATTCTTCTTTCTTTTCTTCCACCCTTTCCTATAGCTTCCCATGTTCTTGATAAGTTGAGTGTAGCTTTTGAAAGAGGTCCCAATACTGATCAATCTAATTTATTACTTTCTCAAATCTCCTTTTGATCATCTCAGAAGCCATCTCAAATTTAGTAGTTTTGTTTTTGTCTATAGTTCATTGCATTTCTTCAGAGCTTTCTCATGACACCACTTCCAATATATAACATTTTTCATTGCATCTAACACTTTCTTTTCACAATCCACCCATTGAGAAAACAACTTCAATGAAGAAGAAGAGGCTCATTTGTCTTTGTAGCTAGCTACCTCCTTATTAGCTTTTCATAATCCTTCACCAACTTTTTAATTTGGGCTTTATTGATTTTTCTTGCATTTATGTTCAATTGTGTAGTTTCAATTGGATTAGTATCCCCAACTCTATGCACCATGAGATGTCCAAATACTTGACTTGGATTGTTGATAATAGTAGGTCTCTTATCTTGAGGGTATAGTGACCAAATAAAAAATGTAGATTCATCTAGGTTGTAACCTAATCTTGAATACATTTTATCACTAGCTTCTTTGGTTAGATGCAATGTTTTATCCCCTCTCTTCCTGAATCTATCAAACACTATAGCAGAACTAATATCCCCACTAGGAAAAACCAAGACCCCAGTTTCTTGAAGTAGTTATCTTCCTCTCTTAGGTGTAATGGATTCTAGCTCCTTATTGATTTCTTTCCTTAACTCTTCTAAGGAATTTTCCTCTTTCTCAAGAGTGAAATCCTTCATTCTTTTCCTCATTGTTATGCCCTTGTGCTCATAAACAAATGACTTGAATTTTGAAGTTTTGAAAAAATCACTATCTGAAACAAATTCGTATTTGACCCTAACTCTTACATCATCAAAAAGTGCATTCAATGTTTCAAACCTAACAATTTTTTGTTCTTTGGGTGGCTCATATTTTGTGACAACTGGTGCACTTATCTGTTCAATTTCATCTTCCTCCTCATCACTATCTTCTTCATCCCTTTATCCACTTATGTCGGCATCAACAAAAAAACTGACCTCTGGAGTGGGTTGTGAGGGTATGTAACTAAGGGGTTCCATCTCCTCAACATGCATTCTGGAGCCAATTTCCACATGTTCCTCAAAGATCATAGAAGGCACATCTCTGGTTAGTTCTTCTTCATGATTGATCAATTGTTCAACCCTTTCTAGATGATCTTGTATATGGTTGAATTCCCTTACATATGAAGGATTATTTTTCCTTTTCCAATCCTCGACTATCATGACCTTATTGTATTTGGAAATCCTTTGTATTGTTCAAATTTCATCACAATTCCTGATTACATCATCCACAAAGAATTGATGCACATACCCGGATAGCCCTTGTGACAACCTTGCTCTATTGATAAAATTTTCTGAATCAAATCTCTTTCTTTCATTTCCCAACGGCAGACTATAATGTGCCAATTTCTTGTCAATCTCCTCATACCCTTCACTAAATACAAATGTAAAGTCCCCGAAGCATAGTTTACTTGGCGTAATTGATTGCTTGTTTTCCCCTTAAGATTCTTAGCATCTGATTTAGCTAATTTCCTTACAATTTCCAAAAAATCTACTCTATTTGGAATAGTCGTTGTTAACAAGTATGGAGCTCCTTCAAACCTGTATGCTCTAATTACAGTTTAGTCAAAATAAGTATACCAATCTCCCTAATTGTGGTTCACTTTCCTTCTGGGATCCTTTTCCTTAGGTCTAAGGAACCTTTGTACCTCAAGAGACAAGTTATAATCATATGTATATCCTAACAATTTCAGCAAGGGTTTAACAAAATATTCTTCAAAATATAGATAATGGGATCTTTCACATCTGCTGTCCCATATTGATGTCCACAGCTGAATTGGTTTAAAGTTTTGATCCTCATCCATGTCTCTTATAATTAGCTCCTCTCCCCAAAACCCTCTAGCCTACCCTTCATATAAAATAAAATGCATCAACAAAGAATAATGCTTGAAATTAATATATTCACTATTATTTTTAATTTTCTCCAATCCTTGATTTATAAAATTGGCTAGGTAGCCAACATAATCAAATGACCTCGCATCTCTACTTTGCACATATACTGCTAACACCATCAGGGTTAATGACATAAGAGGTGGGACCTCCACTCCCAATACTTGTCTTGCAGTATAGTATGTGTACTGAAAGTATTTCTCAAACAATTCCTCATGAAAGGGAGGATGCTCATTGTGAGAAAGTTTTCTAATTTGATTTCTATATTCTCTAAGCCTATGTAGGGGCAACTTCCATATTTTTTAAATAGTATCCATGTGGTGGTATTTCGTTATTAGTTCCTTCACTATGAATGAGAGGTGCATACCATAATCTAATTGGAAAATAGTAGAAATAAAGTCTTTGGAGATGATAATGAACTCAGGCCCATCATGTAGCTGAATTGATCATCTCCTAGGGTTATATTTGTTAGCTAGTGCTTTGATCAACTCCACGTTGATAAATACATTAGGCTCAACTAGTTTTCCTAGGTTCATTCTCCAAGGATTACACATGAGTTGGAACCTATACTATTTTCTATAGTGATACATGAACAATTTATACCCTCTTTGTGGTGTCCATACATCCCCTAGGTCTTTGTGTTTATCCCATAGTTTTTCCATGGAAGGATTTAACTGTGCACTCCTCTTAGGCCTCGGCCCCGACCTAGGACACTGGTCTATTAAATCTTGATTGAAGAGTTTGGCCTCTATTTTTTTATTTTTAGTCTTTGGTGTATTAGAGCTTTCCTCCATTATTGTGAGAACCATAGATTCTTCTTACAATTCTTTTTATTTCTGAAAAATCTTCTAACTAGGATCGGTATACTTACTTGCATCAAATTTCTTTTGTTGATCTTCCTTTTCTTTGCTCCCGATTTCTATGAGCTTCTTCAATTTTTATGACAAAAATATGATCAATCTGAGGTATATTTTTCTTGGCTCTAGTTCATTAATGTACCACTTGCTCTCAATCTTGTCATTGAGGAGAACATTTAATTTGAATATCTCCTCAATATCTCAGGCTATCAAATCACTCAAAAGTAATCATTATCGTTGTATCGGTGGAATTGTGATTTTTCTCTAGTCGATATCCATATTTCCCATCGATGCAAACATATGTCATTGTTTTTCGTTTGGGGAATTGGTAGGATATCAGATGATGTCTCCCTAATACCCCTTAGTTTCTCTGATATTGTACCTTAGTTCTGTAATTAATCACTTATGACATTCTTTGTGTTATTGGCTCATTGGAGAAACTTTGTTTATATTCCACTGATAGCAACCATTCCTCCCAATGCCCTTTTCTTCTCTCAATTCATCACTATATCAGGGAAACCATGCTTTTTTACAGCCTAATAGGTTTGTGTCTCACCAATACCACTGTGTACTTTATTAATAACTATTTTCATCATTCCACTGTATCAGTCCATTGGTGAGACAACATGTCATCTTTCCTCGATATACTTTGGTGTCTCTAATATGCTTTGCTCAGGCTATCCGAGAGACAACAAGATTTTTTTTGGCAATATTTGTTTCTTACTCCGATGAATCAAACCTTGTTAGCTCTATATTCCTCATTGACTTGCTCATTCGGTCACCAGTCACTTAATTCATGACTTAAGTCATTATCAACATATCTTTACCAGCCCCCTTGCAGAGGTTTGTCGATCACTTGGTGTTATATCGCTCCATTTAATTTTTCCTAAATTGGGCTCATTATTATTTTTTAGTTGATTTTGATGTCTTCCTCATGGGTTATAATCCCATTAACCTATTCATGGACTCACTTTTAAAACTAACATTAATTGCATGTGCAGAAATTCTGCCCATCCGATTTGAAGGTCGCATCTCACCCGTTGCTCTCAAACCTCGCGGGATTTGAATATTGATCTTCGAAATGATGTGAGGTTAGTGAATGTTTGACACATGTGCACCCATAGTTATGAAGGTAAATCTTGGTCATATATCGCACACCTCGCACTACTTATACAAGTAATCTCCAAAATCTTGTGAGGTCTGTGAATGATGGACACGTGGACTATTTTGTTCACTTGGGAAAGGAGGTGGAGCCCATGAGAGAGGATGATAGGCTCTCCACTCAACAAGTTTTCATTAGCTGATGAGGTAATGAATGAAGACAAATAAAATTCAAACCATGTTGAATCGATCTCAACTACTCTCTATGCCATCTTGGAAATAGATCAATGACTACTATTCAAAATTGGTTGCACGGCTAATTAAACTATTTTCTTTGTACGAGCGAGCAATAATGGTGGATAGGACACCCGCAACCATTATTTTTTCGACATTAAAGCACATAACAACTTATTTTCCTCACACAATTTAGGATTGCAAGTAAATTCAAAGCCTTCAGGAGATCATGTGAAGTATTTCAAGCTACAACTTGAAAAAATTAGGGTTTCTTGCGAACGAGAAAGTCGTAAGTCAAATTATAAGCTTTATCTTTTAGACAATCTTGATTTAAGGTGGGTTTTCAATTTTTTCTTTCAAATTGGATTAGCTTGCATGTTTTAATTGCTTTGTTTTTCTTTAAAATTGCACATAAGTGTGGTATTTTGTTGTGCTTCAAAATTTGTACATCCAATTTGTGCTAGTTGTTAATTAAGCACTAGGTATTGAGCTATCATAAGTCAAAACCCTAGCCTACTTTGAACCTACCTAATTTTCCATGGCTCCCAAAGCCCAAGGTTTTACAATTGAAACTCCAACTAGGTTACTCTCTTAGGATATTGTTAACCAACTCAAACCCTCGACAAGTAAGAAATCTCAGGGGTAGGTAATATTTTATGGTCCTAAGATTTGTGAGGGGTTGTTGGATAAGAAAAATTGTATCAAGGATGCTGAAACACCTTTCACTAGATGGAACATGTTCAAGAATTGGTTCCAAAATAGAAATTATGGAGTTCCCACTTGTAATACCTAGAGATTAGACATGGGAAAACTTGTGGTCCCAAATGTCTATATGGATGTTGTTGCAAGTATGAATGTTTTTGGTGTTGTCATTAATATTTTCATTGATGTAAACATAGTTCAGGTTGATTGCAGATGGTACTTGTATAGTTGAGATATTGTAGAAGTGTTTAGAGTACATGGAGCTATATTTATGAAGTTGTTGTTGTGTTTTTGCCAAGTACTTTTGAGAAAATTTGAGAAATAATGAAGGCAGTGTTGAAGTGTGTTATGTGTAAGCTTCGACATTGTTCTCTGCATTTCCTTTTTGTTGATCATATGCCTATGCGGATTTTTATTTATGTTCATGAGCTTCAATGAATAATATATCCCAAGTTTTAGCTTTTAGTTTGATGGAGAGTGACAGATATGTTCACTGGTATGTGAACTCATTTAGAAAAACTATTTCTTTTTGGACTGGGAGAATTTTTTTGGCTCCACAGCCTTTTAGTTTCTGGTTTCAGATCTTCTAGATCTAGGAAATGATTCTTTCTAATGGATTCTATGTTCTGATAAATGTTCTTGTGATCTGACACTCCAGAAAACCTTCTCTAGAGCTCCTGTGTGTTGTTGGTTGGTCTGGTTGGACTTTTGAAGAGTGTTGTAGTTGTTGCGGATGTACCTGAAGTGTTCTTGGAGATGGTAAAATGTCTGGTGAAGTTTTTTGAGTGGTCTACATGTGATCACCTTGCTAGAGATGCACGTACTTCAAAGATCAATGGTGTTTTCATTAGGTTTTCCTGACGTACTGTCTACACATTACATTGATTTTTAGCATCAAATTAAGGAAGCATGTGATTGATCCAAGATTTTTTTTGGGTCCTAAATTATATATGTAATTTGTCCTCTCTCATTCTTATCCACCATGAGAATTTTGAGTAGTTGACCTAGTTTGAATCTGTAAAATTTGTATAGCCTACCTTGGAGATTGTTTCTAGGGTTGAAGATGGTATAAAAGAAAATAATTTTTTTGAAAATTGAGTGTGGATCAATCGATCAATCATTCAAGAAAGTGAAGTGTGCAAACAAGTGTGAAAAGAAGAGTGTGTAAGAGTGAATTGAGGAAACAATATTTTAATGTGTTAGATTCTTGAAAGTAGTGAGCTAATGGTGTCTACAATATTTTGATCAAGTTATGAATGTGTGGAACCTTTATGGTGGATCTTTATTTATCTTTTCTTTGTTTGTAGGTAATGAGCCTCCTTTTGGACAATGAGTCCTTTGTTGGCAGTCAACCTTTATATCTGGGCAGTGGGCCCTCTGGCAATGAGCCTTTGTATCCGATATTGCATTATTACTATATTGTGAGCTAATCCTCACTATGGTTTTTCCCTTATTAGGTTTTCTATGTAAATCTGGTGTCTCTAGTGCTTTCTTTTTGTTATTTTCATTTCATGTTTACACTTAATAATAGACTAGGTTAAAGTGGAATTGATTAAGGTCAGAAGTAAAGTGATTTGATACAACTGATTCACCCCCTCTCAATTGTCTTGTGCATTTCAACAATTGGTATTAGAGCTTTGGTTCCTTGGTGAAAATATTAACTGCTTGAGGCAAATCAGATGACACACAAGTTACAGATCCCTATTTTTCATGGAGCTGATTATAATGACTGGAAAGAATAGATGAAAGGTTATTTGGTTTCACTTGGTTTCAAGACCTTGAAAGTTGTGGAGACAAAGTATGTGGCACCAAATATTGTTCCTTCCTTTGCTGATGAGATTGTAGCTTATGAGGAGAATGAAAATGTAAGGTATGCTATCTTCAGTGCTCTATCTAAAATTGAAAGGAAAAAATTTATTTCTCTAGGAACTGCTAATGAAGTATGGGAAAAATTGAAAAACATTTATGAAGGAAATGATAGAGTAAATTTGTCAAGGAAACTAACTGATAAGTGAAAATTTGAGAACCTGAGAATGGAAGAAGGAGAAGATATTGCAAGCTACTATCTGAGAGTTGAACCTATAGCAACTAAAATCAAGAATCAAGGTGGTACCATGTTAGATGTAGATATAATTGAGAAGATCTTAATGACCCTACCAGAGAAATACAGTGACAAAGTCTCTTCTATTCAAGAATCTTATGATCCAAATACATTTACTAAGTAGCACCTATTTGGTGTCTTGACTGCAATCAAGATGAGAAAATTTGTAAGAGGTAAGGAGAAGACTGAAACAAACTTTAAAGAAATAAAGATAGGAGATGACTCAGATGATGATGATTCAGAAGAGTTGGAAGAAAACTTCACAAGGAGATTGAAGAAAGGTACTAGTAAATACAAAGGTAAGTTTCCCTTTAAGTGTTATAGTTGTGGAAATATTGGTCATTATGCATCAAGATGTCCTAATAGAGCTACACACAAGAAGAACAAGGATAATAATAATAATCACAAATACAAGGATAGGAAGTTCAAGAAATTATATTATGTCAAAGAAGATGCAAGAATTTCTAATGATGAATATGACTTTGAGTAAGATAAAGATGAATGTTTATTTCTAGCACTAGAAAACAAAGTTGTATCTACTAACCATGGAATATATGAAAAGGAATCTGGTCTAGAGAGGAAGAAGGATGAGACAAAAGGTACTTTGGTGACTGCTTTTCATGCTAGGCAGGATCAAGATTTTTGGGTAATTGACAGTGGGTGTTCAAATCATATGATTGATGATAAAAGTAAGTTCACTAAACTTGAGAAATATGATGGAGGAATAGTTATGTGTGGAGATGACTCTAGTGCTAAGATTTTTGGTAAAGGAACAATTAGTTTTGATGGTAAACATAGTATTGATGATGTCAATTATGTTAAGGGTTTAAGGCATAATCTCTTAGGTGTTCGACAAATATGTAGCAAAGGTTTTAAGCTTGTGTTTCAAGATAACACCTATGAGATCAGAAAAAGGATTTGGAATTGTGGTAGCAGCTGGAATAAGAACTCATGGAAATATCTATCAGCTTAAAGGTGGTGATGGTCAGTGTTTTGTTTCTTAGATTAATGAAATTTGGCTTTGGCACCGGAGGATGGGACATGTGAATTTTGGCAATTTGATCAGGATTGGTTCTAGGGAAGTTGTCAAAGATCTGCCTAGAATCACAAAGCCTATAAATTCAATTTGTAGAAGTTGTCAATTGGGGAAACAAACAAGAAGCAGTTTTAAAGGAAAGGAACAATCATCTACCGAAATGCTGGAATTAACTCATACAAACCTCTATGGCCCTACAAGAATAGGAAGCCTTAATGGTGATAAGTACTTTATGCTCTTGATTGATGATTAATATGGGATGACATGGGTTACTTTTATTAGAGAGAAAGCTCAGGCTCTTGACAAATTCAAGGTATTCAAGGAAAGAGTAGAAAATGAGGCAAACCTAAAAATCAAATGCTTAAGATATGATAGAGGTGGAGAATTTACTTCTGGTGATTTTAATGCATTATGCAAAGAGCATGACATAAAGAGACATTATTTTTCTCCTAGGACCCCTCAGCAGAATGGAGTTGTCGAAAGAAAGAACTGAACTATTCAAGAGGCTACCAAAACTATGATGAAAGAAGAAAATGTTCTTGGTGTGTATTGGAGAGAAGCAATCCACAATGTTGTCTACATTCTTAATAGAGTTCAAATCAGAGGTAACACCACTAATACTCCTTATGAGTTATGTACTTGTAAGATTCCTAATGTTAAATACTTTAAATTATTTGGAAGTAGATAGATTACATTAAAATAAAAAATGATGAAAATCTTGGAAAGTTTGATGCTATATCTGTGATGAAGGAATTTTTCTTGGATATTCAAATGACAACAAGTCATATAGATTCTTTAATAAAAGACTAAGGAAAATAGTTGAAAGTTGATGAAGCTATGTATAGACCAATAGAAATAAGTGAAGTTGAACCTGATGATCCTATCTGTGGGAAAGTACAAGAATAAGAAAAGGAAGAGAAATAACAAAGTGATGAAGAGGAGATTTTGGAACTTGCATATAAGACTCCTAAATATGTACAAAGAAATCATTTGGAGGAACAGATTATTGGAGATATGAGTGAAGGTGTGAGGACAAGAAGCAAAGAGGTTGAAGTAAACTTGTGTTTACTTTCTAAGATAAAACCTAAGACTGTAAGTGAAGCATGTAATGATGAAAGATGGGTTAAAGCAATGAAAGAGGAACTATAGTAGATAGAGAAGAATAAAACATGAGAACTAGTCCCTAGACCTTCAAATAAGAATGCAATTGGTTCAAAATGGGTATTTAGAAACAAGTTGAATGCAGATGGTGAAGTGGTAAGGAACAAAGAAATAATTGTATGTAAAGGATATTCACAAGTAAAAGGAATAGATTTTGAAGAAAAAAATTCACGAGTAGAAAGAATGGAGGCCATTCGGATGTTCTTGGCATTTTCAGCTCATAAAGACTTCAAAGTGTATCAGATGGATGTCAAGTCTGTATTTCTAAATGAAGAACAAGAAGAAGTATATATAGAGCAACTGAAATTTTTTCAACTATCAGATAAATCGGACATGGTTTGCAAGCTAAAAAGGCTCTATATGGACTTAAACAAGCTCCCAAAGCTTGGTATGCAAGGTTGGATAGATACTTAACAAATCAAGGATTCAACAAAGGGTCTGTAGACACCAATCTTTAGTTCAAGGTTGAAAAAAAAAATGTTGATAGTTGTGGTATATGTTTATGACATTATCTTTGGTGGAAATGAAGGCATGTGTAAGAAATTTGTAGAAGAGACGCAAAAATAATTTGAAATTTCGATGATTGGTGAGTTGAATTTCTTCCTTGGACTTCAAGTAAATCAAACTAAAAAAGGGATATTCATTTCACAATCTAAGTATGTTAAGGAATTATTGAAAAAGTTTGGAATGGATGACTCCAAATCGGTTTGTACCCCTATGATACCTGGATGTAAGCTAAGTATGGATGATGAATCCACTAAAATTGATCAGAGCATGTATAGATCTATGATTGGTGAACTACTGTATCTCACTACTACTAGAACAATTATCATGCATGCAGTATGTTTAGTTGTAAGATTTCAAGTAGAACCTAAGGAAGCACATGTTATAGTTGTAAAAAGGATATTCAAATATCTTAAGGGAACTCCAAATTTTGGGCTATGGTATCTGAAGGATAATGATTTCACATTGAATTCCTACACTGATGTAGATTGGGCTGGTTGTGTAGATGACTAGAAGAGTACAAGTGGCAGTGCATTCTTCCATGGAGGAAGATTAGTTTCACGGTTGAGTAAGAAACAAGATTCAATTTCTTTATCCACTGTAGAAGAAGAATATATTGCAGCAACATCCTGCAACACACAAGTACTTTGGATGAAGAAAAATTTGAAGGACATAGGTGTGGTGAGCGATGAACCTATCTCTATATTTTGTGACAATACTGTTATCACTAAAATCTGCACCCTATTGAATTTAGAATTCAACAATCTTGTGAAACATGGGAATGATCCCAAGGTGTGGGTACCTTAAATGAGACCAAACCTCTGAAGAAGGCCGGTTTCCTATCTAGATATATCACCTAAATACTGATTCTTTTAAGGGAAAGGGAAGAAGGATTGCTAAAAGTGAAATACTGAAAGCTGTGAATATTACTTCCTATGGTGATATACCTAACTAAAAAAGGATCATGAAAATACAAACTTTGAAACACTTGAATACTATTGATAACATCTAAACTACACAATTTACTTCTATAACTTTATACATCAATATTTCACAAGAAATTTTGAGTGTAATATCTTCAAAAGGAAAATAAAATTTTCACAATTCAAAGGCTAAACGCAATTAAAACATAACCTGTAACTTGTATAAGTATATTTCATAGAAGCATGAAAATTAAGACAAAACCATGAGGAGATAAATACCTCACTAATAGTTTGATCAATCACTAGATTATGCACAAAACTGCAATAATGAAAAGGAAAAACCATACAATCAATAGTACTCAAGGTAGTATTTGTATATCATATCCAAAAATTGAGTTACAAAAATATACAAAGTCTGACAAAGGATTGCAAAAGTCACAAGGTAGAAAATACAACTCAAGAACTAACTCCATAATGAGTAGCAAAAGGTACTAAGTAAGCAAGCTTCAAGTGGTTCCACAAAACAAGGAGTCTCAAACTTTCTCAAGTCGGATCCCACAATAAGGCCTAAAATTTAGGGCCTATATCTCCTCCATAAGAGCTCTAAATGAGTGAAAAGGTCAAACCTGAACAAGTCCAACCATATAGCCACTCACAAGTGCCTCAAACTGAGTTAAAAAAGGCCTAAATCCACTCAAATTGTCTCTAGAGAACTCCTAGATGCTCTCCACATGATAGAAAACTAAAAAACACATCCCAATATTCCCTCCATGATCATAAATGCAAAAAGAAACTCCTCCATCCATGACTTGGTGTTGAGAACATGTGTCCCTACTTGCCCTCCAACCGATAAACTCCTCATAACTATAACCTTTGAAAAAGTCTACACAAGGCTACACACCATATCTTTTTCATTTTTTGAGGATATAATGAATCAAATAATTCATAAAAATTTCATAAAGTCATGTATTTACAAAGTCTTCAAATACAAAATTTTACAAAGAATAGAATAAGGCGACCATTAATGCTAAAAAAAAAAACAAAGACATAAGTCACAAGACTTAGTCTTAAATACTTTGCAAAGCATAGGTTTCCTTCAAAACCGTACAGCATACATACAAGGTATCTTAATACCATGAAGGTATTAGATAATGGAAAATAAAGTTTTAAAAGATGTGATAAAAATCACATGCTCCATTCGGGTTAGGGTAAAAAGAAACCCTAAAACAAAAAGAAGGCAAAAATGCTAAGTCATTTTCATTCTTCATGAAGCAATGAGAAACTTCTCAAGAAAGCTCAAGGCCGACGAGGGTTTCTGAGAAAAGATGAAACTTTTGAAGGAGATTCATGAAAAATATGAGCAAAGCAAAGGAATTTACCTCACAATTTCTGGCACAAATCAACTTAGAAAAGCTCGGGTAAGAACTAATAAGCATTCTTTTACGAGTTTAATGTACATTTTTGAGCAAAAAACTCATTATTTCTTGAAAAGGCCGTGACTTTTGTAATTATTCTTCACATATTCTGAATTCTTCTGTGACTTTTCTTCAATCTTTGTGACTTTGGCATCTATTGGACTACGTCACCATAAGATTCATACTTGAGCCCCTGAAATGAAAGTTTATGCAAGAAAAATGAAAGAAAACCTAGAAATAGGTAAGAAACTGCTTCATGTTTTCTCAGAAATTTTCTTTTCTATAGCTCCCCTTTGATTTTTCACGACTGCTCTTTGTAAATCATTTGCCTAAAAGATCCTCTATAGAAAGCATGACCTTCATCTTTTCTCCAAGCCGTGGGCTCACTTTCTGGGTTTGTCATTGTTTTTTTTTTTTAGCAAAACCCCTCTTGGGTTCATTCATGCATTTTTCTATTCAATATTCTAAGAGTTTTACTAAAACCCCAAAAGGGTTTTCTATAAATTTTACATTCTCAGTAGTCTCACCTTGTTTCAAAACCTTGATGTTGAATAAGAATTTTCTTTCTACCTGACAAAATTCGAAGGTTGCTTTCCTTTTGAAACTCGTGGCCATTTTGAGTCATCATTTTCCTTGCTTGGCTGAGTCTTTTAAATTGACTCTGAAATATCTTACTCAGTTCTACACACTTTTCTGTTTGATTAGCATATCAATATTTAGCTTAAAAAATTAATGATTCAATCTCTAGGCCTTCAAAGGGTTAGACTGACATCTATATTTTATGACAATACAAGTGCTATAAATATTTCAAAAAATTCAGTGATGCATTCTAGGATAAAGAAAATATCTATCAAATATCACTTCTTGAGGGAGAAGGTATTGTAGAATGAAGTTAGACTTGAATATGTACCTACCAAGGAACAAATTCCTGACATATTCACTAAGGCCCTTCCGAAGGATACCTTTGAGTATCTCAAAGGTAAGTTAGGGGTTACTGCCTCTCCTTCTTTGAACTAAATGCATATGGAGGTGCATCAACCTAGTGGATTCATAGAATCTTTGATCTAGACTAATGATTGAGGTCTACTCCTCAGGGGGAGTAGAGAAGTGCAATGTTTTAGTATATGATGTAGGTACACTCCTAAAGGGGAGTGATAAGAGCTTTATATGGCAAGAGTTTTTATGCAAAATTTCCATTACCAATGATGTCAAAGGGGGAGAGAAAGTCATGTGAAAATTTTATGCTTGTGCAGTTGTCATCTTTGAAGGTTGTGTATGCTATGTTGTCTTTGATTGTTTTTCACATCATGTGTTGCCATCAATGACAAAGGGGGAGATTGTTGCAAGTATGAATGTGTTTGGTGGTGTTGTCATTAATGTTTTCATTGATGTCAACACAATTCAAGTTGATTACAGATGGTACTTGTATAGTTGAGATACTATAGAAGTGTTTAGAGTATATGGAGCTATATTTATGATGCTATAGTTGTGTTTTTTCCAAGTGATTTTGAGAAAAATTTAGAAATAATGAAGGAAGTATTGAAGTGTGTTTTGCAATTGTGCTCTGCATTTCTTTTGTGTTGATCCTATGCCTATGCAGATTTTCAGTTATGTTCATAAGTTGTAATTGATAATATATCCTAAGTTTTAGCTTTTGGTTTGATGGAGAGTGAAAGATATGTTCACCGGTATGTGAAATGGTTTGGCAAAACAATTTGTTTGTGGACTAGGAGAAATGTTTTGGCTCTGCAGTCTTTTGGTTTTTGGTTTTAGATCTTGTGAATCTAGGAAATGATTCTTTTTTATGGATTATGTGTTTAGACAAACATTCTTGTGATCCGGTGCTCTGGAAGACCTGCTTCAGAGCTCCTATGTGTTAATGGTTGGTTTGGTTGGACTGTTGAAGAGTATTCTATGAATGAAGAGTGTTGTAGTTGTTGTGGATGTACCTGATGTGTTCTTGGAGATGGTAAAGTGAAGCATGTTGAGTGATCCATGTGTGATCATCTTGCTGGAGATGCGCGTACTTCAAATATCAATGGTGTTTTCATTAGGTTTGGGTGACCTAGTGTCTCCATGTTACATTAAGTTCTTACATCAAATTAAGGAAGTGTGTGATTGATCCAAGATGTTGTTTGGGTCCTAAATTAAATATGTAATTGGTCCTCTCTCATTCTTATTCACCGTGGGAATGTTGAGTAGCTGACCTGATTTGAATTTGTAAAATTTGTATAGCCAACCTTGGAGAATTGTTTTAGGGTTGAATATGGTATAAAATAAAATCAAGTTGTTGTGGATTGAGTGTGCATCAATCAATCAATCATTCAAGCAAGTGAAGTGTATGGACAAGTGCAAAAAGCAGAGTGTACAAGAGGGAATTGAGGCAATAGTAGTTTAATGTGCTAGATTCCTGAAAGTAGTGAGTTGATTGTGTCTACAATCTTCTGATCAAGTTGTGAATGTGTGGAACCTTTGTGGTAGATCTTTATTTATCTTTTCTTTTTCTATAGGAAGTGAGCCTCCTTCTGGACAGTGAGTCCTTTGTTGGTAGTGAGCCTTTGTATCTGGGTAGTGATCCCTCTAGCAGTGAGCCTTTGTATCTAGTATTACATTATTACTATATTTTGAGCTAATCCATGTCATGGTTTCCCCTCATTGGGTTTTCCACACAAATATGGTGTCTCTGGTGTTTTATTTCTGTTATTTGCATTTCATGTTTACAATTAATAACAGACCGGGTTAAAGTGGAATTGATTAAGGCTAGAATTAAAGTGATTTGATACAACTGATTCACCCCCTGTCTTAGTTGTCTTGTACACTTCAACAAAATTTGACTTGCTAAAAGACATTGCAACAAGGTATGACCCCAATTCTAGGGTAATTAGGGAATTTGATGGCATTTAGATGGTTAGTATTACCAGAGAATAAATTGATGAAGTCTTTGACTTGTATGAGTGGAATGAATACATGATCCCTATTGATTTGGATGTTGTTGGTATGTGGCGACTGATCATTCTATACTGTACACTCTTCATGTATCCTCGCCGGGGTCCGGGGCCGGGCCGGGCCCCAGGCGGGGGTTCGAGGGCGGTAGCCCCCGAGAAAAATTTTTGGCCTGCTTTTTCGCGAAATTACTGAAAAAGGGAAAAATCACAAAAAAGGGAAATATCCCCGATTTTGTATAACCCTAATTTATAAAGGGTTTAGGATAGAGTTACAGTATTATAAGAAACAAGCGATTATTCGCGATATTGTAATAGGGTTTTACACTGGTTAATGAAATCATTGGATGGCTGCGGTTTGGTGGATGTAGCCCACATTGGGTGAACCACGTTAAATTCTCTGTGTTATTTTTCTGTGTGTTTTACTTCTGGTTTATTTGATAAAATCTGCATTTAGCTTTTAGATATCTGCCATTGAAAACCTAACAAGTGGTATCAGAGCGAGTTGTTTTTCAATTATCGTTTGCAGGAAAGTCTCACGGTTGAGTGGGAGTCTCACGGTTAAGTGGGAGCAATGGCAGACGAGGGTAAGATGAAGGTTGATAAGTTCAATGGGCAGAACTATCAGTTATGGAAGATGCAGATGGAGGACTATCTCTATCAGAAGGATTTATGGCGGCCATTGGAAGGGAAAACCAAGAAACCTACAGCAATGTCGGATGAGGACTGGGATATTTTGGACAGAAAGGCACTTGGCAGTATTCGCTTATGCCTGGCACAATCGGTGGCGTTCAATATCACAACAGCAAAGACAACTCTAGAGTTGATGGAAACCCTAGCAAAGTTATATGAAAAGCCTTCCGCTTCGAATAAGGTATTTCTTATGAAGCGCTTATTTAATATGAAAATGGTAGAAGGTGGATCAGTTACTGATCATTTGAATGAATTTAATACGGTTACCAGTCAATTAACTTCTGTAAAAGTTAACTTTGATGAAGAAGTTAGGGCTCTTTTGATTTTGTGTTCTTTGCCTGAAAGCTGGAATAGCTTGGTAATGGCGGTTAGCAATTCTGTTTCTGGTTCAAATACATTGAAATTTGATGATGTTGTTGGTGTTATTTTGAGCGAGGAAATTCGTAGGAAAAGCTCAGGTGGAACATCCACATCAGGCAGTGTTTTGAATGCAGAAAGCAGGGGCAGAACAAATGAGAGACGAAACAATTTTGGGAGTCGTGGGAAGTCACGAGGAAAATCAAGGGACAGAAGGTCCCAATCTAGAGACAAGAGGGATTGTTGGTACTGTGGTAAGTCAGGGCATGTAAAGAAAGATTGTTGGTCTCGAAAAAATAAAGAAGGAGACAAACAGGAAGGAAATAAAGAGGCAAATGTGGTAAGTAATAAATCTGATGAGGATGCTTTGATTCTTTCTCTTGATAATGCTGATGATTCTTGGGTGTTAGATTCAGGGGCTTCATTTCATGCTACGCCCCATAGAAATTATTTTCTTGATTATGTCCAAGGGGATTTTGGGCTAGTTTATTTGGGAGATAATGAACCTTGTCAGATTGTTGGAAAGGGAAGAATCAAGATCAAGTTGCAGAATGGGAATCATTGGCTACTACATGAGGTAAGGCACGTTCCAAAGCTAAAAAGAAATTTAATTTCTGCAGGGCAACTAGATGATGAAGGTTGTGTTGTTACATTTAGTGATAAAAATTGGAAGGTTACAAAAGGTGCCTTAGTAGTAGCAAAAGGTGCGAAAGTAGGCACCTTATATCTTTGTACAGGTCATACTGTTCCTTCTACTTTAGCTATTGCAGATAAAAATCAATGTTCAGGAACAGTTGCTGCAGTTCAGCAGGAAGAAAATCAGATAGTTGCTGCAAATTCTGAATCAGTACTATGGCATAACAGACTTGGTCACATGAGTGCAAAAGGTATGAAAGTACTTCATTCAAAGAATGCTTTACCAGGTCTAAAATGTGTTAACATGGATTTCTGTGAAAGTTGTGTGTATGGCAAACAAAAGAGAGTTAGTTTTCTCAAGGATGGGAAACAAAAGAAAGATGAGAAATTGGAGCTTGTGCATACGGATGTATGGGGACCAGCTCAGGTATCTTCTCTCGGTGGCTCTCATTATTATGTCACATTCATCGATGATGCAACTAGGAAGGTATGGATTTATTTCATTAGGCAGAAATCTGATGTATTTGAAACTTTTAAAAAATGGAGAAGCTTGGTTGAGAATGAGACAGGTAAAAAGTTGAAATGTCTCAGATCTGATAATGGTGGTGAGTATTGCAGCAAAGAGTTTGAAGATTATTGTTCCTCTAATGGTATTCGTAGGCAGAAAACGGTTCCAAGGACTCCACAGGAAAATGGAGTGGCTGAGCGCATGAATAGAACAATAATGGAGCGTGCACGGACTATGAGATTGCATGCTGGGTTGCCTTTAAACATGTGGGCAGAGGCTGTAAACACTGCTGTTTATTTAATTAATAGAGGTCCATCAAATCCTTTGGGTTGTGGTATTCCAGAGGAAGCATGGAAAGGTAAGAAGGTGAGTTATTCTTTTCTGAAAACCTTCGGTTGTGAAGCATTTGCACATGTAGATTCTGAAAATAGAACCAAGCTTGATGCAAAATCAAAGAAATGTATATTTGTTGGATATGGCATAGATGAATTTGGTTATAGGCTTTGGGATTTTGAAAATAAGAAAATTGTGAGAAGCAGGGATGTCATATTCAATGAGAAAATGTTGTACAAAGATCTATTGCAGCAGCATGAGAAGAAAGAACAGGATTATGCAGTGCTGGATGATATTACAAACACCAATGTTCCAGTGGTTCCTCATGCTCCGCAACAGCAACAACAAGAAATACCACAAACTCCAGTTAATGTTAGGCGATCTTCAAGGTTAAGTAGACCTCCAGAAAGATTTTCTCCCTCTTTGTACTCTATTCTATTAACTGATGCTGGTGAACCAGAATGTTATCATGAAGCTATGCAGGTGGATACCAAGGTTCAGTGGGAGCATGGAATGGAAGAAGAAATGGACTCCTTGTTGAAAAATCAAACTTGGGAATTATGTAAGTTGCCTGCAGGTAAAAAGGCTTTAGCAAACAAATGGGTTTATAGGATGAAAGAGGAGGATGGAGGTAAGAAAAGATTTAAATCCAGATTAGTTGTAAAGGGATTTGCACAGAAACAAGGTATTGATTTTGATGAAATATTTTCTCCAGTTGTTAAAATGACCTCTATTCGTACTGTGTTAAGTATTGTGGCTGTTGAAGATTTGCATTTAGAACAGCTTGATGTTAAAACTGCCTTTCTCCATGGTGATTTGGAAGAGGAAATTTATATGGAACAACCACAAGGATTTGAGGTCAAAGGTAAGGAGAAACTGGTGTGCAGATTGAAGAAAAGCTTATATGGCTTGAAGCAAGCACCTCGACAATGGTATCTTAAATTTGATAGTTTTATGGCTGAGCAAGGTTACAATAGGTGTAATTCAGACCATTGTGTTTATTTTAAGATGCTAGGTGAAGATAGCTACATTATTTTATGTTTATATGTTGATGATATGCTTGTAGCGGGGTCTAACATGGATCACATAAAGGAGTTAAAACAACAGTTAGCAAATTCATTTGCTATGAAGGATTTGGGGGCAGCAAAACAAATCCTTGGTATGAAGATTACAAGAGATAGGAAAAACAGGAAATTGTTTTTATCTCAAGTTGATTATGTTAAAAAGGTGTTGCAGAGATTTCATATGGAGAATGCAAAAGCTGTCAGCACACCTTTGCCCAGTCATGTAAAATTGACTAAGGATATGTGTCCAAAGACACAAGAGGAGGAAGAAAAAATGTCCAAAGTACCATATGCTTCAGCTGTAGGTAGTTTAATGTATGCCATGGTATGCACGAGACCAGATATTGCACATGTTGTAGGAGTTGTTAGCCGGTATATGAGTAATCCAGGAATTGAGCATTGGAATGCAGTGAAATGGATTCTCAGGTATTTGAGAGGTACACCAGATAAACATTTATGTTTTGAGGGATCTAATACAGATTTAAAAGGCTATGTTGACTCAGATCTAGCAGGGGATATTGATACCAGGCGGAGTACCACAGGTTATGTATTTACCGTTGGTGGGACAGCAGTAAGTTGGATATCTCGATTGCAAAAGGTGGTTGCTTTATCCACCACAGAGGCAGAGTATGTGGCTGCAACAGAGGCAGCAAAAGAGATGATATGGATGCAACTTTTCATGGAAGAGTTGGGAAAACAACAGGCTGAAAATTACTTGTTTACAGACAGCCAGAGTGCTATACATCTTGCAAAGAATTCTGCTTTGCACTCTAAAACCAAACACATACAGTTGAGGTATCATTTCATTCGGTCAGTGATGGAGGATGGACAGGTAAAGTTGGCAAAGATACATACAGATGTAAATCCAGCGGATATGTTTACTAAGGCGGTGATAAGGGAGAAGCTGAGCTCCTCTTCAGCTTCGGTTGGCCTTCAAGGTTGAATTAAAGTATAAGAAAGCAGCAGGATCCAAGGTGCTTATTTCCAGTGGGAGCTGTAAGTGCAGCGGTGTCGTCCAGGTTCAGTCTCCAAGTGGGAGATTGTTTAGGTGTGGAGCCTGATCAGTCTCCAAGTGGGAGATTGTTGGTATGTGGCGACTGATCATTCTATACTGTACACTCTTCATGTATCCTCGCCGGGGTCCGGGGCCGGGCCGGGCCCGGGCGGGGGTTCGGGGGCGGTAGCCCCCGAGAAAAATTTTTGGCCTGCTTTTTCGCGAAATTACTGAAAAAGGGAAAAATCACAAAAAAGGGAAATATCCCCGATTTTGTATAACCCTAATTTATAAAGGGTTTAGGATAGAGTTACAGTATTATAAGAAACAAGCGATTATTCGCGATATTGTAATAGGGTTTTACACTGGTTAATGAAATCATTGGATGGCTGCGGTTTGGTGGATGTAGCCCACATTGGGTGAACCACGTTAAATTCTCTGTGTTATTTTTCTGTGTGTTTTACTTCTGGTTTATTTGATAAAATCTGCATTTAGCTTTTAGATATCTGCCATTGAAAACCTAACAGATGTGTGTGGGTGAAATATGTGTATCAAAATGATAAAATAAAACACACATCCATGCAATCATGTATTACATAAAAGGAATCTAAATAGCAGAATTAAAAGCTACAACTATCCTCTTAATTCATTCCATGGTTCTCTAGTCTTAAGGACCTCTAAAATTCATGCTCTCAGATCTTATTAATGTTGCACATGAACCTGCAAAGATGAAAACTTAAGCAATGAGATGCTATTATGCAATCTACATGCCTATATTTTTTGTATTTTTTGATATTTGGTGCTTGAATGCTAAATGATCCTATGATGAGGTTTTGTTAAAATCAAAATGGTGCTAAGAGTAATGATGCTATTCTAATGGAAATGCTACATGAAAGATGTAATAACTAGATTATTCAAATTGAAATTGCCATAATAACTCTAAATGAAGCTAAGATGCAAAATCTAACTACAATGCTTCTTCAAATGCTCTCAAATTGCACTAAGAATTTTGTAGCATAAAATTGTCAAATTCTCCTTATTAAAAGTTGTAGAAATGTGTTCTATTTATAGAATTTTCCAAGCTGGGAATGATGTGGCAATGATGGATGGTCGAGATTGTGATCCTACGGCATCAACGCTGGAGCATGAGGAGGTTTGGAGAGAATCAAGGAGATTGTTCCCTTTAATAAAACACTTTGCCAAGTGTTAAAGAGAATCAAAGAGAAGGAGGAGCCATGTGTCCAAATTGGTTTCAAGTTTGTTGATGATAATTCATATTTTTCAATTTAGAAAATTCAATTTCATGTGACACATGGTGAGGTGGCAAGTGAGTTGGGGGTGGTTAAAAGAAATATAGAGACATGTGCTAATTTTAATTTAAAAATTCAAATTTAAATAGAAGAGGGAAATTAATTAAAATAAAAAATTATTTGAATTTGTCCATTTAATTAATTTAGGAAGAAAGTGATTTTGGAAAAGAAGAATTAGGGTAATGAACCATATAAATAAATTTATCAATTTATTTATAATAGTAGAGGAATTATAAATTATTAATTAAATAACAAGTATTTAGTTAATTTGTGCTCCACACCATTTTTACGTGTATACATTTTGCCCCTCTTTGAAGTGATGTGCGCAGTTGCATTTCTTCAAAGAATAAATTTTCCAGACCATGATGATGGTAATTACGACATGCCCTAGATGTTGATTTTGCAGTGATGATGAAAGGATGCCCCCTCGGGAGATAAATCAGGGATTTTTGAATTTTTAATGATTTTTGATTTTTTTTTTTTAAATTGATGATTAAATGATTTTCACTAATATGCTGATGATTGTCCGATTTGATGAGGATGACTTGATTTATTTCCTGATGATGATTTAAATTCTAGTAACATTATTGATTAGTTGATAAAAAGGCCCCTTTTGAAAAATTAAATAAATGTCACACTAATTACCCCTTAATTAGCCCTTAAAAGGTCAAAAAGGGTAAAAGAGAGCTCATTTGTAACTTGTGCATTTTGAAAACTTGAGAGAGAGAATAGCCAAGATGGATAGGATTATGTGCCACATTCACAGATTCAAGCGAGTTCACCGCCACCAGTGTCCAGCCACGTATGGACCTTCGGTAGTACCCCGAGAACCACTTTTACAATTTCGAATTTGAAATTTTCCCACTTAAATTGCATTTAAAAATTTGATTATTTCACATGTTTTAGTGCATAGGGGTAGAGTTTTAGTGCATCTAGAACCCGATATAACACATAGTGAACCCATTTTAGCGCATAGGGTTAGGTTTAGGTCCAAAAATAGGCTAGCGCATCGGGTCTCCGCTTCAGTGCATTAGGTTGCTAGAATAGCATATTGGCATTTTAACACATCCATGGGATAAAGTAGTGCATTAGGTAGTTCAACTAGCACATCTTGGAAATGGCACATCGGGACCTATTCCGGTGCATCCAAGAAATGGCACATTAGGACCCTGTTCTGGCTCATCTGATAAATTTTCCAGCGCATCTAGTAGATTAGCTCATACAAACTCTATTTTAGCACATTGAGCCAAAATTGATGATTTTGAAAGATTCCTCCTAGATTTTGATGATTGATGATTATGTTAGCTGATGATAGTTTGATGGTCATCCTCATGATTGGCGAGGAATGATGATATGATAGATAAAATTGATTGATTGATGATCATCCTCATGATAGGCGAGGAACGATGATAGGTTGATTGATGTTGATCGATCTCATGATAAATGAGAGTCGAGTGATAGGATAGGTCCTCCTCAAGATTTGATCAAAATCTCACATGAGCTGATTTGATTAATTGATATGCTTGATTGATAGGCTAATTGATTGATGAGGTGACTTGATGTTTTAATTTTATTATAGGAGGGTGGCTTAGGGAACTTACAGGTTCGAGAGCACTTTCCATGGACATGGGATAGGATCCTACAATGGACTCTAGCAGAACTTGCCATTATTGACCAGTGCAGATTACTTCCTTGATAGATATGCCCCAATATTGGATTAACCAGGCGCTATTGATGGCACTTGCAGAGTGGTGGCATAGTGACCACAACACCTTTCATTTGGCGACTGGTGAGATGACAGTGACACCCGAGAATGTTTATTGGATTATGAGGATACAATTCATGGGTGATTTAGTGGTGTATGATCATGAGGAGCATGGAAAAATCGATGCCATTCGACAACTATTTCATGATGATCAGTTCATTAGATACGAGATATCCTAGCGGGAGTTGATTGTGACCCGTCAATCCTTACCCTGTGTGCTGGCAGGATTCATTGGTGGATTTATGTGCCCCAACCGTAGGTCGAAGGGCTTTTCAATCGGCTAGGGACGAGTTTTGGATAGTATGATTTCTCATGGTATGAGATATGCTTGGGGTTCATGCATTCTTGCACACCTTTATCACGATTTTCATCAGGTTGTTTACCTTCGGGCCAATAGTCTGTCGATAGGATTTACATTATTGTAGCTCTGGGCTTGGGAGCACATAGATATTACATGACCAATGGGAGGTAGGGCTCGGTTAGCAGGATGACCATATGCCTTTGGTTACACAAGGCCACTTGTCCAGCATAAGCCATGCAAGTTAGAGTATTGGAGGAGAGTCCTCAATGATCTAGACATTGTTAAATGGCAACCATATCTTGACTGTGAGGAATGGACAAAGGATGACATGGAGATGCCCTATGTATTCTGTAGTAGATATCTGATTTGCAGGATGCCATACATTCTCAAGAGGTTCCTTTTTGGTAGAGTGTACAAGCAGTATGATAGGGTTCAGGGGATGCCACAGGGTGTGGCACACTATGCTCACCGATAGAAGGACAGTCTAGAGTGGAGCCAACCCTTGATTATGATATGGCATGTGCAGAGTACTGGGGCTTACAACCAATTTTTTGGTAGTATTACCTTGAGATACTAGATGTGCAGATGATGACAGATTATGCCAAGTATTTTTACACACACCCATTTCCATGGATTTCGAGTTCAAATGAGCCTGCACCAATTTTGGAGGTTGGGAAGAGGGTAGGACTGGCCATGCAGTGGAGGGGAGATGGTGGTGAGGAGGAGGTAGAGGTAGATGATGGAGATGATGGATGCGATGATGGGGGTGATGGGAGTGGATATGGAGGGGGTGATGGAGGAGGTGGTGGGTGAGGTGTACCAGAATTTGGGGTTATCCCCAAGAGAAGGAGATCAACTCTCATCGGACATCAGCTTGTAGTTCTCAAGATGCCCTCTCAGAGGCAACATCTACAGATTGTCGAGCTGCAAGTTCAAGTGCAAACAATTTAGGGGCAGATACAGACACTGCAGGCACAGTTATCCCAGACATAGTCATAGCTATAGGCACAGGCACCAACACAATTATAGGTACAAGGGTAGATGGTACAGTTGTAGGCCTAGGTAGCCACCCTTACCATCAAGAGAGATGCTACCAAGAGATAGGGAGAGCAAGTAATGGTAGTGGTAGATAGGATCCAGACAACTATCGAGGGGGTTGGTACAAGAGACCTCGTCTTAGAGCTTAGAGAGTCCACCAAGGAGGCAGAGTATTATAGGGGCAGGTACTATGAGGCAGTGCCAGTCATACAAAGAGTCAGTTATCCTCATTCCAGATCCGATCGCTCCCACTCTCATAATACTAGTAGGGGTGTGACATAGCCACTCCTAGGGGGCCCACCATGGGGAGGTCCACCAAGAGGAGGACCATCAAGGGGAGGATCATCAGGGGTAGGCGGTTGTGGAGAGAGGCCTACGACCTCCAGGGGTAGCACCACAAGATCATGTGGTCACACTTGATTTATTGTACTTTGATTTAGAGACTTGGCTTTGCCACATCTTAGATGTATCATTTCTCAGTTCATTTGATATCATTTTACACTTGACATGTTATTATTTTGAGGTTATATGATATGCAATGGTGATTGATGATCTCCATGTGTTGATGCTTTTATTATGGATGTTTATGATGGATGCATTTAAGTTATGTGTTCTATATGATTATGTCATGGATGGATGCACTAATGAGATGATTATACAATTTTTTTATGTGAGATGAATGATGCATTTGTGATGATGCATGAGATAGATGTGATTTATGTAAATGAGATGATATGCATTGTATTTTTTTTTTTGTAATTTTTCACCTGTATATATCGATGTATGGATGCAAATATGAATGCAAAAACGGTTTTACTATGCAATGAAAATGTATGATAAATGGATGGATATGTATGGTTTAATGTATGGATGTACAGTTTATGGATCTCAAATGTATGATAAATGAATGAATTTTTATTTGAACATGAAATGTACTGATGTATGGATTTATGATGATGCATTTTTTTTGGATTTTTCATGAGTTGAATAAATGACCTAGATGGATGGATGATGAATGAAAATGTATGTACTATTTTTTGTCATGCCCCTATATGATGTTGATTATTCTCTTATGTGTAATGAATGTTATTTTGGAAATGAAATGTAATGCACTTTCTTGTATTTTTGTCATTTTCTATGCAAATATGTGACCTAAATCCATGAATGCAAGTGAATTATGATGTGAAATGGATTATGATGTTATTAAGAATGATTGTAGTGATGAATGCATACATGGATGAACTATGGATGAATGAAATACTTTATTTATTATGAACTTGATGTATGATATGGATTTTGAATGATGGTATTATGGGAAATGCTTTTTTTTTGGAAATTTTCATGATGAAAATATTATAATGAATGAATGCATAAATGATTTGGAATAGTGGATGTATGATAGTGATTTTCTAATGATATGATATGAAAATGTCAATGCAAATGAATGATTTTATTTTTTATGTCAAGTATACTCAATCTTGTAGTGAAAGATAGCATCATGTTGAGAGGTAGCAGCCTTGGAAAAATATATAATGCAAATGCAGAACTACCATGAATGCAATTCTATATATGCCATGTTGTCATCTTATTCACTATGCCTATTATCATCATTGAGAATTTCATTATGTTGAAAGTTTGTACAAACAACGATGGTACAATTAGATCATGATGACCTGAGTATCACTTGCGTAAATAGACAAGAGTTAATCATGTTCCCATGCAAATTCAGAATGTCATCAATGATACTTTGTAGAGCATGTCCTACGACAATTTACATAGTAGTAATGATTGACTCACAAACAAAAAGAAAATAAAATATCATTCTCAATCGCAGCCCCTGTAGTTCTTGACATCATTGAGGTACTCCTGAGAAATGATAACAACCATCAAGATACATCAATTGAACATTTGTGTTAAAAGCGATCCAACCATGATTCAGAAGAGGATCCTTCAATGATGAGTTGATTTGATTTGGCTTGATGTTTGATTTGATTGAGTTATGTTCGATGTTTAGCTTTTAATGGTTATCATGATTGCTACTTTGCCAAGGTTGCTTTACTATTTGCTTGCTTGTTGATTTAAGCTCAACAGTGATTTGCCACCAATGAGATCAAGATTTTTCCCCCAGAGAGAAACAAACAAGATTATTATGGATATGTACAATGAAAACCAAGCCAAGGTGGCACACAGCTGCAACATCTGGATATGAACATGAATCTCTTTGTATGATAGGCATGAATGGGCAGTGATGGTGAAAAGTGAACGGTCAACAAACACCCAAATAGATAGAGAAGCCGACTTATCACAAATAGCGCTTGTTTACTAGGTTTTCACCATTTATTTTTATTGCACTTTTTCAAATTTTATGATTGTTTGCTATTACCAAGATGCCTGTTTTCCAGGTTTTCATCAGGGCAACCAATTTTTGATTTTTTCACTTTTTTTGTATTTTTGTATTTTTCTAATTTTTTTAATTTTTTTGATCTTTTTTATTTTTATGTTGTCACCAAGATGCCTGTTTTCTAGGTTATCATCAGGGCGACCATTTTTCTCTAAATTTTCTACTTTTTAGGATTTTTTCATGACTTTTTCTACTTTTTAGAAAATTTTCAAGACTTTTTTGTTTTTAAGGACTTTGTTTAGGACTTTTTCTACTTTTTAGGACTTTTTCAAGACTTTTTCTACTTTTTAGGAATTTTTTTAGGACTTTTTGGCATGCATTGGATGCATTATGTGTAGAAATTTTTCAGATGAAGGTTGTTCATTGGTTCTACAAATAGATTCCCTTCTAGTGTAGACAATTGATATGCCCTCGATCCAAAGACTAAAACAATAAGAAAATGACCTAACCAAATGGGCTCAAGTTTTACTTTCTTTTCACAGTCCTGCTGATTTTGGGGATTTTCTTTCAATACTAGATCACCCACTTGAAATTTCCTAGGTTCAACCTTGTGATTGCAACTCCTTGAAATTATCTATTGATAGGCCTTCAGGTGATCCACTGCAAGTTGATGACGTTCATCCAACAATTCCAGCTCTTGCAATCTAGACACATAGTAATCTTCATCTAAAATGAGACCTTTCAAGGACACTCAGAGTAATGGTATCTCAACCTCAATAGGCAAGATGACTTCAAATCCATAAATGAGTGCATATGTTGTGGCACCTATGGGAGTGTAGGTTCTTGTACGATAGGCCCACAAAGCAAGATTTAGCTGGATATGCCAGTCACGTCCAACATCGTTGATGATTTTCTTTAAGATTTTCAGGATGGTTTTGTTTGAGGCCTCTACTTGGCCATTCCCTTGAGGATAATAGGGTGTAGAAAACTGATGTTAGATATAAAAAATTTCATAGAGTTCTTGCACGTCCTAATTCTTGAAAGGTATGCCATTGTCAGTGGTGATGGATTGAGGGATACCATATCTATAGATGATGTAATTCAGGATGAATGATGAGATATGTTTCCTTGTGATGGTGATTAGAGGCATGGATTCGACCAACTTTATAAAGTAGTTGTTATGCCTTGCATAACCACCCCATCTTTTTCCTCGGTTAAAATAGGCCCCCCTCTTTTATTTTTTGTCCTTGGGTCTTTTTCAACAAAGTTTGGGTTGTTCTTTCTTCCAACACTTTTATTTATTTATTTTGTTCTATCAGAACCAAAACCGGAATGGAATCTGGATTTAAAAATCATTTTGAGTTTCATTCCTTGAGCCCTTCCCGATTTTGATCTCGCTCGCCTCTTTGTTTGTCTCTGCGGTATGTCTTGTTTTTCTTTCATGGGGTCAGAACCATAATGGATATTGAGTTCGTTATTTATACAAAGTTCCAAACTTTGTTTCCATCCCGTATCTGCCTTTTCCTTTGTGGTTTGTTTGTTTGGACTTGGGATTGATGTTGTTTAACTTGTCTTGATCTGAGTATCTACTTTTTGGTTCTTTCTTTCCTTTTCTTTGTCCTTGGCAGAATCAAAACAAAACTCAGAACTTGGACAAAGTTTCCAAACCTAGTTCTCATTCTGCTTTCGCCCCTTCCTTTCTTGTTTCTTTCTTACTTTACTTCAGTTGTGTGATGTTTTGTGCCCGTTCTCACCACGATTCCACTTCTGACCTACTGCATTTATGACATTAATTAAGGATGTTTTTACATGCATGGAATCAATTTTTAACCTTAATTAGGGTTGATTTACTGCTTATTATTATCATTGTGAGAAATAATATCAAAGTAGAGTCGAGGTAGAGCATTTGGGAGCATGATGCAATCGAAGTTCAAGCATTTGCACGCAAATTTGCATCAAGAGTTGTCCTATTGGATTGCATTTCGTGGTAGGGTTTCTCTTCTTTGTTTTCTTTGTTGCTTTCATTGTGTTTGTTTGGTCTGTCATTCTTCATGGGGTTTGTGACTCTTTTCATTCCAATCCTTGCTTGTTTTATTTTATTTTATTTTCTTTTTTTTCCTTGTCTTTCGTTCTTTCTCTGTTTTTGTTTTACTTATTGTTTGTCATTTTCTCATTTGTTTTTGATTTGCAACGGTCATTTGCACATTTTCTTTACACCCGTACCATTGTGTTCTTGGTTTTAGGGTATCACATTCATTTGCTATGTGGTTTCATGGTTGTCTTCGATCCATCGCTTTTCTTTCATGTCCTTCTTGTGTGTCAACTCATTGATGTTAAGTAGGGTTAATGGATGCCCTAATTGCTTAAGTCGAAGGTTTTAATAAACTAGGGATTTTGTGCATCCATGTTAGTTTTAAAATTATTCCCTAGTTGTTGTTTTTCCCCTCGATCGTATGGGGGATGGGTTAGTACAACTATTTTAAGCCTCCTTGGCTTGTCAGGTGACCTTGTTTTTAAGTCATAATTTCATTCGCTCTACAAGTTGAAACTTTGAATGATACATCATGTTTCATCTTATCTGGAGTCGGATCCAGGAATGATTATGTTTGTAAAGCTTTAGTTGTAATGCATGTCAGATCCATCTCTGAACCCTCTTCTGATGAATTATAAATTATCAAAATATATTTCACTTTGTCGAAAGCAAAAGCAGAACGGTATGTGGATTTTGAACTTCTGCATGTATCGGGTCCAATTTTCATTTTGATCCTAGTCTCAATTACCATTCTAACTCTGTCTCCAATCCTACTATATGGTTTGTTGTGAGTCTAATGTCCATTCCGGTCTCGACACCGACAATTCTTTAAAGACTTCTAGGGGTGTTCTTCTACCTGGTCCTACCTCCAATGAGTATGAAATTTTGACTAAGTATGAAGTAAGTATACGAAAGGTGAGATATCTAACCTAGTTTTTCATACTTCTTGTGGATCTAATATTGGATTTTTTTGCAGAAATTAAGAGATGTTAGGAGCATCAGGTGAGGCTTCTCAAAGGATTCAACCTACAGAGACTTCAAAACTAGGAGCAAAGCCTAAAAATATTAAGCTGAAACAAATCCCTTATACCTTGAAGTATAAGCATCAGGGTCCTACCATCACTGCTAGTAAGGTGGATTTGGATTCAATGGATATAACTGATACCAACCTGGGCCCATTCCATTGTGAGAAGTTGTACTTGGAAATTTTTGTTGAAGACGTAACAGGGAGGACCCAAAGAATTGTTGAATCTGGTGTGGCGCACATTACTATATTTCCTCGATTAGTCCAATGTCTTGAATTAATAATGACAGCAACTGGATTCTATAATCCTGCTACTAGATAGTGTGTGGATTCACAAGGCAATTTCATCATTGATATAGCTTCACAAATGTTTTAGTTCATGTTCAATGTGCCCACTCCACAAAATCCTAGGAAACTCAATGAGGTGGAGGCCTTGAAAATATATAGTAATCATAAGGATGCCAACAAAACTCATTTGAATAAGAAATGGATGAGAGCTAAGAAGAAGTCTCTAGTTAAGCTTTTCAATCAGCCTAAAAGGGTAGAATTCTCTAAGGAGATTGGGGATATTATAATGTTGCTATCCAAAGTGTTTGGGAAAAGGGATGCTCTTCAATTTAAGGAATGGATGTTTCCTTTCATTTAGACTATCCTAGATGGCACGAAACAATTTGATTTTCCCATGATTGTGTCTAAATGCATACACAACAAAATGATTAGAGTGAGAGAAACTAAAAGTTTCTTCATGACCTCTTATGTGATTTATGCAGCAATAAGAAGAGGCATCTTTTTGGGTTTAAATAGAGTGGGGATTTTGGGAGAAGCTGATGGACAAAATAAGGTGTGGAATCATTATGATCAGCTCACCTTGTTGAATTCTGAACTACATTATAGAAGGGTTAATGACACAATTTTATATGTCATTATTAATCATCTCATAAGGGATGCAGGATATAGATTGAGTCAAGAAGCCATGACATTTATTATAGAGTGGGGATGTTGGTTTATCCAATACCCCAAGTTTACTTATTTCAGAATAGCTGGATTTGATGGTCACCCTCACCCACTCCCTAGATGTTGTAGTAATAGGATTGTTTTAATGGAATTCATTTATCAAGCCTTGTGGGTTAACTCCAAATTTTCTATAAAACATAAGCCTGGTTGTCATAAGTTCCCCATGAAGTTGGGTGAATATAGTTGTCCATAGCTTGTGGGTGCCAAGGTAGTTTGCAATGAGTTGATGCACCTGAAGTTGGGCTTGTATACTGCTAGGAAGCATTATGATCCTAAAAATAAGATGAATGCTTTGCTTGCTTCTATTTTTGATAAACACTTCAATCTATTGGAGGACTTTTGGAGTGATCTTTAGGATGAGTATGAATTGAGGAAAATAAATTATGAAAGGTTGCCTATCCCACTCATGGTGGAGTATGGGGTCAAGGTGGAAATTCCTAAAACATTATCAAATGATGGTGTGGGTTTGGATCCCCAATATGAGGCACAAAATATAGGCACCAAGAGCTTGGATATTGTAGATTGGGATGCAAAGGAGACCATATATATTAAATAGATAGTTAGGCCAATATTGGATAGAAGCATTCAATGAGTTGTGCTCAGAACCAAGGAACTTGAGGCTCAAACTTCCAAGAAGAGGAAGGGTGCAGGTACCACTCAAGGGTATAAGAGGATGAAAATAATAATGCCTCCTAAGGAGCCCTTGGAATTCTTCCCTCCTAATATAGAGGAGTTTGAACTTGAAGTTCCTCCTCAGGATCTACCTGAAACACATGAGGAGGAGATCCTAATAGGACCTGGCACCTCAACATCACTTGTAGGTGAGTCATCTACTCAACCCCCTCCTACAGAGTAGCCAAGTGAAAAATTACCTAGGAGAACTCACCATAAGAAAGCTGAAACTTTAGAGGGAAAGGAGCTCAAAATCCAAATTGATGATATATAAATAGATTCTAAAGATACTCTGTCGGATAGAGAAACACATGTGGAGGTACCTCTTGATGAAACCAAGGATGGAGAAACTGAACATGTTATGACAGAAGAAGATCGATCAAAGTTGTTTGAAGAGGCAAAGAGGGAATCAGATGCCAAGGCACAAACTAAAGTTATCGAAAAACAACAGGAATTAGAATCCAAGGCACAAGAGGAAGCATTAGCCAAACAAAAGGAAATGGATGTGAAAGCCCAAGTTGATGCATTAATCGAGCAACAAAAAATTGATGAGATGGCCAAGAAGCAACAACAAAAGGAGAAAGAGCTCAAAATCAAGGAGGAGAATGACAAGTTAGAAATATTGCAAAAGATCCAAGATCTTGGAGAAGAAAAGGATAGACAAAGAAGAGAAAAGGAAGCCCTTGAGGCTAAATTTAAATTTTTTGAAGAGGCCTATTAGAAAAGGGAAGAAGAAGAATACTTACAAAAGGAAAAAGAGGTTGAAGCGTTTTCTAAGCAACAAAAAAAGGAAAAGGAAGCATGGGACAAGCTCAAACACTTGGAGAGATGGAGAGATCAATTTCTTGAAGAAAAGAGGTTAGAGGAAGAATGTTTGAAGAAGGAACAAGAATATAAAAGGTTACAGGAGCAAAAGGATAAGGAAGAGGCCGAGAGAGTTGCACAAGAGAATGCATAAAAGGAGCAACAAAATGTGCAAGACATTTCTTCTCAGCCTAAAGCTACCATGCTATAGCCATTATCTTTTTCTACAACTACCTCTTCCTCAGCTGAGAGAGTTGCACAAGAGAATGTAGAAAAGGAGCAACAAAATGTGCAAGAAGTTTCTTCTAAGCCTAAAGCTACCATGTTACAACCATTATCTTTTTCTAGAACTACCTCTTCCTCAACACAAGTAGTCACTACTCCCAATGCTCCTACATGGTTGAAACTTGATCTAGAGAAGAAACAAATAGTTCAGCTCAGCCTCTCAACTAGGATGAAATGATGAAGGAGATAGAAAAGGAGAGACCTAAGAAAAAGTCTAGGGTTCTACATTCTACCAAACTTACAGATGCAGGAGAAATCATTGGGGAATGTGCAATTCCAATGGTAGATAAGGACAAGGAAGATATGTAAGTGACTGATTATCAATTGGGCATAGTCAACTTAGGGAGGCCTACAAGGAATCAATAAATGAATCTCATTGATATTGTAGCTTCCTCCACAAAGTCTAGGATGATCAAGGATAAAAAAAGAAAGGACGAGCTTAAGGCTCAATTGGATCAATTGTATAGTTTCTTAAAATATGTTTCCACTCCCATGTCCCAACAAGCTGCTGCCTTGGAAACCCCGATCTTACTTAGTAAAAGAGAATTTGATGATTTAGTACAAATGAGGAGTAAGTCTCGGATGTTGGATTGGTGCATTGACAAGCTTAATCAGGAAGTGGGTGGAGTGCTGGTAAATAGTTTTGGAATTCATGGAGGAGCACAAAAGTTGATAGAAGAAATGAATCAATATGCTGAAGTCCTAGGGAAGCAGCAAGAAGAAAATAGGGGATATATTCAAAAGTTGAAGAATATTAGCAAGTTGCAAAAATCAGCTCTCCTAGAGCAATCAATCTTGAAGAAGATAATGTAGATTTTCTGGAAACAGCCTCAAGCATAATCCAGTTTAGGTATGACTTCATATATAAGAATAGAAATAAAGTTCAAGATGCTAGTAAAGACTTGAATGAGTAGCTTGATGAATTAGAAGCTATAATAGCTATTTTAGTCAATGTAGACATACCGGTTAAAGAAGGCATGCCTTTGGATCAATTAAAGGATAAATGGAACAACATATTCTAGGAGGTCATGCAAAAAGAAGATGATGGAGAGGACTAATTGTTGGATAGACTGATGGATATTAAAGAGGAGGTGAAAGCTGCTCAAAAGGAGTTGACCAAATTGAAAGATATGCAAGAATTTTCCTCAGTAGAGTTTAAAAGAATCAAATTTGAAGACAGCTAGGTCGATGGGCTTGATATGGACATCCTTCAACAAGTGTTCTCTAGCTATGATGAATATATTTTTGAGAAAATAATGTAGGTGTGAGTTGGCAGAAAAATGTTCTATTTTTGGCACATGACTTCCCCTTTTCTCTCCTACTTTACAAGGATTTGACATAGGTTGAACTAAAGGTTTTTATTAGCCAGTCCTATCTCCTTCCTTGGGTGCCAACTTTTGCATAATAGGGTAATCAACCCTTGAATTGGGGATCAACCTTCTTCATGCAATTCGGGTTCCTTGATTAGTGGATCTCAATTTCTAATTGAGAGAAATTTATGTGCAGCATGTCTATATATACATTTGAGCTCCATGTTGTAAATTTTGGTTGATTGAATAGGATTAGCCACCTGGTGATAGTAGATAGAATTTATAGCTTTGAGCAAAGACACTTTTTAAGTTCATGTTTAGATACACTTTTTATACAATTTTTTTTATGTCGGAAATGAACTTCTTGGATGAGGTTAATGAGCCATAATCAGTTTGTATGCCACTGATTTTTTTGTGCATAAATGTTTCTTATTTGATGAAAATCAATAGGGGAAACCAAATTTTAAAGATTACTTCATTAAATTATCTATGAATGGAATTATTATATGTTTGTTGATCTATATTGTTGGCAACGAATGAGTAATTTGTTTTAAATCTTGTAGTATTTTGATGAATGGTTATGATGGTTAAATTAATTACTGTGAATGTATGCAATGGTATGGATTATTTTGTGGGTTGCATCATGTTATGGTTTTGATCTATTAAGAAACACTCATTTTTGAGAATATATGTCTAGATGTTAAGAAATTTTTTTCATGTTTTATTGATCTATGCCTTGATCTATCCTTTTTCTGTTTATTTAAATCCCCTTTCATTAAACATACATTGATGAATCCAATACAGTTTTTGTTCCCGATTACCATCAAAGGCCCCATAAATATTACAGTTGCATTGGCCAATTGAGTGACATTAGCTAGTTGAGAACCAACTACCAGGACCTTGGAAGTTAGATTGCTATATATGTGTTAGATTTATTTTTCACGAGAAATAGAGTAGAAATATTCAATTTTATGTTGTTTGTGCTATTTTGACCATCAACAAATCTAGCACTAGAAGGAGGGCCTGAAGGACCAAGTTGGCTTGGATTGGGTCATTCTCAGCATAAAAGTATGGAAGGATTCTCTCATCTTCTACGGATCCCGAACCATTAGTAGAATATCAAACCCCGATTAGATACAGGCCCCAAGCTCGTAGAGTTTTGATCCCACCATTGTCACCACCACTTACTCCACTTGGAGTTTTTCCAAATCCACCAAATCCATCTTTACCACCCCAACAACCTAATCCACTCACACCACCCATGGCTTACTTTCTAAATAACTCCTCTCCACTAGGGACTATTCCTAGTGGTATACATGATCTACACAAAAATCTGGAAATGTTTTGCCCCAAGTATATGCATGGAGAATCAAGAAGTACCGAGGAACATATACAAGAATTCAAGGATGTATGTACTCGTGCTTAGGTAGCTCACCAAGATGTTTTATGTAGTTTGTTTCCCTATTGTTTGGGAGACATTCCATACAACTGGTATCTAAATCTGCTTGAGGGGTCTATTCTAAGCTGGGTAAATTTGGAAAATTCCTTTATTAATTAGTTCAGGGTCTATGTAGACCCTATCATCTTGTATCATAAATTCACTACCATAAGAAAGGAACATCATGAATCATTTCCATTATTCAACACTAGATTCCAAAGAATGTTTCATAGGTTACAAGACCCTTACTTAGTGGCTAAAAATATTGCCATTTTGGCAATATTTAAGAGCTGTTGATCCCTTGATTGGCCTATTCTTGTAGAGAACTTATGTTGCCAACAAGATTGACTCTTTGTCTAAATTTTATCATCTAGCCATTAAATTGCAACAACAAATAATTCTACAATCAAGTAGTTTAGGATGAGTTCTCCCCCCTATGGGTTATCAGATGCCTAATCCACCTTTGTTTAATACAGTCCCAGGGGTCTCTTACTCCCAATATGGACCTATTTATGAGTTACAAGACTCACCTACCTTGCCTTTTTTTTCTAATGGCATTTAGGATTCTTCTAAGCAATCTCAAAACTACCAACAACAAGGGGGAGGGTCAACTCTTGTTCATTATCCATTTGTAGGGAAGACTATGCAAAATGAACAGACTATTCAACTAACCAATGAGGTGGAAACTCTCAAAAATATGCTATCACAAATGTCCAATGATATGGCACAAATGAGACATAACCCCCATCATAACCAAAATTAGAATTACCAAAATCAGGGAGGGTATAACAATCAAGGCAGTTATCCTAATCAAAATTCGAATTAGAACACCAATAGGAACTTCTAGAACCAAAATTCCTCTAACCAAAACTACCAGAATTAGAATAGAGGATACAATCAGAGGTTAAACAACAATAGGCAATGGAACACTAGACCCAACAACAAGGGAGTTCCCCATAATTATCAGTCTAGTGAAGATAAATCACACACTGCTAATGTTGCAGATCTCAATTTCATGACTAAATGGTGTAGACTACACAATATTGCAGCACATTCCGAGGCTAATTGCCCAGAGATGGAAAAAATGGTGAAGATTGTGCAAGATGATTCCCACCCTCCATAAGGAAATTACAATCAATATGGTGGGTCAGTAAGCACTTCTATGACCTATGAGACTATTGAGGAACAATATCAATTTCCCATGTAGGGAGACAATGAACCAGAGGAAGATGTGTATGATGCCCAAGCCTTCCAGTTCAAAGGTGGTCACTTCCTGATAAATCAAAACAAGGGCCCATTCACTACATCTACACCTCCCAACAAGATGGTCCCACCTAATCAGAATGCAGGTAATAACCCACCACCACCAAAGGGGCCTTCTGACTCTCATAACAAAGGTAATCCATCTTCTTTTCCTAAGTATCAAGTTAGGAATGATTCAGAGTTTGATTGCATTGCAGAGCTACAAAGAAAAAAGACTTCATTGTCATTCTTTGATATTATGAAGTGGTTCCCGACTCAATGTGATGCTGTGTTGAAAGCCTTGGAGGAGGCAGATCATTCAAAAGGAAAAGGTAAAGTGACTCCAGCAAAGGAGATGAATGCAACCATCTATAAAGGTAAGACTAGTACCCTACCTTTCCTTTTGACTTTAAGAATCTTTGAAAAGAATCTACACAACTATCCATTGGACTCTAGAGCATCGGGAAATGTTATGCCATTTTCCATTTGCAAGAAGCTAGGATTAAGTCCTACCCAGAGTAATAAGAAAGTGATTCAGTTGGACAAAACCAAGGTTAATATGGTGGGAGAACTAAAAGTATGCATTTACAGGTTGGATCCGATCCAAGGATCCAAACCTACATAGATATCCAAGTGGCTAATATCCCAAAAACATATGGTATGCTCTTGAGTAGGGAGCTAATGAAGAGTATTAGGGGATATTTTTCTTTGGATTTCTCTCACATGTGGCTGCCCTGGAAAGGGATAGCAGCACAGATTAAAATTGAGAGTGAGCCAAGGATGAAACACATGATTAATGAATATGATTCTCCCAATGAAGTAGCATACTTTGAGACTGAGATAGGAGTCTATAAGAAGGAGGAAGTCATGACCTTATCAATACTCAATCTGTCATTAGAATAGAATGACCCCATGATCTCGGTCAACCAAAAAAGTTCTAATAAAAAAATTACAACAAGATAGGTTAGTATTGGGAGAAGAAGTTGATTTGTGTAGTTTATTGCTTCCTAATTGGTGTAGGATACATTATCAAAATCATTCCGATTTGACATGTCAACCCTGTGTAGATATCTTAATCCATATCTGCTAGCCTCAACTGATTTTTCAAGATCAACCTCAAGCACCCACCAATGAATTTCCATTTGAAGCCAAGGATGCCACTATCCTCACTAGAACTAGTCTCTCTCAAGGGAAGATCCTTCCCAATTTTATAAGACTTAGGATCTATGCTCAAAAGTCCAAGAAGAGACTAAGGTATCTCAATTTTTCTCCATTACACCCACCCCAGATACTCTTCCAATGCATAAGGCATTGATGAAAAATGAATTGGATTCCAACTTGATCTAAGAAGTTTTTTAGGGAATGATTCTTGAACAAGCTTTAAATATAGAAGAATCTTTAAGTGAACCTTGCCCCCAGTCACCTTTAACTCTTGATGGCCAGCAACAGTGTGAGCTACCACCCATCTCAAGCAAGTCATCCCTTGTTATCCCAAAAAATAAAGAACTCCCAGCTAAAGATGAGTTATGCAGTCTTAAATTTGACGGCTCTAAATCCAAAGCAGGAAGTGGAGCAAGGATTGAACTGACTAACCCGAAAGATAAGACTTACTTTACATCATATAGGTTGTAGTTTGGCTTCACAAACAACGTGGCTGAATATGAAGTGCTTGCTCGTGGACTTATGTTTTCTCATCAAAAGAAGGTCACTGCTCTCATGGTTATGGGGGATTCTAAAGTTATTGTAAAATAGGTTCACATCCAATATACTTGTCACAACAAAAGATTGGTTGCATACAGAAATAGAATTTGGAATTTGATTAAGGACTTTGATGCCTTTGGAATCACTCTGATTCCTAGACAAACCAATCAAATTGTAGATGCCCTCTTCGTTACTGCTAGCACCTTGAAGCCTATGCAAGACTCCAAGTTAAAAATATTTTTATTTGAATTAGTCTTAGTCCCAGTTGTCTTGGATAATGTCTGGAATTTTTAGGTATTCAATGATGACCAACATATACTAGCCTTCTTGGCAAGTTCTGATGTCTTCGAAGGACAAATAATTGATGAATCTAAGAGAGATCAGGGAGATTGGGATCCTGAGAATGGTGATATAGAAGGGATACTGGAGTTGAAAAGCAATAGTATTCCAAAGGGGATGGTAGCTTTAGAAAGGATATTTGACTTTGACCCATAGGCTCGTCAAAGGGTGCCCACAAAGAGTGATGGAGGGAAGTATGAATCTATTAATCTGACTCACTCAGGTCCCAAAAGGAATGTTCTCATAGGAAATACTTCTCCTGAAGGAATTATGAAGAAGATGTTTTGGAAGAGAACATTGCAGCCATTTCTTGGAGTTATGAAGACTTAAAGACCTTTGATACTTCGATGATCACATATACCATACCTCTCAAGCCAGAAGCCAAGCCCTTTCATCAAAAGCAACGCTTGGTCAATGCTTTAATTGAGCCCCTGATTCAGAAGGAGGTGAAAAAGTTGATATTTGCAAGAATAATCTTCCCAATCAAATATTCTACTTGGGTTACAAATTTAGTTCATGTGCACAAGAAAAGTGGTGAAATTAAGTTATGTGTTGATTTCAGGAACTTAAATAAAGCCTTTGATAAGGATAATTACCCACTGCCTTCTCTTAACGAGTTATTACAAATAGTCAATGGGTCCCAGATGATGTCATTTCTAGATGGCTATTCTGGGTATAATCAGGTGCTTGTTAATCATGAGGACAAAATGAAGATTTCCTTCACTACCAAGTGGGGCACATTTGTTTATCAGAGGATGTCATTTGGCCTTATCAACATTGCAGAAACCTTTTAGCATCCAATGAACATAGCATTCAAGGATTTAATAGGTAAGTGTATCGTTATTTATGTGGATGACTTAACAATTTTCTCCAAGAACTGGGAGAACCATGCCGCAGATTTGGAAAAGTTCCTCAAAAAGTGTATAAGCTATAATGTCTCCCTTAATCCAAAAAAGTGTGTGTTTGGAGTATCTAAAGGGAAACTCTTAGGCCACATAATATCAGAATAAGGGATATCCATAGACCTTGATAGAGTAGAGGCCATCTTAAAGCTAACAAGGCCAAGAAGTAAGAAAGAAATGAGATCCTTCTTCGAAAGGATTAATTTGTTGGAAAATTTATAACAGGGTTTGTGAAAATCGTGAACTGCCTCAATGAGATGATGAAAAAAGATGCGAAAATAGAATGGATCAATGAGGAAAAATTTATTTTCTCGCAGATTAAACAATCGATATTTGAGGCACCTATCTTGACTAGCCCAGATTATCTAAAGCCCTTCTATATGTATTCTTGCGCATCTAACCATTCATGTGCAACTATTTTAATGCAACGAAGAGGTGAGGGAGAGGAATGACCTATTGCCTTCATGAGCTCCTCATTTAAGAATACAGAATTCAAGTACCCACCCCTTGAGAAGCAGGTGTTTTCATTGGTTCGAGCAGTAAAAAAATTTAGGCATTACATTCTTCGGAGTCAAGTGATTGCCATAGTTCTTGATCTAGCTGTGAAATCCCTCCTGATGCAAAGCGAATTGGGGGAAAGAAGAGGAAAGTGGATGGCTATTTTGCAAGAGTTTGAATTAGAAATTCATCCAATGAAGCTTTTCTGAGGGTAGGGTTTATCAAAGGCAATGGCAGATGTTGACAAGAATATCACATGTCAACAATACACTGTGCAGTCATTCACTAAGGATCCCTGGTACATAGATTTGATCTTCTTCCTCCTCAACAACAGATGACCAGAGGGGATGAATGCTACTTAGAGGAGAGAATTGAGGATGAAGAGTGCTCATTATATGCTCAAAGGGGGATCTATATACAGAAGGAACTTTCAAGGAATTTACTTGCCCTATTTGGATCAGCAAGAGGCTAAGCACCACATTACTGAGTTTCATGGAAGACATGGTACAAGACATGGATCTGTAGATGGTTTGGCCCATAAAATTCTTAGATTAGGATATTATTGGCCTTATATGTTTTAGGATGCACACCAATATTTTAAGACATGTCATGTATGCTAGACCTCTACACCTAGAGAAAGAAATTCAGTAATGCATTTGCAACCAATGTATGAGGTAAGACCGTTCACTCAATTGGCACTAGACTTTGTAGGTGTTATTAATCCAAAATCCTTTGTAGGTCACAAGTTCATCCTGACCACAACTAACTACTACACACATTGGATCAAGGCTCAACCTTGCAAAAACAACACCACATAAGTGGTTATCAAATTTTTAATTGAGAACATCACCACCAGGTTTGGAGTACCATTCGCCCTGGTATATGATAATGGTCCTACTTTCTCTTCAATTGAATTGACTTAATGGGCTTGTGAACATAATATTATTTTGAAATATTCATCTAATTACTACCCTTAGGGAAATGGAGTGGTTGATTCCACTAATAAAAATTTGTTGGAGGTAATTAAAAAATTGTTAGAAAACAATCCTAGGGACTAGCACACCTAGTTGAGATTTTCCTTATGGGCAAATCAAACTCAAATCAAAGCTACCCTAGGAAATTCAACATTTAAATTAGTCTACGGCCAAGACCTAGTCCTCCCAATCCATTTGCAAATACTTTTCCTCAAGTCTATGAAGAATTTTATACAAAGGATGATAGGATCAAGGTCATACTAACCAACTTGCTCAATATGGAAGAATAGAGAGATGCTGCTTTGTAGCAGTTCTCTAAACATCAATTTGTCATCAAATGCTGGTTTGAAAAGAGGGTCAAAGTAAAGGCCTTTAGAATATCAGATCTTGTGCTACTATGGGACAAGGCTAAAGAGAAGAAGGGAGATCACCAGAAGTTTGATAGACTCTGGTTGGGTCCATATAAAATAGTTGAGATACTAGGTGAGAATGATTTTCGATTGAGTGCCTTGATAGGAGAACCTGTTCCATTACCCGTTAATGGTCAGTTTCTTAAGCATTTCTTTGGCTCATGAGGGTCTGATTTTTTGAATAACTGTACTATATTGTACCATATGTAATTAGTTCTTTCTTTTATTTTTGTTTTGTCTTTTTCCTTTGTTTCTTTTTCTATGTTTTCTTTTGTTTCTATTTTGTCTTGTTCGTTGGGGATCTTCATTTCTATCATTTCTAAGAAAAGGGGTTGTTATTCAAAGTATGCTATAGGCACTAGGAGAGAAATTGATTTAGGTATTTTCAAGGAGTTTCTGTGGATTGATTTCATTCTAAACTCATTTTTTATGACCATTCTAATGCTGGTTTGAAAATTTACTAAGGAAAGGGTACATTGTGAATATCTCATGAATTATGATCGAAGTCTGTCACAAAATAGTTAAACATTTTCCTAAGTAAAATGCCTATTTATTTTAGGGTGGTATCTCCGATTCAAGTGAAAAATTTGATTCCAAGATTGTCATGAAATTCATTGTAGTTATCAACCCATATTTCACATCAATTACATCTGCGTATTGAGAAAAGTCCATAAAGAATTTCTACCCAGTAAAATGTTTTAAAAAAAAAAATGAAGAAAAGAGGGAAGAAAAGTACTGAAAGAAAATGTAAAAAATCAATATCGAATGGGTGATTCAAGTATCTCTATCAGGGCTATGGATGCCTGTCTGGTAGTAGAGCAATTCTTTGAGAGAACTAGAGGTATCTTCGTTGGGGCTATGAACGCCTATCTGGCAGTGGGGCAATGCCCAAGATTTCATTCCATGACAGTTGAAGGACTTAGCCTATGTAGCTTGGATCTTAGGTGTAGTTGTTCAGGACTAAAAAAAGTGTCTATGAAGAAGGATGCACCATATACGCACAAACTTAGATTCAAAATAGTTCTTTTGCACATACATCTAAGATTCTAGCTCAACCTTATTTTGTATATCTGATCTTATTCAAGTTAACATGATTCATAAACCATAAGGTTTTGGGGTGACTAAATTCTTCAGTGTCTTGAAAATGAGTAAACCATTTTCCCAGTCGAGTCACCATTTTGTATGCCTTGCATAACCACCCCATCTTTTTCCTTTGTCAAAATGGGTCCCCCTCTTTTATTTTCTATCCTTGGGTCTTTTTCAACAAACTTTGGGTTGTTCTTTCTTCCAAAAACTTTTTTTTTATTTCTTTTGTTCTGTCACAACCGGAACTGGAACATAAACTGGATTTGAAACTCATTTTTAGTTTCATTCCTTGACTCCTTCTTGATTCCAATATCGCTCGCCTCTTTGTTTTTCTTTGTGGTTTGTCTTGTTTTTATTTTGTGGGGCCAGAACTGGAATGGATGTTGAGTTCAAGATTTATACAAAGTTCCAAACTTTGTTTCCATCTCACCTCTGCCTCTGCCTTTGTGGTTTGTTTGTTTGGACTTGGGATTGATTTTGTTTACCTTGTCTCGATCTCGATGTCTTCTTTTTGGTTCTTTATTTCCTTTTCTTCATCGTTGGCAGAACCGAAATCGGAACCGGAACCAAACTCAAAACTTGGACAAAGTTTCCAAACCTAGTTCTCATTCCACTTCCGCTCTCGCCTTTCTTGTTGCTTTATGACTTTACTTCAGTTGTGTGATGTTTTGTGCCTATTCTCACCATGATTCCACTTCCAACCTACTGCATTTATGACATTAATTGCATACCTTTTTACACATGTGGAATCAATTTTTAACCTTAATTAGGGTTGATTTACAACTTATTATTATCATTGTGAGCAGTAATATCAAACCAAAGTCGAGGTAGAGAGTTTGGGAGCATGATTCAATCGGAGGTCAAGCATTTACGCGAGGATTCACATCGAGAGCTAGCCTGTTGGATTGCATTTTGAGGTAGGGTTTCTTTTCTTTGTTGCTTTTTTTGTGTTTGTTTGGTCTATCATTCTTCGTGGGGTTTGTGACTCTTTTCATTTGAATCCTTGCTTTTTTATTTTATTTTATTTTCTTTTCCTTTTCTTTGGTTCTTTCTCTATTTTCATTTTACTTACTGTTTGTCATTTTCTCATTTGTTTTTTCGGTGCAATGATCTTTTTCATGTTTTCTTCACACTCGTACCATTGTGTTCTTGGTTTTAGGGTATTGCATTCATCTGCTACACAGTTTCATGGTGGTCTTCGATACATCGCTTTTCCTACCTGTCCTTTTTGTGTGTCGACTCGTTGATGTTAAGTAGGGTTAATGGATTCCCTAATTGATTAAGTCAAAGGTTTTAATAAACTAGGGTTTTTGCGCATCCCTATTATTTTTAAGATTATTCCCTAGTTGTTTTTTTTCCCCTCGGTCGTATGGGGGATGGGTTAGTACAACCATTTTAAGCCTCCTTGACTTGTTAGGCGACCTTGTATTTAAGTCATAATTTCATGCGCCCTACTGTTGAACCTTCGAATGATACGTCATGTGTCATCTTCTCTAGAGTCGGATCCAGGAATTATTTTGTTCATAAACCTTTAGTTGTAATGTAAGCTGAACAATATGTGGATTTGGAACTTCTGTGTGTATCAGGTCTTATTTTCATTACGAACTCGGTCCTGATTACCATTCTAACTCTGTCTCCTATCCCACTATATGGTTTTTTATGAGTCCAATTTCCATTCTGGTCTTGACCCCGACAGTGCTTTAAAGCCTTCTAGGGGTGTTCTTCTGCTTGGTCCCACCTCCTGTGAGTATGAGGTAAGTATACGAAAGGTGAGATCTCTGACCTGGTTTTTCATACTTCTTGTGGATCTAATATTGGGTTTTGTTGCAGAAATTAAGAGATGTCAGGAGCATCTGGTGAGGATTCTAAAAGCAGTCAGCCTGTAGAGACTTCAAAACTAGGAGCAAAGCCTATAAATATTAAGCCGGAAGAACTCCCTTATACCTTGAAGTATAAGCATCATGGTCCTACCATCACTGCTAGTAAGGTGGATATTGATTGGGTGGATATAACTAATACCAACCTGGGCCCATTCCATTATGAGGAGTTGTACTTGGAAACATTTTTTGAAGAGGTAACAGGGAGGACCCAAAGAATTGTTGAATCTGGTTTGGTGCATGTTACTATATTTCCTCTATCAGTCAAATGTCTTGAATTAATGATGACAGAAGTTGGAGCCTATAATCTTGCTACCAGACAGTGTGTGGATTCACAGGACAATGTCATCATTGATCTAACTCCACAAAATCCTAGGAAACTCAATGAGGCAAGGGTCTTGAAAATATATAGTAATCATAAGGATGCCAACAAAACTCATTTCAATAAGAAATGGATGAGAGCTGAGAAGAAGTCTCTAGTTAAGCTTTCAGATTAGCATAAAAGGGCAGAATTCTACAAGGAGATTGGGGACATTATAATGATGCTATCCAGAGTGTTTGGGAAAAGGGATGCTCTTCACTTTAAGGAATGGATGTTTCCTTTCATTCAATCTATCCTAGATGGAAAACAACAATTTAATTGGCCCATGCTTGTGTCTGAATGCATACACAACCAAATGATTAGAGTGAGAGAAACTAAAATTTTCTTCATGACCTATTATGTGATTTATGCAGCAGCAAGAAGAGGCATCTTTTCAGGTTTAAACAGAGTGGGGATTTTGGGAGAAGCTGATGGACAAAATAAGTTGTGGAATCATTATGATCAGCTCACCTTCAAAACTTATGAACTGCATTATAAAAGGGTTAATGATGCAATTTTATATGTCATTACTAACCAGCTCACAGGGGATGCAGGATATAGATTGAGTCAAGAATCGATGGCATTTATTATAGATTGGGGATGTTGGTTTATCGAATACCCCAAGTTTACTTATTTTAGATTGGCTAGATTTGATGGTCACCCTCACCTACTCCCTAGATGTTGCAGTAATAGGATTTTTTTAATGGAATTCATTTATCAAGCCTTGGGGGTTAACTCCAAATTTTCTATAAAAGATTAGTCTGGTTGTCATAAGTTCCCCATGAAGTTGGGTGAATATAGTTTTCCACACCTTGTGGGAGCCAAGGTAGTTTGCAATGAGTTGATGCACCTGAAGTTGGGCTTGTATACTACTAGGAAGCATTATGATCCTAAGAAGAAGATGAATACTTTTCTTACTTATGTTTTTGATAAACACTTCAATCTATTGGAGGACTTTTGGAGTGATCTTCAAGATGAGTATGATTTGAGGAAAATAAATTATGAAATGTTTCCTATCCCACTCATGGTGGAGTATGGGGTCAAGGTGGACATCCCTGAAACATTATTAGGTGATGATGTGGTTTTGGATCCCCAATATGAGGCACCAAGAGCTTGGATCCAGTAGATTGGGATGCAGAGGAGACCATAGATATTAAATAGATAGTTAGGCTAGTATTGGATAGAAGCATTCAATGGGTTGTGCTTAGAACAAAGGAACTTGAGGATCAAACTTCCAAGAAGAGGAAGGGTGTAGGTACCACTCAAGGGTATAAGAGGATGAAAAGAAGAATGCCTCATAAGGAGCCCTTGGAATTCTTCCCTCCTGATATAGAGGAGTTTGAACTTGAAGTTCCTGCTCTGGATCTACCTGAAAAACATGAGGAGGAAATCCCAACAGGACTGTGCACCTCAACATCACTTGTAGGTGATTCATCTACTCAACCCCCTGCTACAGAGAAGCCAAGTGAAGAAATGCCTAGGGGAACTCTCCATAAGGAAGTTGAAACTTTGAAGGGAAAGGAGCCCAAAGTTCAAATTCATGATATAGAAACATATTCTGAAGATACTCTATCAGATAGAGAAACACATGTGGAGGTACCTTTTCATGAAACCAAGGATTCAAAAAATGAACATGTTTTGACATAAGAAGATCAATGGAAGTTGTTTGAAGAGGCAAAGAGGGAATTAGACACCAAGGCACAAACTGAAGTATTCACAAAACAACAGGAATTAGAAGCCAAGGAACAAGAGGAAGCATTAGCCAAACAAAAGGAAATAGATGCGAAAGCCCAAGCGTATTTTTTTCCAGCAACAACAATTAGAGGCCAAACACAAATTTGATTGGATGGCCAAGAAACAACAACAAAAGGAGCAGGAGCTCATAATAAAGGAGGAGAATGAAAATTTAGAAATGATGCAAAAGATCCACGATTTTAAAAAAGAAAAGGCTAGGAAAAGAAGAGAAAAGGAAGCCCTTGAGGATAAATTTAAAATTGTTTGAGAGGCCTATAAGAAAATGGAAGAAGAAGAACGTTTACAAAAGGAGTAAGATGCTGAAGAGCTTGCTAAGCAACAACAAAAGGAAAAGGAAGCATGGGACAAGATCAAAGACTTGGAGAGATAGAGAGATCAATTGCTTGAGGAAAAGAGGTTAGAGGAAGAATGTTTGAAGAAGGAACAAGAAGATAAAAGGTTATAGGAGCATAAGGATAAGGAAGAGGCTAAGAGAGTTGCACAAGAGAATGAAGAAAAGGAGAAAACATATGTGAAAGAAGTTTCTTCTTAGCTTAAAGATACCATGTTACAACTACTATCTTCTGCTATAGCTACCTCTTCCTCAACACAAGTAGTCACCACTCCCAATTCTCCTACATGGCTAAAACTTAATCTGGAGAAGAAACAAATAGTTCAGCCTCAACCTCTCAACTGGGATAAAATGATGAAGGAGATAGAAAAGGAGAGACCTAAGAAAAAGGCCAGGGTTCTACATTCTACCAAACTTATAGATGTAGGAGAAATCATTGCGGAATGTGCAATTCCAATGCTAGATAAGGACAAGGAAGATATGCAAGTGACTGATTATCAATTGTGCACAGTCAACTTAGGGAGGCCTACAAGGAATCAACAAATGAATCTCATTGATATTGTAGCTTCCTCCACAAAGTTCAGGATGATCAAGGTTAAACAAAGAAAGGATGAGCTTAAGGTTCAATTGGATCAATTGCATAGTTTCTTAAAAGATGTTTCCACTCCCATGTCTCAACAAGCTACTACCTTGGAAACCCTAGTCTTACTCATTAAAAGAGAAGTTGATGATTTAGTACAAATGAGGAGTAAGTCTGGGATGTTGGATAGATGGATTGACAAGCTTAATCAGGAAGTGGGTGGAGTGCTGGTAAATAGTTTTGGCATTCATGGAGGAGCACTAGAGTTGGTAGAAGAAATGAATCAGTATGGCGAAGTCCTAGGGAAGCAAGAAGAAGATTATAGGGGATATATTCAGAAGTTGAAGGACATTAGAAAGTTTCCAAAATCAGCTCTCCTAGAGAAATCAATCCTTGAAGAAGATAATGTAGATTTTCTGGAAAAGGCCTCAAGCATAATCCAAGTTAGGTCTGACTTCATATATAAGCATATAAATGAAGTTCAAGATGCTAGTAAAGACTTGAATGAGCAACATGATGAATTAGAAGCTGTAATAGCTATTTTAGTCAATGTAGACATATCGGTTAAAGAAGGCATTCCTTTTGATCAATTGAAGGAGAAATGGAACAACAGATTCTAGGAGGTCATGCAAAAAGAAGATGATGGAGATAAATTATTGTTGGATAGACTGATGGATGTTAAAGAGGGGGTGAAAGCTGCTCGGAGGGAGTTGACCAAATTGAAAGATATGTAGGAATTCACCTTAGCAGAGTTTAAAATAATCAAATTTGAAGACAATTGGGTCAATGGGCTTGATATGGACATCCTTCAACAAGTGTTCTCCAGCTATGATGAATATCTTCTTGAGTAAACAACTCATGAGTGAGTTGGTAGAAAAATGTTCTATTTTTGGCACATGCCTTCCCCTTTTCTCTCCTACTTTACAAGGATTTGACATAGGTTGAAATGAAGGTTTTCATCAGCTAGTCTTGTCTCCTTCCTTGGGCGTAAGATTTTGCACAACAGGGCAATCAACCCTTGAATTGACGATCAACCTTCTTCATGCAATTCTGGTTCCTTGATTAGTGGATCTCAATTTTTGATTGAAGGAAATTTATGTGTAGCATGCTATATATACTTTGGAGATCCATGTTGTAAAGGTCGGCTAATTGAAGGATTAGCCACCCGATGATAGTAGAGTGAATTTTAGAGCTTTGAGCAAAGACACTTTTAAGTTCTTGTTTAGATACACTTTTTATATAGTTCATTTTATGTTGGAGTTGAACTTATTGGATGAGGTTAATGAAGCATAATCATTCTATATGCCAGTGAGTTTGTTCTGCATAAATGTTTCTTATTTGATGCAAATCAGTAGGGGAACCAGATTTTAAAGATTATTTCATTAAATTATCTATGAATGGAATTATTATATGTTTGTTGATCTATATTGTTGGCAACAAATGAGTAATTTGTTTTGAATCTTGAAGCATTTTGATGAATGGTTATGATGGTTAAAATAAGTATTCTAAATGTATGCAATGGTATGGATTGTTCTGTGGGTTGCATCATGTTATGATTTTGATATGTTAAGAAACACTCATTGTTGAGAATATATGTCTAGATTTTAAGGAATTTTGTTCATGTTTTACTAATCTATGCCTTGATCTATCCTTTTTCTATTTATTTAAACACCCCCTCATTAAACATAGATTGATGAATTTGATACAGATTGTGTTCCTAACTACCATCAAAGGCCCCTTGAATATTATAGTTGCATTGGCCAATTGAGTGACATCAGCTAGTTGAGAACCAACTACAAGGACCTTGGAAGTTAGATTTCTATATATGTTTTATCTTTCTTTTTCAAGAGAAATAGAGTAGAAATATTCTATTTTATGTTGTTTGTGCTATTTTGACCATCAACAATACTTTGTAGCCGTGATAATGAAATTTTTTCCATTAGATGAAGAGGGGTGAATTTTTCCCACAAGATCTAACCCCCACTGACAAAATGGCCATGTTGATGTGAATGGCTACAATTCTTGTGCTGGTGCATGGATAAGATTACCGTGAATCTGGTATTTCAGACATGTTTTGACAAATAGGAAGTCATCTCTCTCCATAGTCAGCTAGTAGTATCCCAAATGGAGGAGCTTCTTAGCGAGGGTTAGACCACTTGAATGAGTGTCACAGATACCCTCATGGACTTCTCATAAATTTGTTTAAGACTCGTCAATTTCTAGACATCGTAAGAGAGTTTTATCAAGACTTCATTGGTATAGTACATCTGCTATAAGGGTATGACAGGAAGCTTGGCAGATGAAATTTTATTTTTGGTTTTGGGAAAGATCAGAAGGTAGAATATTATCTTTCAGGTAGGTATAGATCTTCTCATAAATGGAGGTATTGGCATCATTTAGGTGGCATATGAGGTAAGATTGAGGATCGTCATAAGTGGGGGTAAACAGTTGTTCCACCATGAACTCATAACGACTTCGTTTTTCTAGAATTTAGAGTAAAGAAGCAAGGGTAGCCATAGCGTCAACAAATTTTTTGTCAACCCTTGGTATTTGAGAAAAATTGATGTCAAAAAAATATTTGTTGAAGTCATCAATCATCCTTTTATAGGGCATCAATTTTTCATCCTTTTGTTTGGTAATCATCGTTGATCTAATTGATGACTAGTTGAGAATCCCTGTAGACTTGCAACTCTTTTATTTTCCATTGCACAACTATCTTGATTCTGATGATAAGTGCTTCATATTCTATTGTGTTGTTGGTGCAAGGAAACATTAGGAAATATGACTTTGGAATGGTCTATCCTAGGGGAGTGATGAATAGAATTCTTGCTCCTAATCCATGCTGAGTATATGAGCCATCAAAATACAGTATCCACTAGTGTGTTGTGACTGCTAGGACATATGCATCTTGGAATTCGATGTGAAGAGGGTGGTCATCATGGATTGGTGCTTTCGTAAGTTGATCGACGATGGATTGGCCTTTGATTTATTTCCTGTAAACATATTGGATATCAAATTAACTGAGTATCATCACCCACTTGGCCAACCTTCCTATCAGGTTTGCTTTGCTAAGGAGATATTTTAGTGGAACTATCTTGGCTATAAGTTTGATTGTGTGAGTCAACATATAGTGTCACAATTGTTGTGTAGCGAACACTACTGCTAGACAAGCTTTATCAATTATTGTACATATTTGATTTCATAACCATTTAGTGTCCTAATGATGTAATAGATTGCTCTCTCATTTCTTGTTGAATCTTCTTGTGCCAACAAAGCTCCCAATGATCTATCAGTCATGGCTATGTACAATAAGAGAGGCATTCCTTCTACTAGTGGTGCTAGAACAAGTGGACTCATCAGGTATTGCTTTAGTTGATTGAAAGCTTCTTCACATTTCTCATCCCATTGAAAGGAAACATTCTTGTTCAACATACGAGTAAAAGGATGGGTCTTATTGACCAATTGTGATATGAATCTTCTGATTGACTGGAATCTGCCTTGGAGGGACCTTAACTAACTAATTCTTTTCAAAGGTGGCATCTCCATGATGTCTTTCAATTTTGTAGGGTCTACATCAATACCCTTTTTTGACACTATATATCCTAGTAGCTTTGTTGATGTTACCCCAAAAACACATTTCTTTGGATTCACACAGATATTGAATTTCTCTAGTCAAGTGAATAGTTTGTCTAATATTTCCAAATGTCCTTCTCTAGTGTAGGATTTTTCCAACAAATCGTCCACATAGTCTTCCATGAAGGTATGCATCATGTCATGAAAGATGATTGTCATCACTCTTTGGTATGTGGCCCTTGCATTCTTCAACCTGAAGGGCATGACGTTCCAACAGAAGGTTCCCCATGTGCAAGTGAAAGCTATCTTATCTTGATCTTCAGGTGCTATCTTGATTTGGTTATATCCAGAAAATTTTTCCATTACTGACAACATGTCATGACCTGCTGTTAAGTCTGCAATGATATCAATGTTCAGAAAGGGGAAATCATATTTTGGACAAGCCTTGTTGAGATCTTTGAAATCTATACAAATTATGATGCTTCCATCAGGCTTTGAAATAGGTACAATGTTGGATATCCACTCTAAATAGTCAATGGGTCTGATGAATCTGACATCTAATAACTTTTTTAGTTCTGCCTTCACTAATAAGGCAATGTGGGGATGCATTTTTCTCAACTTTTTCTTGACTGGCTTAATTCCTAAAGGAAGGGATAAATGATGCATGATAAGGTCTAGATCTATTCTTGGCATGTCTTCATATGACTAGGAAAAGTTGAATTTTCATTCTTCAAGGAACTTGATAAAGTTAGGTTTTTCCAATTCTGTCAATGATTATGCTAAATGAAGAGTTTTCATTATTTCTGCATTGCCGACATTGATGGACTGCATTGGTTCATTCAAGACTTTGGATATTTCTTGGAAGTGCTCAGGAAGAGTGTCAAATTTCCCATTCTTTGGTGCCTCAAAGAGGTTTTCACCGTTGGATGCACTCTTTATTTTTACTCTTTCTTGATTTGATACTATCGTAGAATGGTTTTCACCATCAAATATTTCTTTTGTTTCATTCATTTTATAGCTAGTAAATTTGGCACTCTCCTATCTGGAAGCTTCATTATGATGTTCAATGGTGGAAATTGTTTTAGGATTAACAACACAGAGAAAGTTGACGATGACCTCATCATTTGAAAAGTTGGGGATATCAATAGTGTCAGCTTGGTCTCAATCTATGAGTTCAGGATGTATCAATGGTAGGGGATCATCATATGGGTTCAGGTTAGAGGTTGTAAGGGTCCTAATTGCAACATTTTCATTGAATAATACCATGGCAAGGTCAAGGTATGTGATGTTACTCTCTTCTGAGTGATTTGTCTCGCTAGGAGTTTGATCGTCTTCACTTGAGCCATCGATATCTTGCGATCCTAATTCAAATGGTCGTAACCTTGAGCTTTGTCCCTCCTCGAGTGTGGGAGCATACTTGTGTATGAAATCAATGTCCTTATCATGGTAGGCCTCTTCTGATAGTGAATCCTACTCATATTCATTGGAATTGGTCACATAATGATCACTTGCTTGGAGTTGTAGGATTCGTTCAACAAACTTTTGTTTTAGGTCCTCCTTTGTTTCTTCATCCTTTTGATGTTCTTTATATCCCAATCTTGTTTTGTCTTTTGGATTTGTTATAATGGGCTAGATGGGTTCTATGATACCTTCTTTCAAGTTTCCAATAGGTCCTTGTCCATCATATCCCATTTTTTCTAAGATTGAGAACCCTTTGCCATATTGAGTGGTTTGGACATTAGCCATTGCTACTTGGGAATCAGTTTCATCCTTGTAGAGCCAATTTAGAATGTCCTTGTAGTCAAATTCCTCTGCCTAGGTGCTTTCTTTTATGAATCGACCATCAAAAAGTGTGATAGGTTGTGAGGTTGATGGTTGACCATGGGATTTTGGTGAAATTAACTACGAGAGGAAAAGAGATTGTTCGATCGAATATTCACCCACACATTTATCTTTGAATCGGACTTTCTTCTCAAACTATTTGGCTAGAGTATTGAACTAGGCTTCGAGAGTGGTAGATGCAAAGTGGATAGGTTCTTCATTTTCCTCAAGTGGGTTGGATGAGGAACTTGGATGACCTACCTCATTGGAGGATGTGGCTAGCAGTTTTGACAATGAATTAGCTTGAGTTGGATTATTGGAGGTGTCAGAGGTGGAATCAAGAGCTTCTCGATTATGAGGCACAAACACATCCTAGATAGCCTTAAGGGTATTGCAATGTTGGGGACTATTGGAATCAGCGGGAATGGTAATTTTTTGCCCATTGCAAGGAAATTTCAGACACTGATGGTATGTTGAAGGGACATCCTACATTTCATGCATCCAAGGATAACCCAAGAGTATATTATAGGTCAAATATTTATCCAAAACTTGGCAAACCACATCTTTCTGAGTTGGACCAACCTAAATTGGTAGCACTATCAATCCCTTTGAAGCTCTTTCCTCGGGTCATCATATGCTTTGATGGTGATATTTTTCCTTGCATCTATTGCATTTTCAAAGAACCCTAGTGCACAAACAAGCTTTAGAGTACATACATTAAGACTGGCTCCTCCATCTATGAGAACATGCTTGACATGAATTTTATGGATTAGGACTTCAATATGGAGCAATGTGTTATGAGGATGGGTGAGAGACACAACAAATTTTTCTGAAAAGGATAAGCAATGAGGTGCAACTAAATGTCCCACCATGGCTTGGAAAGTGCAAACTTCCAAATCATTTGGTACTGTTGTATCAAATAGGGCCTTTTCCAAGATCTCATTGTGGGTGGGTGAGATTTTAAGGAGCTCCAATATTGATATTTGTGTAGGGATCTTTTGGATTTGATAGACAATGTTATGTTTATGAGATGGGGATTAGGTGTTTTAGAAGTGGTACCCTTCAAAACATATTTGGTGTGTGACCTTGTGGTCACGTTTATGGGTACACTATCTAGTTTTCCTTTGATCTTGATGATATTTATTTGATTATTTGTTGCAACCATGTCTTGTTGGGTCTTATGGACTTGATTAGAGAGGATGTTGGTGTTTTTGATTGGATGGTTGGTTGCAACAAGATCTGGTGTCTTACTGATTTCAATGTCATTTGTGTGATCTTCAACGGATGAGATATGATAGATGGTACTGTCATAAACATAGTTCACACCTTTTCCTTTTCCATTTGTGTTAGAATATTCTCCTTTATCATAATTGGGAAAATGGTTTTTGAACACCCCATGATCGGTGTTTTCTTGAGATTATTCAATTTGTATGACCTTATTATCAATCAAATCTTGTATCTTTTGTTTCAATTGCCTGCAATTATTGGTTAGGTGACCTTTGCATTGATGAAATTCACAAAAATGGGCTTCGTTCCACCATGATGATTTAACTTTGGGTTCAAACCCGCGAGTGTCAAGTAGAGTGATGAGGTTTTCTACAATAAGTTCTTTCGATGCAGATTCATATGATTGACCCAAAGGTGTAAAATTTTGATGATTGTTCGATGCTTGGTATGGTAGCCTAGGTGGAGGATTGTTATTATTTTGAGTCATGTTTTGATTGATGTTGTTCTAATTCGTGTTCGGATTAGGAGTTTGGCTATTTAAATTCTTGCTCCACATAAATCAAAAACTTTTTATAAGGAAATAATTGGTAGGGGACAATGTGTTTTCCAACACTACAAAAATGTGATCATTTTTTTGTTCAATCAGATGAAGGAAACTTGAAATGCCATTTTTATTGTACAAAATCTAGTTGTTCTAAAATTTGAAGATGGAATTCATTACATTTTTGGTGCATAGAAAACAAAAAATCTTCATTAGGAAATAACTAACGAGCGACAGTGTGTTTTCCAACACTGCAAATAATGTGAGCATTTTTTTTCCAATCAAATGAAGAAAGTTAAATGTCATTTTAACCGTACCAAAGATTTTTTCTTAAATTTCAAGGCAAACTTCATTACATTGTTGGTGAGTACAACACACAAACTTTTAATAAGGAAATAACTAATAGGGGAGAGTGTGTTTTCCAACATTGCAAATAATGTGAGCTTTTTTTGTTCCAATTAAATGAAGAAAGTGAAATTCCATTTTTACTGTACCATAGAGTTCTAAAATTTGAAGGTGGAATTCATTACATTGTTGGTGCATATGAAACAAAAAAAATTCGTAAGGAAATAACTAATATGGGACAATGTGTTTTTCAACATTTAAAATAATGTGAACATTTTTTTGTTCCAATCAGATGAATAAAGTGAAATGTTATTTTTACTATACCAAAGAGTTGTTCTAAAATTTGAAGGTGGACTTCATTACATTCTTAGTGTGTACGAAACAAAAAAAAATGCATAAGGAAATAACTGAAAGGGGGCAGTGTGTTTTCCAACACTACAAATAATGTGAGCATTTTTTTGTTCCAATCAAATTAAGAAAGTGAAATGCCATTTTTACTTACGAAAGAGTTGTTCTAAAATTTGAAGGTGGAATTCATTACATTGTTGGTGCATATGAAACAAAAAAAAATCACAAAGAAATAACTAATAGGGGACAGTGTGTTTTCCAACACTGCAAATAATGTGAGTATTTTTTTGTTCTAATCAGATGAAGAAAGTGAAATGTCATTTTCACTATACCAAAGATTTTTTCTAAAATTTGAAGGTGGAATTCATTACATTGTTGGTGTGTACAAAAAAAAAAAAATTCATAAGGAAATAATTAACAGGGAATAGTGCGTTTTCCAATGTTGCAAATAATGTGAGCATTTTTTCGTTCCAATCAAATAAAGAAAGTAAAATTTAATTTTTAAGGTAACATAGAGTTGTTCTAAATTCTAAAGGTTGACTTCATTACATTTTTTGTGCATAGAAAACAAAAACTTTTTGTAAGGAAATAACTAATAGGGGGCACTGTGTTTTCGAACATTGCAAATAATATGAGCATTTTTTTGTTCCAACCAGATGAAGAAAGTGAAATGTTATTTTTACTATACCAAAGAGTTGTTCTAAAATTTGAAGGTGGAATTCATTACATTCTTGGTGTGTACAAAAAAATAAAAATAAATCATAAGGAAATAATTGACAGGGGATAGTGTGTTTTCCAACACTACAAATAATATGAGTATTTTTTTTTTTCAATTTCCTCATATGATGGAAAAATAAATACACAAAATAATTGCAAGCTAGAAAATGCAGTGGGTTGTGAGTGATTGCATTCTTCTTGTTCTAAGCTCAATCGTAGAGAGCTTGGGGAGGAGTTGCCAAATTGACCTGAGGGGTAACTAACCAATTGGGTTCTTACATGTAAACTTTTTTACAATAGTATGTGGGTTGTAGGTTTCATAACACCTAGTGTTTTCCAACCTACAATTGTTAGAAGTTACAAAATTTACCACAACTATTATTTAGAGTATTAACATTGTTTTCTTTTGATGATAAAATCTTCTTCTTATCTTTTACTTCCTTTTCTAAGAGGTTTCATAAGAAAATAATTGACAAGGTACAATGTTCTTTCCAACACTACAAATAATAGGAAGAACATTAGAAAGGTACAAGGATAGTTGGTGAAATGGTTTATTGTAAGGTAGAAAGAATATTGTTTCTTGAAATCTTTTTTCTTGTATTACATATGAATTTGTGCAAGCAAAGAAAGGGAGAGATGATGCTATAAGTGAATTTGAACAAATGAAGTCAAAGATTCTTGAACTTAAGAATTACATGGAATAAATACAATTGGAAATACTCTTGTCTATCTCTCATCTCTCACTATCCCTCCTAACCTTCCTCTCCCAACCTTTTTCCTTCTTTCCCCTATCTCTCTCTTTCCATCTACCCATCCCTTTATTGTTCACTCCATCCTTCCCTCTCTCTCTGACCAAATTTGAGTGATATGATTGTCCCTCTTTCCCCCATCTCGCTCTTACCAACTTTATCATAATTTTGTAACTCAAATGACAATAAGGTATAATGCTCCAATCAACCACTTATAAAAGGTTGTCATTATAATAATACAAACATGCATATATAAAATATGTGTATACTAACAAAAATTCTATGCAGCAGGTAGGAAATAACTTTTATTATTGACAAAAGATGTGCCACAATTTTTTTTTCATTGACCAAATTAATGTCATCATCATATGAAAAAGAGAGGGGTACATTATTAGAAGATATTGATGGAACCTATATCAATTAGGTGTTGTATTTATGTTTTAGTTTTTTAAATTGATTATCAAAATTAACTATCACTTAATGATATACACAAGAGAGAGGTGTTGAATGACAATGCTTAGGACCTTCTTTATTCACATGAGGAATTAGGATGATCAATTGAGATTCTAAAAGAATGGATAGGACATGCTTAGGGAGGTCACCATGATTTGTATAGGATCATTGGTTATATGTTTGGATGAAATCAAAGAAGGTTGGTTACTTGATAGGGGTTTGCAAGAAATATAAGTTATTATTTGAAAAAAATGGGTGTTATGAAACCTGTAACCCATATACTATTGTAAAACCCTCTTCACGTAGCAATCCAATTGGTTAGTCACCCCTCAAGTCAATTTGATTAGTTTTATGTATCCCGCACCTGCAACTCCTCCCCAAAATCTCCACCCTTGAGCTTAGAAAACTTATAAAATGAAGTAAAAAATAAATAAGTAAACATATATATTTAAAAAACTTAAAAAATGAAGTAAAAGATAAGAAGAATATTTTATCATCAAAATAAAAGGAGGTTAATGATGTTGAGAGAGAGCTACAATCTAAAACAAATGAAATTGAGGAAATAAAGACAATAGTGGAAGGTATTTTGTATGAAGAAGGTTGCATGAAGATATTAGAAAAAGAGTGTTTGAAAGAGTCTAAGGTAGTATAGAAGTTGAAGGCTGATATTAGCCACATCAAGGATCAATTAGGAAATGTTCAATTTACCTATAATGATCTTGTAAATTATTTTGATACATCAAAATTCAAAGGTGTTGTTGCACAATCTATAAAAATTTAAACTACATTAATGGAAAATTTTGAAGGTGCCTTTTATTACACTCGTGTTGTGTAAATAAAAAGGTCTTAATTACATTAAAATTGTTTTCTAAAATTGGAGGTTGGAAAACATTGGGAGTTATGGAACGTACAACACACATACTATTTAAAACCCTCTACACATAACAACCCAATTGGTTATTCACCCCTCAATTTAATTATATTAGTTTTATCTAACCCTCACCTATAACTCCTCCCCAATCTCTCCTCCGTTCAGTTTAGAACAAGAACAATGCAAAATAAGAAAAAAATTTCATTACGATAATTATAGGTTGGAAAACAATAGGTGTTATGAAACCTACAACCTACATACAGTTGTAAAACCCTCTTCGCATAACAACCCAATTATTTAGTCACCCCTTAGGTCAATTTGGTTAGTCTATGTATCCCCCACATACAAATCATCCTCGAGCTCTCCACCCTTGATCTTAGAATAAGCAAAATGCAATCACTTACAACCCAATGCGTTTTCTAACCTACGATTATTTTGTGCATTTATTTTTCCATCATATGAGGAAATTTAAATGTAATTTTTACTCTTAGTAACTATTGTGGTAAATTTTGAAATTGTCTTTCATTACATTTGTACTCTCTAAATAAGAGAATGTTTACCTCTTTCCCCCCTCTCTCTCTTTCCACCTACCCCTCCCTTTATCACTCAGTCTACCTACCCCTCCCTCTCTACCTCTCAATCCCCTACTCTCTCTCTCTGAAACACACCACCTCTCTTCCTCTCCCACCCTACCTAGATCCCTCTCTCTACCTACCTCTCCCTATATCCCTCTCTCTCTCTCTATTATGTTCTACACTAGTATGTGGGTTACAAGTTTCATAATACCTAATTTTTTCCGACCTTCAATTGTTGTAATGAAAACATTTTCTTATTTAAAGAGTATGAATGAAATGAAAGACAATTTAAAAATTTACCACAACTATTAGTTATATTAAAAAATTCACTTCAATTTCCTCATATGATGGAAAAATAAATGCACAAAATAATCGTAGGTTGGAAAACACAGTGGGTTGTGAGTGATTGCATTTTGCTTGGTCTAAGCACAATGGTGGAGAGATTGTGGAGGAGTTGTGGCTGACGGATCTACATAAAACTAATCAAATTGAACTGAGGGGTGACTCACCAATTAGGTTGTTACGTGTAGAGGGTTTTACAATAGTATGTGCATTGTAGGTTTCATAACACCTAGTGTTTTCCAACATGCAATTATAATGATGAAAACCTTTTCTTAATTAGAGAGTACGAATGTAATGAAAGGACCTTCAAAATTAACTTTTCTTTTGATGATAAAATCTTCTTCTTATCTTTTACTTCCTCTCCTAAGTGGTTAATTTTTGTCTTCTACTATTTTTATATAGTTTTAGCACTTCCAACTATTGATTTTGCATCTAGAATTTTATCATCAACACATTTTTCCTCATACCAATTATGTCTTTATGAAAGTAAAATTCTAATATTTTTAGGGTAGGTGAGGTGGGTATAGAGAGAGTTAGGGAGGGAGGGATGGGTATGTGGAGAGAGGTTGTGTGTGTGTGTGAGTGAGATGAGGTAGATAGGGAGTGGTAGGGTGGGAGAGATAGATGAAGGGAGATAAACAAGGAAGGACATAGAGAGAGGTAGGGTAGGAGAGGTACGTATAGAGAGAGTTAGGGAGAGGGAGGGCTAGGTGGAGAGAGGTAACTTGTGTGTGATAGAAAGATGGAAGGAGGGGGATATGGAGTTTTTGTTTTGTAATTCATTACATTTTTTTTGTGTACAAAACAAAAAATTTTCATAAGGAAATAACTGACAAGGGATAGTGTGTTTTCCAACACTACAAATTATGTGAGCATTTTTTTTGTTCTAATCAAATGAAGAAAGTTAAATCCATTTTTACTATACCAAAGAGTTTTCCTAAAATTTGAAGGTGGAATTTATTACATTCTTGGTGTGTACAAAACAAAAAAACTTTTCATAAGTAAATAATTGACATGGGACAATTTGTTTTCCAACACTACAAATAATGTGGGGATTTTTACTATTCCAATTAGATGAAGAAAGTGAAATGTCATTTTTACTATACCAAAGAGTTGATCTAAAATTTGAATGTGGATTTCATTACATTCTTGGTGCGTATGAAACAAAAAAATTTCGTAGGAAATATTTGAGAGGAGATAGTGTATTTTCCAACACTACAAATACTGTGAGCATTTTTTTGTTCCAATCATATGAAGAAAGTGAAATGTCATCTAAACTATAACCAAAAGAGTTGTTCTAAAATTTGAAGGTGGAATTCATTACATTCTTGGTGTGTATGAAACAAAAAAATTTCATAAGGAAATAACTGAAAGGGGACATTGTCTTTTCCAACACTGCAAAAAATGTGAGCATTCTTTTGTTCCAATCATATGAAGAAAGTGAAATATCATTTTTTCTGTACCAAAGAGTTTTTCTAAAATTTGAAGGTTGACTTCATTATATTCTTGGTGTGTACGAAACAAAAACATTTTAGGGGACAATGTAAATTTGATTAGTTTTATGTATCCCCCATCCAAAAATATTCCCCATTATCTACACCCTTGAGCTTAGAATAAGAAGAATGTAATCACTCACAACCCACTTTGTTTTCCAACCTATAATTATTTAGCTATCTCTCAACTTCTCAAGAGAAAGAAGAATCTCTTTATTCAATACAATATCTATCTCATTCACTTTGGTCTACTTCTTTTCAAATGTTTCTGGGTCCCTATGACGCACAATCCATTTTGGGTCACTATGTCCCACAATTCATTTTGGGTCCCTATGTCCCACAATCCACCAACACATCTCTCCCTCCTACTAAGTCCTTTTTGGGTCCTTCTATCCCTCCAACTGTACCACTCCCTATCTCCCCCTTTCCTCTCTTTGTCTCTCTCCCTCCACCTACCCTCCCTCTCTCCCTAACTCTGTATACCTACCTCTCCTAAATGTGATGATGATGTTGAATAATGGAATAAAAGGGAAATTTTCACTTGTATGATAAGTAATTAAATTTACCATATAGTGAAAGAGAAGGTACATAAGGAGCTCATGGTGAAGAAAAATGAAATACTAAATAAATAAACTCAAAATAAAGTAAGCTATTGGATTTATAGATCTACCTAATACATATGTACTCATATATAGTATTGATGTAATTTGAAATAATCCTACCACCTTTAGGAGGGATGGTGAGAGATGAGAGATTGAGAGAAGTATAGAGGGATGGGAGGAGGGAGATGTCTAGTGAGGCAGCATGGGAGGGATAAAGGGAGAGAGATGGAATGAGGGAGACATGGAGAGATAGGTAGAGAGAGGTAGAGAGAGTGAGGGGAGATAGGGAAAGTAGAGAAGGAAGGGGAGAGATAAGTAGATAAAGGGGGAAATTTGGGAAGGAGCGAGAGGTGGAGTGGGATGTATTGAGGGAAAGGGAGGTAGATAGGGAGGGGGTGAGTGGAGATAGAGAGTGGGAGGGAGTGAAAGAGGGATGGATGGAGGTGTAGGTACAGAGAGGTAAGGTAGGTGAGGTAGGTATAAAGAGATTTGGGGAGAGAGGGAGGTGTAGGTGGAGGGAGGTTGTGTGTGTGAGGGAGAGATAGGGGAAGGAGAGAGATATGTTGTCGTAAGGTGGGAGGGATAGAGGTACAGGGGGTGGGAGAGGTATGCATAGAGAGAATGAGAGAGAGGGAAGGACAAATAGAGGGAGGGGGGAGAGGGATAATGTGAGGGGTAGCTGGAGATAGGTTGTGTTTGAGTGAGGGAGAGAGAGAGGGGAAACTTGAGGTGAGGGAGATAGGGAGTGGTTGGGTGGGAGGGATAGAAGGACCCAAAATGAACTTACTAGGAGGGGAGATGTGTTGGTGGATTGTGGGAGATACCAACCCAAAATTGATTATGGGAGATAGGGACACAAAAACACTTGAAAATAAGTAGAAAAAAATGAATGAGATAGATATTTTATTGACTAAAGACATTCTTCCTACTCTTGAGAAGTTGAGGAAGGTGCGTGTGTAGTATGTGCAATGGGAAAATTGCAATGTAGAATAGAGCAATAGGTAATAAAATGTATGAAATGGAAAAGAAATCCAAAGAAGCAGACTAGAGTGAATGAGGCAAATGGTGCTTTAAGGTATGGCCATACATGAGGCAATATAGTCCTCTTTCCTTTCCCTTATCATATATTTCTAATTGTATTTTTTCCATGGAATTATTAAGTTCAATAATCTTTGACTTCATTTTTTCAACACCTTATAACATCATCTCTGACTTTCTTTGCTTGCACAAATTCATATGCAATACAAAACATCTTGAATTTATCCACTTCTACATTTCCATTTTCCCATTATACATACTGAACATGCATATATTATAATTTTCATTGTATGGTTTTTCATCATGTTTATATCAAATGTGAACTTAATATATTTTAATAGGATTAAAATTATAATTCTACCCTAATTCTCCAATATTTTAAATTTACATAAATTTATAAGTTTATCCCATGAATTTGGATGGAGTGGTAGGGATCTTCATATCTATCTTTGACACAAAATAAACTCAATTGAATCAAAAAATTGAAAATATATCTTTCATATTTGACAATCCCAAGGAGCACATGTAGATAGGTAGGATATGAGGACCATCCACCTTATCTCTAGACATTGTAGAGAGAGGTTGGGAGGGGTAGGTAGAAAGAGTTTGTGTGGGGAGGAGGGAGAGAGAGAGGGAAGAATGGAGATAGGGAGAGGTAGGTAGAGAGAAGAAAGGTGAACATAATAGAGAGAGGTAGGTAGAGAGAGATCAATGTAAGGTGTGAGAGGTAGAGAGAGGTGGTGTGTGTGTCATTGATCATGAAAATAGTTTTGTTAAACAATGATGGTATTGATAAAGAACTAGTACAAAGGAGAAGTATCTTTAGAAATACATACAAGACTAAATTATATAAGTATCTTTAGAATATCCAAATAAATAAATCCATACATTTGTATAAAGAGAATACTTACACTATGATGAAGGACAAAAATAAACATACTCTAGGGAGAGAGAGAGAGAGAGGGAAGGAGGAGATAGGGAGTGGTAGGGTGGGAGGGATAGAAGGATCCAAAATGGACATAGTAGGAGAGGGAGATATGTTGGTGGATTGTGGGACATAGGGATCCAAAATGGATTGTGGGACATAAGAACCCAAAAAAACTTGAAAATAAGTAGACCAAAGTGAATGAGATAGACAATGTATTGACTGGAGAGATTTTTCCCGCTCTTCAAAAGTTGAGAGATAGATAAATAATTTTAGGTTGGAAAACACAGTGGGATGTGAGTGATTGCATTCTTTTTATTCTAAGCTTAAGGATGGAGAGCTTCGAGAGGATTTCAAGGTGGGAGATACATAAAACTTATCAAATTGACATGACTAACCAATTGAGTTGTTATGTGTAAAGGGTTTTACAACAATACGTGGGTTGCAAGTTTCATAACAGCCAATGTTTTCCAACCTGCAATTGTTTTAAAGAAAACATTTTCTTATTTAGAGTTTATGAATGTAATTTAAGGAAATTTCAAAATTTACCATAGTTGTTACTTAGAGTAAATAATTTGTTTCAATTTCCTCATACAATGTAAAAAAATGCACAAATAATCATGGGTGGAAAAACATAGTGGGATGTGAGTGATTATATTCTGCTTGTTCTAAGCTCAAAGGTGGAGAGCTTAGGGAGGATTTCTAGGTAGGGTATACATAAAATTAATCAAATTGACCTAAGGGGTGACTAAACAATTGGGTTCTTACATGTAGAGGGTTTTACAGTAATATGTGGGTTGCAAGTTTCATAACACCAAGTGTTTTCCAACCTGCAATTGTTGTAATGAAAACCTTTTGTTATTTAGAGAGTACAAATGTAATGAAATGCACTTTCAAAATTTATTACAATTATTTCTTAGAGTATTAACCTCATTTTTTTAATGAAAAAATCTTCTTCTTATCTTTTACGTCATTTACTAAGTGGTTAATTTTAGTTTTCTTGATTGTTTTGCTACAATTCTAGCACTTCCAACTATTGCTTTTACATCTATAAGTTGATCATCCACACCATTTTCCTCATCTAAATTACTCTTACCTATTAACATCCCCTACTATTCCTTTGCATGATCTTGTAACTTCTTGTTCATATCTTTTACTTGAAGCTTTAGATCAACTACTCCCTCATCAACCCTTCAGATAGAAACATCCCTTACTTGAAGCTTTTTTGCACTTAGATCTAATTTTTCCTTTTCCATATCATCATCTATTTCCAATTTTATTTATCCCATGAAATTCTTAAGTTCAAGAATCTTTGACTTCATTTTTTCAACTCCAGTTATAGCATCATCTCTCACTTTCTTTGTTTTCAAAAATTCATATGCAACAATTGGGTTGTTACATATAGAGGGTTTTACAATAGTATATGGGTCGCAAGTTTCATAAAACCCAATATTTTCCAACCTGCAATTAGAGTTTATGAAAAAACTCTATTATTTAGAGAGTACAAATATAATGAAAGGTGCCTTCAAAATTTAGCATAGTTGTTAGTTAGAGTAAAAATTGCATTTCAATTTTATCATATTATCAAAAAATAAATGCATAAATTAATTGTAGGTTGGAAAACACAATGGGTTGTGAGCGATATGATTGTGCTTGTTCTAAGATCAAGGGTGGAGAGTTCTGGGAGGAGCTTCAAGTGGGGGATACATAAAACTAATCAAATTAACTTGAGTGGTGACTAACCAATTGGGTTCTTACATAGAGGCCTTTACAATAGTATGTGGGTTGTAGGTTTCATAACACTCAATGTTTTCCAACCTACAAATATTGTCATGAAAACCTTTTCTTTTCTAGAGAGTATGAATGTAATGAAAGGCACCATCAAAATTTACCATAATTGTTAATTAGAGTAAAAGTTGCATTTTAATTTCTTCATATGATGGAAAAATAAATACAAAAAATAATTGCAGGATGGAAAACAAAGTGGGTTGTGAATGATATGAAATTATCACCTTACATTTGTATAAAATGTAGATTTTATAACCTCAAAGATATTGAGGCAGGATTATTGTAATACATCTAATAATGAATCCAAAGTTATGCTAAATGCCAAATAAAAAAATCTTTTATTACATAAGCCACATTAGATCTTATGTTATGTGAGTATATCAATACCATGAATTTTAGTTTCATGAATACATAATCAATATATTTAGAATTTTTAATCTCACCAAATGATTGAAGATGGATCCAAAAAAGGTAAAAGTAAATTATTGAAATTCCTACACCAATTAATATTATAGAGGTAAGATTTTTTATTTGCTAGCTAGTTTGAACATACGAATTTCATTATATATTTCTATGGAAAAAATGAGATTATGAGAGTAGATAAGAAATAATTTTAGAGAACATCAAGATTAGATAGAAGCTATGAATTATTAAAGAAGAAAGTGATAGAACAACTATTGTTAGCATTACCATATTTTGATATGGTATTTAAGTTGATTGTGATGCAAGTGGAACTATAATTGGACCATTACTAAGTCAACAAGGAATACTCATATAAGAATTTAGAAGTAACCATTAATTTGAGAAATCATGAGTACTTGTTTTAATGGGCTATAAGGACATGTGGAAAATTTATAGATTGGGGTACTAAAGTGGATTTATTTAGAGTTAAAGTAAATTATAACTATGATTAATACTAAAAATAGGATTGTACCTAAGCGTAGATTTATTTTCCCATGTGTTATTATGTCAATATTTGTGTTAAGAGTGAAGATATATGACTAAATTTTTTAGAATGTAGCCAAACCTTGAGTTCTCTAATGAACACTTCATTATTCCTAATCATCAACAAGTAAAACAATGATTATCTCAACCTTATTCATTAGAAAACCCAATTCTAATGGATATGGATCAAATTTTTGATACAACATACATGGTGACTACTTTAATTCATACAAAGAACCTTTTAGTTTATAAAACCAATGTTATACACCCCTTATTTGAAATTATTTAGGTTGAAAAATATGGATTTTCTCATCTAAATATCCATACAATAATGTTCTATAACACTTATTTTTTTCAACTTAAAAATAAAAAGGTATAGCTATAAAGAACAACATACTAATAAAATTTAACATAGATACAAGATAAAATATTTCACTAAATTATATTCATTATAGCTAGAATAACTCATTGCAACATCTATCCTTATACATTTCTAATATTTTTTCTATTCTAAATTTCTTCTTATACACCCACTTGCAATGTAACACCCCTCTGTTTTTCTCTTTTGTTCAGACAGTGTGTATTTGTTATGCTTTGTTTTCTATTAGTATCTTGACATTGATATACTGTGATGTTTTGTTATTATTTGATCACTAACTTTAGAGCGATGTGGATTTTATATTATGATGGGATGGTACCTTATTTTGATATTATTATTATGAGATGCTTTAGATTAGTAAAGTGGATATTTGAATTAATATTGTTATATGCTCATGAGTAGATTATTGATGTTAGAATGGTTAGTTTTGTGATATTGTATTGGTGAAGGGGACATAATTGTACCACTCGATTGTGAGCGCCTTGTGACTCCATGATTCTCTCTTCACGGTGTGTTTTATTATGATATATATATGCATATTCGATATATGCCTTGTTTACAGGTTTGTAGGTACAAGACATCGACTCCACCTAGTTTCATAGGTTTGAGAATGTCCATTGCCCAACAATAATGTTGATTGGGAGATAGTAGCTAGGTTTCCTGTGTCAAGCCACCACCCTAGTCATAGTGTGTTGTCGGTTCTAGTTGGTTTTGTTTGTTAAATGTTGTTCAATTTTTCCTTGAAATTATTTATGTTGCAAAGTTTGTAAAAAGGTAAATAATGGATTTAAATATTTTAGTTGATTATTAAATTAATTTGGTTTATTATGATAGAAGATGGTAATTAATTAATTTAATCTTAGGATTATATTATTTTATTAATTAATTAAATTAGTTGAATTAAGTTAAATTAGAAATGCTAAGTATTTTAGAAATTATTAAATGATTTATTTTTCTTTCAACATGTGTTGGAAAACATTGATGAGGGTTGTTGGGAAAATTTATTCACAAAGAAATTAATGGTTGTAATGGGAAGAAGTGAGAGGATTCTTCACGGAAGAAGGATAGAGGATATTTTGTGGGGAAAAAGGGTTTAGAAAGGAAGTTTTTTATTATTGCATGTCATTGTGGAAATTTTGAAAAAATATACAGTCTTGAGAAATTTTTTGTGTTATGGAATTTTATTTGTTTCTGGAGGAAGCTCTAGTTGATTTTAGAAAAAGCTTGGATCTATGGGAAAGGCTCTATGTGAATTCACATCTTCTCAGGCGTTGGATTTTAGGTTCCTCTTTTATTCTAGTTAGTTCCATATTAGAAAATTTTCTTAGTTTAGATTACTATATGGAAAAAGCTTGTTTGTGCATATTGTAAAGCTTCTGAGTTGTAAAAATTGAAAATATCGTGTATGAAATCTTCTGTAGAAATGAAATCTTCAGTTGAAATTTTCGCAATTTTTTATTGGGATTGTTGTAAACAATGATGAACCAAGAAGAAAGTATTAGGGATCTGGAATTTGGGAAGAAATTAAACTCTCTGTAGAATTTCTTGGTAGAAAACTTCTCAGGAGATTTCCTTTAAAATGTTGTCTATAGAAATTTATTGTTTTCCTCTTTTTAATTTGTTTATCTGATTGAAATTTGAGAACCTCTCTGAAAATATTGAAACAATCGTCTATAGAATTTTGTGTAAATTTTGTTCTCTAGAAAGTTTGTAAATCCTTCCTTGTAGGAAAGAAAATTGAGAAAAACTTGCCCAACTAGATTCATCATATTGATTTGATTATATATGTATTTATATATATATGTATACATATCTATTTACATGTTATTATTGTGCATAAATTATTTTAATTTTTACCTGTAGAAACTCTTATTACAAAATTCTCTCGAGGAATGTCAAATAGAGAATTTAATATTTCTGTGGAATAGAAATCGTTTGTTTTAAAATATTGATTTGGAGTGGTGGAGGGAGGAAGCGCAAGGGCTACCCAAGTCGCCACCCCCTTGAAGGGGAGCCGGAGCTGGAGGTAGCGCCTGCACTGCCCCCTCACTCCTGACTATGCCCATTCCTTGGGGGTTCGGTTATGGGTAGCCACAACCGCTACCCCCCAAACCTCTTTTGCCATGTGTTATAATAGGTTTCGTTTGCCTTGTTTTCTTTGTGATTTTGACTATGTTTAAGCTTTTGATTTATATTATATATATTATATATATACTATATATATAAATAAATGGAATATATTTTGTATATATATATATATATATAAATATATCTATTTTAATATTGTTTTTTGGCATAGTGAATTAATTGTAATATTTGATAAAATATAAATATATGTATATATATATAATTATATTATATGTATATATAATTATGTATATATATATAATATATAATATGTATATATTTAAATGAGTATCTATCACAGGTGCATGTATAAGCATAAGTGAATTTTAAATGATATGTATTAAAGAAGAAGTTGTATTTTATACTGATAGAGTTGGATAAATTGAATTTAATATCGGGTTTTATTTCTTTGTTGTTTTTAAATTAATTTATTTGGGAAATCAATTTAACAAATAGATAGAATTCCTCTACAAATGCGTGTGTCAAATAAATTTTAAAATGATATGTTTTAAAGAGGAAATTTATTTAAAAAGTAATCGAGGAATTGAAGTTACGGATAAGTTAGATTTTCATTCTCTATTGTAAAGGGATTTTATTTATTTAATTTATTTGGGGAATAATTTTACTGTAGATCACTTAAGGGGAAATTGGATTTAGTATGTCCGAAGAGTAGTTTTATTACCTATTTTATTGCCCTATGTATGTAATTTCGTTTGTTCTCATTTTGGGCAATTTGGTTAGATACGTAATAAGACTTCTAGATGTGTTATAGATTTGGGGGATGCAATTTTATTGTCAACCCATTTCGTTACCCTTGGGTAGTGTGTTTCTCGTTATCAATAAATCACCCGGGTTCCACGAACAAGGATGGGATGTCATTTATCTTTGGATGGGGATTGAATATCCGTAGTGTGTACTAGTTACCTTTGGGTTGTGGATTTGTTCCACGTGTTGTCAGTAGGAGAGTGACTCTCAATGGGGGCCAGGGTGTGGGAAGATTTGTTGGGGTAACCCATGCAACTTTGTGGTGATACTCCTCCTATGTCAACATTAGGTTTGGTTCAGTAAAACAATTGATTAGTTAACTTTGGAAGCAAGGTAACCAATGTGTTAGTGTTGTAATTATGTTTGTTTAGTTCAGATTTGTGTTAGCCTTTGTCTAGAGGTAGTAGGTCTTGTCTAGGAATCCTTGTTACTATCTCCTAGCACGAGGGAGTGGGCCTTCAGGTACCACTTGGTTGGGTGGAACATGCTCCTTACTTCGTTGGTTCCCCTTCTTTCGTTTGTGATGGTGCAATCTTCCAGTTGGAGAACTCATGGTTACCAGTGGATATGTTCCTTTTATTTGATGTATTGTTTCAGTTGACACTTGTATTTATATTACTCGTCAATTATGTTTGAGGAGGACTCATGTAATTTGTAACACCTATGTATGATCTTCCTCATTTCGGGAATGAGTATTGTAAACCTTATTTGTAAATTAATATAATCTATAAATCTTGATGTATTTCTATTCTATGTGATGCAATTTTAATGCTTTAAATGTATGTACTTTAATTCATGTTTAGTAATTAATTATTTTATTTGAATGAGTAATGTTTAAGTTATGGGGTTCAGATGTAACCTTAGTTGTGTGCCTTAGAGGATTTTTGTGATACTGTAGTGCACCTCTCATGTTAATATTGCACTTTAAAAGAAAAACAATTGTACACTTTTGCAGTTATAGCATCTTCCTCTAGGGTTATGTGGTGGGGAATTACACATGGTATCAGAGCCCCAAGTTCATACATTGGGTACTCTAGGTACATTTGAGCCCACTATATAATATCCCTCTATTTTTCTCTTTTGTTTAGATAGGGTTCTACTTCATTATGTCTTATTTTATGTTATTACCTTGACTATGGTACTTAGTTACTATTAGATCACTATATGTAAAGCGACGTGAATGTGATATTTTGATGTGATGGTATTTTATTCTGATGTTATCATTATGAAATGCTTTAGATTAGCATAGATGATATTTGAATTAATGATGCTTTATGATTTGATTATATTATTGATGTTAGATTCATCAGTTAGTAATATTGTATTGGTGAAGGGGACAGGATTGCACCACTCACTTGCGAGCGCCCTACGATTCCGCAATTTCCTCTTCATGGTGTGTTTTAATTATGACATATATATGCATGTGGATATACTCTTTGTTCGCAGGTTAATAGGTACAGGACATCGACTCCACCTGGTTTCACAGGTTTGAGCGTGTCCATTGCCAACGACATTCGATTGAGAGATAGTAGCTAGGTTTTACATGCCAAGTCATCACCCTGGTCATAGTCTATCGTCAGTTTGGTTAATTTGCTTTAATATGGTTTTATTTGCCTTGATTTTATTTAAATTGCAAGTTAGAAAAAGGTAAATATTTTCTTTTGTAGTTAAGTTTTTGAGTAAATTTATCTGGTTATATGTTAGAAATGTGATTTAATTTATTAATTTATTTAATTTAATTAATAAACAATTTAATCGTGTATTAGATTTATTTTATTAATTAATTAAATTAATTGTGTTGAAATGAATTGAGTTATTCATTTTGAAATTAATGGATTATTGTTTGAAATTGAAAATTTAAGAAAAGGATTTAAATTTTATTTATAGAAAATTTTAAATGCAAAATTTGAAAAAATAGAGATATTTGCTATTCTATTTTTGAAAATTTATGAGGGTGGTTTCATAGATATTCTTGGAATTTTCTTTATTATTTGGATTTGGAATGAGTTTTCAAGGAGTTTTGGAAAAAAAATGGAAAATGAAGGAAAGGAAAGAAATTTGCTGTGGGGTTTTGGTTTTGGATTGGAGAAAGAGTTGGATCTATTGGAGGAGCTGAAATCAGAGGAGGAATCCAGAACACCGTTGTGAACCTTCAAGCTTTTAATTCAAGTTTTCTTCTTATTTAATTAGTGTTCATTTTGAGAGTTTCAAGGTTTTAGTATGTTGTTTGAAAACATTCAAAACCTTTGTTTGGTTTGCAAATGAAACCCATTTCAAATCTTGCTTCTAAATTTGAAGAAAAATCTCTCTTTGGAAATGAATTGCTTCAAGAAAATATTGGTGTTCATGGCTAGAAATTGTCATCTCAATTTTGTTTCTCAATTAATTTTGCAAATTCAATCTGTGAAAATGTAAATATATATACATATGTATATATATATACTGATATATTTACATATATATATATTTATATATTTATTGATAAGGGTTATGTTGGCAAAATTTTAAAAAAATATATATAACCCTGTTGAAAAGCAGATTGAAATCCGCAAGGTTTTCTTTGTGGAAGTTTTATTCTTTTGAAAATTAAAAAAAAAAATCATATTGTTGGAGGGTCGCTGGGGACTCACCCCCACAGTGCCCCATTGGAGGCGAGTGGGGGGAGCTGCACCCAGCGCGTGCCCCCTTGGCCGCCCATTGTGGGTCAGTTGTGTGAATATAGTCGACACCCACAATGTGGGTTTAGCTGTGTTTACACAGTCACACCCATAGTGTGGGGTCGGTTGTGTACATAGTTGGCCACCCAATTCAACCCCACACGCAGTTCACCAAAATGCATGCCCTAAAACACGTAGTCCGAGGAAGGTAAAATAGGCCTTCAATATTGTGTTTGACTTTTTAAAAAAATAAAAAATAATATACAATAATATAAAATATATTCTTAATATTTAATATTATATTTTTATAATATTAGAATATTAATATATATTAATTGATAAAATATATATTTCATATTTTATTTATTATATTTATATAATATTAAAATATTAAGATATATAAATGATATATATATATATATAATATGAGGTTACATATGTATATATATATATATATATATATATATATATAATTAAATATATATATTAAGCTACTGATTTAAATGATACATGAATTAAATGTAATTGTGAAATTTAGATTTATGTGCAATAGTTGATGTAATGGATTTATTTTAAAATAATATATTTGGAAGGAACAAATATTTGATTTTCAGATATTATGTTTAATAGAGAAATTAATTGATTTTTAAAATGATTTATTTTGAAAAGAAGAAATAGATGATTTGAAAATGGTGTATTTTAAATCGGTGAAGTAAATATTTATTTTATTATTTACAAGTAATTGAGGAATTAAATGTTTGGTTAAAATTTCAGCCTTTGTCTGAAAGAGACGTTATTGAATTAGTTTATTGTGCAATAAATTATTGAATGTTACTAAGGGAAATGGATTTAATATATCCAAAATTAGTTTATTTCCTCACTATTGCTTTACGTGATTATCTCCTTGGTGTTCATGTTTTGGGAAATGGGTTAATTGTGTCTTTAATATGTAAGTCTTCCAGAGGACCCTAGAGGTTGGGGGTTGTCGTTTTGTGATGTTGACCATTCGTTAATTCCCTTGGGTAGTGCATGAAGTTATGCCAATGTTATTACCCAGTTTCCACGAACGGGGATATTTTGTGCCTCCTGTGGAAGGAGTGGATTATGTGATTTGTGACTCCTTGTAAGGAGTGGCTTTGTTATATTTGTTACCTCCAGTGTTGGAGTAAATTTCATTATATGTTTCCTCCTAGAGTTGGAGTGATTGTTTTATCTATTTTGCATGCACTTTGGCACCCTTGGTGATTGGTTTTGTTTGGTATGTTGTCAAGTAGAAGAGTGGCTTTTTTTAGGGGCCAAAGCCCAAAGAGGTAAATTGGATTACCTTCGGAGGTGGTTTAATCAAGTGATAACTAAAACAATACTTAGAAGATTAGGTGGTACTTCTCACTAATCAAGATAATTTTGCCTCACTCATAGACACAAGTGCTCGTTTAGGCTTGGGATGAGTGGGAAGGCCTGGAATGGCAAGGTCATCTATCTTGTCTTTACAAAAGGTATTTGATTCTACATGAGTGAGTATGGGGGCCGGGATTCGGTTGAGGCCACCAGGATAACCCATAGTGGGGGCCGGAGGTTATGAAGATTCCCAAAGGATATCCCATGACGAGCTGTGTGATGACACTCTGTCTAAGAAAAAAGTTGGTACTTGATTTTGTGTGTATGGTTCTCTTAACATACTTGATCTATTTTATGTCTGGAAGCAATGTGACCATGTTAGAGTTGTACTTGTGTTGTACATGTGATTGGTTGTGTCATTATGCTTCAGTTATGTTCTAGCCTGTGTCTAGAGGTAGCTAGTCTTGGCTAGGAATCCTTGTTACTATCTCCTAGCATGAGGGGTGGGCCTTCGGGTACCACTTGGTTGGGTGGAACATGCACCTTACTCCATTGGGCTTTCTTCTTGTTCGTGTTTACAAGATTTCCAATCGGAGAGCTCGTGGGATCCAACTTCATTTCTTTCTTTATTCATTTCATTTGATCTAGTTATTTATTACCCTTCATTTGTTATCGAGGTGGAAAGTTGTAATATGTAACCATGCTTATTGGATTTACCTCATTTAGGGAATGAGAGATGTAATCTCCTTATTAGATTATTGTACTTTGGGATCTTATTGTATCTCTTATTCTTTGATGTAATTTATCTTGTATGGAATGTATGTATTCTTAATTTCATAATTAATTAAATGTTATGGTTTCAATTCATTAATGTTGTTCGTGGGTTAATAGGTAATCTCAGTCTCGTAACCTTAGAGGTTGCTATAATGGGTAGTGAACTTGCATATTAATTATACTTGAAAAAAAAAAATTAGTTCATTTGAGTAGTTAATTGCAACTTCTTCTAGGGTTGCGTGGCGGGGCGTTACACATGGTATCAGAGCCTTAGGTTCATACATTGGGTACTCTGGGTACATTTTGCACACTAGGTTGTCCCTGTGAATCTATTAGTGGAATTATTAAGTGACCACATGTTCATGGCTTCTACTTTAGCATGACGTACTCTATGGGAAAGAGTAGCATGAAAGAAACCTAATAAAAGGTTGTGGTTGGAAAGTTTTGATATGTATCCCATGGGTTATGGAATTGGATATTCCTATGGGATACATAGTTGTACCCCGGTAAATGTAAGAAACTAGTAATTTTATCTTGTTTGAGATTTGTGAATACCCTGTACTTTATTTGTGTATCCATGTGATGGTGATACTTGGTACCCATCTTCGAGGAAAAGTTACAATTTGGTGTGGGATTTACCATACCATTATGTGTGTGTGCATGTTTGTTACCTGATTGAGGGCCAACCCATGTGTGGTTGAAACTTATATATAAGAGTAACCAAGATTAGTTCTTCTTCTTTTGGTTCTCTAGACCCTCAATTCATGAAGGGATAGTAGCAGCCACAAGTTCCTTGGGTGGAGTGTGTAGCATATGCATATTGTGGCATAGAGCATCTTAGCTCAACCAATCCCGAGGAAACGTATCCACTACTTTCCCTTATGATGGATCAGGATACTTGATCCATAAGTGTTAACCTAATCCCCACATATTTGAGTATATCAGCATAGGTATGTTAGCTATGCCTTGATGTCTGTGGAGGCGTTGATCTAGCATAGCGAGTAAATCTCGTTTGTATGAGAGGTGAAACTCGCTAGCCCCATAGTGATATTATCGTATTGCATTAGGTATATATACCCTATTTTTATGTGTTCCGACATGATGTGAGAGATACGATGCCACACCCGACTGGTGTTCCGACATAGTGCTAGTGATGATGTCATGTTACATGATGCCATGTGCATAGACACATGAAGGCCCATTATGAGATTGTCTTTGTTAGCCTACTTGTGCGATGAGCATTATGTGGCCTCAAACACTTGTAGAGGGATCCTCATGGTTGCCTTGACCATGTTGGTCGAGTAGAATATGGGTAGATCATAGCCATGTATACCTCTAGCTTCCGCGAGTTCCTACGTGTGTCTTCACCACAAAGTATCGTGGGTGAAGTGTGATCTACGCATGCCTATTTTCGTGGACCCTCAGACACACTACCACGTGGCATATGACTAGTACATGTCTTCTCCGACTGGCGTATGACTAGGTAGAGTGACAACATTTTGTTAGTCGTGGATGCACTCTGGGCCATGTGGAGGGCATGCTCATTCTGCACCACATGAGGGCTATTATTATTCTAGCCTGGTGTTGTTTCCTCTTTCCTCGTTGGTGATTAGTATCTAGTCACATAGTGATGTACAATGCAATTTTAAAGATTATAAACTTTCTTTTGGTTATTGATGATTTTTTAGTTGATTGTGAGGGCCGACATTATATTTGATTGTGAATGTTTAGCCACAACTTGTGATCTTGTTTTCTTATAACCCTAGTGGTTATATATTTTATTCAGTGTTGAAAATTATGCGCATTATTCCCTTATTGTTGAAATTGAACTTTAAATTTCTCTTCTTTATGAACTTGGTGGCTAAGCTAGTTATTATTGTTGTTTTCAAAGTCGACTATGTGTTGTATTGTGATTCCTCTCCAAGGACATATGAGATGGACTTGGTGAGTGTGTACGAGGAAGTAGACATAGGAAATGTAGAGTATGGGGGTATGTGAGGTTGTTATGCAGCTAGAACCCACTACTCACCTATGTGAGATGACTATATCTTGGAGGCTAATCCCCTTACACAGCAAGAGACAATTCATTGTGGTCTTGTTTGGATGGTCTCACCTTCTGTGTGACCTAACACCATCAAGCCACTGATTTGATGTTGATTTATTTGAAATGGTTATTTGCTTATGGTTCATGGATTCTTCTATCATGGATTGGTATGTTGCTTTCTGGAGTCCAGATGGACCCTTGTGTAGCCTGGTGATGATTCCCAGTGATGTGTATTGGTACATATGTGTATTATGTATGTTAATCCATGGTTATGTATTTTTGGAGACTTGGTTGGTGGTTGCTTCACCATGCTGGTTTGTATGGATTGACAGTGTACTTAGCTAGGTTGTATATGGCACAAGTTGCTATTGTTGTTATGTTGAGGTTTGGACTGGTTCAGTTTGGAATCCTTGGTTATGTGTGATTGTATGGAGTTTTCACTAGGGGTAGTTGCGGGCTTCCAGTTGAAAGCCTGACCCTAGGGGGCGAGGATGTAATACCCCTCCATTTTGCTCTTTTGTTTAGACAGGGTTCTACTTCATTATGTCTTATTTTCTATTAGTACCTTGACTAAGGTACTCAGTTACTATTAGATCGCTATTTGTAAAGTGGCGTCAATGTGATATTTTGATGTGATGGTATTTTATTCTGATGTTATCATTATGACATGCTTTAGATTAGCATAGATGATATTTGAATTAATGATGCTTTATGCTTTGATTATATTATTGATGTTAGATTCGTCAGTTAGTAATACTATATTAGTGAAGGGGATGGGATTGCACCACTCGCTTGCGAGTGCCCTACGATTCTGCAATTTCCTCTTCATAGTGTGTTTTAGTTATGACATATATATGCATGTGGATATACTCTTTGTTCGCAGGTTAATAGGTACAAGACATTGACTCCACTTGGTTTCACAGGTTTGAGTGTGTCCATTGCCAAGGACATTCGACTGGGAGATAGTAGCTAGGTTTTACGTGCCAAGTCATCACCCTAGTCATAGTGTGTCATCAGTTTTAGTTGGGTTAAGTTGCTTTAATATGGTTTTATTTGCCTCGATTTTATTTAAATTGCAAGTTAGAAAAAGGTGAATATTTTCTTTTGTAGTTAAGTTGTTGAGTAAAAATTTTATTTGGTTATATGTTAGAGATGTGATTTAATTTATTAATTAATTTAATTTAATTAATAAATAATTTAATCGTGTATTAGATTTATTTTATTAATTAATTAAATTAATTGTGTTGAAATGAATTGAGTTATTCATTTTGAAATTAATGGATTATTGTTTGAAATTGAAAATTAAAGAAAAGGATTTAAATTTTATTTTTAGAAAATTTTAAATGCAAAATTTGAAAAAATAGAGATATTTGCTATTCTATTTTTGAAAATTTATGAGGGTGGTTTCATAGATATTTTTGGAATTTTCTTTATTATTTGGATTTGGAATGAGTTTTCAAGAAGTTTTGGAAAAAAAATGGAAAATGAAGGAAAGGAAAGAAATTTGTTGTGTGGTTTTGGTTTTGGATTGGAGAAAGAGTTGGATTTGTTGGAGGAGCTAAACTCAGAGGAGGAATCCAGAACACCATTCTGAACCTTCAAGCTTTTAATTCAGGTTTTCTTCTTATTTAATTAGTGTTCATTTTGAAAGTTCCAAGGTTTTAGTATGTTGTTTGAAAACATTCAAAACCTTTGTTTGGTTTGCAAATGAAACCCATTTTAAATCTTGCTTCTAAATTTGAAGAAAAACCTCTCTTTGGAAATGAATTGCTTCAAGAAAATATTGGTGTTCATGGCTGGAAATTTTCATCTCAATTTTGTTTCTCAATTAATTTTGCAAATTCAGTTTGTGAAAATGTAAATATATATACATATGTATATATATATATATATATATATATATATATATATATATATATATATATATATATATATATATATATATATATTGATATATTTACATATATATATATACATATATATATATATTTATATATTTATTAATAAGGGTTATGTTGGCAAAATTTTAAAAAAAAAATCATATTGTTGGAGGGTCGCTGGGGACTCACCCCCACTGCACCCCATTGGAGGCGAGTGGGGGGAGCTACACCCATTGCGTGCCCCCTTGGCCGCCTACTGTGGGTCAGTTGTGTGAATATAGTCGGCACCCACAATGTGGGTTCAGCTGTGTTTACACAGTCACACCCATAGTGTGGGGTCGGTTGTGTACATAGTTGGCCACCCAATTCAACCCCACATGCGGTTCCCCAAAATGCATGCCCTAAAACATGCGGTCCGAGGAAGGTAAAATAGGCCTTCAGTATGGTGTTGGCAAAATTTAAAAAATATATATATAACCCTGTTGAAAAGCGGATTGAAATCCACAAGGTTTTCTTTGAGGAAATTTGATTCTTTTGAAAAATAAAATAAAATAAAAATCATAATGCTGGGGGGTCGTTGGAGGCTCACCCCCACCGTACCCCATTAGAGGCAAGTGGGGGGAGCCATGCCCCCTGGCCACCCACTATGGGCTAGTTGTGTGAATACAGTCGATGTCCACAGTGTGTGTTCGGCTGTGTTTACACAGTCACGCCCACAGTGTGGGGTCGGCTGTGTATACAGTCAGCCACCCAATTCAAACCCATGTGCAGTTCCCCAAAATGTGTGCCCTCAAACACGCAGCCTGAGGAAGGTAAAACACACCTTCAATACGGTGTTTGACTTATTTTTTAAAAATAATATAAAAATAATAATATAGAATATATTCTTATTATTTAATATTATATTTTTATAATATTAGAATATTAATATATATTAATTGATAAAATATATATTTAATATTTTATTTATTATATTTATATAATATTAAAATATTAAGATATATAAATGATAAAATATATATATATAAAATGAGGTTACATATATATATATATATATAGTTGTGTATATGGGCTTAATATATATATATATATATATATATATATATATATATATATATATAAAATTAAATATATATATATATTAAGTTACTGATTTAAATGATGCATGAATTAAATGTAATTGTGAATTTAGATTTATGTGCAATAGTTGATGTAATGGATTTATTTTAAAATAATATATTTGGAAGGAACAAATATTTGATTTTTAGATATTATGTTTAATAGAGAAATTAATTGATTTTTAAAATGATTTATTTTGAAAAGAAGAAATAGATGATTTGAAAATGGTATGTTTTAAATCGGTGAAGTAAATTTTTATTTTATTATTTACAAGTAATTGAGGAATTAAATGTTTGGTTAAAATTTCAGCCTTTGTTTGAAAGAGACATAATTGAATCAGTTTATTGTGCAATAAATTATTGAATTTTATTAAGGGAAATGGATTTAATATATCCAAAATTAGTTTATTTCCTCAATATTGCTTTATGTGATTATTTCCTTGATGTTCATGTTTTGGGAAATGGGTTAATTGTGTCTTTAATATATAAGTCTTCCAGAGGACCCTAGAGGTTGGGGGTTGTCGTTCTGTGATGATGACCATTTGTTAATTCCCTTGGGTAGTGCATGAAGTTATGTCAATGTTATTACCTGGTTTCAATGAATGTGGATGTTTTGTGCCTCCTGTGGAAGGAGTGGATTATGTGGTTTGTGACTCCTTGTAAGGAGTGGCTTTTTTATGTTTGTTACCTCCAGTATTGGAGTGAGTTTCGTTATATGTTTCCTCCTAGAGTTGGAGTGATTGTTTTATCTAGTTTGCATGCACTTTGGCACCCTTGGTGATTGGTTTTGTTTTGTATGTTGTCAAGTAGAAGAGTGGCCTTTGTTAGGGGCCAAAGCCCAAAGAGGTAAACTGGATAACCTTCAGAGGTGATTTTATCAAGTGATAATTAAAAAAATACTTAGAAGATTAGGTGGTACTTCTCACTAATCAAGATAATTTTTCCTCACTCATAGACACAAGTGCTCATTTAGGCTTGGGATGAGTGGGAAGGCCTGGAATGGCAAGGTCATCTATCTTGTCTTTACGAAAGGTATTTGATTCCGCATGAGTGAGTATGGGGGTCGGGATTCGGTTGAGGCCACTAGGATAACCCATAGTGTGGGCCAGAGCCTATGATGATTCCCATATGATATCCCATGATGAGCTGTGTGATGACACTTTGTCTAAGATAACAGTTGGTACTTGATTTGTTTTATGTCTGGAAGAAATGTGACCAAGTTAGAGTTGTACTTGTGTTGTACATGTGATTGGTTGTGTCAGTATGGTTCAGTTATGTTCTAGCATGTGTCTAGAGGTAGTTGTTCTTGTCTAGGAATCCTTGTTACTATCTCCTAGCATGGGGGTGGGCCTTCGGGTACCACTTGGTTGGGTGGAACGTGCACCTTACTCCGTTGGGCTTTCTTCTTGTTCGTGTTGATGAGATTTCTAGTTGGAGAGCTCATGGGATCCAGCTTCATTTCTTGCTTTATTCATTTTAGTTGATCTTGTTATTTATTACCCCTCATTTGTTATCGAGGTGGAAAGTTGTAATATGTAACCATGCTTATTGGATTTACCTCATTCGGGGAATGAGAGATGTAATCTCCTTATTAGATTATTGTACTTTGGGATCTTATGGTATCTCTTATTCTTTGATGTAATTTATCTTGTATGGAATGTATGTATTCTTAAATTGATAAGTAATTAAATGTTATGGTTTCAATTCATTAATGTTGTTCATGGGTTAATAGGTAATCTCAGTCTCATAACCTTAGAGATTGTTGCAATGGGTAGTGAACTTGCATATTAATTATACTTACAAACAAAAAAATTAGTTCGTTTGAGTAGTTAATTGCAACTTCCTCTAGGGTTGCGTGGTAGGGTGTTACACACTATGTTGTCCTTGTGAATCTGTTAGTGGAGTTGTTAAGTGATCATGTGTTCATGGCTTTGAAATTCAGCATGATGTACTCTGTGGAAAAGAGTAGAGTGATAGAAAACTGATAAAAGGTTATGGATGAAAAGTAATGATATGTATCACATGGGTTATGGAAGTGGATGTTCCTATGAAATTTTGTATGTAATTTTACCCCCTGTAAATGTGATGTAGAGTGGTATTAGCTCAACTGATCACGAGGGAACGTACCTACTAATTTCCCTTATGATGGATCATGATACTTGATCCATATGTGTTAGCCCAATCCCCACAAATTTGAGTACATCATAATAGGTTTCTTAGTATATGTTTGGTCATCTATAGAGATATTGGTCTGGCATTATTGAGTAAACCTCATCCATATGAGAGGTGAAGCTCAAGTAGTCCCATAATATTATCATTTTTTCATTATATATATATAATGTATCTACACCTTTTCCGACATGATGCAATAGATACAATACCATACCCCACTGATGTTTCGACATAGTGTTGGTGATGATGTCATGTCACATGATGCCACGTGCATAGACATGTGAAGGCACATTATGAGATTGTGTTATGATAGCCTACTTGTGTGATGAGAATTATGGGGCCTCAAACATTTGTAGAGGGATACTCATGCTTGCTTCGACAAAGTTTCCAGTCAGGTAGCATATGATTAGTTCCTAACCATGTATACCTCTAGCTACAGCGAGTACTTGTGTGTGCCTTTTCCATGAGGTATTGCTATGCAACGTGTATTTTGTGAATGCCTACCTCCGCGGAGCCACAAACACATTGCCATGTGGCATATGACTAGTGTGTGCCTTCTCTGGTTAGCGTATGACCATGTCGAGTGATGATGTTATAGTCATGGAGTACACTTTGGGTCATGTGGATGACATGCTCACTCTACACCACATGAGGGCTATTATTATGGATGGACGTTGTTTCCTCCTTCCTCATTTGGTGGTTAGTATCTAGTCACATAGTATTGTATAGTGCAATTTTAAAGATTGTGAACTTTCCTTATGGTTATTGATGATTTTTAGTTGATTGTGAAGGCCGACACCTTGTTATACTTGATTGTGAAGGTTTATCCACAACTTGTGATCTTATTTTCTTATAACCCTCGTGGTTATATTTGATTTAGTGTTGAAATTACGTGTATTTATTGCCTTATTGTTGAAATTGAATCTTAATTTGATCTTCTTTATGACCTTGGTGGCTAAACTAGTTTATCTTTAATGGTTTAAATGTCAGCAATGTGTCGTATTGTGAATCCTCTCCAAGGACATATGAGGTGGACTTAGTGAGTGTATACGAGGAAGCAAATGTAGGGAACATTGAGGAAGGGGGTATGTGAGGTTGTTATACAACTAGAACCCACTACCCACCTATGTGTGATGACTATCTCTTGGAGGCTAATCACCTTATACAATAAGAGACAAGTCATTTTGGTCTGGTTTGGGTGGTCTCACCTTATGTGTGGCCTAACACCATCAAGCCACTAATTGTGATGTTTGGTTTTTGTGAGATGGATATTGGATCTTGGTTCATGGATTTTTTATCATGGACTAGTATGTTACTTTTCGATGTCTAGATGGACCCATGTGTGGCCTTCTGATGTGATCTTCTAATGATGTGCATTGGTGTGTATGTGTAGAATGTATGTTAGATCATGAATTTTTTTATTTTACTTTTTGTTACCCTCGTTTATTGGTTGTGACTCTTTCTTGGGTGGTGTGTGTAGGATGCCTAGGAGAGGTGGTCGTGGAGTTAATTTTTTGAACACTTCCTTTTTGAGTCCTCACAAGAATGATCGTGAGGAGCACCTCGGGCCTCAGTTATGTTATTTGCTTGAGGAGATTCTTACCCGACTTGGCCCTAGACAGGAGGGTGGTCGATAGGTATTTAGGGAAAGGGAAAGGTTCCCTAGGAGGAGAAATGATTCAAATTTAGCAGGACTTATGATGAGCCTTTTGAGGGCATGTTCTCCACTCAACAATCATTCTTATGGAGGTTTGGAGTTTGAGAATTGGATGATTGGTGCTCTTTTTGATAGGGAATACCCAGTCGGCTTTGGGTTCTAGGGTGATCATCTTTCACCTAGGAGGATTCAAATTTGGTTATGAGCCTAGCTCCATTGTCCTAGACAATCAGCTCAAAGTGCATAGGCTGCAACGGGTAGAGGTACAGGATGTTACACTTACGGCTGGTAGGGCCACATAGCTAGAAAATGTCCTCAGAGGAACACACCTAGATTCAGTCAGAGGCTGGTGGCTACAGAGCCAGCATGGAATGATGTAGGAAAGACCCATGGGATGAGTGCAATGGTTGATCATCATTGGGTAGAGAATCAGGGCACAAATGTGGAGATTACTGGTAGTGGATAGGCAACTGATTCAGGAGCTCGTAGAAATCCTGCAGTACAAGAAGCTGAGGAATCACCTTCAGTGTTGTTTTCTCTGCATTGACACTTGTTTTGAGATTGTGTTGGTGGTTGTTTCACCATATTGATTTGTATGGATTGGCAGTTTATTTGGCTTGGAGGATTATGTTACTGGTTACTGTTGTTCTAATGTGTGATGATATGGAGTTTGTACTGGGCATACTTGCAGGATTCCAGGAGTAAGCCTAACCCTAGGGGGGGAGAATGTAACACCCCTTCATTTTTCTCTTTTGTTCAGATAGTGTGTGTCTTTGTTATGCTTTGTTTTTTTTTAGTACCTTGACATTGATAGACTATGATTCTTTGTTATTATTTGATCGCTAACTTTAGAGCGATGTGGATATTTTATTATGATGTGATGGTACCTTATTTTGATGTTATTATTATAACATGGTTTAGATTAGCAGAGTGGATATTTGAACTAATATTGTAATATTCTCATGAGTAGATTATTGATGTTAGAATCATCATTTTTGTGATATTGTATTGGTGAAGGGACTAAATTGCACCACTCACTTGCGAGCACCCTACGATTTTGCGATTCTCTCTTCATGGTGTATTTTATTATGATATATATATGCATGTTTGATATATGCCTTGTTTATAGGTTTGCACGTACAGGACATTGACTCCACCTGGTTTCACAGGTTTGAGCGTGTCCATTGCCCAATGGTAATATTGATTGAGAGATAGTAGCTAGGTTTCTTGTGTCAAGCCACCACCCTAGTCATAGTGTTTCGTCGGTTCTAGTTGGCTTTGTTTGTTAAATGTTGTTCAATTTTGCCTTGAAATTATTTATGTTGCAAAGTTTGTAAAAAGGTAAATAATGGATTTAAATATTTTAGTTGATTATTAAATTAATCTATTTTTTTATGTTAGAAAATGGTAATTAATAAATTAATTAATTTAATCTAATTGGTAAAATAATTTAATCTTAGGATTATATTATTTTATTAATTAATTAAATTAGTCGAATAAAGTTAAATTAGAAATGCTAAGTATTTTAGAAATTATTAAATGTTTTATTTTTCTTTCAACATGTGTTGGAAAATATTGATGAGGGTTGTTGGAAAAATTTATTCATGGAGAGATTAATGGTTGTAATGGGAAGAAGTGGGAGGCTTCTTCACAGAAGAAGGATAGAGGATATTTTGTGGGGAAAATGGTTTTAGAAAGGAATTTTTTTATTATTGCATGTTGTTGTGGAAATTTTGAAACAAAAATACAATCTCGGGAATGTTTTTGTGTTCTGGAATTTTATTTGTTTATGGAGGAAGCTCTAGTTGATCTGGGAAAAAGATTTGATATGTGGGAGAGTCTCTACGTGAATTCACATCTTCTCAGGGATTGGATTTTAGGTTCCTCTTTTATTCTAGTTAGTTCCATATTAGAAAAGTTTCTTTGTAATGCCCCACCAAGTAACCCTAAAGGAAGTTGTAATTAACGACTTAAGTGAACCAATTTTATTTTTTAAGTGTAGTTAACATACACAATCACTTACTAATTAACAACAACCTCTAAGGCTACAAGGTTGAGATTACTTAAACCCACACAACCATCTAACATATAACCATAGCATTTAATACTTTATGAAATAAGCATCCTACATCAATCATAAAGATACCACATAATATAATAATATAAACATCCAAGATACAATCTCATAATCATTAACTTAATCCAATAGTTACATCACTCATTCCCACAATGAGGCAATAGTACAAATGTATACAATTACAGAGTTCCACCTCATAAATATAAGAGGGATAAAATTACTTATACAAATTAATATATAACAATGCAAGAATAAAACACAAGAACCGCGAGTTGTCCATCTGGATGTCTCGCCACCAATAAATGGGGACCCAACGGTGTATGGTGCATGTCCCACCCAACCAAGTGGTAACCGAAGGCCCACCCCCCATGCTAGGAGATAGTAACAAAGTAACATGGACAAAGAATCTACTACCTCTAACCAAAAGCAGACTCATACTAACACGTATTGACATAATCAAATAAATGCTCAACACTAGTACAACACAAGTACAACTTTCACATTATTGAAATAGGTCACATTGCTTCCAGACATAAAATAGATCAAGTATGTTCAAAGAACCATACACATAAAACAATAAACAACAGTTGTCCTAGATAGAGTGTCATTGCATAGTAGTCATGAGATCTCCTCTGGGCATCCTTCATAGGCTCCAGTAATCTTGGTGGCCTCAACCGAATCCCGACCCTCATACTCACTCATGTGGCATCAAATACCTCTCGTACTGACAAGATAGATGACTATGCCATTTCAGGCCTTCCCACCCATCCCAAGTCTAAACGAGCCCTTGTGTCTATGAGTGAGGAAAAATTATCTTGATTAGTGTGAAAGGCATCCTAATCATCTAAACACATTAATTTAATTATCACTTGATTAACTCACTCCTGAAGGTTATCCGATTTACCTCTTTGGGCTCTGATGCCTAACAGAAGCCACTCTTCTATTCGACAACACACACCCAAACAATCCACAAAGGGAAACACAAGTGCATACAAACTAGGCATCATAACCACTCCAACTCAAGGAGGAAACAAATAATAAAATTCACTCCAAACATCTTGGAGACAACAACCACATAGACCACTCCTTTCATAAGAGGCACAAAACATCCCCGTTCGTGGAAACCGGGCAAATTACTGAAAAGACACCATGCACTACCCAAGGGAAAACAATTGGTTGACATAAAGAATCGACAACCCTCATCCTCTAAGATTCTCTGGAAGACTTACAATTTTGGACTAACACATAATCCCATATCCCAAAATACATCAAGATGACATAGCTACAAAAGCATTCAAGTCATTAATCAAATCTAATATTTGGATTTCTTAAATCCATAATCATTCAATCGATAATGTTAACAAAGTCAAAGGCACAATAACTAGATTAACTGAACTAATCATATAACCATATTTCCTCTTTCATTACAAGACATCTAAAACAATTAGACTCACTTCTCTTTTACAAATACAAAGAAAATAAAACATTTAAGGCAATCACAGGGAAATTACTATTTTTCGGATATTCTAAATCCATAACTCTTTCATATTCCAATCACAACAATTAAATTGCTCTAATGGAAATAAACTAAATAAAATAAATATTTGCCTTCTTCAATATAATTATTTCCTAAATTTACTTTTAATACTACATAAAACTATTGCATATAATCTTTTCAATTTTCTAACCATATTCTATAACTCTTTCAATTTCCTATTTAAAACATGCAATTTCCTCGATATATTTAAAATATTATTTTCCTTATCAATTTGACCATGCATTCAACCCTTATCTTGTAAAATCTCTATTCGCAATAATTACATGCACCTAAATAAAATAGGACAAAATATTTAAACTATATATTTAAATATACATGCTCATGATATATACAAATGCAATATATCCATGTACACAATTATTCTCATTACTTAAATAAACATGCAAATATAAATATTCCTACAATTCCCTTTCAAATTAAACAATATACACATCCACTTAAACATGCTCACTTTTAAATATAAATAATTAAACTTAAAATTTGATAATTATTTATTTAAAAGTACATAATTAAGTCACAACTTGAATTTAATAAATCAAGTTCATAAATTTCCTAAGAAAGATAGAATAACTAAACATATTTCATTATAATATATATATATATATATACACACTATATATATACTATATATATGTTTCTAAAAACATTGCACAAATATTTAAAATGACACAAATACACAATATATATATATATATATATATTAAATATACATATATATTTATAATATACTATATATACACTGTACAAATATTGTACTCATTTCACGAAACCCAAGGACTGGCGAATCCCAATAAAATAGAATTTAAAATACGAAAATTTCTAAAGTTTATATATTAATATATTTTAACTTGCATTAACCAAGTTAATCAAACCCCAACCCAAAGGAAGGGCAGATGCACCAGGGCTCGCCATTCATGGTGCCTACAAACAACACCTGTTCCAATGCATTTGGGAGAGGGGCGGCTGAGTAAACCCAGCCGACCCTCTTCCCAAATGCATTGGGCGTGGGCGGCGGACAAAGCTAGAGGGGTTGTGGAGGGGTGGTGTGGAGGGTCTACCTCCACACAGTGCTCCCATATGGGGGCGGTTGTGGGGAGGTAGATCCTCCCCAACCCCCAAACCCCAAAACAAAGCCAACTGCGAATTGAAATTTGCATGAACAACAATAAAATTTGCTAAAAACAGCGAATAAGAAACTCGCCTCCTAATAAATTTGATGGGTATTGCTGGCGCAAATACAATTTAAATTTGAAATTTTAATTAAAATTGAAACTGTATTATATATATATATATATATATATATATATATATAATGGATTTAACCCAATAAACAAATTGGGGAAAATTTGTGAAAATACTCACCTATAGGTGAAATTGTCAAACTTTTCCAGAAAATCCAAATTCCACAAAAGCTTAAAAACTAATTTCTTCTAAACCATTTTCTCGAATTCATGAACAATAAAATAACAAAAAAAAAACAAAAAGGATCTAAATTAGAAACCATAAGTTTCTAAATCCTCAAAGTTTTTCCACCTAATTTCTACATAGGGTTTTCAAAATAAATTTGATTTTCTACAGATGTTTTAAATTTTTCAAAACATATCTATTGTGTTGTTCAACCTCTAGGTTTGATTCAAATAACAAAACAATCCATTTCCTCAAATAAGTTAAATTCTACTGAGGTTTTCACAATCTTACTGAAGAATTTTCACAGAAAAACAAAAACTTGAAATTTGTTTATTTCCTTTCTTCTAATAACAAATTTCTTTTCTAAAACAGATTTATAAAACAAATCTTAAATCACTACTATTTTAAAAGCAACCAAGAACAATAACAACATAGAAGAAAACTTAGTTCAAGAAGCTACAGGAAAAGATGAATTTATGATGCAAGCATCCTCCACAGATCTCCTGAATTTTCTTCATTCGTGCAATGAATCCAATCCAAAAACTCCAACAAATGCAAACAAACTTTTATCAAATCAATTCTACAATCAAAATTTCTTCAAACCCTTCTTTGTGCAATTTTTTTTTCAAAAATTTCTTCACTGCTATGAAAATGAATTCTCCCCTCAAAAACTTCTCTTCCCAAAATTAAAACATGCATTCTTCATAAATCAAAAATATCTAATACAAGCCTAATTCACATTGCATGCAAATTAGATATTAATTTCAATTTCAATTTTCGAAAACCCACTTTCAATTTAAAATGCAATTTGAAATAATAAATTAATTTCCAAAATTGAAACTAATTTCCCCAAATAAACATTCAATTACAATTTCTAATTTAATTCCCACAAGTTGAAATTAAATTCCAAAATTAATTTTAATTCTTTTCTTTCCTTTCATTTTCTTGCATCACATTTAATTAATTAATTTAATTATTTAATAACTAAATTCATCCTTTTGGATTAAATTTAATTAATTAAACAATTAAATTTAATCAATTAATTTAAATAATAATTTCAATCAACAAAATATAATTTTAATAAAATAACCATCAACATGATTAAATGCAATAATTCTAAAATTTGATTAAATAAATATGCACCTTTCCAAATCAAATAATATTAAAATAAGGTAAACTATGACTCAACAACCAAGACGATGGCACACTAAGGCTAGGGCATAGACTTGACACATGTTACTTAGCTACTATCTCCCGTTCAACTTAACCATTGGATCAACACACTCAGACCTGTGAAACTAGGTGGAGTCGGTGTCATGTACCTGCAAACCTGAAAACATAGTAACCAATATCATATAATATAACAACATATAATACACACCATGAAGAGGAAGTCACAAAATCTCAGGGCATTCACAAGCGAGTGATGCGAACCCATCCCTTTCACCAATACACTCATCAAGACTGACACTTCCATCATAATCCAATAATCTCATAACCAATTACATGTTATATTGGCTAACATCATTACACCATTTAAAGCATGTAAAACAAATCATCAAATAAACCACATCACACAATGATAGTTCGTCGCTCTATAAATAGCGATCAAATACACACACAAAATATAGTATCTAGAAACATCAATCAAAGCAAAGCAAGGACACATTGTCCAGTCCAGAAAGCAAAACAGAGGGGTGTTACATTCTTAGTTTAGATTACTATCTAGAAAAAGATTGTCTGTGCATATTGTAAAGCTTTTGAGTTGTAAAATTGAAAATGACATGTGTGAAATCTTCTGTAAAAATGAAATATTTTGTCTAGAAATGAAATCTTTTGTTGAATCTATTACAAGTTTTAAATTGGGATTGTTGTAAAAAATGATGAACTTAGAAGAAAGTATTAGGGATCTGGAATTTGGGAAGAAATTAAACTCTCTGTAGAAATTCTTGGGAGATTTCCTTGAAAATGTTTTCTATAGAAATTTATTGTCCTCCTCTTTTTAACTTGTTTATTTGAAGGAAATTTGAGAACCTCTATGAAAAGATTGAAACAACCGTCTATAGAATTTTGTGTAAAATTTTCTCTTTGGAAAGTTTGTAAATCCTTCCCTATAGGAAAGAAAATTGTGAAAAACTTGCCCAACTAGATTCATCATATTGATTTGATTATATATATATATATATATATATATATATATAAAATACTATATGTATAATACTATATATATATATATATATATACATACATATATATTTACATGTTATTATTGTGCATAAATTATTTTAATTTTTACCTATAGAAACTCTTATTACAAAATTCTCCCGAGGAATGCCAAATAGAGAATTTAATATTTGCGTGTAATAGAAATCGTTTGTTTTAAAATATTGATTTAGAGTGGTGGAGGGGGGAAGCATAGGGGCTACCCCAGCCACCGCCTCTTGAAGGGCAATCAATGCTGGAGGCAGCGCCTACACTGCCCCCACACTCTCAGCTGCACCCATTCCTTGGGGGTTCGGCTATAGGTAGCCAAAGCTGCTATCCCCCACAAACCTCTTTTTCCATGCATTATAAAAGGTTACATCTTCCTTGTTTTCTTTTGTATTTTCACTGTATTTAAGCTTTTGATTTATATTATATATATTTATATATAAATGAAATATATTATGTGTATATATATATATATATATTAATATTGTTTTTGGCATAGTGAATTAACTATAATATTTGATAAAATATAAATATATGTATATATATAATTATATTATATGTATATATATTCAATATATATATATATGTATATATTTAAATGAGTATCTATCACAGGTGCATGCATAAGCATAAGTGAATTTTAAATGATATGTATTAAAGAAGTTGTATTTTATAGTGATAGAGTTGGAGAAATTGAATTTAATATTGGGTTTATTTCTTTGTTGTTTTTAAATTAATTGATTTGGGAAATAAATTTAACAAATAGATAGAATTCCTCTGCAAATGCATGTGTCAGATAAATTTTAAAATGAGATGTTTTAAAGAGGAAATTTATTTTAAAAGTAATTGAGGAATTGAAGATACAGATAAGTTAGATTTTCCTTCTCTGTTGTAAAGGGATTTTATTTATTTAATTTATTTGGGAAATAATTTTATTGTAGATCACTGAAGGGGAAATTGGATTTAGTATATCTAAAGAGTAGTTTTATTACCTATTTTATTGCCCTTTTTATGTAATTTCTTCTATTGTCATTTTGGAGAATTTGTTTAGATACGTAATAAGATTTCCAGATGTGTTATAGATTTGGGGGTTGTTGTAATTTTATCGTCAACCCATTTTGTTACCCTTGGGTAGTGTGTTTGTCGTTATCAATAAATCACCCGGTTTCCATGAACGAGAATGGGATATCATTTATCTTTGGATGGGGATTGAATATTCGTAGTGTGTACTATTTACCTTTGGGTTGTAGATTTGTTGCACATGTTGTCAGTAGGAGAGTGACTCTCGATGGGGGTCAGGGTCTAGAATATCTGTCGGGGTAACCCATGCAACTTTGCGGTGATACTCCTCCTATGTCAACATTAGGTTTGGTTCAATAAAATAATTGATTAGTTAACTTTAGAAGCAAGGTAACCAATGTGTTAGTGTTGTAAATATGTTTGTTTAGTTCAGATTTGTGTTAGCCTATGTCTAGAGGTAGTAGGTCTTGTCTAGGAATCCTTGTTACTATCTTCTAGCGCGGGGGAGTGGGCCTTCGGGTACCACTTGGTTGGGTGGAAAGTGCACCTTACTCCGTTGGGTCCCCTTCTTCTATTCATGATGGCGAGATCGTTGGAGAACTTGTGGTTACCAGTGGCTATGTTCTTTTTATTTGATGTATTGTTTCAGTTGACACTTGTATTTATATTACTCCTCAATTGTGTTTGAGGAGGACTCATGTAATTTTTAACACCTATGTATGATCTTCCTCATTCTGGGAATGCGTATTGTAAACCTTATTTAGAAATTAATGTAATCTATTAATCCCTATGTATTTCTATTCTATGTGATGCAATTTTAATGCTTTGAATTTATGTACTATAATTCATGTTTAGTAATTAATTATTTGCTTTGAATGAGTAATGTTTAAGTTATGGGGTTCATATGTAACCTTAGCCGGGTGCCTTAGAGTATTTTTGTGATAGTGTAGTGCACCTCTCATTTTAATATTGCACTTTAAAAGAAAAAAAATTGTATGCTTTTGTAGTTATAGCATCTTCCTCTAGGGTTACATGGCGGGGCATTACATGCAACCAATTGATTCCTTACATTCAACTCAATCAACCATGTCCCATGTCTTGTTTTTCTTAGTGCCTCCATCTCCTCTTTCATTGATTTTATTTAAGATTCCTTCTCCTATACAATTTGATTCATCATTAGTAGAAGTTAGAGTAAAATTAAATTGCATTTCTAATCGAGTATTCATTTTTGGTAACTTCTATTGTCTTATAGAACTTCTCACAATTTCCATCAATTTAATCATTGCATTCATAATCCCCCATCCCTTCATCCATACTTTTTTATTTTATACCATCCCCCCACATATCCCATCTATTCCATAATCCTCACCTAATCATTGATTTCATGTGCACTTGCATCCCCTTGTCCCTATTTTGCCTTCCATTTCTCATCTTCCAATTTTCCTCTATTGCATATGATGTACCATGGCATGAAACCTGCATCCATATATCATAATGCATCGAATCAACTATCATCCATCATCATTGATTAATACATTAGATTCATTAGGCTAATATAGATTTGTTAATCTAATCATCTTCCATCGATCATAATCATTTCATTATCCATAATATTCATTATCATACATATTTTCATCCAAATAGTTATGTATCTCCCATCTCATTAACCTTCCATCTCCCCTTCCTTATATCCCTATCCACCATCCATCACCCCATCTTAAAACTAATATATAATTTACAATTTAATAATTATATTAAATAATAATGTATATTTATTTATATAATAATAAATATATAATAATACGATATAATACAATATATTATAACATAATATAAGATAATAAAATATTATTTAATATAATAATAATTATAAAATAATTATACAAATTTAAAATTACATTATAAACATTTATAATAATAATAAATATAATTAAAAATATATAATATAATAATATATTAATAATTAATTATTTTACTAATTAAATTAATTCGCAATTACTTTATTTTAATTTAAAATTATTTAAAATGTATTTTATTTATATAAAAAACTATTTTTTTTTAGTTTAAATTTACTTAAAACATTATTTTTATTTTCTTCTTTTAAAAAAGGTGGTAATTTTTTTAAAACAAAAGCGACAAATTTAAGAAATCATGGAAGGGAAACTTTTAAAATCAAGCGGAAAATTTAATAAAATACATGAAGCAACATTTTTTAAAATCACAATGGCATAAACGGTTATGTTTCCTCTATCAAGTTCATTACCTGTCTTGGTGAGCCCCACATTATGCCATCCCATCATGTTATGTATGTTGCAATGCATGCTTTTATGTATGTTTTTATGTGTTTTTGTATGTACATAGGTGTGTTTTGTGTAGGAGTTAGCTGGATCCCCTCTCCTCTCCTCTTATATATAAATTTCACTTCACCTCTTCACCTCAACAAAAAAAGCCCTTCTTCATTTCTTTATTGTTTATTTGCAGCAATGTTGATGGTTGGCAATTCAGTAAATGTGTTTGTCAAAACACCACATAATTAAGGAATTTTTGTTGATATGGCTCTAAGTTTCAATTATTGTTCTTTTTTTCTCAGTAACTAATGTATTTTTATTTATTTCATTATCTATTGTCCATTTATGTTTGTTTTATTATACTTGTCTGTTGTGGCAGACATGTAAAATGGCTAGGAGGTTCTAAAGAGCATGTCAAATTGCAAGATGACAATTCATGTAAATTATTTCAAGTCTTTACTTTGGATGTGACCCTGTAGACATTGTGTTCATTTATAATGTTCATTTTTCTTATTCATTGTAAACTTACACTTAAAATTTACAATTAGATTTATTTCCAAGTGTAGGTGTTGAAAAATTTGCAATTTCATATACATTAATTTATGGATATGTTGCATATAGATGTATATTTTTATATATATGTATACATATACATACACAAATATATGTATACATATACATATACACATATATGTATGCATACATATATATGTATAATCATGTATATATGTATACATACATATATATGCATATGTATGCATATACATAGTTGTGTGTATATATATATATGTGCATAAATTTTTGAATTTCAATTACATTAATTTCTTAATTTATATTTAAATTTTCAAAAATGTTAGTTAGATGAATACAACAAACACATATCCAAAAAAATGATAGTTGGATGAATACAACCAACACAAAACTGATTTGGAATCACAAAAAGCTTCATGTTGCAGCATTCATAGAAATCTCTCAATGTTCCTATAATATATCTGCTATTTTTGTTGTTGTAAAAAGTATAAATCCTTAACCAGGACAACTCTCAAAATATGCCTAAGCATGACCTCCTCTGAAGCAGTAATGTTATCCAATATTTGGAGGCAATCCTAAGATTCCATTCCCTTGTTTCCCATTCCATAACCTCCTTGTGAACTTCTTAGAAAATCCTAGTGCTGAAATCAATATTTATTACATCATCAAATTTATGTCTTTATATATATGTATGTGTAGCTTATATATATGTATGTATAGATATGTCTATGAGTATCTATACATATATACCTATATATATACATACACATATACATATATATGAATATGTATATATATATATATATATATATATAGGAATACATACATATATATAGACTTATACATGTCAATATTTGAGTGCAATTATAACATACCAAATCTGCACATTAATCGCCAAAGCTTAAACATTGAACAATAGTACACATTCACTTCAATCAACAAACATGATAGAAAAAAACATGAAATATGTATTCGAAGTTGGGAAATTCCAATATTATAAAGTCAGACAAACATGATTAAGAAAAAGTTCTAAAGAAGACAAGGAGTCTTCAGTTTTACAAAAAACACACTAGCACACATTGAAGTCAAAAAGTTCACAAAAAAAATCCTAATCAGACATCCATAGATCTAATTAAGAAGTGGTGCCCTTGGGTGTCAACTAACAATGCATCAATTGGAGAAGATGTTAAGGATTGCGGATTGTTTTGCATGGAACTTGCTATACAAGAAATAAATGCTTGATTTTTCTCTGGACTGAGTTGTAACTATTGAGAGAAGCCTTTAGAAGACCCATTTTGTAGGCTGCTAAGAGCAGTAAAGGCTGGAGACAAAATGTTAATCATGTCCTTTAAAATTGGATGTTGAGTTGGAAGAGGAGTTGTAGGAGTAATCTGACTTTTTTTTCTTTATGCTCTTTCCACCTGCTTTTGGGTTTCCTTCAACTGTTGAGCAATCTTTGCTTCCTCCCTTTCAAACTCCTTTTGTTGTCGTTGCCTGAGCTTCTCCTCTACATTTTTTTGTTTTTTGGAAGCACGCTCCAATCTCTTTGCCTCCCTCTATGCCAGGTTTTCTTCTTTTTTTCTTTATTTTTTGCCATTTTCTCCCTTTTCCTTTGCTGCAATTCTTAGTTTCTTCTTTTTTGTGCCTCTTGTTCATTTATTAAATTGAAAAAACCATCTGATGCCAAAATTTGAGATTACGTACTTAGGCATAGCACCCCATTGCGACCTCTATTTGATGATTGGTGCACCCTTTGTGTTGGGAATTGCAAAAAATTGCTTCTCTTTCCTATTGGTTGTTGGTCATCGACTTGTGTGCATGGCACATAGTCATCTTCTTCATCCCTTCAATCATTACCTTTCACTCCATCCACTTCATCATTTGCATCCCAATTTCTCCCAGTCATTAAGTAATGGATGACCTCTTCAGGATCAACATGTGGTGGTGATGGCATGAATATTCCTTCATCCCCTTGACTAAAATTCATATGCACCCCTAGGTTTAAAGCTAGATCTTGAAGTTTAGATGGCAGATTGAGACTCTCTTCATTTTTTGTTTCCTGATTATATGTTTGAACTGCAAGTTCTTCTTCAATTTATGTTGCCTCAATATTCTATGTGCAATATCCTTCTTCTTCGTTTGTTGGAATTGGGGGATCGCTTGGAAAAAAGGTTTCAACAAGCTATCCAATATGTTCCTCACTACAACCTGCTATCCTCAAACACATCTCCTCTTCCATGAACTGTGCCTCATCCTCAACTGTCTCAGCCCCTATTTCTGCTCCCAATGTGGTTCCTTCATCTTCAACCACAAAATTTTCACTTGTCCCCATATCTAGGTCAAGTGCATGTCAATCTAATGGACAAATTCTCATTCTTCTAAAACCACTTGCAATATTATTAGGAGTCAAATGTTGTGCAAAATATTTGTTGGCAAGTGTTGCTAACTCTTCCCTTCCAATGTCAAGTTGAGGATGTGTAGAGAGCCATATATTCCTATGTTATTTGAAGTAGTTTTTGAATGGTGAGAATACACTTACATCAAAGGGCTGCAATTTGTGGTTGTAATGTGTTGGAAGTGTGATAAAATCTATTCCCATAATCTTTGCTTCTTCAATTGTTTTAAATGCCACATGGTTTCCATGACCATCAAAGATGAGAAGTTGTCTATTTGTTGGTGACACCCCTCCCGAGACATTTATTACAAAGTGTTTTAACCATTCCACAAATAATTCTTTGGTCATCCAAGCATGTTCTTGGATTTCCATGCATACCCTTGGCTCACAGCTAATAATATAGTTTTTAATGTGCATTTTGGACTTGCACAAATAGTAACCAGGTATAGTTTGACTTGCTGCACTAACACAAGCTAGAACAGTGATCCATCTCTACTTTTAGAGATTAATTATGGAATACATTTGGTCCCTATCTTTGCAATAACTCTCATTGCACAATTTCTACCAGCCTGCACACCTGTTTCATCACAGTTCCAATTTTGTTAAGCCCATAATTGTGTTTATTGTACAACTCCTACAAGTTGTCATAGAAGGAAGAAACTATTTCGAGGCATAACATTATAGCTTGATCTGTGTCCACTCCTTCTGGTGTTCCAATTGTCAGATCGAGATGTCTTTTCCAAAATCCAACCTTCCATGACCTACCTAGTATCCCATTTGTGAATGGGTTAGGTCTTGCTCCAACCATTTAGGCCACCGTTGACTTAAGTTATGAGACTTGAAGGCCATGACCAACATTAGCCATGTCTTTACACCACTACACTATTTCAACTTCTTCTTCATTAGATAGGATTTTTCGTGGCCCCTTCCTTTTTGTGGTTGTCACACCATTGAGCAATGCCCTCAAACTACTAGGCGAGATTCCCCATTTGATCGTTGAACCTCTGATTGACATTCGATTGTCCTCAACATCTACAATTGTTTTTTCCATGTGATGCATAGTCCAATTTTCTATGAATAGATCTGGGGTTGTCACATGGTCAACAGGTGGCTCTTGGATATGCAAAGGCAGTTCCATTTCTACCTCAGTATTATGAACAGCAGGTTCAAAACCATCATTTTCATTTGTCTGGTCTACATTTTTAGAAATAACATCCTCATTGATGTTGATTCTCAGCTCTTCATCAACAAGATTTGGAACATTGAACCTCACTCCATGAGGTACTCTAATTAAGCGCCTCCCACTCGATATTTTCCTCTTCTGCCTTGGTGCTATGATTATCACCGATCATGTACATTGTAAGTCATAAAATATCAGATAAACAATGTTGAAAGCGGTAAAAAAAAATTGTAATCATTATTGAAACAACCAACAAACCCAAGAGTACCATTGTTTGCATTCTGAAAGGAGAATGATGTTTGTCATTACCTCACACCATGGAGAGCAAACAATAGCATACCGTTGAGGGCTTACATATATATACATACATATAGATGTATATGTATTTGTATAGATGTATATATATGTATCTATGTATACATATTTTTGTACATGTATATATATATACATAGATATATGTATGTATATACATATAATTACATAGATATATGTATAATATACATATATGTATATATATGTGTATACATATAAATATATATATATACATATATATATAATATGTATTTATATGTATACATGTATATATGTATCCATGAACATATAAGACTACAATGAAAACATAAGTTATGAAGTAAAGAATATATGATACAAAGTATTGAGATTTCAACAGAGGTAAAACATTTAACAATAATTAATAACATATTTTATAGTAAATGAAAGAAGTTGTGTTGTATTCAACAGCGATACCTAGGATAGAAATTTCAACAGAGGTAGATCGATTATAGACTTGGGTTTTTAGAAATATGCACAAAAAAGTAACCAAGGTTTTCATGACAATAATTCCTTACTCATAGGAATACAAAAGTGCATTTTCAGATAGATGCCGAATAAACCAGGCAAGGGTTTCATGAGATTAATTCCTTAAGCACACGTATTTGGAAAAAACCAAGCAAGGGTTTTCACATATATGGAGTATAATAAATGGAGAGCAAGAAATATTCATTTAACTCCAAAAAAAGTCATGGGAAAAAACCACCACCATGACCCGACAAAATCAAACACCACATGGCAAAAAGGCATTGAAGAGGAATGATTTATTTCATAAACAAGCAGTAATAATTTTTCAATCAGCGAATAAACCCTTCACGACTCCTGAAAGATGCAGAGGAAAATGATTAACCAATGCCATTGTTTGCATTTTGAAAGGATAGGCAAAGGATACACACATATATATCAATTTTTTGAATGAACATATGTAAAGATATATATGGATAGCCAAAGGATAAACACATGTATATCAATTTTCTAAATGAACAAGAGACACAAAATATAAAAGAGCCTTTAATGAAATAAATGAAAAATATATGTATGGTGGCCTGTTGTATGTGCAATAGAAAGTAGAAAAATAGTAACACATTTTACAGTAAACAAACACTAGTCTATTGTATTAGACAACAAAATGATACGTATTTAAACAGAGGTAAGAGAAGAATAGAGTTATATACGTATATATATATATGTGTGTGTGTGTGTGTGTGTGTGTGTGTGTGTGTGTATGTGTATATGTATATATATGTATGTTTATATGTATTTATATGTACGTATTTATATGTATGTATATGTATATATATATATATCTATGTATAAATTTTTAAATACATAATAGTACACATATATACATATATAATAATATAAATATATATACATATATATACATATATATACATGTATATAGACACAAATATATATATACATGTATATACATATGTAATGAAAATGCCAGCTGATGTGTATAGTTATATTGAATATAAATGAGTCTAATGGATGATTAAACATGCTTATATCGATTTGTTGAATGAACAAGAGACAAATAATATAAATGGCAAATATAAACCTTGAGAAATAAACAAAAATAATAAATGAACAAATAGTTTACATATATATATATATATATATATATATATATATATATTCACACTCATATATACATGTATATACATATATAGTGAAAATGCAAGCTGATGTGCACACTTATTTTGAATATAAATGAGTCTAACAGATGATTCAACATGCCTTTATCAATTTGTAGAAAGAACATGAGACATAATATAAAGGAGCCTTTTATGAAATAAATGACAAATATAAACCCTACAAAATGACCAAAGATAGTAAATGAACACATAGGATATTGAATTTGTAAATGGGGTTTGTAAGGAAAAACCCATCACCAAAAAAGACCTTCATTTACTTATAAAGTAAAGTAAAAAGACACTGCATAAATATAAATATCAAATGCACAATTCATGAAAATAACTATAAGTAGAATGTAACAAGGACCAACCTGAAACTTGGGATATTGGAGGAATGTGTAGAGGATGTATGTTGATGCTTTGAATTTTCCAAAGAATAATTCTTCACAAATATAAATTGTGAATGCCGCTAGTTGTTTTCCCCCTCTTATTTAGGAATTCAAATCTGACAATTGAATGCATTCAATTTGATTGTTGTGTTTTAAATTTGAATTTGTTTGAGCATTTGAATTTGTAGCTGCCAGTTACGTAGGTTTTTAAAGATGATATGACTGAATCCTACATTATATTTAGATTTGATGTTTATTTGGGGAGCCTTACACCAGTATTTAATTGTGCAGGTACCTACAGGAAATGAAGTTAATACATCTAGCTGCGAAGGAGAGTGTGGAAGACTGTGAATTTCAAATCCCATAGAGTTGATAGGAAATTGTGATTATGTCATGTAAAACACCATTAAGTGTGCATGAGTATTTATTAAAATAATATGTAATGATGGTGGCACCTTTTGTAAGTGGAAGTATTAGTAACAATAAAAGTCTTAAATTAATTGTAAATGAGCCTTTTTTTGTGCAAGTTGACTTGAATTGTAAACACAAATGCATGTGTAGCTGACTATCTACATTGGTCAGTTACAAATTGTGTTATGAGCAGCCATTGGTGTTTTTGCAATTTTTTATTTGATAAAATAAAGTTTTTTAATGGATCAAAGTGATTTTTTTTTGGGAGGTGGAGTGAGTGGTAATTGAATGGGGGATAGTAATTGGGACATCTCTCCCATTAGTAGTTAAAATCATGAAATTTTCAAATTTCATAATGTTAATTTGGTATCTTTTTGAATATGACTGTGTAGAATAGTTGTTGAATAATTGATACACTTTTGCAAATTTTAGAAACTATTGTAAAAGTAATGTAATCACTCTGAATTATTCATAAATTATTGTGCAAGAGAATAGATGAATCCACCTATCCATGTTAGTTGTGGAGTTCTCTATTATTATTATTATTATATTTGATTTTGAAGCCTATAATAATATTACAATAATTATAAATAAAAAAATTAAGAATTAACAAAAATAATGTTTATAATTTTTAACTCATTAAAATTTTGTATGCCGGTTAAAATAGTGTTGGATGTGAATATTTTTTTATGAGCGTTGAATTGTATCTTTGAAAAATATTGTAATCTCCATAGAACATTGGAATAACGTTTTTCCATGAAGAGAAAAGCATTGAAAATATAACAAATGGTGTAGCATGGGCCCTTGCAAAGATTCATGTGTTGATGTTAGAAACAACTATATATGCTCGAAAATATTGCAATAATTACATCGTAATACTTGGTAAGGTGTTTAATAAATCATTTATATAATAATAATATTAATTGATAATTCTTCATAATATTTAGGATGAATATATTATTAAAATAATTTTACGTTTTTTTTCTCTATCTTGTTTGTTTCATTTGTGTTTAGTTTTCTTTTCTTCCTCATTTTAAATGAAGCATTATTTTACAAAGTTTGGCTTTTGTAACTTGGTATGAAATTTATTTTTGTTATTTATTTTATTATATTTTTAACATGCAACTTGTCATATTTACAAATAATATTTTCTATTTTAATATATTTTTTCTTTTGAATTCAGATGTAATTATATACATTACTTGATAAATATTGATATTTATATATAACAAAGTTATTATCAAATATTTAAATTTATCATTTAATTGTTTCTATAAGAATAATATGCAAAATTTAATCACCATGATTCTCCAAGAGAATTTATTTTTGTAGCAGACCTAAAAAATAGAATGAAAAAAAACTAGACCACTTATATTAAATAAACTATAAGGAGAAAATATGTGTTTGTCATATGATGTACTATTTGATGTTTACAAAAAATATTAAAAGAACTAATAAATCCATCATCAACATCCAAAGAAGTAATCATAATCACAAAAAATTCAAAGAATGTAATGATTCAACCATACAAGATATTTTTCAAATCCACATCCAATGCAAAAGAAATAATATAGTTATTCATAAATCATGATATTTACCCAATGAAACTCCAATGCAATTGAAAATAACACAAAAAATGATAAATAAAAGAAAATAGTCACATAAATTCTACATAAGCAATGCAATATTCTGCACTAATTTTTTTTTAGGAAACCGCTTATACTTCATTTATAATAAAGACCAAATATATGTCTAGAAAAGAACCCAATATTTTAAAAAAACTACAAGAACCAAGAAACCCATCATTAACATTTGAGAATATAATCATGATTGAAAATGATTCAAAGAATATAATGAATAAATGACAAAGAGGAAATCCTTCAAATTCCACATTCAATATAGAAGAAAGAGTAATTGTTCATAAATTATGGTCCTTACCCAATACAACAAGAATGTAGGCTGAAACAACACAAAACTTGATAAGTAGAGAAAATAGAGTCATAAATTATATAATGCCCAAGGGTATGTGCAGGATCATCATGGAAAAAACAAGCCTTTAAGTGGCAATGAAAACTTAGAAAATCAAAGTTAGGCAACTTGACATAAAAATTTGAACAAGTTATCTATATTGTTTCAAAAATATGTAAGAATAGAATCTATAGAAAATTGAATGTAGTTTCTAAACTATTAGGTTTATTTTATAAAAAAAATAAAATTATTTGGCAAAAATTTGAAATTTCAATGCAATAATACTTAAATTTCAAGGAAAAGATAAGAAGTAGATGCCTATCTAACCACCCTAACTCTAATACCCCTCTGTTTTTCTCTGTTGCGCGAACAGTGTTGTTCTCTTTTATTATGCTTTAGTTTCTATTTGTACTTTGACTATGGCACTCGGTTATTGTTTGATCACTATTTTATCATGATGTGGTGATGTATCTTCATGTGATGATACTATATTCAGATGTTATTATGATGGCATGTTTTGGATTAGCTTAGTGGATATTCGAATTAATAATGTTTTATGCTTTTGATTAAAATAATATGTTAGATATGTTAGATAGTAATATTGTATTGGTGAAGGGGACGATATCGCATCACTCACTTGCGAGCGCCCTACAATTCCATGATTTCCTCTTCATGGTGTATTTTAATTATGACATATATATGCATGTGGATATACTCTTTGTTCATAGGTTGACAGGAACAGGACATCGACTTCACCTAGTTTAACAGGTTTGAGCGTATCCATTACCCAACGACATTCGATTGGGAGATAGTAGCTAAGTTTTCTGTGCCAAGTCATCGCCCTAGTCATAGTGTGTCGTTGGGTTGAGTTGCTTTAAATATTGTTCCTTCTCTTTGATTATTTAGTCAAGTGGTTGATTAAACTTATCTGGTTTAATGTTTGAAATTTGATTCAATTTATTAAGTAATTTAATTTAATTAATAAATAATTTAATCGTGGATTAGCATTATTTATTAAATAATTAAATTGATGGTGTTGAAATAAGTTAAGTTATTCATTTTGGAAATTTATGGTTTCTATTGTTTGAAATTGAAAATTAAAGAAAATGATTTAATTTCATGTTTTAGAAAATTTTGAATTCAAAAATTGAAAAATAGAGATATTTTCCTATTTTGTTTTGAAAATTTATGAGGGTGGTTGCATAGATATTTTTGGAAATTTTCTTTATTATTTGGATTTTGAATGAGTTTTCAACAAGTTTTTAAAGATTATAAAAACAAGAGAAGACATGAATTTTGTTGTTTTGGTTTTGGATTGGGAAAGAAGTTGAGTCTGTTGGAGGAGCTAGAATCAAAGGAGGAATCCAGAACACCATTGTCAATCTTCAAGCTTTTAATTCAGGTTTTCTTCTCTTTTTAATTAGTGTCATTTTCAAAGTTTCAAGATTTCATATGTTGTTTGAAAACATTTAAGTCCTCTGTATGGTTTGCAAAGAAAACCCTTTTTAAATCTTGCTCTCAAAACTTGAAATTTGTATTTGGAAATGAAATTTTATTTAAAACAAAAGAAAATGAATTCTTGGCTGTAAATGTTTATTTCAATTTTATTTGCTCAATTTATTTCTTCAATTTCATTTGGTGATGTTGAATCCATGTTATATATATATATATATATATATTCCTGCATTTTTTCTTTTAAAATTTCATAATAGTAAAGTTATACTGTTAAATTTTTTCTAAAAAAAATCCCCTAGAGGTGTGCGGATTTCGAAAATCCGCAGGTGTTTGTTTTATTTAAAAAAAAATTAGTTTAAATTTATTTTTGGGAGTTGTTGGGGCTCGACCCACAACTGGCCCCATGGGAGGCACTATGGGGAGCTGCGCCAACCACTACCACCATCGGTGTGAAGGCTTGGCATTGTCGCCACCACAGTGGTGGTCGACAGTGCTAAGCATAGCCGAGCCACCCCTGTGGTGGACAACTGTGCATAGTCGTCATTGCTACCATCGGGGCTGATTGTGCAAAACACAGTTGGTGCCTTCCTTGCGTGTATCCCGAGATACATGACCTTGGGGTTGGCGCGCGGCCTGAGATAGTCGACCCTTCCACTAAAATTTGCACGTGGCCCAAGGAATGTGAAACACATTTTGACTTCTTAATTTTGGTTTTCTAATAAAAAATAAAATATATGTTAATATTTTTTAATATTGTATTTTTATAATATTAAAATATTAACATATATATAAGTTAATAAAATATATATTAATATTTAATATTATATTATATAATATTAAAATATTAACATATATATGTTGTAAATAATTAAATATATATATATATATATATATATATATATGTAGCATATATATGTTATATACATAGAGGTATATATATATATATATATCATTTGAGGATATATATATTATGTATATATATTTTTAGATATATACATATATTAATATATTGATTTAAATAATGGCAAGATTTAAATGTAATTGAGAAATTTAGAATATTGGGTTCATAGTCAATTTACTGTTTTTATTTTAAAAGAATATTTATTATGGATAAGTATATTTGATTTTTAAATAATATATTCATTAAGATGAGTTAATTGATTTTAAAATGATTTATTTTTCAAAGGAGAAATAGTTATTTTAAAATGACATGTTTTGAATTAATGAAGTAAATGTTTATTTTATTACTATTTAAAAGCAATTAGGGAATTAAATATTTGGTTTAAATTTCTTCCTTTTTCTGAAATAGGCGTATTAAATTAGTTTCATTAAGACAATAAACTACTGAGTTATATTAAGGGAAATGGATTTAATATATCCAAAATTAGTTGATTTCCTCACAATTGTTTTATGTGATTATTTCCTCTATGTTCATGTTTAGGGAAATGGGTTAAGTGTCTTTAATATGTAAGTCTTCTAGAGGACCCTAGAGGTTGGGGGTTGTCATTTTGTGATGTCGACCGTTTGTTTATTCCCTTGGGTAGTGCATGAAGTTATGACAATGTTATTACCTAGTTTCCATGAGCGAGGATATTTTGTGTCTCCTGTGGAAGGAGTGGATTATGCGATTTGTGACTCCTTGTAAGGAGGGGCCTTGTTATGTTGTTACCTCCAGTGTTGGAGTGAGTTTCTTTTTATGTTTCCTCCTAGATTTGGAGTGGTTGTAATATCTATTTTGTTTGCACTTTGGTACCCTTGGTGATTGGTTTTATTCGGTATGTTGTCAAGTAGAAGAGTGGCTTTTGTTAGGGGTTAGAGCCCAAAGAGGTAAACTGGATAACCTTCGGAGGTGGTTTAATTAAGTGATAACTAAAACAATACTTAGAAGATTAGGACTAACTTCTCACTAATCAAGATAATTTTTCTTCACTCATAGACACAAGTGCTCGTTTAGACTTTGGATGAGTGGGAAGGCCTAGAATGGCAAGGTCATTTATCTTGTCTTTACGAAAGGTATTTGATTCCGCATGAGTGAATATGGGGGTTGGGATTTAGTTGAGGCCACCAGGATAACCCATAGTGGGGGTCGAAGCCTTTGAATATTCCCAAAGGAAAACCCATGACGAGTTGTGTGATGACACTTTGTTTAGGACAACAGTTGGTATTTTATTATTATCTGTATGGTTTTCTTAACATACTCAATCTGTTTTATATCTGGAAGCAATGTGACCATGTTAGAGTTGAACTTATGTTGTACTTGTGGTTGTATGGTTCTTGTGTTTAGTTGTATCAGTATGAGTCAATATGAGTCAACCTGCTTCTAGAGGTAGATGGTCTTGTCTTGGAATCCTTGTTACTATCTCCTAGCACAGGGGGTGGGCCTTCGGGTACCATTTGGTTGGGTGGTGTGCACCTTACTCTGTTAGGATTTCTTCTTGTTCATGTTGACGATATTTCCAGTTGGAGAGCTCGTGGGATCCAGATTCAATTCATGCTTTATTCATTTCAGTTAATCTTGTAATTTATTACCCCTAATTTGTTATCTAGGTGGAAAATGTAATATGTAATCATGCTTATTGGATTTGCCTCATTCGGAGAATGAGAGATGTAATCTTATTGTTTAAATATTATTATTTGTAGTCTATGGTATTCCTTATTGTGATGATGTAATTTATCTTGTATGGAATGTATTCATTCTTAATTTCTTAAGTGGATAGATTTTATGGATTCATTTATGTTGGTTGTGGGTTAATAAGTAATCTCAGTCTCATAACTTTAGAGGTTGTTGGCAATGGGTAGCGAACTTGCATGTTAATTGTAGTTAAATAAAAAAAAAATTAGTTTGTTTAGTAGTTAATTGCAACTTCCTCTAGGGTTGTGTGGCAAGGCGTTACACATGGTATCAGAGCCTAGGTTTAAACACTGGGTACTCTGGGATTATGATGGACCCATTAGGCTTTCAGTTGTGTAGGTTTTAAGTTGTGTACCTTGCCTAATACCTTTATGTGTTTGTGTAGGATTATGCCAGGTCCCAGACACGGAAGAGGTAGAGGGAGAGGATGTGGCCGTGTAAGCGGTTGTGATGAGAGTCAGCATGAATCTCCTCCTCGTGTATCATTCGTCCCAGATCAAGAGGAACATTTGGCATCGTAGAATGCCCCAGGGGTCTATGATCGTCAGCAAAATCCTCTAGGGATTGAGGTTGCGCGTAAAGAACTTGAGGAGGCATTGGCGCTCCTTGGTCCGTGGCAAGTAGATGCAAAGGGTAATCTTGGTGTGAGAGTAGTGCCAGCGTAGATAGAGATAGTAGGCTTGACACATATGATGGATTTTCTCAGGGCACGTCCACCTTTATTTGATGGAGCAAGAATTCACTTAGAGGTTGAGACTTGGCTCATTGACCTCAACCGATGCTTTGCTATGCACACATATGGTAGTAATACCAAAGCATGGTGCGCTATTGTACATCTCTGGGGACTCACGTCCATATGGTGGAGGTTGGAGGAGCAGAAGCTCCACCTAGATATTAATTTGGTGCCTTGGGATATCTTTTTAGAGTGGTTTAGAGCCCATTTCTTATCCGACCACTGGCATCAGCATCGAGGCAATGAGTATCACGCCTTGAGCCAGATGGTATTTTCTGTAGAAAACTTAGCCATGGCACTAGGAGACCACACTAGTGTTAAGATCGGCAGTGGTTCGTTAGCTGGGTCTAGTGCACGACGGGGTCAGACTCAGGGAGTTGGATCACCAATGGCTCAGCAGGGGCCTACTCTGAGTGGGCAGCAGTAGAGTGTGCTTGGGAAGCATAAGGACTCTCAGTCATATCAGGATGATGCTAGTTCTTCACCTAGGAGGAACCAGAACTAGTGGCACAACAAGTGCAATCGTTAGGGGCAACCAACCCAAAGTTCACAGCCTGTGGCTGACTAGGGTAGTATGCAGCAGTCTACTGCACCTTTAGGAGATAGAGGATTTGGTCGTAACACGGGGTGTTACTCTTGCGGCCAACAGGGCCACCTTGTTAGGGATTGTCCATGGCGAAACACTTCTGGAGTTGGTCGCTCAGTGCAGGATACTCACCCTCAGGGGTCAAGGTTTTAATTTGGATGCAATTTGTATGATGGATTTATATCCCTACTTGTTGCAGGCTTCCAGAAGTAAGCCTGACCCTAGGGGTGGAGGATGTAATACCCCTCTATTTTTCTCTGTTGTGCACATAGTGTTGTTCTCTTTTATTATGCTTTAGTTTATGTTTGTACTTTGACTATGGTACTCGGTTACTGTTTGATCACTATTTTATCGTGATGTGATGATACTGTATTCAGATGTTATTATGATAGCATGTTTTGGATTAGCTTAGTAGATATTCAAATTAATAATGTTTTATGCTTTTGATTAAAGTAATATTTTAGATACGTCAGTTATTAATATTGTATTGGTGAAGGGGATGGTATCACATCACTCGCTTGCGAGCGCCCTACAATTTCATGATTTCCTCTTCACGGTGTATTTTATTTATGACATATATATGCATGTGGATATACTCTTTGTTCACAGGTTGACAGGTATAGGACATCGACTCCACCTGGTTTCACAAGTTTGAGCGTGTCCATTTCCCAACGACATTCAATTGGGAGATAGTAGCTAGGTTTTCCATGCCAAGCCATCGCCCTAGTCACAGTGTGTCGTCGGGTCTTAGTCGGGTGAGTTGCTTTAAATATTGTTTCTTCTCTTTGATTATTTAACTACATGTTAGAAAAAGGTAAATATATATTTTATATAGTCAAGTGGTTAATTAAACTTATCTGGTTTAATGTTTGAAATTTGATTCAATTTATTAAGTAATTTAATTTAATTAATAAATAATTTAATTGTGGATTAGATTTATTTATTAAATAATTAAATTGATGGTGTTGAAATTAGTTAAGTTATTCATTTTGGAAATTTATGGTTTTTATTGTTTGAAATTGAAAATTAAAGAAGAGGATTTAATTTCATTTAAAAAAAAAAATTGAATTGAAAAATTGAAAAATAGAGATATTTTTCTATTTTTTTTTGAAAATTTATGAGGGTGGTTGCATAGATATTTTTGGGAATGTTCTTTATTATTTGGATTTTGAATGAGTTTTCAACAAGTTTTTTAAGATTAGAAAAACAAGAGAAGACATGAATTTTGTTGTTTTGGTTTTGGATTGGGAAAGAAGTTGAATCTGTTAGACGAGTTGGAATCAGAGGAGGAATCCATAACACCATTGTCAGTCTTCAAGCTTTTAATTCAGGTTTTTTTCTCTTTTTAATTAGTGTCATTTTCAAAGTTTCAAGATTTCATATGTTGTTTGAAAACATTTAAATCCTTTGTATGGTTTGCAAATAAAACCCTTTTAACTCTTGCTCTCAAAACTTGAAATTTGTATTTGGAAATGGAATTTTATTTAAAACAAAAAAAAATGAGTTCTTGGTTGTAAATGGTTTTATATATATATATATATATTTATTTTTCCTTTTAAAATTTCATTATAGTAAAGTTATGTTCAATTTTTTCTAAAAAAAAACCCCCTGGAGGTGCGCGGATTTTGAAAATCCGCATGCGTTTATTTTATTTAAAATAGAAAATTAGTTTAAATTTACTTTTTTGGGGTTGTTGGGGCTCGACCCACATTCGCCCCCATGGGAGGTGTTGTGGAGAGCCGCGCCTGCTTCTCCCACCACCGGAGCAGAGGCTTGGCACTGCCACCACCATAGTTTTGGTTGGTTGTGCTAAGCACAACCAAGCCACCTCTTTGGTGGACAGTTGTGCATAGCTGCCACCGCTACCACCAGAGCCGACTGTGCAAAGCACATTCGGTGCCTTCCTTGTGTGTGTCCCGAGATCTGCGACCCTGGGGTTGGCCCATGGCCCGAAAAAGTCAGCCCTTCCCCTAAAATCTGTGCGTGGCTCGAGGAATGTGAAACGCACTTTGACTTTTTAATTTCGATTTTTTAATAAAAATTTAAATATATGTTAATATTTTTAATATTGTATTTTTATAATATTAAAATATTAACATATATATAAGTTAATAAAATATATATTAACATATGTATGTTGTAAATAATTAAATATATATGTAGTATATATATGTTATATATATATATATCATTTGACGATATATATATTATGTATATATATATTTGAATTTTATTTTAATCTTAATATATTTATATATATTTTTAGATATGTACATATATTAAAATATTGATTTAAATAATGGTAGGATTTAAATGTAATTGAGAAATTTAGAATATTGAGTTCATAGTCAATTTACTGTTTTTATTTTAAGAGAATATTTATTATGGAAAATTATATTTGATTTTTAAATAATATATTCATGAAGATGAGTTAATTGATTTTAAAATGATTTATTTTGCAAAGGAGAAACAATTATTTTAAAATGACATGTTTTGAATTGATGAAGTAAATGTTTATTTTATTATTATTTAAAAGCAATTAGGGAATTAAATATTTGGTTTAAATGTCTTCCTTTATCTGAAAAAGGCGTATTAAATTAGTTTCATTAAGACAATAAACTATTGAGTTATATTAAGGGAAATGGATTTAATATATCCAAAATTAGCTGATTTCCTCGCAATTGCTTTATGTGACTATTTCCTCAGTGTTCATGTTTGGGGAAATGGGTTAAGTGTCTTTAATATGCAAGTCTTCCAGGGGACCCTAGATGTTGGGGGTTGTCGTTTTGTGATGTCGACCATTTTTTAATTCCCGTGGGTAGTGCATGAAGTTGTGTCAATGTTATTACCCGGTTTCCACGAATGGGGATGTTTTGTGTCTCCTGTGGAAGGAGTGGATTATGCGATTTGTGACTCCTTGTAAGGAGAGGCCTTGTTACATTGTTGCCTCCAGTGTTGGAGTGAGTTTTTTTTAATGTTTCCTCTTCGAGTTGGAGTGGTTGTAATATCTATTTTGTTTGCACTTTGGTACCCTTGGTGATTGGTTTTGTTCGGTATGTTGTCAAGTAGAAGAGTGGCTTATGTTAGAGGCCAGAGCCCAAAGAGGTAAACTGGATAACCTTTGGAGGTGGTTTAATCAAGTGATAACTAAAACAATACTTAGAAGATTAGGACTAACTTCTCACTAATCAAGATAATTTTGCCTCACTCATAGACACAAGTGCTCATTTAGACTTGGGATGAGTGGGAAGGCCTAGAATGGAAAGGTCATCTATCTTGTCTTTACGAAAGGTATTTGATTATGCATGAGTGAGTATGGGGGCCGAGATTTGGTTGAGGTCACCAAGATAACCCATAGTGGGGGTCAAATCCTATGAAGATTCCCAAAGGAAAACCCATGACGAGCTATGTGATGACACTGTGTCTAGGACAACAGTTGATATTTTATTATTATGTGTATGGTTTTCTTAACATACTCAATATATTTTATATCTGGAAGCAATGTGACCATGTTAGAGATGTACTTATGTTGTACTTGTGTTGTACTTGTGGTTGTATGGTTCTTGTGTTTGGTTGTATCAGTATGAGTCAACCTTTGTCTAGAGGTAGATGGTCTTGTCTTGGAATCCTTGTTACTACCTCCTAGCATGCGGGGTGGGCCTTTGGGTACCACTTAGTTGGGTGGCGTGCACCTTACTTCGTTGGGCTTTCTTTTTGTTCGTGTTGACGAGATTTCCAATTGGAGAGCTCGTGGGATCCAGATTCATTTCATGCTTTATTCGTTTCAGTTAATCTTGTAATTTATTACCCCTCATTTGTTATCGAGGTGGAAGATGTAATATGTAATGATGCTTATTGGATTTACCTCATTCGGAGAATGAGAGATGTAATCTTATTGTTTAAATATTATTATTTATAGTTTATGGTATTCCTTATTGTGATGATGTGATTTATCTTGTATGGAATGTATGCATTCTTAATTTCTTAAGTGGATAAATTTTATCGATTCATTTATGTTGGTTGTGGGTTAATAAGTAATCTCAGTCTCGTAAACTTAGAGGTTGTTGGCAATGGGTAGTGAACTTGCATGTTAATTGTACAAGTAAACAAAAAAAAATTAATCTGTTGAGTAGTTAATTACAACTTCCTCTAGGGTTGTGTGGCATGGTGTTACATCACAATCAAATGATAATATTTTTTTATAATATTTTATATATAAGTAGAGGACTCATGTCTCGATGTGATGCATATTTTTTTATAAATTTTTTTCAAGTAAATAATGAATTATGAATTTTTTATTACAACTTTTAAAAAATATAAAAACTCATATGTCTGACCACCTTAACTTGGTCAAACTTCATAAAATTCAATTCTTTTTTTTTAATCCTATAGTATGTGAATCATAGAATGTGTCCCATGTTTTGGATTCAAAAAATGTGATACTGTTTGAAAGGTATAGATTTGTTTCAATCGGCCTATCAATCAAGACTTTAGTCGTAATTCAAATAGAAAATAAATAATAATTATTTATTAAATTCAAAGTAAAAGATAATTTATATTGGTGGAAAGCTGAGAATCTCCTTTAAAAACCCTTTTCATTTCGTCAATTTTGGGTATAAAAAAAGTCGTTAGCCACATAGGCCATTATATCATTTACATATCGCCACTTTTTGGCCCATCATGATCCTGCACATACCCCCAAAACCAAACACTAAAATATAGTTAAGGGAAAAACACAAATTCCAAATTTTGACCACAACTTAATTCAAGTCATAAGATATGCAAATAAAATATATATAAAATAAGTAACTTCAAGTAATAGTGACAGAACAAGCCTAGGGGCCAGACCTAATTCCTTGGGGGCTCGTCTCTGACAGCCTTTCCTACATATATAATTCACAGAGGAACCGTAGTTTGACGCTTTTAACTTTCACATAAATCGGGTTGGTCAAAAATGATGTTTAACATAAAGGTTTATCTCACCATTGATTTCACCAAGATATAATAAATACAAGGACTAGACAACAACAAACTTGATCCAACACTCGTTGGGTCAATAGTAATATATATCATCTAGGCCCAATTAATCAAGATAGTTTTTAAACAACACTTTGGTCATGCTCCAATGAAGCTAGTTTACACTATTTAATAAGGGTAAAGAAAAGGTTATATTGTTGGTACACCTATGGAATCTCCCAAGAATTTCAAAATAAATAATTGAGGCTAACAATACTCAAACACATCCAATATTGACATATAAAACTATAAAAGGTCTATTCTTTACAAAAGAAACTATACCTATGAGATCATGCAAAAGATCAACACTAACACACAATCCTCTTGGTGGTGGTAAGAACAAGAGAAGAGGTTTCACACTATTTATTTATTTATTTTCTTGACCACTAGGAGTCTGCCATACAAGAAACCCTTCAAAACCAACCCTTAATGTAACCCCATCCAAACCAAACATTTAATGACTCTACTCATATCATAGGATCAAGACTCCAATATTAAGCTATCCATTTTGACCCTTTTTGAAAGGAGTAATTGTCAAACTATTTTCTTTAATGAAATCTATACTTTACAAATACATTAAAATAAGATTATGTTATTAGTTACAATTACTACAAATAGGCATTTGGATATTAGAATGTTGATTAGTAATAACTTTGGTAAACTATGAAGCCCCATCCTTATTTTACCTAACTATTTGGACATCAATATAAATTTTGAAAATAATAAAATAATAATTTATTCAATAAATACCTTTTGAATGCTAAACTTGAATATACATAAAACTAGGTAAACCTCAAGGTAGGACATAGGTTATCCTTATATATGAAATACAATTCACACATTTTAAAATTCGAGATTATAGAAGACCATCCTCCAATTTTCTAATCCTCATTTATCCATTCCCTTAATAAAAATTAATATTTATTTTATAAATACACACTTATCTAGATAAAAGTAAAAATCAATAAAACCAATTAAATAACTTAAAGAAAAATTCTAACATATACCAAAGCAAACCATTCCTTTTAAAGAAATTGTGGTAAAATCCTATCTTTATAAAAAAAAAAATCCTTTAAATTAAATTCCTATTAAAAAAAACATCACTATCTAGAATCTAATAAAAGAACCCATTTTTAATGAATTAAATCCTAATTTTAAAATCCTTTAACTTTTCTTAAATCTTTAAGCCCTTTTTCCCAAATCTTCAAGCCACGTAGCTCTCTATGCTTTCCTCAATTTTCTTTCCCTTTGGTTAAAGTTGTATGTAGAATTTCCTTTCTAAAGAAAAGACAAAATCATGCTTCCCGAAAAGTGAATGTGAGGAGTTTTCATTTAATTTAGGAAAAGCAAGAATTAGGGCATTACTTGGATAAATCATACATGGTTGTGTATTGCCTTTTTTTATTTTTTTATGTTTTTAATTAAGACAAGAATAATTTTATTTGTTGGCTTTAACTAAATGTGAAAACCCAAGGATAATAAGAGATAATATAGGATTGAAAGCCTCTTTGATTTTAAGGCAAGTTTGACTTTATTCTCTCTTAAACAAGAGGTGTCGGGGAATAATCATAAGCACGGTATTTACCATTATTCTTAGATTCTATTTTTAAATGAAGGCTTAATCGAATGGATTGAAATGATAAAATCTGGCACATATTTTAAACTATCAGGTTAGGTGCCGTTTTGATGATGAAATACTTTAAATGAGGTAAGACTTAAATTACATCAGAGGCTCTAAAATTTAACACTGCTGCAGAAAAATTTTAAATAAGAATCAAACTCTATTGCAGAAAGAAAGCAAGCAAGTTAGGAATTAGAAATTTTCTATGTTACTAATATGTTACAGATATCTTTGGTGAGCATGGCATTTTTTTTTTCAAATAGGATCATATCCCCTTAAAAACAAATACAGAATTCATTGTACTGATGTTAATTTACACAGGTTGCTGAAAAGACTACAAATATAGAAAACTTTATTTAAAAAAATATCATAACAACCTGAGTATATAAAAAAAAAATTATACAATCCTCATTCCTAACTTACAGAAATATTTTAAAATTGACAGCACACACTTACTATAGACTCAAAGCTTAAATTGACAATTAGTGATTACAGGTAGAGGTAACATCTATTTATTTATTTGTTTGTTTTTAAAGAATCATTCAATAATTGATTATTTCCTAGTTCCCATTCTATAACAGGTTTGAACTGTTAACCGTTAAATGAAGGTAAGGGCTTTGTGTGTTTATTTGTGACAATTTTCACATTCAAAATTACATACAATGATCATTGAGAACACAGTTCATAGCTTAAGTTATGCCAGCAGTTGAATCCAGACAAAGAAATAAAAGAACAATGAACTTCATGAACATTTCCTTTTTATATCTTTTCTTTTCTTTTTTTTTTAAAACCCTAATGCTGATGTGCTCCATCAGTGAGAGATTCAAGGTTTCATATTTAAGGTAAGTACCTCTGCAAGTCTCTTAGTGTCATCTCCACCTTCAATATACTCATGATAGCTCCACATGAGCTTGCAACGGAGCTTCCAGCCATTTGGAGATATGTGCTGAAATGAAACCTCACGACCTCCTTGGTTCAAATTGCTATGGCCCCTACCTCCCATGATTCCCTTATGCTATTTGTCCCACCAAATAAGCAACTGTTAGCCCAACAAGATAGGTGAGCTATGGCAACGTATAAGCCACACCCTCCACACATACAAACAACTCTCCAACTCCAAGTTCTCGTAGGTCAATCAGTTGGTCAATAGATGAGAATATTATGAGAATAACAATGTCACCTGCTAACCCTCTGACTGCAATAATCTCAAGATATGCACAAACGGATTTATTGAAAAGGCTTAAAAACTTTCAAACAGAAGGAAACGGTGGGAGAAAAGCCAAATTTCACAACCTTTCCCAACGTCCACTCTTCCTAAGCCAAAATAGCAGCTTTGGAACAGAGCATGGATGTCCAGCGTAGCGTAAAAGATGGGGAAAGTTTTAACAGAGGTTCTATTTGCAACCTAATAAACATGTATGCAAAATGTGGACGCATTGACAAGGCACGTGAACTGATGACAGAATGCCTTCAAGAAATGTGATCGCTGGGTATGCAATGATTGTAGGATATGCACAAAAATGGATTTGTTGAACATACTTCTCTCGCCTCCCCCAAGCAGTTCTGTATTTTTTCCTTTTTGTATAAAGTTGAACTCCCTCCTTTTTTCCAGTGTCCACTTTCTATGCCAGAATGGGCGCTTAGGAGTCGTGTGGGAAACCTACACTGCCCTCTTTTCATGTGAAGATACCCCCCCAGTGGATGGGGTGCCATCACTAATTAATGGTGCTCAAGACCTTCGTTGTTCAGGGCGTCCATACTTGTGCCATCATATCCTCTACAGAACCATCACTTTGGTGGTTCTCCTAGCTACACCGCCTGGCTGCCATAAATGGACCTTTCTTGACTTACAGACATCTCGCTCTCTAAATAATTAATTATTGACAACAAACACAATCAATTCCATAGAAATAAATGTCCTCTTTAATGCCAGTGTGAGTTGGGTTAATTCCATGTTGCTGAATGTAGATGCACTCTACTCAAGGGCTGAGGAAACCAAGGCACCCAATGGTTAGTTGGAAAAATTAAGTCAATGGATCCTTAACACAAATCTACTCTTGCCTCTAACATTTTAATGGTCGGCAGCTGGTGTGATGGACAATTGGGCGAAAGCTAACTGCTAGACAAAATTCACTTATGTGTATATCATGGCCTATGCGCCCATGGCGCATGGAGAAAAGAGCCGCGACGGAAGAGGTGGGACCCGTCGTGACGGAAAAGATTATCGGATGGAAGGAAAGACCTGAATGCCAGATGTTTCATCCCTCGTGCCATTTGTTTTCCCATCATCGGGAAATCGTGTCAACGCCAGTAGTTTTTTCAAAATAATCGTTTGACGTGGATAAAAACCCTGAAATGTGGCCAAACGAAACCATTATTAGCAAACAATAAAAAGGGCCGACAAGGTCCCATTTTCGCCATTTTTGGATGGCGACGTTTTGGTGGATAGCGAGGGCAAGAGTAGTAGCCAGAGTAGCACTGGAGTAGCAGCCATGCGAAGTTCGTTCAGGTATGTATATCAACTCTGTGTATGTGCCATCTTGCCATTATGCTATGAACAACAAAGAAATGAATGACATTTGTTGCTCCATTAAGGGTTTGTTATTTTCAGTTGAGGGTTTTAGTTTTGCGTCTCCTCCCGTCTGTGTTTTTTAAATTATAGGGTTGCCAAAGAATTTATTTAGTTGAAACCATTTTTTTCTGTCGAGGGTTTTGAAATTTTTTGTTCGTTTCCTCCCCATTTGCTGTTTATCGAATTTTGCCCTTTTCGAATGAAAAAAGCGACAACCCATTATACAAATATGAGTGAAATTACTGAATAATGTTTGTAGAAAGCAGAATCACCTCCAATAATCAAATGCTATATTTTGAAAATCATGTAAAACCCAACATTTGAAATCATAATTGGGAAAAATAGCAAAAAGCCCACATCCGCTGAAATTTTTTGTTTGTTTCCTCCCCGTTTGTTGTTTATCGAATTTTGCCCTTTTCGAATGAAAAAAGCGACAACCCATTATACAAATATGAGTGAAATTACTGAATAATGTTTGTAGAAAGTAGAATCACCTCCAATAATCAAATGCTATATTTTGAAAATCATGTAAAACCCAACATTCGAAATCATAATTGAGAAAATTAGCAAAAAACCCACATCCAATCCCATTTTTGCCGCCATTTTATACACTCTTGTTTTGGGAAACACACCGTCTCTTAAAACTCGGACTATTGTAAAACCCACTGTTTCACTACGACGTCTCTTCATGTTATGTATGTATCCATGTAAGTTCATGTGTATGTTTTTCATGCATTTTTTCAATGTGCATAGGTGAAGTTTGTCTAGCATTTTGCCAGCTCCCACCCATTTGGTGAAAGCTAATTGGGAAATAGTCAAAATCCCACTGAAATACTCCACATTGTGTTTCCCAAATTTCAAATTAAAACATCTTGTAAAACCCTCTGCTTGCAACAAAATTACCCCTCACCTCGATGTCATTTGTATTCTGCTCCAAATCCTACACGTGCACTCCACGCGTCAGCTTATTTGGTCGGTATTCTCCTCAAAGTTGTCCATGTGCTCTCAGGCCTTCACCTTTCCCTTTCAACGTGCATATAAGAAACAAAACAAATTGTATTTTTGCCTTGCTTTCTCCAAACAGAAATGGCGCATGTCATTCCCTTCCACTTTTCCCGCGCCACACAAAAGAAGTAGGAAAAAGCCCACATCCAATTCCATTTTTGCCACCATTTTATACACTGTTGTTTTGGAAAACACACTGTCTCCTAAAACTCAAACTATTGTAAAACCTATTGTTTCACTATGGCGTCTCCTCATGTTATGTATGTATCCATGTATGTCTATGTGTATGTTTTTCATACGTTTTTTCAATGTGCATAGGTGAATATTGTCTAGCAGCTAGCCGACTCCCGGCCATTTGGCGAAAGCTGATTGGGAAATAGCAAAAAGCCCACATCTAGTCCCATTTTTGCCGCCATTTTATACACTGTTGTTTTGGAAAACACAATGTCTCCTCGAATTCAAACTATTGTAAAACCCACTGATTCACTACGACGTCTCCTAATGTTGTGTATGTATCCATGTATGTTCTTATGTATTTTTCATGCGTTTTTTCGATGTACAAAGGTGAATTTTGTCTAGGATTTAGTTGAAATGCAAGTCTGATAATGTTTTTTCTATCAAGGATTTTGAAAAACACACTGTCTCTTAAAACTCATAATTCATAACTGTTAAAAAGCCCACATCCAATCCCATTTTTGCCACCATTTTATACACTATTGTTTTGGAAAACACACTGTCTCATAAAACTCAGACTCTTGTAAAACCCACTATTTCACTACGCCGTCTCCTCATGTTATGTATGTATCCATGTATGTTCATGTGTATGTTTTTCATGCATTTTTTCAATGTGCATAGGTGAATATTGTCTAGCAGCTAGCCGGCTCCAGGCCATTTGGCAAAAGCTAATTGGGAAATAGCAAAAAGCCCACATCCAGTCCCCTTTTTGCTGCCATTTTATACACTGTTGTTTTGGAAAACACAATGTCTCCTCAAATTCAGACTATTGTAAAACCCACTGATTCACTACGACGTCTCCTCATGTTGTGTATGTATCCATGTATGTTCTTATGTATTTTTCATGCATTTTTTCAATGTATAGAGATGAATTTTGTCTAGGATTTAGTTGAAATGCAGGTCTGATAATGTTTTTTTCTGTCAAGGGTTTTGAAAAACACACTGTCTCCTAAAACTCATAATTCGTAACTGGCAAAAAGTCCACATAAAATCCCATTTTTGCTGCCATTTTATACACTATTGTTTTGGAAAACACACTGTCTCCTAAAACTCAGACTCTTGTAAAACCCATTGTTTCACTATAGCGTCTCCTCATGTTATGTATGTATCCATGTATGTTCATGTGTATGTTTTTCATGCGTTTTTTCAATGTGCATAGGTGAATTTTGTCTAGCAGCTAGCTGGCTCCCGGCCATTTGGCGAAAGCTGATTGGGAAATAGCAAAAAGCCCACATCCAATCCCATTTTTGCCACCATTTTATACACTGTTGTTTTGGAAAACACAATGTCTCCTCAAATTCGGACTACTGTAAAACCCACTGATTCACTACAATGTCTCCTCATGTTGTGTATGTATCCATGTATGTTCTTATGTATTTTTCATGTGTTTTTTTGATGTACAAAGGTGAATTTTGTCTAGGATTTAGTTGAAATGCAGGTCAGATAATGTTTTTTCTGTCGAGGGTTTTGAAAAACACATTGTCTCCAAAAACTCATAATTCGTAACTAGCAAAAAGCCCACATCCAATTCCCATTTTTGCTGCCATTTTATACATTGTTGTTTTGGAAAACACACTGTCTCCTAAAACTCAGACTATTGTAAAACCCACTGTTTCACTATGACGTCTCCTCATGTTATGTATGTATCCATGTATGTTTTTCATGCATTTTTTCAATATGCATAGGTGAATTTTGTCTAGCAGCTAGCTGGCTCCCAACCATTTGGCGAAAGCTAATTGGGAAATAGCAAAAAGCCCACATCTAATCCCATTTTTGCCGCCATTTTATACACTGTTGTTTTGGAAAACACACTGTCTCCTAAAACTCAGACTATTGTAAAACCCACTGTTTCACTATGGCGTCTCCTCATGTTATGTATGTATCCATGTAAGTTCATGTGTATGTTTTTCATGCATTTTTTCAATGTGCATAGATGAATTTTGTCTAGCAGCTAGTCGGCTCCCGGCCATTTGGCGAAAGCTAATTGGGAAATAGCAAAAAGCCCACATCCAATCCCATTTTTGCCGCCATTTTATACACTGTTGTTTTGGAAAACACAATGTCTCCTCAAATTCAGACTATTGTAAAACCCACTGATTCACTACGACGTCTCCTCATGTTGTGTATGTATCCATGTATGTTCTTATGTATTTTTCATGCATTTTTTCGATGTACAGAGGTGAATTTTGTCTAGGATTTAGTTGAAATGCAGGTCTGATAATGTTTTTTCTATCGAGGGTTTTGAAAAACACACTGTCTCCTAAAACTCATAATTCGTAACTGGCAAAAAGCCCACATCCAATCCCATTTTTGCCGCCATTTTATACACTGTTGTTTTGGAAAACACATTGTCTCCTAAAACTCAGACTGTTGTAAAACCCACTATTTCACTACGACGTATCCTCATGTTATGTATGTATCCATGTATGTTCATGTGTATGTTTTTCATCCTTTTTTTCAATGTGCATAGGTGAATTTTGTGTAGGATTTTGAAATTGGCATATCCTATGTTATATACATATTTGAATTTATGCCTGAAACTGGCATATTGTATGTTATATACGTATGTGAATTTTGTGCAGGAGTTAGCTTGCTCCCTCCTTAACTCCTGGAGAAAATTCAGTTATGTATATAACATAGGATATGGCCCCCATAATGCATGGGGAAAAGAGTCACGATGGAAGAGGTGGGACTGGCGAGGGAAAAGGTTGTCGGACGGGAAGGAAAGACTTGAGGGTGGGACGTCTCATCCCGTGTGCCGTTTGCTGTCCCATTGTAGGGAAATCGTGTCAGCGCCGACGGGTTTTCAAATTAATTGTTCGGCATGGACGGACAAAAAGCCTAAAACGTGGCATTCGAAACCATTATTAGCAAATATCTTGTTCAATGACAATAGTTAGTGTTATGCACATAGTAAGAAGATAATGTATTGAACTTGAGCTTCATAATCTTTAACAACCCTTACTTTCAGCAAAACACTCTTCTTCGATATCTGCCCAACACATTATTCACATAACAGTTGCATCATGGAAAACATAGTGGGTTGTGGCTCACTTATTATTTTATACAGTCTGTGAGAAATGAATGTTTTGAAGTTCCTGTTGTACTCTTTTAACAACACCTACTTCGAGCAAAACAGTCTTTTTCAATATCTGCCCATATGTTTCCAACACAAAATTTACATAACAGTAGCATCATGGAAACACAGTGGGTTGTGGCTCACTTCTTATTTTTTCCTAATGTAACAAAATAATGTTTTCAACTTCCCTTTCTTGTCTTATGGGAGCCGGCTAACTGCTAGTCAAAATTCACCTATGTACATCGAAGAACGCATGAAAAACATACACATGAACATACATGGATACCTACTTTGAGCAAAACACTCTTTTTCAATATCTGCCCATATGTTTCCAACACAAAATTCACATAACAGTAGCATCATGGAAAGCACAGTGGGTTGTGGCTCACTTCTTATTTTATTTTCCGGAATGTAACAAAATAATGTTTTCAACTTCCCTTTCTTGTCTTATGAGACCCCTTTCTTTAAGAAAAACAGTCTTGCTCACTACCTGTTCATATGCTTCCAACAAAAAATTTACTTAACTGTTGCAGTAAGGAAAACACAATGGGTTGTCCCTGACTTTGCAAAAACAGTAAGAAGACAGCAGCTAGTGTTATGCACACAGTAAGAGGACAATGTATTGAATCTGAGCTTCATAATTTTTAACAACCCTTACTTTCAGCAAAACACTCATGCTCGATCTCTGCCCAACACATTATTCACATAACAATAGCATCATGGAAAACACAGTGGGTTGTGGCTCACTTCTTATTTTTTTCAATCTCCTTGTTTAAATGTAAATGGAAAGCTTAAGGTCTGAGTGCACGTGGAGGAGTTGGAGTAGAATACAGACGAAATGGAGGTGAGGGGTAATTTGAAATTTGGGAAACACAATGTGGAGTATTTCAGTTTCTTGAATGTCTTCCAAATCACACATTCCATTGTTGTGTTTAAATTTAAGTCGATTGATAATAAGACTGCACAAAATAACTCTGAATGGGAAACACAGTGCTGGGTTTCAGTTATTTGAATCTCCTTGTTTTAATGGAGAGGGTTTTACAAGTTCTTTGTGTTTGAAATTTGGGAAACAGAATGTGGAGTATTTCAGTTGCTTGAATGTCTTCAAAATCACACATTCCATTGTTGTGTTTCAATTTTGCACCATTGAAAAAATAAAAGTGCAGAAAATAATTCTGAATGGGAAACACAATGTTGGGTTTCAATAAAATTTTAATCATCCACTTGAGATGTAAAGGGTGTCTCATGCTAGGTTGTTTGGTTCTTAACACCCATGGTTTTGTAAGATGGAATGTTACAAAACAGTATGAAAGTCTTCCAGATCACACCTTCCATTGTTCTGTTTAAGTTTGAAGTATGTAACAAATTGCATGCTTCATAACACATTGCATTTTTCAACCTCGACATCACAATATACCCTAGGCCTTTCTGGTTTTTAGACCAGTATATCTAGGTGTGCACATTCTGTAGTGCATGTCGGAAAATACAATGTGTTTTGAAGCCTGCCTTCACTTCATTCTGTTTTGCAACAATTCATGTTGTAAAACCATTGGTGTTAAGAAAGAAGCAGCCCAAATAGTGTTGTAAAACCCTCTGCAACACTATTGGATAGTACGTGTCACCTGAATTTGGTCTGATTTCTCCTCCAACTTGTCCACGTGCATTGAAACATTTAGCTTTCCCTTTCAATTTGCAGAGTGGAAAGAAATAATATTTTCACCTTTCTTTCTCGAAACAAAAAAGGGCCAATACTTGCAACTGTTGCCATACCTGAATTTGGTATGGCCGCATATGCTATCATATACACATAGGTGAATTTTGTCTAGCAGTTAGCTTTCGCCTTCAACGTGCGGACAAGAAACAAAACAAATAGTATTTTCGCCTTGCTTTCTCCAAACAGAAAAGGCCCATGTCATTCCCTTCCACTATTCCTGCGCCACACAAAAAGAAACTTGCCAACGAAGCTAACCCGCCCGCTTTTTCGCCCGGCAACGGGCAGGAAAATGCACCTAACAACGCCGTTAACTCTTGCCTAACCATAGATCGGATGTTTCGTCCCCTCCGCCGGTTTAAGGCGTTTGGTGGGCCCCACACTACGACGTCTCGTCATGTTATGTATGTATCCATACATGTTCATGTGTATGTTTTTCATGCGTTTTTCGATGTACATAGGTGAATTTTGTCTAGCAGTTAGCCGACTCCCACGTTGAAAGGGAAAGCTGAAGGTCTGAGAGCACGTGGACGAATTTGAGGAGAATACCGACCAAATTAGCTGAAGTGTGGAGTGCACGTGGAGGATTTGGAGGAGAATACACACGAAATTGAGGTGAGGGGTAATTTTGTTGCAAGCAGAGGCTTTTACAAGTTCTTTGTGTTTGAAATTTGGGAAACAGAATGTGGAGTATTTCAATTGCTCGAATGTCTTCAAAATCATGCATTCCATTGTTGTGTTTCAATTTCGCACCATTGAAAAAAGAAATTGCAAAAAATAATTCTGAATGGGAAACGCAGTGCTGGGTTTCAATAAAAAAACTGTACAAAATTATTCTCAATGGGAAACACAGTGCTGGGTTTCATTTTTTTTAATCTCCTTGTTTTAATGTAATGGGTTGTCTCATGGTGGGTTGCTTGCTTCTTAACACCCATGAGTTTTCAACATGGAGTGTTACTTGAATGTCTTCCAAATCACACATTCCATTATTGTGTTTAAATTTTGCAGCATTGAAAAAAAAAAGTGCAGAAAATAATTCTGAATGGGAAACACAGTGTTGGGTTTCAATAAAATTTTAATCATCCACTTGAGATGTAAAGGGTCGTCTCATGCTGGGTTGTTTGGTTCTTAACACCCATGGTTTTGTAAGATGGAATGTTACAAAACAGTATGAAAGTCTTCCAGATCACAACTTCCATTGTTCTGTTTAAGTTTGAAGTATGTAACAAATTGCATGCTTCATAACACATTGCATTTTTCAACCTCGACATCACAATATACCCTAGGCCTTTCTAGTTTTTAGACCAGTATATCTAGGTGTGCACATTCTGTAGTGCATGTCGGAAAATACAATGTGTTTTGAAGCCTGCCTTCACTTCATTTTGTTTTGCAACAATTCATGTTGTAAAACCATTGGTGTTAAGAAAGAAGCAGCCCAAATAGTGTTGTAGAACCCTCTGCAACACTATTGGATAGTACGTGTCACCTAAATTTGGTCTGATTTCTCCTCCAACTTTTCCACGTGCACTGAAACATTCAGCTTTCCCTTTCAATTTGCAAAGTGGAAAGAAATAGTATTTTCACCTTTCTTTCTCGAAACAGAAAAGGGCCAATACCTGCAACTGTTGCCAAGAAAACATGTCAGTGCTGGCGGGATTTCAAAATAATTTATCGGCATGGAAAAAAAGCCTAAAATGTGGTATTCAAAACCATTATTAGTAAATAATAAAAAGGGCCGACGAGGTCCCATTTTCGCCATTTTTGGATGGCGATGTTTTGGTGGATAGAGAGGGCAAGAGTAGTAGCCATGCGGAGCTCCTTCAGGTATGTATATGCACTCTGTGTATGTGCCATCTTGCCATTGTGCAATGAACAACGAAGACAAGAACGGCTATTTGTTGCTAGAAAACAGTATTTTCACCTTTCTTTCTTGAAACACATACATGGATACATACATAACATGAGGAGACATCATAGTTGGAAAACACACTGCCCCCTCTCTATCACAGAGGGTTTTACAATACTATTTGGGTTGCTTGTTTGTTAAAGAGCCGGTTAACTCCTAGACATACAATTACACCTATGTACATCGAAAAATGCATGAAAAACATACATGGATACATAAACAACATGAGGAGATGTCATAGTTGGAAAACACACTGTCTCCTCTCTATTGCAGAGGGTTTTACAACACTATTTGGGTTGCTTGTTTCTTAAGGATCCGCCTAAATCCTAGACAAAATTCACCAATGTACATCCAAAAATGCATGAAAAACATACATGGATACATACATAACATGACGAGACATAATAGTTGGAAAACACACTGTTTCCTCTCTGTTGCAAAGGGTTTTACAACACTATTTGGGTTGCTTGTTTCTTAACACCTTATATGGGGACATTGTATTTTCCAACACTGCAAATAGTGTGAGCATTTATTCGGTCGAATCAGATGACGAAAATGAAACGCCATTTTTATCTCATGTTACGTACATAGGTGCTTTTTGTTTACGAGTTAGCTTTCTCCTGATTCCTGATTGGAAGAAATGAATTTATCCAACAGAATGCACATTCATTGCTTCACAGTTCTAGCAGAATGGCAAAATGGCACATATGATTGTTGATATATATACTAGTGTTAGCGATAGGATAAATTGGAAATTAAATTCCCAATGTATAGTTTAATATGTTCGTTTATTGTCTGTGCAAGCTGTCATTTTGCACTAAGCAGAACATATAAATTTTATATTGGGGAAATTTGGAAGAAATACAATTATTTCTAGCACCAATTGTCTTTAATTTTCCAATTTAATCTATCGCTAACACTTGTCTTTCTTCCAGGTGGTTTATATAGGCCACGAAAGAAGATTCAACAAAACAAGGGCAGGTGAATTGACAAGGATGCTTCAGGAGATGTGAACCTTCTGCAGTAAATACAGGTGATTCTGGCTTCCATAGCTTGAATTGCAAGTGTAGTGGACGCATAGTAATGTTAATAATAATAAATGTAAGAACATAAATTGACATTTTATTGTAAACTGTATCCTAACAAGGTTAGTATAAAGCAGAATTTTATAGCATATAAACAGAAGTTCAACTAGGTTTTGTTGTAAAATGATTTAGTGAAAAAATATTCCTCAGGAGATAAAGAAAAATAGCACACCTACCAGTTGAACAAGGCTTTACAATAATAAGTTTCTATAGGATACCTACTAGAGTTGAACAAGGCTTTAGAATAATAAGTCTCTATAGCATACCTACCAGAGTTGAACAAGGCTTTAGAATAATAAGTTTCTATAGCATACCTACCAGAGCTGAACAAGGCTTTCTTTGTTGCAGAGTTTATTTTAGTAAAACATATTTTATAACAACATAAAGAAAAAGAAAAGTTTCCATAGCATTATCTACCAGTTGAACGAAGGTTTTCATAGCTCAGTAACTTTATTTGCCATAAAGTTGATCTTGGTCTAACAACTTACAAGTTACTAAAGAGTATTCAGTCCGCCCACTACTAAAGGGTTGCTAAATTAAATAAAGTTTAGAACATATGAATATTAAAATCATATATGCAAAGTGGAGCCAAATTTAATAGCTTTGGCTAGTTGTCAGCGGAAGGTCCCTGCTAGAACAGACACATTTGTCTCTTCATTAAGATGACAGTTTTGTATGAAGTTTCCTAACTGTATAAGTCATCGTCATCTTTATTATCTGTTGTAGAAAATACATGTGAAGCCCCAGTAGGAGTACCAGTAGGTCTGTTTGGAGATCAAAACTTAGAACCAAAGCCTCGAGATTGTTGTAGTGTTTGTGGAAAGGCTTGATACTTCCAAATATCAGCATCACTGATAGTTCTTCGGGAATATTTCATAGACTCCTCAAAATGAGCAACTTTTATTTCAGCCACCTCATTACTATCATCCTCATCCATTGCCTCAGGATTCTCGGCTCTTTTTCATTCACGTTGAATTTCCTGAAAGTGTGGGGGGAGAGGTTATGGTAAAATTGAAACGCATGCTAGTATGATGAATTGAAATAACAAGCTACAAGTTGAGGTAAGTTCAATAGGTAGACTACTGCTCTATCTTAAAAATTAGTAACATAACAGCCAAAATAAAAACCATTAGAAATCCATAAGCATATCTAGTTTTCAAAAGACGACACAATTGGAACTCACCTTCGCAATATTTTCTCTAATAGCATACTTGCAAGCCCTCCGACAAATCTTAGTGATATCGGCTGCACTGAATCCTTGGGTATAACGGGCCAGTGCCATTAGGTCTACATCCTTTGATACGGGTGAATTTCTCAAGCAATATTTGAAGATTTTATAACATGAGGACTCATCAGGTAAGGGAATATAAATCAGCTAGTCAAGTCGGCCAGGCCTTAACAATGCAGGATTGATGATATCAGGCCTATTTGTAGCAGCAATAATGATAACTATTTTCTTGGCTGTCATACAAGCCATCTCCATCAACAATTGATTAAGGACTCTATCTGCAACACCACTAACATCCCCAACACTACTACCACACTAGAAACATGCAAACCAATTATGCATCACAAGTTAGAGCCTACTTCAAAAAGGTCAAACACAATTCCCAGTCATTTATAGTCAACCTTAAAATTTCGCTTATAAAAAAAGCAACACACCTGCGTAGCAATAGAATCGAGGTCATCATAAAATAGGACAGAAGGAGCTGACCCTCTGGCCTTATAAAAAATGTGTCACATTAGCCTCACCCTCTCGAAACCACATTGATAACAATTCAGGGCCCTTCACACTGATGAAATTGGCCTGGCATTCACTGGCAATGGCTTTTGCAAGCAATGTCTTTCCACAAAAAGCAATTTAGGTTCTACAATACGTACATCATCAGAGAGCTTCATATTCTTCGTATGGATACGAAGCACTTCCAACCTGCCTACTTCATCCAGAAACCCAATGTCAATTTCCCTATCAAATCTTCCAAACCTTCTAAGTGACGGGTCAATATTATTTGGTCAGTTAGTTGCTGCAATCACAATATCATGAACACGAGACTTAAGTCCATCCATAACTATAAGAAGTTGAGAAACAATTCTCCTGTCAACTTCACCCTGGTTTTTTTTCCCTCTTGAGAGCTATGGAATCAATTTCATCAATAAATATAATGGAAGGTGCATTCTTCTCAGCCTCCTGAAAGCCTTCCGGAGATTGCTTTTGCTTTTTACGGCCAACTTTGACATAATTTCAGGTCGATTGATACAGAAAAAGAAGGCACTGGTTTCACTTGCAACTGCCCTACTAATTAAGGTTTTCCCAGAACCAGGTGGCCCATAAAGCAGAATACCCTTTGGGGGTTTCACACCAATTGATTTGAAGAGTTGAGGGTGCCTGAGAGGAAGTTCTACCAATTCATGTATCTGAGCCATTTGTTTCCGTACACCACCAACATCATCATAACCTCTTTCATCTAATCTATCTTCATCCTTCCGCTTTACAGGCTCCCATTCACAGAAAATTTCAGTATCTGGAGGAACAACAGTATTCCCCAGGGTCTGTCTCGATTACCTTAAACTCCACACTATGCATACCACCTCTTACAAGGAAAATATCATGTTTTGGCACATAGACTTCACAAAGGCAAAAAGGTGCAGAGGGTTTTACAAGACTATTTGGGTTGCTTCTTTCTTAACACCTTATATCGAGACATTGTGTTTTCCAACTGTGCAGATAATGGGAGCATTTAGTTGGTCGATTCAGATGAGGAAAATGAAACGTCATTTTCATCTCATGTTTACATAAATAGGTGCTTTTTGTTTATGAGTTAGCTTGCTTGTTTCTTAACACCTTATATCGAGACAATGTGTTTTCCAACTGTCCAGATAATGTGAGCACTTATTTGGTCGAATCAGATGAGCAAAATGAAATGCCTTTTTTATCTCATGTTACGTACATAGGTGCTTTTTGTTTACGAGTTAGCTTTCTCCTGATTCCTGATTGGAAGAAATGAATTTATCCAACAGAATGCACGTTCATTGCTTCACAGTTCTAGCAGAATGGCAAAATGGCACATATGATTGTTGATATATATACTAGTGTTAGCAATAGGATAAATTGGAAATTAAATTCCCAATGTACAGTTTAATATGTTTGTTTATTGTTTGTGCAAGCTGTCATTTTGCACTAAGCAGAACATATAAATTTTATACCGGGGAAATTTGGAAGAAATACAATTATTTCTAGTACCAGTTGTCTTTAATTTGCCTATTTAATCTATCGCTAACACTTGTCTTTCTTCCAGGTGGTTTATATAGGCCACGAAAGAAGATTCAACAAAACAAGGGTAGGTGAATTGACAAGGATGCTTTAGGAGATGTGAACCTTCTGCAGTAAATACAGGTGATTCTGGCTTCCATAGCTTGAATCGCAAGTGTAGTGGATGGTTAAATTTCCAAAATTTAATATGCATTTAGAAGTGCCAATTTGTTTGAAATTGTGAAATGTTGGGGTTTTCATTCAGCTGTCATTATCATGTCATTCTAAAGTGTTTTGCGGTAATTTGAAATCTTTCACCAAAAGAGTATATATGTGGTGCATAAGTTTTTTCGTAATAGTTCTTTTTACATTTTCGCTATTTGTATACAATATTTAGTAAGTTATAAATGGTTCGTTTTTTAACAACATCTTATGGCAAATTTGTAGAATGCTATTTCTATATTCTATTTCTGCTCTTTTTCAGTATGTTTTGATCTGACCACCACACTGCAAAAAGATGTGCACATATAACAAGCGACTACTCCAAATAGTTCTATGCACTGTATTAAATAGAACTCGTAAAGCCAATGGGTAGGAATAACTTAATTGATAATTTGGCCTACTCCCATTACTTGGCCCTAAATATTATAGACAAATTGTAAAAGAGCTATTAGAATAACAACATACATGGAAACAAAAAGTGACAAAATGGGCAGACGGGACGAAACGTTCGAGCTACGGTCAGGCAAGAGTTAACAGCGCCGCCAGGTGCGTTTTCCCGCCCATTTCCGGGCTCCAAAAGCGGGCGGGTTAGCTTCGTCGGCAAGTTTCTTTTGTGTGGTGCAGGAAAAGTGGAAGGGAATGACGTGGGCCTTTTCTGTTTGGAGAAAGCAAGGCGAAAATACTATTTGTTTTGTTTCCTGTCTGCACGTTGAAAGGGAAAGAAGAAGGTCTCAGTGCACGTGGACAACTTCGAGGAGAATATTGACCAATTTGAGGTGACGTGTACTATCCAATAGTGTTGCAGAGAGTTTGACAACACTATTTGGGTTGCTTATTTCTTAACACGTAGGGTTTTCCAACATGAATTGTTGCGAAACAAAATGAAGTGCGTACTATGAATTACACTATGTGTTGAGGGTTATTATTGTCCCTGTTAAATGAGAGGTGTTATTTGATAAAATAAAACACCATCTATACGTTTGTATATTTGCATTACAAGACAAAGGTTGGGTATACCGTATAAGTAAAGGCAGGCTTCAAAACACATTTTATTTTCCGACATGCACTACAAAATGTGCACACCTTGATATACTGGTCTAAAAACTAGAAAGGGCTAGGGTATGTTGTGATGTGGAGGTCGAAAAATGCAATGTGTTATGAAGCATGCAATTTGTTATATACTTGAAACTTAAACACAACAATGGAAGGTGTGATCTAGAAGACTTTAATACTGTTTTCTAACATTCCATCTTACAAAACCATGGGTCTTAAGAACCAAGCAACCCACCATGAGATGACCCTTTACATCTCAAGTGGATGATTAAAATTTTATTGAAACCCAGCACTGTGTTTCCCATTCAGAATTATTTTTTGCACTTTTCTTTTTTCAATGGTGCGGAATTTAAACACAACAATGGAATGTGTGATTTTGAAGGCATTCAAGTAACATTCCATGTTGCAAGACCATGCGTGTTAAGAAGCAAGCAACCCACCATCAGACGACCCTTTACATTTAAACAAGGAGATTCAAATAACTGAAACCCAGCACTGTGTTTCCCATTGAGAATAATTTTGTACAGTTTTTTTATTGAGACCCAGCACTACATTTTCCATTCAGAATTATTTTTTGCAGTTTCTTTTTTCAATGGTGCGAAATTGAAACACAACAATGGAATGTGTGATTTTGAAGACATTCGAGCAACTGAAATACTCCACATTCTGTTTCCCAAATTTCAAACACAAAGAACTTGTAAACCCCTCTACATTAAAACAAGGAGATTCAAAAAAATGAAACCCAACACTGTGTTTCCCATTGAAAATAATTTTGGATAGTTTTTTTATCAACCGACTTAAATTTAAACACAACAATGGAATGTGTGATTTGGAAGACATTCAAGAAACTGAAATACTCCACATTGTGTTTCCCAAATTTCAAATTACCCCTCACCTCCATTTCATCCGTATTCTACTCCAACTCCTCCACGTGCACTCAGACCTTAAGCTTTCCATTTACATTTAAACAAGGAGATTGAAAAAAATAAGAAGTGAGCCACAACCCACTGTGTTTTCCATGATGCTACTGTTATGTGAATAATGTGCTGGGCAGAGATCGAGCAAGAGTGTTTTGCTAAAAGTAAGGGTTGTTAAAAATTATGAAGCTCAGATTCAATACATTTTCCTCTTACTCTGTGCATAACACTAGCTGTTGTCTTCTTACTGTTTTTGCAAAGTTAGGGACAACCCATTGTGTTTTCCATACTGCAACAGTTAAGTAAATTTTTTGTTGGAAACATATGAACAGGTAGTGAGCAAGACTGTTTTACTTAAAGAAAGGGGTCTCATAAGACAAGAAAGGGAAGTTGAAAACATTATTTTGTTACATTCCTGAAAATAAAGAAAGAAGTGAGCCACAACCCACTGTGCTTTCCATGATGCTACTGTTATGTGAATTTTGTGTTGGAAACATATGGGCAGATATTGAAAAAGACTGTTTTGCTCAAAGTAGGTGTTGTTAAAAGAGTACAACAGGAACTTGAAAACATTCATTTCTCATAGATTGTATAAAATAATAAGTGAGCCACAGCCCACTGTGTTTTCCATGATGCAACTGTTATGTGAATAATGTGTTGGGCAGATATCGAAGAAGAGTGTTTTGCTGAAAGTAAGGGTTGTTAAAGATTATGAAGCTCAAGTTCAATACATTATCTTCTTACTGTGTGCATAACACAGAGTGGATATACATACCCAAAGGAGCTCCGCATGGCTGCTACTCTTGCCCTCACTATCCACCAAAACGTCGCCGTCCAAAAATGGTGAACATGGGACCTTGTCGGCCCTTTTTATTATTTGCTAATAATGGTTTCGTTTGGCCACGTTTTAGGCTTTTTGTCCATCCACGCTGAACGATTATTTTGAAAAATCGTCGACGATGACACGATTTCCCAGCAACGGGACAACAAACGGCCCACAGGATGAGACGTTCGGCTGTCATGTCTTTCCTTCCGTCCGGCAACCTTTTCCGTTGCCGTGGGTCCCACCTCTTTCGTCGCGACTCTTTTCTCCATGCAGTATGGCCGCATATGCTATCATATACACATAGGTGAATTTTTTCCACAAGTTAAGGAGGGAGCAAGCTAACTCTTGGACAAAATTCACATATGTATATAACATAGGATATGCCAGTTTCAGGCGTAAATTCACATATGTATATAACATAGGATATGCCGGTTCCTCTGCAATAGAGAGAAGATAGTGTGTTTGCCAACTATGATGTCTCGTCATGTTGTGTAGTATCCATGCATGTTTTTAATGCGTTTTTCAATGTACATAGGTGAATTTTGTCTATGAGTTATGCCGGTTTCAAATTCCTAGACAAAATTCACCTATGCACATTGAAAACCGCATGAAAAACATACATAAGAACATATGTGGACACATACATAACATGAGGAGACGTCGTAGTCAAACAGTGGGTTTTACAATAGTCCGAGTTTTAGGAGATGGTGTGTTTCCCAAAACAACAGTGTATAAAATGGTAGCAAAAATGGGATTAGATGTGGGTTTTTTGCTATTTTTCCCAATTATGATTTCGAATGTTGGGTTTTACATGATTTTCGAAACATAGCATTTGATTATTGGAGGTGATTATGCTTTCTACAAACATTATTTAGTAATTTCACTCATATTTGTACAATGGGTTGTCGCTTTTTTCATTCGAAAAGGGCAAAATTCGATAACCAGCAAACGTGGAGGAAACAAAACAAAAATTTCAAAACCCTCGACACAAAAAAAAATGCTTCAAACCGGCATATCCTATGTTATATACATTTGTGAATTTTGTCCATGACTTAGCTTGCTCCCATTATATATAACCTAAATGATCCTAAAGCTCAAAAATAACCATAATTATTTAAGCTTTTGAGAAGCGACGGACAACCTGCTGGGTTTTCCATACTGCAACTTTACTTCTTTTTTTTGTGCAACTTTTCTTGCAAGCAAGGGCAGTTATAAAATATGAAAGTGACCTTCAATACATTGTTTTCTTACGGTGTGCATAACACTAAGTGTCGTCATTGAACAGTATTTGAAAAGTGAAGGACAACCCAGTGTGTTTTCCATCGTGCAATATTTTTTGTGCATCTTCTATTTGAAACATATTCTGATATTGAAATGGAATGTTTAGTGCATGTGATGGATTCTTATAAAATATGAATGTGAACTTCAATACAATGTTTTGTAATAGTCTTCATAACAGAAAGTTTTGTCTTTTAATAGTTTGTTACTTGTATAGCGTTTCAATTTCATTTGTTCATTTTCAATTTCTACTTTTCATTGAAAACAATATATGCTTGATTACTGCAAAATTGTGCAATAAATTTTCGAACTTTAACTGTCCATAACACTTGCAACAATTTTACAGTTTTCAGGAAACCAACGATGCGTGCTGTAAAACAAAAAGTGGTTCCTGTAGTGAAGAACATCATTGACGTGGACAGCACACCTGAAAGGTTGTTTAGTAGGGCATCTTCTTCGGGGCGGTCCCATTCATGAAACGTGCAAGTAAGATCTGGTGATTATAAGATGCAATCCAATGTACAATTTTAATCTCTCATAAGTGGTTATGAGGTTGATTGGAAAGTGGGAATGTTTTATTCAGGAGGCAGCAACCGCGTTACGGAGGAAGTCCCCTCGGTTTATGAAAACAGTCAACCATAAGGCAGCGACGTCTTCGGTAATTGAACGTGAACTTCCAATTGCCCTTCCCTTCCTATGCATGAATCATAATGCTTTTTAATTTCAGTTCAAAAATATCATGTCTCTTACAAATATTCTAATTTTCGCATATATCGTTCCTTTGATTCAGGAAAATAATCAGGGAGATGATCTCGCTCTTGCCATAGTCCATGATCGGAAGGAAAACCGTGCAGAGGGAGACCCTAAGGATGGAGAGGGATCCAATGAAGCACAGGGTGATGTGCTGGGCGGGAAGGTAGATATAATAACCGAATTATTGCATCGTTTGGCTATGTATATATGTTGTGCATTCAATTTGATTGAATATCAAATATATTAAGCGATTTTCTTTTCCAAACTTGCTGTGCAGGTTGCTACTAAATACAGAAGAGAAATGGTGAATGGCAGATATATATATTATTGTATTGTAGAAGAATGTACCAGAAAGTATTATGATTGGAGAGTGTTCAACATGCATAGGTTTTAGCATCACCACCTTCCTATTCTTGACGCACCAAAGCGTGGCCGAGCTGTGTTGGGGGGGGGGAACCAAAACAACCCGCTCCTCCCCTTGATAAATTGAAAGAGTACCTTCTAAAGAAGGTGGAAAGTACAGAGTACCAAATGAATGTACGACAGCATCTACAACAGAAGCGTGTTGTTAGATGTGTCTGTCAAAAGTTTGGGAAAAAAAATTTCCTTCAACTTCCCGAAGAAGGAAAGGATGAGGTGAAGAAGCAAATGGCATTATACAACACTGATGAGATGAAGGAGCAGAGAAGGCAAAGAATAATACGATTGCATGAGAGAAAGAGACAGGAAGGAATGGTAATATTGAACTGAATTGTTAAATGTGAATTTTCCTTACTAAATCATTTCTGTTCAATTGCATAGAAGGTTCACTTAATGTTAACTTACATGACATGTCAGGGTGATGGTCGAGAAGCGGTTTCTTATCGCCAGCACAGTAGGGCTCATTTGCAAGAGGAAGTTGTGGCCACGAAAGGTGAAGACGGTGTTGTTCCTCCCACCCCTGCGTATAAGATTCAGAATAAGCATCCTACACAGTTGAAAGTTTCAAGGCACCATCTCAAGAAGAAACAAAAACAAACGGTGATCTCCAAATCTTTTGTTTACAGTAAAGTTTGTTTTTCTTATTTGAATGAATTGGTTGCATGCATCTGAGTTTGGTGCAACGTTTCAGTTCCTCCTATTACACAACAATGATGAACAACGAACTGTTGCCCTCAAGCAGGTTTTTGTGATTTTCGATGGTGAACAATTGCCCATGGAAGCAGCAGATGATGTTGTTCCTCCTGACCTGCCGTCTAACAATGTTGAGAAGAAGAAGAATGAGCATATGCCATCAAATGTGTCAAGGTGCCTTGACATGGAGGAAGTAGAAGAAATGGTGAATTGCAATTCTTTTATTTAATGTTTGTTTTGATTATTTCAATGAATTGGTTGCATGCACCTGAATTTTAAATGACCTTCTAATTCCTACTATTACAGGGCAAGGATAAACAATGAAGTGCTGGCCTTGACCTAATTGGCGATGTCGTTGCGATTGAAATGAGAGAGGCTAATACAGATGGACATGCCGATGGGGAGAGCACTAGCCACGAAGTGGGACAGGGTAACACAAATGGTCATGAGGATGGGGAGAACAGTGGGCTGAATGTGGAACTGGGTGACAGAGATGGACATGGGACGGGGAGAGCACTGGCTTGCAAGTGGGAGAGGGTAATAAGGATGGACCCGGGGAGGAGGAGAGCGCTGGCCTGCAAGGGGGAGATGGCAATAAAGATGGAAATGGGGACGGGGAGAGGTGCGGTGTGCCATCTATATCGGTATGAAACCAAACACACTTCCATGGTTGTTCTTATTTCTTTAGGAATCTTTTAATGTGCCTTCAATTATGCTTCATGTCAATGACGTTTCCATTGCAGGCAAATCTGGTGGATGAATAGATGATAGAGTTCAACGGCATAACTTTTAAGGTCGGTGATCACGTCGACCTTTGGAGGCGGCATAAACGGGTTGCGAAAGGCATTCTATAGGTTGTCGCCAGAAACACTCACACCCACTTCTTGAGGCACCCAAAAAATTGTGCGAGAGTCAGCATTGTTGAGGCCATTGATGGTCGATGCCACATGCCTTTTCCCATGCCTGGCGCAGATACCATCGCAGAGTGTGTGGGCGGCTTTGTCATATGGCAGCTTGCGGAGATGAAGCATTATGTTCCAGAGGTACACATAAACGATATGTTGTTGTATATATATCATACTGCGTATATTGTTTCCATGCGTACGTTAATTCTCATTAATTGTTTGCTATAGGGTGAAGCTGTTAAACCTGACACGGACAAAGCACAGAGTACGAAGAAATCTGTTGTTTCACGTTCATCATCTGCGAGGGTTCGTGGATCTGGAATCACCCCCCCCGAAATACACAAGGACCCTAAGAAACGTGTCGTATTTTACGCAGGCCTGAACTCGATTGCAAGGAATAGGCAGCGTAGGAATTGATGAGATAGGCTCCAAATACTGATTCTGCTCTGTGGGTTTAAATATTTCAATATTGAACAATTGTGGTGTAGAGATACACCATTTGCATATGTTTCACCACTATGGTGTTATACATTTGATATGAGACTTTTCATGGGCTTTTTTAATTATTTTATTATTGTACAATTATGCTGAACATATAGGCATATATACTTATTTCATGTCATTGGAACAAATAATTGTTATCCATTTCATATCAGACTTTAAGAAAAACAGTCTTGTTCACTATCTGTTAATATGTTTGGAACACATATTTTACATGACTCTTGTGTTGTCCCCTCTGGCATGTGTTGGCATTAATGTCAAAGCAATAAGACAATAAGATGTTCTTGATTGGTAAACAAGTCAGTATTGGTTTGGTAATTCAGTTCATGGTCTCTTCATTTCAGTTCTTTGATAATCACTTGACTTGGCATACAAGTGTTTTTCAACTCTAGTACACTGCATATTGTTTCATGTTCACTCATCTTGCATATTGTGATAAGGATCTAAAATTGTGACTATATGCAAATAGAATTATATGAGTTGAAACAGTTATGAAGACAGTTTTTCTCCTCATGTTCATTTATTTATCATGTCATTCAGTTATAAAGTTGTTGTAAGATTATGTTATCTTGTAAATATTTCAGCTTTTCGGTTTGTATAATGTTCAGTCTCCGCGATCTGGTTATGGTCTTTATGTTCATACATGTTAAAAATCATCAAACATGCTTCATAACTAAATTGCTCTAGAGCTTGCACTTTACATTTGGTTATTAATGCTAAAGTGGTTGGTATGGGAACAATAGATGCCACCATTTATCAATAAATTTGAGATTTTCTTTTTTTTCAAATAATCCATGAGGTACGGAATTTGAAACCCATCAAGTGTCGGTAATCTAGTTTTGGATTGTGATAATCCATACAAGTGGATAGAATGATATACTAATATTTTAAATGCATCATTTGTAATTCATATTATATATATATAACTACCTAAAAAATATTGGTGGGTCTCAATCATGGAAACATAGAAATAAGGACTATCCATGACTCACTCACAAGATCAAATCAACTTCTGAATTAACAAGGTGTATGCCTCAAGAAAAGAATGATGAAAATCATACTCATGTCAACAATTGGAAAGGTGATTACAATAGGCCCATCAAAGTATCTCAATCAAGTAATGCAGGCTGTGAGAAATGAATGTTTAGAAGTTCCCGTTGTCCTCTTTTAACAACACCTACTTTGAGCAAAACAGTCTTTTTTAATATCTGCCCATATTTTTCCAACACAAAATTCACATAACAGTAGCATCATGGAAAACACGGTGGATTGTGGCTCACTTCTTTCTTTTTTTTCCTAAATGTAACAAAATAATGTTTTCAACTTCCCTTTCTTGTCTTATGAGACCCCTTTCTTTCAGTAAAACAGTCTTGCTCATTACCTGTTCATATGCTTCCAACAAAAAAATTACTTAACTATTGCAGTATGGGAAACACAATGGGTTGTCCCCGACTTTGCAAAAATAGTAAGAAGACAACAGGTAGTGTTATACACAAAGTAAGAGGAAAATGTATTGAATTTGAGCTTCATAATTTTGAACAACCCTTACTTTCAGTAAAACACTCTTGCTCGATCTCTACCCAACACAAAATTCACATAACAGTAGCATCATGGAAAAGACAGTGGGTTGTGGCTCACTTCTTATGTTTTTTTTCTAGAATGTAACAAAATAATGTTTTCAACTTTCCTTTCTTGTCTTATGGGAGCCAACTAACTGCTAGTCAAAATTCACCTATGTACATCGAAGAACACATGAAAAACATACACATGAACATACATGGATACCTACTTTGAGCAAACTAGTCTTTTTCAATATCTGCCCATATGTTTCCAACACAAAATTCACATAATAGTAGCATCATGGAAAACACAGTGGGTTGTGGCTCACTTCTTATTTTATTTTTCTCGAATGTAACAAAATAATGTTTTCAACTTCCCTTTCTTGTCTTATGGGAGCCGGCTAGCTGCTAGTCAAAATTCACCTATGTACATCGAAGAACACATGAAAAACATACACATGAACATACATGGATACCTAGTTTGAGCAAAAAAGTCTTTTTCAATATCTGCCCATATGTTTCCAACACAAAATTCACATAACAGTAGCATCATGGAAAACACAGTGGGTTGTGGCTCACTTCTTATTTTATTTTTCCGGAATGTAACAAAATAATGTTTTCAACTTCCTTTTCTTTTCTTATGGGAGTTGGCTAACTTCTAGTCAAAATTCACCTATGTACATCAAAGAACACATGAAAAACATACACATGAACATGCATGGATACCTACTTTGAGCAAAACAGTCTTTTTCAATATCTGCCCATATGTTTCCAACACAAAATTCACATAACAGTAGCATCATAGAAAACACGGTGGGTTGTGGCTCACTTCTTATTTTATTTTTCCAGAATGTAACAAAATAATGTTTTCAACTTCCCTTTCTTGTCTTATGGGAGCCGACTAATTGCTAGTCAAAATTCACCTATGTACATCGAAGAATGCATGAGAAACATACACATGAACATACATGGATACCTACCTTGAGCAAAAAAGTATTTTTCAATATCTGCCCATATGTTTCCAACACAAAATTCACATAATAGTAGCATCATGGAAAACACAGTGGGTTGTGGCTCACTTCTTATTTTATTTTCTGGAATGTAACAAAATAAAGTTTTCAACTTCCCTTTCTTGTCTTATGAGACCCCTTTCTTTAAGAAAAATAGTCTTGCTCACTACCTGTTCATATGCTTCCAACAAAAAATTTACTTAAATGTTGCGGTATGGAAAACACAATGGGTTGTCCCTGGCTTTGCAAAAATAGTAAGAAGACAACAGGTAGTGTTATGCACAGAGTAAGAGGAAAATGTATTGAATCCGAGCTTCATAATTTTTAACAACCCTTACTTTCAGCAAAACACTCTTGCTTGATCTCTGCCCAACACATAATTCACATAACAGTAGCATCATGGAAAGCACAGTGGGTTGTGGCTCACTTCTTATTTTATTTCCTAGAATGTAACAAATTAATGTTTTCAACTTCCCTTTCTTGTCTTATGAGACCCCTTTCTTTAAGAAAAATAGTCTTCCTCACTACCTGTTCATATGCTTCCAACAAAAAATCTACTTAACTGTTGCGGTATTGAAAATAGAAGGGGTTGTCCCTGGATTTGCAAAAATAGTAAGAAGTCAGCAGGTAGTGTTATGCATAGAGTAAGAGGAAAATGTATTGAATCCGAGGTTCATAATTTTTAACAACCCTTACTTTTAGCAAAACACTCTTGCTCGATCTCTTCCCAACACAAAATTCACATAATAGTAGCATATTTTCTTACAACCCCTTACTTTAAGAAAAATAATAAGATGATAGCAGCTACTATTATGCACATAGTAAGAAGACAAGAAAAGTTGCATATTTTGATATTCCATTTAAGTATTCCATTTTAATATCCTTATACATTTCAATGAGAAGATGCAGAAGAAAAGTTGTAGAATGGGAAACACAGATTATAAGAAAGTAGTGTATTCAAGTTCACCATCAAATTTTTTAATAACAATACGCATTAGACAATGAAATGTAAAAATATTTCGCGTCAATATTACACAATCTGAACAAAATTACAATGCATATTTAATATTGGTCACACTGAAGACTATGTCAGCCATTTGCAAACAGGTATAATCACTGTGTTCTCAGCTTCTGGAAGCATTTTTCGCACTCTGATTGTCAAGGTAGAATTGACAGCATACAATGTTGCCACCCCGTAATTCTCATGTAGCAGCCTGAAGGAGGGCCTCACATGGTGGATCTCAAACTTGACAATGTGGTTGAATTTGAACATGGCTAGCAACCGTTCCTCCACAAGACCTTTGTGATTACTAATTACAGATTCCCCCTTGAGGAATCTCATAAACCTCATGCTCAGCTGATCCATAAGATTGTGCCTTTGTATGATAAATGTTGGTCTAATGCACACCTTCCATATGCATCTAGCTAGGAAAAGGTCTCAAATTTCTCGATAAACAGACATTGGCCAATCACATAAATTGACAATATCTATTTGTAAATTGTAATATTGAACATCCATGCCCATATGTGCCCAAACACGAAAGACGCTATTGAAGAAGTGAGCATAATTATCATATTGTAAATCTGTGTGATTTGGACCTTTTCTATTAATTCTTGTTAACATCTTTTCACACAACCTGTAAAGGAGGCTGAGTTCCTCGATTCAAGCAAGAATATTGCATGGCAGATATGGGTGGTAGTTCTTCAACCAACTAGCCACCCATGCATGAGAATTGTGAGACATCTTCTATAGGATTGCAGCAACAGGTTGTAAAATTCCTGAAATGAAAGACAAAACAACTATTTTAGATGGTAAACATGCATTCTCTAATTAGGACATTGTCAATGCAATGGAAAGAGTGAAAAAATAAGCAAGCAAAGTGGACTTATTTAGATAATGTATGCACTAAAGATATTCTACCTATTGTTTCAACTGAACGAGGCGACATGTGCAGTATCTCGAAAGGGCATATGGCAACACACGATTCAAACAGTGGGAAGAACAATTCCTGAAAGGAAAGAGAACAAAAATTTCAGCACATACAACAACATTCTCTAATTGGAAACACATGATACAATTGGTAAAAAAATATTGAAAGCGAAAGAAAACTTTTCATAACTAAGTAACCGTGTATGGACAGTGTCTTTTCCAACATGGGAAATAATTTGAGCATTTTATTTTCTGCAGACTGTCGTGTTTGAAGAATTTTATAGGCTTAATTATTTTGTTTGTAAAATAGGCCTATTTTGGGGTCCATGAGAGCGAAGAAGAGCTTGTTTGAAGTGTTTGTTCCATAAGGTATTTTATGTTCTAGAAACCCATCTATGCCAAATTTTTACATACCAGAAATTGAGATGCTATTGTTTTGAAAAGAATGCTTGAAAACATGACGCTACAGTTGGAAATGCAGTCAATTAGCCAAAATCTAGAAAGGATCAGGTCTTAAATCATCATCTACTTTTAAAAATACAAAGGCTCAAGGCAACGCTAATCTACTAAACCCTAGCTTTATGCACAAAAAAAGCTCTATCAAATGAGGCTTTAATAGAATACTATATTTGAATCCTTCCCATGCTCTACCATCATATGAAACATGTTTAGAAATGTTTACCCATGCTTTAGGAACAAAATTTCAACCCCTTTGAATGCACTTTCCTTAGTTACCAACTTGTATGCATCCTTTTTCATTAGAAATCTTATGTATTTTATAAAGACCAGCAACCAAACATTGAATGGTTTGCTTCCCCTACATCATTCAAAAAATACACTTCTTAAATTATATAACGTCATACCAAAAAATGGACTTAAATGTAAGCAAAGTTATTAAATTCAAACCATACCTTCCATTGGGTTTACACCCACAAAAGACAGTCGCTAACGAGGACTCCTTTCTTGAGTTTGGAATGCTGAAGTGAACAAAAAAAATCCATAAACAAAATCATAAAGTTCATGGTGTGGTACAAGCACATACTGGAAAAAGGAATCGGCAAAAATAGTTCCTATTACAATAAAGAAAAATTGAAATGGATTTTCTCATACTCACTCATATTAGATGTTGTATCCTCTGCCACATCCATAGCAATTACACCTAAAGTTTGACATTGCATATTGACATTCAAATTCAAACTATTGTTCATGGATAATGGAAAGGAGTCATCCAAAGGGGTTCGCTGATCTGACTATTGTGTGGAATGCTTCGTACGCAGGGTTGGATGTCGACAACGATTCCTGGTTGCACTAAACCATGGACGCATGCGAACGGTGCTACTTGTAGCTTGATCAGGATCCATAATGAATTCAAATGGAAATGCATTTGATTGCCGTAGGTCTTCTACAAACCTGTCCACACATTTTGCATATGACTACACCTATTGTAGAGATTGTAGAGGTGTAGGCATCACTTTCTTCAAGAGCTCATTAGTGTCATTCCAAAGATACATTGTCACCACGTGTTCATCATATACATGAGTCATAGAAGGATCTTGCATAGGGGTCAAAACATTAGGGTTGTTTTCTTCTACGGCCCCCTCTGACAATGTCTCATTGAAATCTATGTTCGAATCAATTGGTTGACCTCCCCTGTCTAAATGAGGACCCAAAAGAAATTTGTATTAGGCTATAGAAAATTAAAAAAACAATTGACACCAATAAAGTAACGTAATCTGAATTGAAATTCACTTACCATGGAGCACCCCTTCAGTGGCAGATGATCTTTTAATCAAGTGAGCAACCTTCATGACATGTTTGCAAGTGTTCCCCTCCAAACTCCAAGGGTAGTCACAAACATAAAGGTGCTCCCCAAATTTCTGAACAAGGTAGTGCATTGACCTACTTTAACTTTTCACCCAGTAGCATCCAGGATCTGTTTCATCAGGAATACAGTCATCGTCTTAAATTGCCTTGGCCCGCTCCACACTAGATCACATATTTAAATAATTTTTGTTCGTCAAAAAACCATAATGCTACAACTTTTCCTTTTGCCTATAGAATGGTTCCATTTTATACACAAGTGTGTAATACAAATAGTCCATTCTCCTATTGCATTTTTTTAAATGATTGCACAAGTACCAAGTTTTTAGTACGCAATGGTATGACTCAATGGCTGCATTCGTATCTTGGTTGGCATGTGGGAATAGTCTACAATTTTTTGCCCACATGGCTCTGAACAAAAACATCCAATAGTCAAGTAAGCCACAACGTATTAGATGTGACATCAAAGAATTTGAATGGTACGAATAATGCGAGGCAATGAAAATTGTCAACTGACCAATTCGACCTTCTCCTTCACACCATGTCTTCTTGAAGTACTCTAAGAATCGAGCCTGATCATTGAACTCCTCAAAGAAAGAGTTCAATAGCTGAGTGACAGAATCTTTAGTGTCAATGATTGCCATCATGATCATGCCAAGACTGTGAAAGACGTCCATTGCCCTTTCCTTGGCTGCATACTTGTATACATTCTTTAGCCAAGCCCTTTTGACATGCTAAATGCATAGAAGCACACGACATTGAAAGACAACCCTAATAGACAATACCAACGATATTGTTTACTGCTTGACTGCATGAGAAAGTGTCATTGACAATGAATAGGAAATGAGAAAGGTACACAAATGAAGAAAGGGATGCACATACTGTATGGCTTGGATC
>CM021105.1:417585250-417622581 GCA_007115665.2 Sequoiadendron giganteum
AAACTTGAAATTTGTATTTGGAAATGAAATTTTATTTAAAACAAAAGAAAATGAATTCTTGGCTGTAAATGTTTATTTCAATTTTATTTGCTCAATTTATTTCTTCAATTTCATTTGGTGATGTTGAATCCATGTTATATATATATATATATATATTCCTGCATTTTTTCTTTTAAAATTTCATAATAGTAAAGTTATACTGTTAAATTTTTTCTAAAAAAAATCCCCTAGAGGTGTGCGGATTTCGAAAATCCGCAGGTGTTTGTTTTATTTAAAAAAAAATTAGTTTAAATTTATTTTTGGGAGTTGTTGGGGCTCGACCCACAACTGGCCCCATGGGAGGCACTATGGGGAGCTGCGCCAACCACTACCACCATCGGTGTGAAGGCTTGGCATTGTCGCCACCACAGTGGTGGTCGACAGTGCTAAGCATAGCCGAGCCACCCCTGTGGTGGACAACTGTGCATAGTCGTCATTGCTACCATCGGGGCTGATTGTGCAAAACACAGTTGGTGCCTTCCTTGCGTGTATCCCGAGATACATGACCTTGGGGTTGGCGCGCGGCCTGAGATAGTCGACCCTTCCACTAAAATTTGCACGTGGCCCAAGGAATGTGAAACACATTTTGACTTCTTAATTTTGGTTTTCTAATAAAAAATAAAATATATGTTAATATTTTTTAATATTGTATTTTTATAATATTAAAATATTAACATATATATAAGTTAATAAAATATATATTAATATTTAATATTATATTATATAATATTAAAATATTAACATATATATGTTGTAAATAATTAAATATATATATATATATATATATATATATATGTAGCATATATATGTTATATACATAGAGGTATATATATATATATATATCATTTGAGGATATATATATTATGTATATATATTTTTAGATATATACATATATTAATATATTGATTTAAATAATGGCAAGATTTAAATGTAATTGAGAAATTTAGAATATTGGGTTCATAGTCAATTTACTGTTTTTATTTTAAAAGAATATTTATTATGGATAAGTATATTTGATTTTTAAATAATATATTCATTAAGATGAGTTAATTGATTTTAAAATGATTTATTTTTCAAAGGAGAAATAGTTATTTTAAAATGACATGTTTTGAATTAATGAAGTAAATGTTTATTTTATTACTATTTAAAAGCAATTAGGGAATTAAATATTTGGTTTAAATTTCTTCCTTTTTCTGAAATAGGCGTATTAAATTAGTTTCATTAAGACAATAAACTACTGAGTTATATTAAGGGAAATGGATTTAATATATCCAAAATTAGTTGATTTCCTCACAATTGTTTTATGTGATTATTTCCTCTATGTTCATGTTTAGGGAAATGGGTTAAGTGTCTTTAATATGTAAGTCTTCTAGAGGACCCTAGAGGTTGGGGGTTGTCATTTTGTGATGTCGACCGTTTGTTTATTCCCTTGGGTAGTGCATGAAGTTATGACAATGTTATTACCTAGTTTCCATGAGCGAGGATATTTTGTGTCTCCTGTGGAAGGAGTGGATTATGCGATTTGTGACTCCTTGTAAGGAGGGGCCTTGTTATGTTGTTACCTCCAGTGTTGGAGTGAGTTTCTTTTTATGTTTCCTCCTAGATTTGGAGTGGTTGTAATATCTATTTTGTTTGCACTTTGGTACCCTTGGTGATTGGTTTTATTCGGTATGTTGTCAAGTAGAAGAGTGGCTTTTGTTAGGGGTTAGAGCCCAAAGAGGTAAACTGGATAACCTTCGGAGGTGGTTTAATTAAGTGATAACTAAAACAATACTTAGAAGATTAGGACTAACTTCTCACTAATCAAGATAATTTTTCTTCACTCATAGACACAAGTGCTCGTTTAGACTTTGGATGAGTGGGAAGGCCTAGAATGGCAAGGTCATTTATCTTGTCTTTACGAAAGGTATTTGATTCCGCATGAGTGAATATGGGGGTTGGGATTTAGTTGAGGCCACCAGGATAACCCATAGTGGGGGTCGAAGCCTTTGAATATTCCCAAAGGAAAACCCATGACGAGTTGTGTGATGACACTTTGTTTAGGACAACAGTTGGTATTTTATTATTATCTGTATGGTTTTCTTAACATACTCAATCTGTTTTATATCTGGAAGCAATGTGACCATGTTAGAGTTGAACTTATGTTGTACTTGTGGTTGTATGGTTCTTGTGTTTAGTTGTATCAGTATGAGTCAATATGAGTCAACCTGCTTCTAGAGGTAGATGGTCTTGTCTTGGAATCCTTGTTACTATCTCCTAGCACAGGGGGTGGGCCTTCGGGTACCATTTGGTTGGGTGGTGTGCACCTTACTCTGTTAGGATTTCTTCTTGTTCATGTTGACGATATTTCCAGTTGGAGAGCTCGTGGGATCCAGATTCAATTCATGCTTTATTCATTTCAGTTAATCTTGTAATTTATTACCCCTAATTTGTTATCTAGGTGGAAAATGTAATATGTAATCATGCTTATTGGATTTGCCTCATTCGGAGAATGAGAGATGTAATCTTATTGTTTAAATATTATTATTTGTAGTCTATGGTATTCCTTATTGTGATGATGTAATTTATCTTGTATGGAATGTATTCATTCTTAATTTCTTAAGTGGATAGATTTTATGGATTCATTTATGTTGGTTGTGGGTTAATAAGTAATCTCAGTCTCATAACTTTAGAGGTTGTTGGCAATGGGTAGCGAACTTGCATGTTAATTGTAGTTAAATAAAAAAAAAATTAGTTTGTTTAGTAGTTAATTGCAACTTCCTCTAGGGTTGTGTGGCAAGGCGTTACACATGGTATCAGAGCCTAGGTTTAAACACTGGGTACTCTGGGATTATGATGGACCCATTAGGCTTTCAGTTGTGTAGGTTTTAAGTTGTGTACCTTGCCTAATACCTTTATGTGTTTGTGTAGGATTATGCCAGGTCCCAGACACGGAAGAGGTAGAGGGAGAGGATGTGGCCGTGTAAGCGGTTGTGATGAGAGTCAGCATGAATCTCCTCCTCGTGTATCATTCGTCCCAGATCAAGAGGAACATTTGGCATCGTAGAATGCCCCAGGGGTCTATGATCGTCAGCAAAATCCTCTAGGGATTGAGGTTGCGCGTAAAGAACTTGAGGAGGCATTGGCGCTCCTTGGTCCGTGGCAAGTAGATGCAAAGGGTAATCTTGGTGTGAGAGTAGTGCCAGCGTAGATAGAGATAGTAGGCTTGACACATATGATGGATTTTCTCAGGGCACGTCCACCTTTATTTGATGGAGCAAGAATTCACTTAGAGGTTGAGACTTGGCTCATTGACCTCAACCGATGCTTTGCTATGCACACATATGGTAGTAATACCAAAGCATGGTGCGCTATTGTACATCTCTGGGGACTCACGTCCATATGGTGGAGGTTGGAGGAGCAGAAGCTCCACCTAGATATTAATTTGGTGCCTTGGGATATCTTTTTAGAGTGGTTTAGAGCCCATTTCTTATCCGACCACTGGCATCAGCATCGAGGCAATGAGTATCACGCCTTGAGCCAGATGGTATTTTCTGTAGAAAACTTAGCCATGGCACTAGGAGACCACACTAGTGTTAAGATCGGCAGTGGTTCGTTAGCTGGGTCTAGTGCACGACGGGGTCAGACTCAGGGAGTTGGATCACCAATGGCTCAGCAGGGGCCTACTCTGAGTGGGCAGCAGTAGAGTGTGCTTGGGAAGCATAAGGACTCTCAGTCATATCAGGATGATGCTAGTTCTTCACCTAGGAGGAACCAGAACTAGTGGCACAACAAGTGCAATCGTTAGGGGCAACCAACCCAAAGTTCACAGCCTGTGGCTGACTAGGGTAGTATGCAGCAGTCTACTGCACCTTTAGGAGATAGAGGATTTGGTCGTAACACGGGGTGTTACTCTTGCGGCCAACAGGGCCACCTTGTTAGGGATTGTCCATGGCGAAACACTTCTGGAGTTGGTCGCTCAGTGCAGGATACTCACCCTCAGGGGTCAAGGTTTTAATTTGGATGCAATTTGTATGATGGATTTATATCCCTACTTGTTGCAGGCTTCCAGAAGTAAGCCTGACCCTAGGGGTGGAGGATGTAATACCCCTCTATTTTTCTCTGTTGTGCACATAGTGTTGTTCTCTTTTATTATGCTTTAGTTTATGTTTGTACTTTGACTATGGTACTCGGTTACTGTTTGATCACTATTTTATCGTGATGTGATGATACTGTATTCAGATGTTATTATGATAGCATGTTTTGGATTAGCTTAGTAGATATTCAAATTAATAATGTTTTATGCTTTTGATTAAAGTAATATTTTAGATACGTCAGTTATTAATATTGTATTGGTGAAGGGGATGGTATCACATCACTCGCTTGCGAGCGCCCTACAATTTCATGATTTCCTCTTCACGGTGTATTTTATTTATGACATATATATGCATGTGGATATACTCTTTGTTCACAGGTTGACAGGTATAGGACATCGACTCCACCTGGTTTCACAAGTTTGAGCGTGTCCATTTCCCAACGACATTCAATTGGGAGATAGTAGCTAGGTTTTCCATGCCAAGCCATCGCCCTAGTCACAGTGTGTCGTCGGGTCTTAGTCGGGTGAGTTGCTTTAAATATTGTTTCTTCTCTTTGATTATTTAACTACATGTTAGAAAAAGGTAAATATATATTTTATATAGTCAAGTGGTTAATTAAACTTATCTGGTTTAATGTTTGAAATTTGATTCAATTTATTAAGTAATTTAATTTAATTAATAAATAATTTAATTGTGGATTAGATTTATTTATTAAATAATTAAATTGATGGTGTTGAAATTAGTTAAGTTATTCATTTTGGAAATTTATGGTTTTTATTGTTTGAAATTGAAAATTAAAGAAGAGGATTTAATTTCATTTAAAAAAAAAAATTGAATTGAAAAATTGAAAAATAGAGATATTTTTCTATTTTTTTTTGAAAATTTATGAGGGTGGTTGCATAGATATTTTTGGGAATGTTCTTTATTATTTGGATTTTGAATGAGTTTTCAACAAGTTTTTTAAGATTAGAAAAACAAGAGAAGACATGAATTTTGTTGTTTTGGTTTTGGATTGGGAAAGAAGTTGAATCTGTTAGACGAGTTGGAATCAGAGGAGGAATCCATAACACCATTGTCAGTCTTCAAGCTTTTAATTCAGGTTTTTTTCTCTTTTTAATTAGTGTCATTTTCAAAGTTTCAAGATTTCATATGTTGTTTGAAAACATTTAAATCCTTTGTATGGTTTGCAAATAAAACCCTTTTAACTCTTGCTCTCAAAACTTGAAATTTGTATTTGGAAATGGAATTTTATTTAAAACAAAAAAAAATGAGTTCTTGGTTGTAAATGGTTTTATATATATATATATATATTTATTTTTCCTTTTAAAATTTCATTATAGTAAAGTTATGTTCAATTTTTTCTAAAAAAAAACCCCCTGGAGGTGCGCGGATTTTGAAAATCCGCATGCGTTTATTTTATTTAAAATAGAAAATTAGTTTAAATTTACTTTTTTGGGGTTGTTGGGGCTCGACCCACATTCGCCCCCATGGGAGGTGTTGTGGAGAGCCGCGCCTGCTTCTCCCACCACCGGAGCAGAGGCTTGGCACTGCCACCACCATAGTTTTGGTTGGTTGTGCTAAGCACAACCAAGCCACCTCTTTGGTGGACAGTTGTGCATAGCTGCCACCGCTACCACCAGAGCCGACTGTGCAAAGCACATTCGGTGCCTTCCTTGTGTGTGTCCCGAGATCTGCGACCCTGGGGTTGGCCCATGGCCCGAAAAAGTCAGCCCTTCCCCTAAAATCTGTGCGTGGCTCGAGGAATGTGAAACGCACTTTGACTTTTTAATTTCGATTTTTTAATAAAAATTTAAATATATGTTAATATTTTTAATATTGTATTTTTATAATATTAAAATATTAACATATATATAAGTTAATAAAATATATATTAACATATGTATGTTGTAAATAATTAAATATATATGTAGTATATATATGTTATATATATATATATCATTTGACGATATATATATTATGTATATATATATTTGAATTTTATTTTAATCTTAATATATTTATATATATTTTTAGATATGTACATATATTAAAATATTGATTTAAATAATGGTAGGATTTAAATGTAATTGAGAAATTTAGAATATTGAGTTCATAGTCAATTTACTGTTTTTATTTTAAGAGAATATTTATTATGGAAAATTATATTTGATTTTTAAATAATATATTCATGAAGATGAGTTAATTGATTTTAAAATGATTTATTTTGCAAAGGAGAAACAATTATTTTAAAATGACATGTTTTGAATTGATGAAGTAAATGTTTATTTTATTATTATTTAAAAGCAATTAGGGAATTAAATATTTGGTTTAAATGTCTTCCTTTATCTGAAAAAGGCGTATTAAATTAGTTTCATTAAGACAATAAACTATTGAGTTATATTAAGGGAAATGGATTTAATATATCCAAAATTAGCTGATTTCCTCGCAATTGCTTTATGTGACTATTTCCTCAGTGTTCATGTTTGGGGAAATGGGTTAAGTGTCTTTAATATGCAAGTCTTCCAGGGGACCCTAGATGTTGGGGGTTGTCGTTTTGTGATGTCGACCATTTTTTAATTCCCGTGGGTAGTGCATGAAGTTGTGTCAATGTTATTACCCGGTTTCCACGAATGGGGATGTTTTGTGTCTCCTGTGGAAGGAGTGGATTATGCGATTTGTGACTCCTTGTAAGGAGAGGCCTTGTTACATTGTTGCCTCCAGTGTTGGAGTGAGTTTTTTTTAATGTTTCCTCTTCGAGTTGGAGTGGTTGTAATATCTATTTTGTTTGCACTTTGGTACCCTTGGTGATTGGTTTTGTTCGGTATGTTGTCAAGTAGAAGAGTGGCTTATGTTAGAGGCCAGAGCCCAAAGAGGTAAACTGGATAACCTTTGGAGGTGGTTTAATCAAGTGATAACTAAAACAATACTTAGAAGATTAGGACTAACTTCTCACTAATCAAGATAATTTTGCCTCACTCATAGACACAAGTGCTCATTTAGACTTGGGATGAGTGGGAAGGCCTAGAATGGAAAGGTCATCTATCTTGTCTTTACGAAAGGTATTTGATTATGCATGAGTGAGTATGGGGGCCGAGATTTGGTTGAGGTCACCAAGATAACCCATAGTGGGGGTCAAATCCTATGAAGATTCCCAAAGGAAAACCCATGACGAGCTATGTGATGACACTGTGTCTAGGACAACAGTTGATATTTTATTATTATGTGTATGGTTTTCTTAACATACTCAATATATTTTATATCTGGAAGCAATGTGACCATGTTAGAGATGTACTTATGTTGTACTTGTGTTGTACTTGTGGTTGTATGGTTCTTGTGTTTGGTTGTATCAGTATGAGTCAACCTTTGTCTAGAGGTAGATGGTCTTGTCTTGGAATCCTTGTTACTACCTCCTAGCATGCGGGGTGGGCCTTTGGGTACCACTTAGTTGGGTGGCGTGCACCTTACTTCGTTGGGCTTTCTTTTTGTTCGTGTTGACGAGATTTCCAATTGGAGAGCTCGTGGGATCCAGATTCATTTCATGCTTTATTCGTTTCAGTTAATCTTGTAATTTATTACCCCTCATTTGTTATCGAGGTGGAAGATGTAATATGTAATGATGCTTATTGGATTTACCTCATTCGGAGAATGAGAGATGTAATCTTATTGTTTAAATATTATTATTTATAGTTTATGGTATTCCTTATTGTGATGATGTGATTTATCTTGTATGGAATGTATGCATTCTTAATTTCTTAAGTGGATAAATTTTATCGATTCATTTATGTTGGTTGTGGGTTAATAAGTAATCTCAGTCTCGTAAACTTAGAGGTTGTTGGCAATGGGTAGTGAACTTGCATGTTAATTGTACAAGTAAACAAAAAAAAATTAATCTGTTGAGTAGTTAATTACAACTTCCTCTAGGGTTGTGTGGCATGGTGTTACATCACAATCAAATGATAATATTTTTTTATAATATTTTATATATAAGTAGAGGACTCATGTCTCGATGTGATGCATATTTTTTTATAAATTTTTTTCAAGTAAATAATGAATTATGAATTTTTTATTACAACTTTTAAAAAATATAAAAACTCATATGTCTGACCACCTTAACTTGGTCAAACTTCATAAAATTCAATTCTTTTTTTTTAATCCTATAGTATGTGAATCATAGAATGTGTCCCATGTTTTGGATTCAAAAAATGTGATACTGTTTGAAAGGTATAGATTTGTTTCAATCGGCCTATCAATCAAGACTTTAGTCGTAATTCAAATAGAAAATAAATAATAATTATTTATTAAATTCAAAGTAAAAGATAATTTATATTGGTGGAAAGCTGAGAATCTCCTTTAAAAACCCTTTTCATTTCGTCAATTTTGGGTATAAAAAAAGTCGTTAGCCACATAGGCCATTATATCATTTACATATCGCCACTTTTTGGCCCATCATGATCCTGCACATACCCCCAAAACCAAACACTAAAATATAGTTAAGGGAAAAACACAAATTCCAAATTTTGACCACAACTTAATTCAAGTCATAAGATATGCAAATAAAATATATATAAAATAAGTAACTTCAAGTAATAGTGACAGAACAAGCCTAGGGGCCAGACCTAATTCCTTGGGGGCTCGTCTCTGACAGCCTTTCCTACATATATAATTCACAGAGGAACCGTAGTTTGACGCTTTTAACTTTCACATAAATCGGGTTGGTCAAAAATGATGTTTAACATAAAGGTTTATCTCACCATTGATTTCACCAAGATATAATAAATACAAGGACTAGACAACAACAAACTTGATCCAACACTCGTTGGGTCAATAGTAATATATATCATCTAGGCCCAATTAATCAAGATAGTTTTTAAACAACACTTTGGTCATGCTCCAATGAAGCTAGTTTACACTATTTAATAAGGGTAAAGAAAAGGTTATATTGTTGGTACACCTATGGAATCTCCCAAGAATTTCAAAATAAATAATTGAGGCTAACAATACTCAAACACATCCAATATTGACATATAAAACTATAAAAGGTCTATTCTTTACAAAAGAAACTATACCTATGAGATCATGCAAAAGATCAACACTAACACACAATCCTCTTGGTGGTGGTAAGAACAAGAGAAGAGGTTTCACACTATTTATTTATTTATTTTCTTGACCACTAGGAGTCTGCCATACAAGAAACCCTTCAAAACCAACCCTTAATGTAACCCCATCCAAACCAAACATTTAATGACTCTACTCATATCATAGGATCAAGACTCCAATATTAAGCTATCCATTTTGACCCTTTTTGAAAGGAGTAATTGTCAAACTATTTTCTTTAATGAAATCTATACTTTACAAATACATTAAAATAAGATTATGTTATTAGTTACAATTACTACAAATAGGCATTTGGATATTAGAATGTTGATTAGTAATAACTTTGGTAAACTATGAAGCCCCATCCTTATTTTACCTAACTATTTGGACATCAATATAAATTTTGAAAATAATAAAATAATAATTTATTCAATAAATACCTTTTGAATGCTAAACTTGAATATACATAAAACTAGGTAAACCTCAAGGTAGGACATAGGTTATCCTTATATATGAAATACAATTCACACATTTTAAAATTCGAGATTATAGAAGACCATCCTCCAATTTTCTAATCCTCATTTATCCATTCCCTTAATAAAAATTAATATTTATTTTATAAATACACACTTATCTAGATAAAAGTAAAAATCAATAAAACCAATTAAATAACTTAAAGAAAAATTCTAACATATACCAAAGCAAACCATTCCTTTTAAAGAAATTGTGGTAAAATCCTATCTTTATAAAAAAAAAAATCCTTTAAATTAAATTCCTATTAAAAAAAACATCACTATCTAGAATCTAATAAAAGAACCCATTTTTAATGAATTAAATCCTAATTTTAAAATCCTTTAACTTTTCTTAAATCTTTAAGCCCTTTTTCCCAAATCTTCAAGCCACGTAGCTCTCTATGCTTTCCTCAATTTTCTTTCCCTTTGGTTAAAGTTGTATGTAGAATTTCCTTTCTAAAGAAAAGACAAAATCATGCTTCCCGAAAAGTGAATGTGAGGAGTTTTCATTTAATTTAGGAAAAGCAAGAATTAGGGCATTACTTGGATAAATCATACATGGTTGTGTATTGCCTTTTTTTATTTTTTTATGTTTTTAATTAAGACAAGAATAATTTTATTTGTTGGCTTTAACTAAATGTGAAAACCCAAGGATAATAAGAGATAATATAGGATTGAAAGCCTCTTTGATTTTAAGGCAAGTTTGACTTTATTCTCTCTTAAACAAGAGGTGTCGGGGAATAATCATAAGCACGGTATTTACCATTATTCTTAGATTCTATTTTTAAATGAAGGCTTAATCGAATGGATTGAAATGATAAAATCTGGCACATATTTTAAACTATCAGGTTAGGTGCCGTTTTGATGATGAAATACTTTAAATGAGGTAAGACTTAAATTACATCAGAGGCTCTAAAATTTAACACTGCTGCAGAAAAATTTTAAATAAGAATCAAACTCTATTGCAGAAAGAAAGCAAGCAAGTTAGGAATTAGAAATTTTCTATGTTACTAATATGTTACAGATATCTTTGGTGAGCATGGCATTTTTTTTTTCAAATAGGATCATATCCCCTTAAAAACAAATACAGAATTCATTGTACTGATGTTAATTTACACAGGTTGCTGAAAAGACTACAAATATAGAAAACTTTATTTAAAAAAATATCATAACAACCTGAGTATATAAAAAAAAAATTATACAATCCTCATTCCTAACTTACAGAAATATTTTAAAATTGACAGCACACACTTACTATAGACTCAAAGCTTAAATTGACAATTAGTGATTACAGGTAGAGGTAACATCTATTTATTTATTTGTTTGTTTTTAAAGAATCATTCAATAATTGATTATTTCCTAGTTCCCATTCTATAACAGGTTTGAACTGTTAACCGTTAAATGAAGGTAAGGGCTTTGTGTGTTTATTTGTGACAATTTTCACATTCAAAATTACATACAATGATCATTGAGAACACAGTTCATAGCTTAAGTTATGCCAGCAGTTGAATCCAGACAAAGAAATAAAAGAACAATGAACTTCATGAACATTTCCTTTTTATATCTTTTCTTTTCTTTTTTTTTTAAAACCCTAATGCTGATGTGCTCCATCAGTGAGAGATTCAAGGTTTCATATTTAAGGTAAGTACCTCTGCAAGTCTCTTAGTGTCATCTCCACCTTCAATATACTCATGATAGCTCCACATGAGCTTGCAACGGAGCTTCCAGCCATTTGGAGATATGTGCTGAAATGAAACCTCACGACCTCCTTGGTTCAAATTGCTATGGCCCCTACCTCCCATGATTCCCTTATGCTATTTGTCCCACCAAATAAGCAACTGTTAGCCCAACAAGATAGGTGAGCTATGGCAACGTATAAGCCACACCCTCCACACATACAAACAACTCTCCAACTCCAAGTTCTCGTAGGTCAATCAGTTGGTCAATAGATGAGAATATTATGAGAATAACAATGTCACCTGCTAACCCTCTGACTGCAATAATCTCAAGATATGCACAAACGGATTTATTGAAAAGGCTTAAAAACTTTCAAACAGAAGGAAACGGTGGGAGAAAAGCCAAATTTCACAACCTTTCCCAACGTCCACTCTTCCTAAGCCAAAATAGCAGCTTTGGAACAGAGCATGGATGTCCAGCGTAGCGTAAAAGATGGGGAAAGTTTTAACAGAGGTTCTATTTGCAACCTAATAAACATGTATGCAAAATGTGGACGCATTGACAAGGCACGTGAACTGATGACAGAATGCCTTCAAGAAATGTGATCGCTGGGTATGCAATGATTGTAGGATATGCACAAAAATGGATTTGTTGAACATACTTCTCTCGCCTCCCCCAAGCAGTTCTGTATTTTTTCCTTTTTGTATAAAGTTGAACTCCCTCCTTTTTTCCAGTGTCCACTTTCTATGCCAGAATGGGCGCTTAGGAGTCGTGTGGGAAACCTACACTGCCCTCTTTTCATGTGAAGATACCCCCCCAGTGGATGGGGTGCCATCACTAATTAATGGTGCTCAAGACCTTCGTTGTTCAGGGCGTCCATACTTGTGCCATCATATCCTCTACAGAACCATCACTTTGGTGGTTCTCCTAGCTACACCGCCTGGCTGCCATAAATGGACCTTTCTTGACTTACAGACATCTCGCTCTCTAAATAATTAATTATTGACAACAAACACAATCAATTCCATAGAAATAAATGTCCTCTTTAATGCCAGTGTGAGTTGGGTTAATTCCATGTTGCTGAATGTAGATGCACTCTACTCAAGGGCTGAGGAAACCAAGGCACCCAATGGTTAGTTGGAAAAATTAAGTCAATGGATCCTTAACACAAATCTACTCTTGCCTCTAACATTTTAATGGTCGGCAGCTGGTGTGATGGACAATTGGGCGAAAGCTAACTGCTAGACAAAATTCACTTATGTGTATATCATGGCCTATGCGCCCATGGCGCATGGAGAAAAGAGCCGCGACGGAAGAGGTGGGACCCGTCGTGACGGAAAAGATTATCGGATGGAAGGAAAGACCTGAATGCCAGATGTTTCATCCCTCGTGCCATTTGTTTTCCCATCATCGGGAAATCGTGTCAACGCCAGTAGTTTTTTCAAAATAATCGTTTGACGTGGATAAAAACCCTGAAATGTGGCCAAACGAAACCATTATTAGCAAACAATAAAAAGGGCCGACAAGGTCCCATTTTCGCCATTTTTGGATGGCGACGTTTTGGTGGATAGCGAGGGCAAGAGTAGTAGCCAGAGTAGCACTGGAGTAGCAGCCATGCGAAGTTCGTTCAGGTATGTATATCAACTCTGTGTATGTGCCATCTTGCCATTATGCTATGAACAACAAAGAAATGAATGACATTTGTTGCTCCATTAAGGGTTTGTTATTTTCAGTTGAGGGTTTTAGTTTTGCGTCTCCTCCCGTCTGTGTTTTTTAAATTATAGGGTTGCCAAAGAATTTATTTAGTTGAAACCATTTTTTTCTGTCGAGGGTTTTGAAATTTTTTGTTCGTTTCCTCCCCATTTGCTGTTTATCGAATTTTGCCCTTTTCGAATGAAAAAAGCGACAACCCATTATACAAATATGAGTGAAATTACTGAATAATGTTTGTAGAAAGCAGAATCACCTCCAATAATCAAATGCTATATTTTGAAAATCATGTAAAACCCAACATTTGAAATCATAATTGGGAAAAATAGCAAAAAGCCCACATCCGCTGAAATTTTTTGTTTGTTTCCTCCCCGTTTGTTGTTTATCGAATTTTGCCCTTTTCGAATGAAAAAAGCGACAACCCATTATACAAATATGAGTGAAATTACTGAATAATGTTTGTAGAAAGTAGAATCACCTCCAATAATCAAATGCTATATTTTGAAAATCATGTAAAACCCAACATTCGAAATCATAATTGAGAAAATTAGCAAAAAACCCACATCCAATCCCATTTTTGCCGCCATTTTATACACTCTTGTTTTGGGAAACACACCGTCTCTTAAAACTCGGACTATTGTAAAACCCACTGTTTCACTACGACGTCTCTTCATGTTATGTATGTATCCATGTAAGTTCATGTGTATGTTTTTCATGCATTTTTTCAATGTGCATAGGTGAAGTTTGTCTAGCATTTTGCCAGCTCCCACCCATTTGGTGAAAGCTAATTGGGAAATAGTCAAAATCCCACTGAAATACTCCACATTGTGTTTCCCAAATTTCAAATTAAAACATCTTGTAAAACCCTCTGCTTGCAACAAAATTACCCCTCACCTCGATGTCATTTGTATTCTGCTCCAAATCCTACACGTGCACTCCACGCGTCAGCTTATTTGGTCGGTATTCTCCTCAAAGTTGTCCATGTGCTCTCAGGCCTTCACCTTTCCCTTTCAACGTGCATATAAGAAACAAAACAAATTGTATTTTTGCCTTGCTTTCTCCAAACAGAAATGGCGCATGTCATTCCCTTCCACTTTTCCCGCGCCACACAAAAGAAGTAGGAAAAAGCCCACATCCAATTCCATTTTTGCCACCATTTTATACACTGTTGTTTTGGAAAACACACTGTCTCCTAAAACTCAAACTATTGTAAAACCTATTGTTTCACTATGGCGTCTCCTCATGTTATGTATGTATCCATGTATGTCTATGTGTATGTTTTTCATACGTTTTTTCAATGTGCATAGGTGAATATTGTCTAGCAGCTAGCCGACTCCCGGCCATTTGGCGAAAGCTGATTGGGAAATAGCAAAAAGCCCACATCTAGTCCCATTTTTGCCGCCATTTTATACACTGTTGTTTTGGAAAACACAATGTCTCCTCGAATTCAAACTATTGTAAAACCCACTGATTCACTACGACGTCTCCTAATGTTGTGTATGTATCCATGTATGTTCTTATGTATTTTTCATGCGTTTTTTCGATGTACAAAGGTGAATTTTGTCTAGGATTTAGTTGAAATGCAAGTCTGATAATGTTTTTTCTATCAAGGATTTTGAAAAACACACTGTCTCTTAAAACTCATAATTCATAACTGTTAAAAAGCCCACATCCAATCCCATTTTTGCCACCATTTTATACACTATTGTTTTGGAAAACACACTGTCTCATAAAACTCAGACTCTTGTAAAACCCACTATTTCACTACGCCGTCTCCTCATGTTATGTATGTATCCATGTATGTTCATGTGTATGTTTTTCATGCATTTTTTCAATGTGCATAGGTGAATATTGTCTAGCAGCTAGCCGGCTCCAGGCCATTTGGCAAAAGCTAATTGGGAAATAGCAAAAAGCCCACATCCAGTCCCCTTTTTGCTGCCATTTTATACACTGTTGTTTTGGAAAACACAATGTCTCCTCAAATTCAGACTATTGTAAAACCCACTGATTCACTACGACGTCTCCTCATGTTGTGTATGTATCCATGTATGTTCTTATGTATTTTTCATGCATTTTTTCAATGTATAGAGATGAATTTTGTCTAGGATTTAGTTGAAATGCAGGTCTGATAATGTTTTTTTCTGTCAAGGGTTTTGAAAAACACACTGTCTCCTAAAACTCATAATTCGTAACTGGCAAAAAGTCCACATAAAATCCCATTTTTGCTGCCATTTTATACACTATTGTTTTGGAAAACACACTGTCTCCTAAAACTCAGACTCTTGTAAAACCCATTGTTTCACTATAGCGTCTCCTCATGTTATGTATGTATCCATGTATGTTCATGTGTATGTTTTTCATGCGTTTTTTCAATGTGCATAGGTGAATTTTGTCTAGCAGCTAGCTGGCTCCCGGCCATTTGGCGAAAGCTGATTGGGAAATAGCAAAAAGCCCACATCCAATCCCATTTTTGCCACCATTTTATACACTGTTGTTTTGGAAAACACAATGTCTCCTCAAATTCGGACTACTGTAAAACCCACTGATTCACTACAATGTCTCCTCATGTTGTGTATGTATCCATGTATGTTCTTATGTATTTTTCATGTGTTTTTTTGATGTACAAAGGTGAATTTTGTCTAGGATTTAGTTGAAATGCAGGTCAGATAATGTTTTTTCTGTCGAGGGTTTTGAAAAACACATTGTCTCCAAAAACTCATAATTCGTAACTAGCAAAAAGCCCACATCCAATTCCATTTTTGCTGCCATTTTATACACTGTTGTTTTGGAAAACACACTATCTCCTAAAACTCGGACTCTTGTAAAACCCACTGTTTCACTACGGTGTCTCCTCATGTTATGTATGTATCCATGTATGTTCATGTGTATGTTTTTCATGCGTTTTTTCAATGTTCATAGGTGAATTTTATCTAGCAGCTAGCCGGCTCCTGGCCATTTGGCCAAAGCTAATTGGGAAATAGCAAAAAGCCCACATCCAGTCCCATTTTTGCCGCCATTTTACACACTATTGTTTTGGAAAACATAGTGTCTCCTCAAATTCGGACTATTGTAAAACCCACTGATTCACTATGACATCTCCTCATGTTGTGTATGTATCCATGTATGTTCTTATGTATTTTTCATGCATTTTTTTGATGTACAGAGGTGAATTTTGTCTAGGATTTAGTTGAAACGCAGGTCTGATAATGTTTTTTCTATCGAGGGTTTTGAAAAACACATTGTCTCCTAAAACTCATAATTCGTAACTGGCAAAAAGCCCACATCCAATCCCATTTTTTCCGCCATTTTATACACTGTTGTTTTGGAAAACACATTGTCTCCTAAAACTTGGACTCTTGTAAAACCCACTGTTTCACTACGACGTATCCTCATGTTATGTATGTATCCATGTATGTTCATGTGTATGTTTTCATCCTTTTTTTCAATGTGCATAGGTGAATTTTGTGTAGGATTTTGAAATCGGCATATCCTATGTTATATACATATTTGAATTTATGCCTGAAACTGGCATATTGTATGTTATATACGTATGTGAATTTTGTTCAGGAGTTAGCTTGCCCCCTCCTTAACTCCTGGAGAAAATTCAGTTATGTATATAACATAGGATATGGCCCCCATAATGCATGGGGAAAAGAGTCATGACGGAAGAGGTGGGACTGGCAAGGAAAAAGGTTGTCAGACGGGAAGGAAAGACTTGAGGGTGGGACGTCTCATCCCATGTGCCGTTTGTTGTCCCGTTGCAGGGAAATTGTATCAGTACCGGTGGGTTTTCAAATTAATTGTTTGGCATGGATAGACAAAAATCCTAAAAGATGGCATTTGAAACCATTATTAGCAAATATCTTGTTCAATGACAATAGTTAGTGTTATACACACAGTAAGAAGATAACGTATTGAACTTGAGCTTCATAATCTTTAACAACCCTTACTTTCAGCAAAACACTCTTCTTCAATATCTGCCTAACACATTATTCACATAACAGTTGCATCATGGAAAACACAGTGGGTTGTGGCTCACTTATTATTTTATACAATCTGTGAGAAATGAATGTTTTCAAGTTCTTGTTGTACTCTTTTAACAACACCTACTTTGAGCAAAACACTCTTTTTCAATATATGCCCATATGTTTCCAACACAAGATTCACATAAAAGTAGCATCATGGAAACCACAGTGGGTTGTGGCTCACTTCTTATTTTTTCCTGACTGTAACAAAATAATGTTTTCAACTTCCCTTTCTTGTCTTATGGGAGCCGGCTAACTGCTAGTGAAAATTCACCTATGTACATCGAAGAACGCATGAAAAACATACACATGAACATACATGGATACCTACTTTGAGCAAAACACTCTTTTTCAATATATGCCCATATGTTTCCAACAAAAAATTCACATAACAGTAGCATCATGGAAATCATAGTGGGTTGTGGCTCACTTCTTATTTTATTTTTCGGAATGTAACAAAATAATGTTTTCAACTTCCCTTTCTTGTCTTATGAGACCCCTTTCTTTAAGAAAAATAGTCTTGCTCACTACCTGTTCATATGCTTCCAACAAAAAATTTACTTAACTGTTGTGGCATGGAAAACACAATGGGTTGTCCCTGACTTTGCAAAAATAGTAAGAAGACAACAAGTAGTGTTATGCACAGAGTAAGAGGAAAATGTATTGAATCTAAGATTCATAATTTTTTACAACCCTCACTTTTAGCAAAACACTCTTGCTCGATCTCTGCCCAACACAAAATTCACATAATAGTAGCATCCTGGAAAACACAATGGGTTGTGGCTCACTTCTTTTTTGTTTTCCCAGAATGTAACAAAATAATGTTTTCAGCTTCCCTTTCTTGTCTTATGAGACCCCTTTCTTTAAGAAAAATAGTCTTGCACACTACCTGTTCATATGCTTCCAACAAAAAATTTACTTAACTGTTGCGGTATGGAAAACACAATGGGTTGTCCCTGGCTTTGTAAAAACAATAAGAAGACAGCAGGTAGTGTTATGCATAGAGTAAGAGGAAAATGTATTGAATCCGAGCTTCATAATTTTTAACAACCCTTACTTTTAGCAAAACACTCTTGCTCAATCTTTTCCCAACACAAAATTCACATAACAGTAGCATAATTTTTTACAACCCCTTACTTTAAGAAAAATAGTAAGATGATAGCAGCTACTGTTATGCACACAGTAAGAAGACAAGAAAAGTTGCAGATTTTGATATTCCATTTCAATATCCTTATACATTTCGATGAGAAGATGCATAAGAAAAGTTGTAGAATGGAAAACACATATTGTAAGAAAGTAGTGTATTCAAGTTCACCGTCAAATTTTATAATAACAATACGCATTAGACAATGAAATGTAAAAATATTTTGCATCAATATTACACAATCTGAACAAAATTACAATGCACATTTAATACTAGTCACACTGAAGACTATGTCAACCATTTACGAACAGGTATAATCTTTGTGTTCTCAGCATCTAGAAGCATTTGTCGCACTCTGATTGTCAAGGTAGAATTGACAGCATACAATGTTTCCACCCAGTAATTCTCATGTAGCAGCCTGAAGGAGGGCCTCACACGGTGGATCTCAAACCTGACAATGTGGTTGAATTTGAACACGGCCATCAACCATTCCTCGACAGGACCTTTGTGATTACTAATTACAGATTCCCCCTTGAGGAATCTCATAAACCTAATGCTCAGCTGATCCGTAAGATTGTGCCTCTGTATGATAACTGTTGGTCTAATGCACACCTTCCATATGCATCCAGCTAGGAAAAGGTCTCGAATTTCTCAATAAACAAACATTGGCCAATCACATAAATTGACAATCTCTATTTGTAGATTGTAATATTCAACATCCATACCCGTATGCGCCCAAACTCCAAAGATGCTAATGAAGAAGTGAGCATAATTATCATATTGCAAATCTGTACAGTTTGGACCTTTTCTATTAACTCTCGTTAACATCTTTTCACGCAACCTATATGGGAGGCTGAGTTCCTCGATTCGATCAAGAATATTGCATGGCAGATACGGGTGGTAGTTCTTCAACCAACTAGCCACCCATGCTCAAGAACTGTGAGACATATTCTATAGGACTGCAGCAACAGGTTGTAAAATTCCTGAAATGAAAGACAAAACAACTATTTTAGACAGTAGACATGCATTCTCTAATTAGAAGGACATTGTCAATGCAATGGAAAGAGTGAAAAAATAAGCGAGCAAAGTGGACTTATTTAGATAATGTATGCACTAAAGATATTCTACCTATTGTTTCAACTAAATGAGGTGACACGTGCAGTATCTCAAAAGGGCATATGGCAACGCATGATTCGAACAGTGGGAAGAACAATGTCTGAAAGAAAAAAGAACAAAAATTTCAGCACATACAACAACATTCTCTAATTGGAAACACACGAAACAGTTGGTAAAAAATATTGAAAGCGAAATAAAACTTTTCATAACTAAGTAACTTAGTATGGATGGTGTCTTTTCCAACATGGAAAATAATTTGAGCATTTTATTTCTTGCAATCACATGAGTTGAAGTAATGAATTGTACAAAATATAGTATTTTTATGAACACAAGATGCAAATAATCACAATTGGAGGATGGAAAACACAGTGGGTTTTTCCTGACATTTTTATTTTCTACAGACTGTTGTGATTGAAGAATTTTACAGGCTTCATTATTTTGTTTGTAAAATAGGCCTATTTTGGGGTCCATGAGAGCGAAGAAGAGCTTTTTTGAAGTATTTGTTCCATAAGGTATTTTATGTTCCAGAAACCCATCTGTGCCAAATTTTTACATACCAGAAATTGAGATGCTATTGTTTTGAAAAGAATGCTTGAAAACATGACTCTATCACTGGAAATGCACTCAATTAGCCGAAATCTAGAAAGGAGCGGGTCTTAAATCATCATCTACTTTTAAAAATACAAAGGCTCTAGGCAACACTGATCTACTAAACCCTTACTTTATGCACAAAAAAAGCTCTATCAAATGAGGCTTTAATAGAATACTGTATTTGAAACCTTCCCATGCTCTACCACCATATGAAACATGTTTAGAAATGTTTTCCCATGCTTTAGGAACAAACTTTCAGCCCCTTTGAATGCACTTTCCTCAGTTACCAACTTGTATGCATCCTTTTTCATTGGAAATCTTCTGTATTTTATAAAGATCAGCAACCAAACATTGAATGGTTCACTTCCCTTACATCATTCAACAAATACACTTCTTAAATTATATAACGTCATACCAAAAAATGGACTTATGTAAGCAAAGTTATTAAATTCAAACCATACCTTCCATTGGGTTTACACCCACAAAAGACAGTCGCCGACGAGGACTCCTTTCTTGAGTTTGGAATGTTGAAGTGAAAAAAAAAATCCATAAACGAAATCATAAAGTTCATGGCGTGGTACAAGCACATACTAGAAAAAGGAATCTGCAAAAACAGTTCCTATTACAATAAAAAAATTGAAATGGATTTTCTCATACTCACTCATATTAGATGTTGTATCCTCTGCCACATCCATAGCAATTGCACCTGAAGTCTGACATTGCATATTGACATTCAAATTCAAACTATTGTTCACGGACAATGGAAAGGAGTCATCCAAAGGGGTTTGGTGATCTGACTGTTGTGTGGAATGCTTCGTACATTAGGTTGGATGTCGATGATGATCCCTAGTTGCACTAAACCATGGACACATGTGAACGGTGCTACTTGCAGCTTGATCAGGATCCATAATGAATTCAAACATAAATGCATTTGATTGACGTAGGTCTTCTACAAACCCGTCCACGCATTTTGCATATGACTGCACCTATTGTAGAGATTGTGGCGGTGTACGCATCACTTTCTTTAAGAGCTCATTAGTGTCATTCCAAAGAGACATTGTCACCACATGTTCATCATATACATGAGTCATAGAAGGAGCTTGCACAGGGGTCAAAACATTAGGGTTGTTTTCTTCTACGGCCCCCTCTGACAATGTCTCATTGAAATCTATGTGTGAATCAATTGGTTGACCTCCCCTGTCTAAATGAGGACTCAAAAGAAATTTGTATTAGGCTGTAGAAAATAAAAAACACAATTGACACCAATAAAGTAACGCAATTCGAATTGAAATTCAATTACCATGGAGCACCCCTTCAGTGGCAGATGATCTTTTAATCAAGTGAGCAACCTTCACAACATGTTTGCAAGTGTTCCCCTCCAAACTCCAAGGGAAGTCACAAACATAAAGGTGCTCCCTAAATTTCTGAACAAGGTAGTGCATTGACCTACTTTGACTTTTCACCCAGTAGCGTCCAGGATCTGTTTCATCGGGAATACAGTCATCATCTGAAATTGCCTTGGCCCGCTCCACACTAGATCACATATTTAAATAATGTTTTTTCGTTAAAGAACCATAATGCTGCAACTTTTCCTTTTGCCTATAGAATGGTTCCATTTTATACACAAGTGTGTAATACAAATAGTCCATTCTCCTATTGCATTTTTTTAAACGATCACACAAGTACCAAGTTTTTAGTACGCAATGGTACGACTCAATGGTTGCATTCGTATCTTGGTCGGAATGTGGGAATAGTCTGCAATTTTTTTCCCACATGGCTACGAACAAAAACATCCAATAGTCAAGTAAGCCACAACATATTAGATGTGACATAAAATAATTTGAATGGTGTGAATCATGCGAGGTGATGAAAATTGTCAACTCACCAATTCGACCTTCTCCTTCGCACCAAGTCTTCTTGAAGTACTCTAAGAATCGAGCCTGATCATTGAACTCCTCAAAGAAAGAGTTCAATAGCTGAGTGATGGAATCTTCGGTGTCAACAATTTCCATCATGATCGTACCAAGACTACGAAAGATGTCCATTGCCCTTTCCTTGGTTGCATACTTGTATACATTCTTTAGCCAAGCCCTTTTGACATGCCAAAGGCATTAAAGCACACGACATTGAAAGACAACCCTAATAGACAATACCAATGATATTGTCTACCGCTCGACTACATGAGAAAGTGGCATTGAAAATGAATAGCAAATGAGAAAGGTACATAAATGAAGAAAGAGATGCACATACTGTATGGCTTGGATCTTTGCACTCGCATCATCAGTCAAAAATAAATTGATTCTCTAGTCAGACCTGGCTCTTCTTCCATGTTTGAGCAATATGCATAGCCACGCAAAGATGTCCTCAATCTTGTTTCATGAGGATACTACCCACACAACTAGCACACCACTCTGTTGCTCATCGAAAACGAGGAGAGTATACAATGGGTACTGTAGAGAGAACAACTCGGCATGAGCATTGTGAATTTTGAAGCCAGTAAGATCATTGAAAACATGACGAACTATTTGTCAATGTTTGTAAGGCCTCACCTCATATTTGTTAGTTGCAAACGTGGAATCCATCAAGATGATTGAATTGTGCGAGCAACTAACCATCCTATCCAACATCCATGGAGTCTGAACCTCGATAAAAAAAGGCGTATTGTTCCCATCGGGCCGTTGAAAGTAGAAGAAGTTTTCAAAATCTTCTCCACTCCACAGTAGGATACTTGTGGAATCAACTTTGTGTTTTTGTGCGTGAGTACAACGCACTTTTCGCCATGCATTCATTACATCCTTTCTTGTAAGGAATTGATCCCTCTTGGACATCATGCCACATAACAGAGGATCGCTGATGTCTCTATCCATTATTGCATTGACACTGACATCCATGAGCAACAGGCTTTCAATATAGCTTTTGCACTCCATGGATAGATTAGCAGCAAACATAGAACGCTTCTCTCCACTTGTGTCATGAATTCCATGGAAAAATTCACCGTTTTTATCTACGTGGAACATTTCTTTGTAGATAATATAGGCAACATTGGGTTTGCCTTCCATAATCTTTACCATGAAGTGGTATTGACAACCTCGCTTTTGTATGAACGTCTTATGTGGTTTCTTCTCTGGTGGAGGCTGGTTTCTATTGTCTTTAGGACCGTATTGACACCAATAGCTGCAAGAAAGGCATCATCTCATCATGTTCAACCAAGAGAGTAAAATATCATTCGGCCATAGAAATGAATGTCGATATATACAAACCTCTTATACAAAATTGTTTTGCTATAGTTTTTCTCGTAGATGGCATAGGAGGTGGTAGGTTCTCTTATTTTCTTGTCCAAAAATTTTGTTTCTACACCTTCAACATATGTTTCACCGTGAATGAACTGATCAAGTCTTCTAAGAGGAATTGCTGCAACAAGGTCAGGGACCTTATCCTTGTTGATGGAAATAGTAGCCCATTCCAAATCGGAAGACAAAAAAGGAGAGCCTCCATTTTGTACATCTTGCACCTCCAATTCGTCTAGCTTCTTCCATTTCAAACCTCTCCCCATTCTAGGAAATCACAACATTGGACGAATATTTAAAATTAGTGTGGATTGTGTGAAGAAGGAAAAAATAATTCATTAAAAAAAGATAAAATATGTTTGCATTGCTCTCACCCATGTAAACCCAATATGATGTTCCGACTTCAACTGATGAAAATTAAAGGTGATAGATTCAATTGAGCTATGCATAAAATATAACACAAACGCATGCTGGAAATCGGACAGTCCAACAACCCAAACACTGTGTTTTCCAAATAACAATTTTTTTCTGCACTTTTCTTTCAATCATGCAAAATTCAAACACAACAATGGAATGTGTGGTTTGGAAGACATTCCATGTTGCAAAACCATAGGTGTGAAGAAGCAAGCAACCCACAATGATACAACCCCCTACATTTAAATAAGGAGATTAAAATAACTGTAACCCAGCACCGTGTTTCCCATTCAGAATTATTTTGTGGAGTTTTCTTATCAATCGACTAAAATTTATACACAACAATGGAATGTGTGATTTGGATGATATTCATACTATATTGTAACATTCCATATTGAGACAAGGAAAGATAAAAACAACAAACTAATTTGACAAGATGATTTCTTTTAGAATTCACAAATTCAGCAAATATAAAATCAACACTATTCGACTCAGCAAATATCATATTCAAGAACAATTGTAGAAGCACAAAGACATTTCTGATCAAGAAAATATCAAAAAACTAAAGGATTCAATCTTATTTCCTTTTTTCTCAATACAAAATATGGGTTCAAAGGCTCCATGGCTGCGTAATAGACACTGTTTCCATTACACCCTACGAAATCAGTGACTATTCATAATTACAAAATTTACATGCATGTAAATTAAAGATTAAGTTTTAGTCGATAGAAAACAAGTTCACTAAACATCCGAAGGAAGCGGACCCCGTAAAATCTCTGCAAGCATTTCATCAAGCAAATTATTAAATTCCACTTCCTCTTCCTCTCTATCTAGGACAGGGATCACCCTCGAATATTCAACATAGCTAGATTGTTCCTTCCATGCAAGCGAACGTAGCTCAGAAAAAATGTTGAGTTGTTCCTCCTTGAGCCCAATTAGATTAGGCTGAATGATTGGTACTGGCTCATTTTTGTGTTACGCAACTTCACCAGGAAGCACCATGTCGAACAAAAACTTGGGATCAAAAATCTACCACCTTAACAAAAACATGGCTGTTAAGAAACAAGCAACCGACCATAACAAAACCCTTTACATTTCAAGTGGATGATTAAAATAATTGAAACCTAGCACTGTGTTTCCCATTCAAAATTATTATTTGTAGTTTCTTTTTTCAATGGTGTGAAATTGAAACACAACAATGGAATGTGTGATTTTGAAGACATTCGAGCAACCGAAATACTCCCCATTCTATTTCCCAAATTTCAAAGACAAAGAACTTGTAAAACCCTCTACATTAAAACATGGAGATTCAAAAAAATGAAACCTAGCACTGTGTTTCCCATTGAGAATAATTTTTTATAGTATTTTTATTGAAACCTAGCACTGCATTTCCCATTTAGAATTTTTTTTTGCAGTTTCTTTTTTCAATGGTGCAAAATTAAAACACAACAATGGAATGTGTGATTTTGAAGACATTCGAACAAATGAAATACTCCACATTTTGTTTCCCAAATTTCAAACACAAAGAACTTGTAAAACCCTCTACTTGCAACAAAATTACCCCTCACCTCGATTTCGTGTGTATTCTCCTCCAAATCCTCCACGTGCACTCCACACTTCAGCTAATTTGGTCGGTATTCTCCTCGAATTCGTGCACATGCTCTCAGACCTTCAACTTTCCTTTTCAACATGCAGATAGGAAATAGGAAACAAATAGTATTTTGGCCTTTCTTTCTCCAAACAGAAAAGGCCCATGCCATTCCCTTCCACTTTTCCCGTGCCGCACAAGAAACTTGTCGATGAAGCTAACCCGCCCACTTTCTATGCCCAACAACGGGCAGGAAAATGCACCTAACAGCGCCATTAACTCTTACCTGACCGTAGATCGGACATTTCATCCCCTCTGCCGGTTTCATGCGTCTGGCGGGCCCTGCACTGCGACAGTCTCGTCATGTTATGTATGTATCCATGTATGTTCATGTGTATGTTTTTCATGTGTTTTTCGATGTACATAGGTGAATTATGTCTAGCAGTTAGCCGGCTTCAGACATTTGTATCTACATCAAATATAATATTAAATACTGATGGAAGTTGCTATTGGTTATTATAACCATATTCAATAGTAGCAACAATAAAGGAAGCACCAGTAATATTGGTGATATTAAATTAATAAAGTAACTATAATAATATTAATATTAACATAATTAATATTAATATGAATGTGATTGATAATAACTGAGAAGCTTGACAAAGCTTAGCAGGGATCCTTGGTGGTTGATCTTGAAGACACTGAGGAGAAAAGCCAAGATACGGATGGAGGCATTTCTAGAAGAACTCGCACTAATTTGAAGCGAAAGGCCCCCTTAACCCCGAAAATGGTTCAAACTTTCAAAAAGGGGGTTACCGATATGCAAGCTTTGGAGGCAGAGATAGAGACTGTTCTTAGGTCTCTGAAGTAATTCTGGTTTCTTTTTTGCTGTTCTTTTCTTTCTGACCCTCCTGGTCTTTTTTGTCTACTTGCTGCTAGTTTTTCTTGGGCAGCTATATTTTTTTGGTGGACTTTTGGTGGTCTCTTCTCTTTTTTGTAAACTTTGTGGTTTCGGGTCCCTGTAAAACCCGTTTTACCCTTTTATCAAAAACAATATTATTACAATACAAATTAATATTACCATCTTTTAAGTTAATCATCATAGTATTAATATTAGCACAATTTTAACATTAATATATTTTTACAGATAACATTGACAACGTTCATATCAACATGACATAATAATAGATTTACAATGATGATCATAATAATATTAGTATCAATGCGGATTTGATGTTACTACTAAGGCTATTCATAATAACAATATTAGTACACAATATAATGAAAATCTTATATTAACATTAGTCTCATCGTAATAATATAATGGATTAAAATGTTAGTATGTTAACAATAGTACTATTACTATTACATTTTTGGTAGGATATTGTTAATAATACATAAAATGCACCAATATGCCCCTCGAGATGACATACATTCTAAGGAATTTCCTTGTGTTGTCTTTGTAATTTAAATAAATGATTTAATATCTCATTATTGGACATGGAGAACTTCATGACTTCGTTGAACTACCATAGTGATCTAAAAAAAAAAACCAATTAACATGGTATTAAGTGTAGAATGGAAAATTAAGCTATTTATTCTTGATAGATTAATCTAACTTTAACTAGGCCCAGTCACCCCTATATACTAAATCTCTATTGATATTTCCCAACTATCAGTAAAGGCTTGATGTTCAAATTCAAGTGTAGATCATAATTAAATAATATCTCACAGCTCAATAGAAATATAAACTCTACAACTCTTCATCTTTCCTTATTTACTTTACATATTATTCCCACTAAAGTTATAAGTGTTATAGGAATCTAATATGTGTCTTATTTTTTATCACTTATTACGAAAACCCCTAAGGATCCTTTATTGAATTGGTCATGATACTTGACATGGGGATCCTCAAGTAAATACTATAGGAGACATTCAAACTCAACATGAGTCAAATGGTAATAACAAAAGTTACTACATGAGGATCTGAAACACCATAAAGTATGACAAATCATGGTATCAATCAATGCAGCTTTAATCATATACCTAAATGGAAGTATTCACATGAAACTTTACCTAATCTTCTCTTAGAATCAAAAGACTACAAGTACAATGGCACTCAAACATAGTTGTATCCTGCAACATCTCATGATGCATTCTATATCTACACAATAGAGTAACATAGGTTTAGAATAAAAGGTCTTGATACTGATATAAAGGGAGGGGCCTTACAAATTCCTTACAAGCAATGCAACATTTATACATAAGATAGATGCCTTTGTAGACACCAAAATTTTTACCATACCTAACAACACAATTTTAATATCATTTATTATAGTGGAGCCCATCTAATCTAGAACCATCCATCATAAATTAGTACATCCTATGACCAAATTATTTAATTAATTTGACACAGACATCCTCTACTTTTATGACTTAGAGTGGATGCCATCCAATGGAGAAGAATCTATCATAAATTAGCACATGCCATCCAATTTTTTATGAACTCTATCAAATAATATTGAGTCTTCTCTTTTGAAAAAGGAGTAATAGCCATCCACCACTTTATTCAAACGTTGATTCTTCTCCTTATTTCAATAACACAAAAAATTCCATCTTATCTCTCTAGGGGTGATATACTTGCAAATCAAAGAAAGTGTGTTGATTTCCTCCTCAAGATTCAAAGATTCATTTGCATACTGAGAAAGCTTCATGTGTTCATGATAAAATTACTACATATGTTAGAGAACATTGCAATATTTGCACCATAATACTTGCTAAGGTGTTTAAGAAATTAATTTTAAATAAAAAAACTAGTCTTGTGATTGAAATTTTTACTAGAATATGTATGTTAAATATTGATCTATATAATATACATTAAGATATGTCATTTTTAAGGCGTATATTTTTTCTTTTATTCAAAATAAAATTTTAACATAAAAAATATGGGTGTGTGCAAGAAATTGAGTCCATTGTTTGGTCACAAAGTGGAAGTAGTTTCCATGATTTTCAAAATTTGTTACATTTGATATTAAAATTTGAAGCACTTAGAAATGGAATCTTAAAAAACTTCACTAATCATAAAATGTAGTATTTGGAGTCTAGTTTCCAAATATATAATTTATTTGAATACCTAGATGATACAAATTAATTTTCAATAGCATTTCTATAAACCACTACTTAAAAGACTTTTTTTTTACCATACCATGCACGAGTACATCATCCATAGTTTGACCTAAATAATCGTATTTTTCTAAATCCTTTTGGGAAAATATTTTTAACTCACTAAAGCACATTTGTTGGTGTTGAGAAGATACAAAACCACAGAAGTCCAAAAGATCTTTGCAAGCAAATAACCTATTACAAGGAGAAACAAAGAGAAGCAACAAAAGAAATGCTCAAGAATGTGGAGCAATGTATTCACCTGAAAATGTAAAAAGAATAATGATACAAAAGATAGTTTTCAACCATATATAGATGAAAACCCTAAAAAAGGAAAACCCTAGGCTTGCACAATAATAATTAATAAAGTAATTAATTATTATGTACCTAATGTTAGCTTAAGTGAAAAAGAGTTAAAAGGAAACTTTACGTAATTAAACAAATATTGTTTAATTAATAAAGTAAATGTCCAATTACTCTAACACCCCCCCTTAAGATAGACATAGGGAGAAGCTAAAACCTAGAAGAAGCTACTAAAAGCAAAAGCAATGGGTCCCGGCAACAAGGCCAGATCAGGTACCCAAGTACAATGAAATCTCTATGAAACGGAGAAAAGGAGAAAACCCAGTGGGAAAAACTCCTCTCCAAAAAGAGATAGAACAACATGCTGAAAGAAACATGAAGGAAGGAAGGCCTCATAAAGACCCCCCAAGGACAACTTCCTTCACCCCAAGCATAGAGTGCAACTGAAGATAGCGCAGAGATGCAAAAGGTTTTGTGAAGATGTCTGCAACCTGCTCGGCAGTGGGAACATACTCCAAGATGAGAGAACCATCCTGAATCAACTGTCTGATGAAATGCATATGAAGCTCAATGTGCTTCGTCTGCTGATGCTCCACCAGGTTGCACGAAATGTGTATAGCACTCTGATTGTCACACCAAAGAATAGTGGGACTATCAGGAGGAAAACCAAACTCAGTCATCAACTGACGAAGCCATAAAATCTCATGACTAGCGAGCACAGCAGCTCAGTACTCAGCCTTTGTAGATGATAATGCATGAGCAGTCTACTTCTTGCACAACCATGTGATAGGACCAGAGCCAAGACAAAAAACAAAGCTAGAAGTAGACTTCCGATCATTGACATCACCAGCCCAATCTGAGTCAGTGTAGCCAACAATGTGAGGATCCCCTAATGTGTAGTGAATGCCATATGAAGTGGTGCCCGGAATGTACCTCAAAATACGCTTGGTAGCTTGCCAATGACTCTCATGAGGATCATGTGAGAATCGAGAGACAAGACCAACCACAAAGGAAAGATCAGGACGAGTATGAGTCAGGTACAACAAACTGCCAACCAACTGCCTGTAAAGTGTAGCATCTACTGAAGGAGTGGGGCAAGTAGTAGTCAAAACAACCCCTGACTGAAAAGGTGTGGGGGAAGGCTTGCAATCAAGCATGCCAAAGCGCTGAAGCATATCAAAAGAATACTTCTGCTGGTAAATGGAGATCCCCTCTGAAGACTGAATCACCTGAAGACCAAGGAAATAGTGCAGAAGGCCAAGATCGGTCATCTCAAGCTGCTCCATCAAGGCTAGCTGAGAATGCTGAATCATGGAGGATGAGCTACCTGTGATGAGAAGATCATCAAAATATAGCATAAGAATTAGGATCTCACCCTCAAGATGCTAAATATAGACCGTGTGATCAAAATAACAACGAGTGAAACTAGTGGAGAGCAAAAAAGAGCCCATATTCTCATACCAAGCCCGAGGGGCTTGTTTGAGACCATATAATGAACGTTGAAGTCTGCAAACCAGAGAAGAATCATGAACAAATCCCTGAGGCTACTCCATATAGATCTCCTCCTGTAGGTCACCATGTAAGAAGGCACACTTCACATCCATCTGAAAAATGAGCCATCCTCTAGAAGCTGCAAGTGATAATACAAAGCGAATAGAATTCATCTTGGTGATAGGGGCAAATGTCTCGGAGTAATCAATACCCTTAACCTGTGAGAAACCCTTCACAATAAGACGTGCTTTGTACTTATCAATAGAACCATCAGCAGCATACTTGGTGTGATACAACCATCGGTACCGAACCATCTTTCTGCCCTTAGGAAGAGGACAAAGATCCCATGTATTATTCCTCATCAAAGAAGAATACTCCTCCTCCATAGCACAATCCCACTCAGGGTGACCTATCGCCTCTGAAAATCTCTGAGGATCCTCTGAAAGAGCATGAGTCAAAAGACTAGAACCCGTAGTATGAGAACGAGTGCGACGAGTGTTTGAAGGATCACCGGCCATAGATCCTGCTGCCTCAATAGTAAAGCGAGCCCATTTGGGCCTCTGAGGTGGAACAAGTGGAGGTGGAGATGGGGGATCATCAATATCCTCATTAGAATCCTCAAAATAATCCTGAAGAGCTATAGTGGGTGGAGTAGGTAGTGAAGTGGACACTGGAGATAGGGTATCAACTAGAGGAAGGCACTCATCAAACTGAACATCCCGTCGAAACAAGACCTCTCTGGAATCAGGATCAAATAACCTGTACGCCTTAACATCCTCACAGTAGCCGACAAATATGAGGGGTCGAATCTTCCACTCCATAGCCCTCCTCTGAGCATCAAGAATAAAAGCCCATGCCTCACTACCAAATACTCGAAATGATGAAATATCAGGCTTGTCATGAGACCAAGCCTCCTCAGGAGTCATATGTCGAATCGCCTTGTGAGGCATCCAATTCTGAATATAGTTGGCACAATTGACTACCTCATCCCAAAAAGATGAATCCATGGACCTGGACTGAATCATACAATTATCCATCTCCCGTAAAGATCTGTTCTTTCACTCAGTGATACCATTCTGTTGAGGGGTGTAGGGAACAAAAAACTGATGCTGTAAACCATGCTTAGTGCAAAAATCTCTGAAGGTCTGATTTACATACTCCCCCCCATTATCTGTACGTATCCGCCAGATAGAAAGACCAGACTGCTTCTCTACAAATGTCTTGAAGACACAAAAGGAATCAAAGACATCAGACTTGTACTTAAGAAAGTACAACCATGTGCATCTGGAGAAGTCATCAATAAATGTGAGTACATACTTGTCCCTTGAAAAAGGAGTGGGAAATGACATGAGGTCACTATGAATCAACTCCAAGGGTGCCAAAGCATGAGTGGTACTTCCCTTCGGAAAGGGATCCCTATGATGCTTGCCAAGCACACAACCATGACAAACACCATCAGTGCAAGAAATCCATGGAAGACCAAGAACAAGTGACTGTGTACTCATCTGCTGAAGATATCTGTAATTGACATGGCCCAAACGCTCATGCCAAAGCTGACTCACTAAATTTGCATGTGCTATAAGAGATGAACCTGTACCCTCAGAAGGCGTAAATCCATCAAATCTGTAAAGACGAGATACAGTATCAACACTACCAGTAGCCACAACCAAATTAGAATCATGGAGGTCCCGAATAACCACATCATGTGGTGAGAACTCAACTGTCTTACCAGAGCCAGTGTGGCAAATCTGATAAATGGACAAGACGTTCATCGAAATGTCAGGAACAACCAAAACATCCTGTAGAGTGCCTCCATCCAAAGAGACGGAACTTGAACCCAAGACGAAAAGCTGTGAAGAGTCACCCACTGCAATCTGTGAAGTACCACAGGAGGTAAGAGAAGTGACTAACTGCTGAGTGTGAGTCATATGGTGAGAAGCACCAGAGTCTAAAATCCAAGTGGACCCATTGGTCGATGCACGTGTAGTGAGAGCATGACCCTTCCCTGTGGTGGAAGAAGAAGACTGAGGTGAGGAGATGTGTTGCTGCTGCATGGCCTCCTCTAAAGCCTCTAATCATTTCCAACACCTGGAAACTAGATGACCTTGCTTGCCATAGAAACTGCAAGTGTCTCCTAATTTCTCCTTAGTCTTGGAGGAAGACTCACCAGACTTCGAAGATTTCCCATGTTTTGGATTAAATGGTAGTTTAGAATCAGACTTAGGAGGTGGTTTGGAGGAATGCTCACTACCTGCAAAATCTTTCTTGGGCCTCAGTTTTTTCTTTTGTTTCCCCTTCGGTGACTGAGCAACCAATGCTTTGCTCTTTGAACCTGAGAGCATATCCATCTGAGAAAGGTGAGACTGTTCCCAAGACAATCGCTCACAAAATAAGTCAAAGGAAGGCATGGTAAAACTGGCACCCAAACCATCAATGGTGGAGTAGAAGGAGGAAGCAAATATCTGAAATGGACCATGAAGCTTCGAAAGAATCAAGGAAATGCACTCTATGTCTGTCTTGTTTTTTCCACAACCCTATAAAATAGTACAGATAGTTTTGAACTGGTTCAAAAAATCCTCGATAGTGGGAAATGAATCAGGTAACAATGAAGTCAGCTTTGCCTCAATCTGTAATGCGTGGAACTCATTAATGGCCCCAAAAAGTGTCTCAAACTTCAGCCACATGGCTCGAGGAGTGAGCAAAGCATCAAGGTGAAACAAAAGACTGTCTAAAACATGCATGCATAACAAACCCATAGCCTTATCCATCTTGTTCTTGTGCTACATAATCTCAAAAGGATGTTGCAACTGAGGCTGAACCTCATCTAAACAAGACCATAACCCTCGTGACCTAAGTAGCCTCATCATACGAGACTTCCTAGTGTGATAGTTATGTGATGTGAGTAGCTCAACTGAAGAGTCTGCCATCAAACCCTGCACCTGTACCTACTTGTGTTTTTTATTATTATGTGATCTTTCAGAATAGACGAAAGATGCAGAAGGGTTTGTATTTTTGAGAGTTTTGGTGTTCTGGTTTTCTGATATAAATGACAGAAAGCAAGAGAAAAAAACACCCCCCACAAAAGATAAACCCAAACCCTAGTACAAACTGAGAAGAAGGAAGCAATGCATAAGCAAAAAATACTTCAAGACAAATTCTCATGTACCTGGTGAAAATTCTGAGAAAATAGATCACATCATTGAATAGAGCATGTTGAGAGCTTTCCAACGCCTATTCAAGTTTGAAAAACGGAGTCCGTTTGCATCTTCTATGACCCTGAAAGTGAAGAAAGAAGACCTCACTTTGACTGGTAAAAAATATCTAGACTGGTAAAAAAATTAAAAATATTTCTATACCATTAGATTGGTGCCATTCTCATCTTTCCAATGCATCTTCCTGTTCAAAAAACGGAGCTAGGATGCCCAAGTCATGCCCATTTGACCAAAAATGACATAATAGGGGGTTGGAGTGAAAACATTAGCCCTCAAGGCCTTAAAATCCGGCGGTCAGTGGCATGTAGGCTGCGCTCGGGCAGAGCAGACGAGGTGGCGGGCCGACAGAGGTGGCGGTGGCCACTTGGCCGTGGCCGGTGGTAGCCGCCGGTGGCAGTGGCCGGGCGGTGGCCATCGGGCAGAGCTCTGGTGGTGCGGTGGTTTAATACTGGCCTTGCAAAAAAATCAAAGAAAATGATTTTTTTTAATTTTTTTTCGATTTTTCCATTTTTTTGTGCAATTTTTGCTCCGTACGGCCTTAGGGCAAAAAAATTTTGCCTTCCAAATTGACTGTAACCAAAATTGATGATTTGACAGTCGATTTAGGGGTTTTTGGGTGCTACAAATCCAATGGCACTATCCATTTGAGCCCAAAGTGAACCCAAAAAATGAAGTATGCTGAATCCACCCCAAAAAAACTTTAGAACCCTAGATTTGCTTCCAATGCAAAATCTCAAAACAAGAACAAGCAGCTGCAAATCTGAAGCTCTGATACCATGTTGGAGTTGAGAAGATACAACACCATAGAAGTCCAAAAGATCTTTGCAAGCAAATAACCTGTTACAAGGAGAAACAAAGAGAAGCAACAAAAGAAATGCTCAAGAATGTGGAGCAATGTATTCACCTGAAAATGTAAAAAGAATAATGATACAAAAGATAGTTTTCAATTATATATAGATGAAAAACCTAAAAAGGGAAAACCCTAGGCTTGCACAATAATAATTAATAAAGTAATTAATTATTATGTACCTAATGTTAGCTTAAGTGAAAAAGAGTTAAAAGGAAACTTTACGTAATTAAACAAATATTGTTTAATTAATAAAGTAAATGTCCAATTACTCTAACAACATTTTTGATATTTTTTTGTAATTTTTTATTGAATATTTATGATAAATTTTTTAAATAAAATTTTGAATAAAATTTTGACCTAATTGACTAAAACACAATTTTATGCAATCTACTATGTAAAATGTAAGCAATATTTTTAGATTTTTATGAGTTTTAAATGATGAAAATATGTAAGATCTAACCCTAAATGAAGAATGCAAACACAATGATGTAAAATCTAGATCTAGGGTTTCAAGGATCTCCAAATCAGAAAAAGTATAATGTACAATGTTGGTTTCACCAAAATGAAATGTGGGGAAAAGGGGTTCCTAAATAGGACTTTAAAGATCCACAATAAGTGTCTTTCCCTAGAGGCATTTCATTAGGAATAGATCACAAGGTATAATTATTGAATTTCAACCTCAATGGTGACTCAACTAGACTTGGATTTCAATCCTTTAAGACAATACGGCAGATTTGAAACCTAATTTAATGATTTGAAATGTTCAAACTAAATGCAAAATAAGGCCTAGATGATAAAATGAAAGATTTTGAAGATTAAAAAATCAAATTGATAATTTTTAGGCAGATCTGAGCAGGGTTTGGACACATGTACTTGGCATAAAAAGTTGATTTTGAGCAATGTTGGAAGATAGGTTCACCCAGGGGTGAATGGGTCCTGGTTAGGGCTTCCAAAAATACTTTTTGCAGTCCTCTAAAGTAAGATATGAGATGTTTTGTATATGTTTCACTATCTAAAAGCTAGAAATAAATTTTGTACTTGAGTTTCTATGATTTAACAATAATCAATGCAAGAAATTCAAAAATGTAAAATTTCTCTTTAAGATCTTCAAACCTTCTTCAACCTATAATCTACAAATACATAAAGAGGAAGAATTTGTTATTTGTTCGGAGGTTTGCCTTTGTCAAACTCCCAAGTTTGGTGATTAAACCTTGGTAAACTAATAATGACAATGGAAGCAAATAATGAATGAAACAATACTTGCTTGCAACTCACAAACCTTTAATGGTTGTCCATATAGGATAGAAGTCAAACACATCACTCCAAGGACTGATCTTGATTTGATTGATAAATTGGACACTTGAAAATCCTTGGATGCTTTAGGATCAACAATGCATAGTAGCCTTCACAAGATAACATGAATGCACATGAAATTTGACATGATGATTAGGATATTGATTGCTGCAAAAACTTACTGATATACTTTTTCTCTTGAATTTTCTTAAAAATGAGATTTTCTCACATGAAGTATTGATAATCTTGCTTAATTCTTCTTAGATTTTAAATGATAAAAAGACTATGTATTTATAGGTGTTTATCTTGTTGAACATTCAGAATACTGAGAGGGGGTGAATCAATATACTATAAAAATTTTGAGCACAACTTGTCCAATCACTAAAACATATTAAAAGAAATAAAAAATGAAACCATGAATCATCCACAAAATCACAAGACACATAAAAACATAGATTTTTACATGGAAAACCCAAAATGGGAAAAACCAAGGTGAGGATTAGCTCACAATATATTACATTTGGGTATAGTATATTACAGGGGCTCACTGCTAAGACACACTATCCTTATAAGGCTCACAACTAGAGTTTAAATACAATACAATAATGGCTCACTACCAAAGTACGAACTAATACAAAGTGCACCTTTCTTGTGTTGTATTTCAGTTCCTTTAAAGCTTTGAATACAAAGTACTGCTTTGCTTAGTAGTCGCTTAACAAATCTACACTTATTATGATCTCTCACTAGTGAATTTGCATGATCGCATTATATGAGACCACTCACACCTGATATATCATTCATGCTCACTCATCTCACTTTTCAACTCCAAAATATCTCATATATACCCAATCACATTTGCATACATAAATTAGGTTGGCCTAATTAGATGTAAAAAAAAGCAATCCATAATAGCTTTTGTTGGCACCACACATGATTCAAAATCATCTTCATGTCCAAGAAAAATGTGCAATACTTAATTTAGGTTGGCATGGATCTAAAATAGATCTAACTAGCATCCACAATGTATATTTAATCTTCTCAACATATATCATGTATTAGGTCAGCTAGGAATTAGACCTAATCACAAAAACTTCCAATCATACATACGCTTCCCAATACACACTTCCAAATTTTATCTTTCTTTATTTTTTTATTTTTCCAACATTAGTGAGACTAACTTTAGAACCATAACATAGAAATATTCTTCTCAAGGAAATGCAAAATCTCCCACACTGATATACTGAATAAAGAGATGATAGTGATATATAGAGTTGAACTCTGTCAATGATATCTTCTAGTCCACTTCACAAAAAATTCTTGAAATATTGAATATAGTTGTATAAGCCAGTCATAATGATATGGTTAAAATCTCATAGATATACCTCTTCTTGTGGTGAAGTGTAGACCCAAAAACTGATGCACTAAAATAGAACATCTTCAAAAGAGAACACTTATCCAAGTTCCTAATATATCAAATTTTTTGGTATAGTTAGTACTATACAACTGATACAAAAAGCACTTTCCCACAATTTTGACATCAATGAAAACACTAGGTCAATAGAATCAACCAATGTATGTATACTTCATGCTCATGTTACCAAACTGCATCAACCATGACAAACTTCCAAAATTCCAACAATATCCCCCTTTGGCATTGATGGCACCATGCATATCAAAAAAACATTTTACATGCCATGAATCAAAATTTTATCTCCTCCTAAAATTATCTCCCCCTTTCATAATTATT
>CM021105.1:417622681-417658666 GCA_007115665.2 Sequoiadendron giganteum
TTACCATACCATGCACGAGTACATCATCCATAGTTTGACCTAAATAATCGTATTTTTCTAAATCCTTTTGGGAAAATATTTTTAACTCACTAAAGCACATTTGTTGGTGTTGAGAAGATACAAAACCACAGAAGTCCAAAAGATCTTTGCAAGCAAATAACCTATTACAAGGAGAAACAAAGAGAAGCAACAAAAGAAATGCTCAAGAATGTGGAGCAATGTATTCACCTGAAAATGTAAAAAGAATAATGATACAAAAGATAGTTTTCAACCATATATAGATGAAAACCCTAAAAAAGGAAAACCCTAGGCTTGCACAATAATAATTAATAAAGTAATTAATTATTATGTACCTAATGTTAGCTTAAGTGAAAAAGAGTTAAAAGGAAACTTTATGTAATTAAACAAAAATTGTTTAATTAATAAAGTAAATGTCCAATTACTCTAACACCCCCCCTTAAGATAGACATAGGGAGAAGTTAAAACCTAGAAGAAGCTACTGAAAGCAAAAGAAATGGGTCCCGACAACAAGGCCAGATCAGGTACCCAAGTATAATGAAATCTCGATGAAACGGAGAAAGGGAGAAAACCCAGTGGGAAAAACTCCTCTCCAAAAAGAGATAGAACAACATGCTGAAAGAAACATGAAGGAAGCAAGGAAGGAAGGAAGGCCTCATAAAGACCCCCCAAGGACAACTTCCTTCACCCCAAGCATAGAGTGCAACTAAAGATAGCGCGGAGATGCAAAAGGTTTCGTGAAGATGTCTGCAACTCGCTCGGCGGTGGGAACATACTCCAAGATGAGAGAACCATCCTGAATCAACTATCTGATGAAATGCATATGAAGCTCAATGTGCTTCGTCTGCTGATGCTCCACCGGGTTGCACGAAATGTGTATAGCACTCTGATTGTCACACCAAAGAATAGTGGGACTATGAGGAGGAAAACCAAACTCAGTCATCAACTGACGAAGCCATAAAATCTCCTGACTAGCGAGCACATCAGCTCGGTACTCAGACTCTATAGATGATAATGCATGAGCAGTCTGCTTCTTGCACAACCATGTGATAGGACCAGAGCCAAGAAAAAAAACAAAGCCAGAAGTAGACTTCCGATCATTGACATCACCAGCCCAATCTGAGTCAATGTAGCCAACAATGTGAGGATCCCCTAATGTGTAGTGAATGCCATATGAAGTGGTGCCCTGAATGTACCTCAAAATATGCTTGGCAGCTTGCCAATGACTCTCATGAGGATCATGTGAGAATCAAGAGACAAGACCAACCGCAAAGGAAAGATCAGGACGAGTGTGAGTCAGGTACAACAAACTGCCAACCAATTGCCTGTAAAGTGTAGCATCTACTGAAGGGGTGGGGAAAGTAGTAGTCAAAACAACCCCTGACTGAAAAGGTGTGGGGGCAGGCTTGCAATCAAGCATGCCAAAGCGCTGAAGCATATCAAAAGAATACTTCTGCTGGTAAATGGAGATCCCCTCTGAAGACTGAATCACCTGAAGACCAAGGAAATAGTGCAGAAGGCCAAGATCGGTCATCTCAAGCTGCTCCATCAAGGCTAGCTGAGAATGCTGAATCATGGAGGATGAGCTACCTGTGATGAGAAGATCATCAAAATATAGCATAAGAATTAGGATCTCACCCTCAAGATGCTAAATATAGACCGTGTGATCAAAATAACAACGAGTGAAACTAGTGGAGAGCAAAAAAGAGCCCATATTCTCATACCAAGCCCGAGGGGCTTGTTTGAGACCATATAATGAACGTTGAAGTCTGCAAACCAGAGAAGAATCATGAACAAATCCCTGAGGCTACTCCATATAGATCTCCTCCTGTAGGTCACCATGTAAGAAGGCACACTTCACATCCATCTGAAAAATGAGCCATCCTCTAGAAGCTGCAAGTGATAATACAAAGCGAATAGAATTCATCTTGGTGATAGGGGCAAATGTCTCGGAGTAATCAATACCCTTAACCTGTGAGAAACCCTTCACAATAAGACGTGCTTTGTACTTATCAATAGAACCATCAGCAGCATACTTGGTGTGATACAACCATCGGTACCGAACCATCTTTCTGCCCTTAGGAAGAGGACAAAGATCCCATGTATTATTCCTCATCAAAGAAGAATACTCCTCCTCCATAGCACAATCCCACTCAGGGTGACCTATCGCCTCTGAAAATCTCTGAGGATCCTCTGAAAGAGCATGAGTCAAAAGACTAGAACCCGTAGTATGAGAACGAGTGCGACGAGTGTTTGAAGGATCACCGGCCATAGATCCTGCTGCCTCAATAGTAAAGCGAGCCCATTTGGGCCTCTGAGGTGGAACAAGTGGAGGTGGAGATGGGGGATCATCAATATCCTCATTAGAATCCTCAAAATAATCCTGAAGAGCTATAGTGGGTGGAGTAGGTAGTGAAGTGGACACTGGAGATAGGGTATCAACTAGAGGAAGGCACTCATCAAACTGAACATCCCGTCGAAACAAGACCTCTCTGGAATCAGGATCAAATAACCTGTACGCCTTAACATCCTCACAGTAGCCGACAAATATGAGGGGTCGAATCTTCCACTCCATAGCCCTCCTCTGAGCATCAAGAATAAAAGCCCATGCCTCACTACCAAATACTCGAAATGATGAAATATCAGGCTTGTCATGAGACCAAGCCTCCTCAGGAGTCATATGTCGAATCGCCTTGTGAGGCATCCAATTCTGAATATAGTTGGCACAATTGACTACCTCATCCCAAAAAGATGAATCCATGGACCTGGACTGAATCATACAATTATCCATCTCCCGTAAAGATCTGTTCTTTCACTCAGTGATACCATTCTGTTGAGGGGTGTAGGGAACAAAAAACTGATGCTGTAAACCATGCTTAGTGCAAAAATCTCTGAAGGTCTGATTTACATACTCCCCCCCATTATCTGTACGTATCCGCCAGATAGAAAGACCAGACTGCTTCTCTACAAATGTCTTGAAGACACAAAAGGAATCAAAGACATCAGACTTGTACTTAAGAAAGTACAACCATGTGCATCTGGAGAAGTCATCAATAAATGTGAGTACATACTTGTCCCTTGAAAAAGGAGTGGGAAATGACATGAGGTCACTATGAATCAACTCCAAGGGTGCCAAAGCATGAGTGGTACTTCCCTTCGGAAAGGGATCCCTATGATGCTTGCCAAGCACACAACCATGACAAACACCATCAGTGCAAGAAATCCATGGAAGACCAAGAACAAGTGACTGTGTACTCATCTGCTGAAGATATCTGTAATTGACATGGCCCAAACGCTCATGCCAAAGCTGACTCACTAAATTTGCATGTGCTATAAGAGATGAACCTGTACCCTCAGAAGGCGTAAATCCATCAAATCTGTAAAGACGAGATACAGTATCAACACTACCAGTAGCCACAACCAAATTAGAATCATGGAGGTCCCGAATAACCACATCATGTGGTGAGAACTCAACTGTCTTACCAGAGCCAGTGTGGCAAATCTGATAAATGGACAAGACGTTCATCGAAATGTCAGGAACAACCAAAACATCCTGTAGAGTGCCTCCATCCAAAGAGACGGAACTTGAACCCAAGACGAAAAGCTGTGAAGAGTCACCCACTGCAATCTGTGAAGTACCACAGGAGGTAAGAGAAGTGACTAACTGCTGAGTGTGAGTCATATGGTGAGAAGCACCAGAGTCTAAAATCCAAGTGGACCCATTGGTCGATGCACGTGTAGTGAGAGCATGACCCTTCCCTGTGGTGGAAGAAGAAGACTGAGGTGAGGAGATGTGTTGCTGCTGCATGGCCTCCTCTAAAGCCTCTAATCATTTCCAACACCTGGAAACTAGATGACCTTGCTTGCCATAGAAACTGCAAGTGTCTCCTAATTTCTCCTTAGTCTTGGAGGAAGACTCACCAGACTTCGAAGATTTCCCATGTTTTGGATTAAATGGTAGTTTAGAATCAGACTTAGGAGGTGGTTTGGAGGAATGCTCACTACCTGCAAAATCTTTCTTGGGCCTCAGTTTTTTCTTTTGTTTCCCCTTCGGTGACTGAGCAACCAATGCTTTGCTCTTTGAACCTGAGAGCATATCCATCTGAGAAAGGTGAGACTGTTCCCAAGACAATCGCTCACAAAATAAGTCAAAGGAAGGCATGGTAAAACTGGCACCCAAACCATCAATGGTGGAGTAGAAGGAGGAAGCAAATATCTGAAATGGACCATGAAGCTTCGAAAGAATCAAGGAAATGCACTCTATGTCTGTCTTGTTTTTTCCACAACCCTATAAAATAGTACAGATAGTTTTGAACTGGTTCAAAAAATCCTCGATAGTGGGAAATGAATCAGGTAACAATGAAGTCAGCTTTGCCTCAATCTGTAATGCGTGGAACTCATTAACGGCCCCAAAAAGTGTCTCAAACTTCAGCCACATGGCTCGAGGAGTGAGCAAAGCATCAAGGTGAAACAAAAGACTGTCTAAAACATGCATGCATAACAAACCCATAGCCTCATCCATCTTGTTCCTGTGCTGCATAATCTCAAAAGGACGCTGCAACTGAGGTTGAACCTCATCTAAACAAGACCATAACCCTCATGACCTGAGTAGCCTCATCATACGAGACTTCCAAGTGTGATAGTTATGTGATGTGAGTAGCTCAACTGAAGAGTCTGCCATGAAACCCTGCACCTGTACCTGCTTGTGTTTTTTATTATTATGTGATCTTTTAGAATAGACAGAAGATGCAGAAGGGTTTGTATTTTTGAGAGTTTTGGTGTTTTGGTTTTCTGATATAAATGACAAAAGCAAGAGAAAAAACACCCCCCACAAAAGATAAACCCAAACCCTAGTACAAACTGAGAAGAAGGAAGCAATGCATAAGCAAAAAATACTTCAAGACAAATTCTCATGTACCTGGTGAAAATTCTGATAAAATAGATCACATCACTGAATAGAGCATGTTGAGAGCTTTCCAACGCCTATTCAAGTTTGAAAAACGGAGTCTGTTTGCATCTTCTATGACCCCGGAAGTGAAGAAAGAAGACCTCACTTTGACTGGTAAAAAATATCCAGACTGGTAAAAAAATTAAAAATATTTCTATACCATCAGATTGGTGCCATTCTCAGCTTTCCAACGCATCTTCCTATTCAAAAACGGAGCTAGGATGCCCAAGTTATGCCCATTTGACCAAAAATGACATAATAGGGGGTTGGAGAGAAAAAATTAGCCCTCAAGGGCTTAAAATTCGGCGGCCCCAGGGCACATGGTGGACCGGGGGTAGGCACGTAAGAGGTGGCAGTGTGCAGCGGCGCGGCGGTGGCGGTAGGTGCGCTCGGGTGGAGCAGACCGGGTGGCGGGCCGGTAGGGGCGGCGGTGGCCGCTTGGCCGCGGTCGGTGGTAGCCGCCAGTGGCGGTGGCCGCCAGGCGGCGCGGCAGTTTATACTGGCCGCACAAAATAAACCAAAAAATTTTTTTTTATTTTTTTGATTTTTGTGTGATTTTTGCTCCGTACGGCCCTAGGGCAAAAAAAATTTTGCCTTCCAAATTGACTGTAACCAAAATCGATGATTTGACAGTCGATTTAGGGGTTTTTGGGTGCTACAAATCCAATGGCACTGTCCATTTGAGCCCAAAGTGAACCCAAAAAATGGAGTATGCTGAATCCACCCAAAAAAAACTTAGAACCCTAGATTTGCTTCCAATGCAAAATCTCAAAACAAGAACAAGTAGCTGCAAATCTGAAGCTCTGATACCATGTTGGAGTTGAGAAGATACAACACCATAGAAGTCCAAAAGATCTTTGCAAGCAAATAACCTGTTACAAGGAGAAACAAAGAGAAGCAACAAAAGAAATGCTCAAGAATGTGGAGCAATGTATTCACCTGAAAATGTAAAAAGAATAATGATACAAAAGATAGTTTTCAATTATATATAGATGAAAAACCTAAAAAGGGAAAACCCTAGGCTTGCACAATAATAATTAATAAAGTAATTAATTATTATGTACCTAATGTTAGCTTAAGTGAAAAAGAGTTAAAAGGAAACTTTACGTAATTAAACAAATATTGTTTAATTAATAAAGTAAATGTCCAATTACTCTAACAACATTTTTGATATTTTTTTGTAATTTTTTATTGAATATTTATGATAAATTTTTTAAATAAAATTTTGAATAAAATTTTGACCTAATTGACTAAAACACAATTTTATGCAATCTACTATGTAAAATGTAAGCAATATTTTTAGATTTTTATGAGTTTTAAATGATGAAAATATGTAAGATCTAACCCTAAATGAAGAATGCAAACACAATGATGTAAAATCTAGATCTAGGGTTTCAAGGATCTCCAAATCAGAAAAAGTATAATGTACAATGTTGGTTTCACCAAAATGAAATGTGGGGAAAAGGGGTTCCTAAATAGGACTTTAAAGATCCACAATAAGTGTCTTTCCCTAGAGGCATTTCATTAGGAATAGATCACAAGGTATAATTATTGAATTTCAACCTCAATGGTGACTCAACTAGACTTGGATTTCAATCCTTTAAGACAATACGGCAGATTTGAAACCTAATTTAATGATTTGAAATGTTCAAACTAAATGCAAAATAAGGCCTAGATGATAAAATGAAAGATTTTGAAGATTAAAAAATCAAATTGATAATTTTTAGGCAGATCTGAGCAGGGTTTGGACACATGTACTTGGCATAAAAAGTTGATTTTGAGCAATGTTGGAAGATAGGTTCACCCAGGGGTGAATGGGTCCTGGTTAGGGCTTCCAAAAATACTTTTTGCAGTCCTCTAAAGTAAGATATGAGATGTTTTGTATATGTTTCACTATCTAAAAGCTAGAAATAAATTTTGTACTTGAGTTTCTATGATTTAACAATAATCAATGCAAGAAATTCAAAAATGTAAAATTTCTCTTTAAGATCTTCAAACCTTCTTCAACCTATAATCTACAAATACATAAAGAGGAAGAATTTGTTATTTGTTCGGAGGTTTGCCTTTGTCAAACTCCCAAGTTTGGTGATTAAACCTTGGTAAACTAATAATGACAATGGAAGCAAATAATGAATGAAACAATACTTGCTTGCAACTCACAAACCTTTAATGGTTGTCCATATAGGATAGAAGTCAAACACATCACTCCAAGGACTGATCTTGATTTGATTGATAAATTGGACACTTGAAAATCCTTGGATGCTTTAGGATCAACAATGCATAGTAGCCTTCACAAGATAACATGAATGCACATGAAATTTGACATGATGATTAGGATATTGATTGCTGCAAAAACTTACTGATATACTTTTTCTCTTGAATTTTCTTAAAAATGAGATTTTCTCACATGAAGTATTGATAATCTTGCTTAATTCTTCTTAGATTTTAAATGATAAAAAGACTATGTATTTATAGGTGTTTATCTTGTTGAACATTCAGAATACTGAGAGGGGGTGAATCAATATACTATAAAAATTTTGAGCACAACTTGTCCAATCACTAAAACATATTAAAAGAAATAAAAAATGAAACCATGAATCATCCACAAAATCACAAGACACATAAAAACATAGATTTTTACATGGAAAACCCAAAATGGGAAAAACCAAGGTGAGGATTAGCTCACAATATATTACATTTGGGTATAGTATATTACAGGGGCTCACTGCTAAGACACACTATCCTTATAAGGCTCACAACTAGAGTTTAAATACAATACAATAATGGCTCACTACCAAAGTACGAACTAATACAAAGTGCACCTTTCTTGTGTTGTATTTCAGTTCCTTTAAAGCTTTGAATACAAAGTACTGCTTTGCTTAGTAGTCGCTTAACAAATCTACACTTATTATGATCTCTCACTAGTGAATTTGCATGATCGCATTATATGAGACCACTCACACCTGATATATCATTCATGCTCACTCATCTCACTTTTCAACTCCAAAATATCTCATATATACCCAATCACATTTGCATACATAAATTAGGTTGGCCTAATTAGATGTAAAAAAAAGCAATCCATAATAGCTTTTGTTGGCACCACACATGATTCAAAATCATCTTCATGTCCAAGAAAAATGTGCAATACTTAATTTAGGTTGGCATGGATCTAAAATAGATCTAACTAGCATCCACAATGTATATTTAATCTTCTCAACATATATCATGTATTAGGTCAGCTAGGAATTAGACCTAATCACAAAAACTTCCAATCATACATACGCTTCCCAATACACACTTCCAAATTTTATCTTTCTTTATTTTTTTATTTTTCCAACATTAGTGAGACTAACTTTAGAACCATAACATAGAAATATTCTTCTCAAGGAAATGCAAAATCTCCCACACTGATATACTGAATAAAGAGATGATAGTGATATATAGAGTTGAACTCTGTCAATGATATCTTCTAGTCCACTTCACAAAAAATTCTTGAAATATTGAATATAGTTGTATAAGCCAGTCATAATGATATGGTTAAAATCTCATAGATATACCTCTTCTTGTGGTGAAGTGTAGACCCAAAAACTGATGCACTAAAATAGAACATCTTCAAAAGAGAACACTTATCCAAGTTCCTAATATATCAAATTTTTTGGTATAGTTAGTACTATACAACTGATACAAAAAGCACTTTCCCACAATTTTGACATCAATGAAAACACTAGGTCAATAGAATCAACCAATGTATGTATACTTCATGCTCATGTTACCAAACTGCATCAACCATGACAAACTTCCAAAATTCCAACAATATCCCCCTTTGGCATTGATGGCACCATGCATATCAAAAAAACATTTTACATGCCATGAATCAAAATTTTATCTCCTCCTAAAATTATCTCCCCCTTTCATAATTATTAAACTTGACTTTCCAAAAAGGTTTTCCAATCATCCAAAAAGTAATTATCACTTTCCAAGCATATTAACGAAATTTTTTTTCTTTCCACTATCACTTCCCCTTTGACATCGATGGAAAAGGTCATGCAGGGGCCTAGTATGCTTCCCTTGGATATATAAATTATGTATGCATCTTCTTCAAAAAAAAATTATAAAGGAAAGAAATGTCAACCCGAAGATGTAGATCCTTTAAGTTTCTTTAGAGTATCCTCCCAAGTAGATTTTCCTTTTTCCCAATAAATTTTTGTATCTACAAGAGTCCTACATAGTAGTTCAAGCTTTGTTAGAGACTCTTTTCCTTCTTCCATAGTGTTGGGGTTGAGGTTTATTTCTGACAGATTATCAACGTTGGCAAGGGCACTGGATAGAGGAGTGTGTTTCATCTTTACTAAGTCCCTTAGTGCCACATATTGTTTGATTGTCTTTATCCTTTGATTCTATAGAGAAAATAAATTATCATGTACTTGCATAATGTATGACCACTTTTGATTATTCCTATCACTTGCTAAATCATAAACATATGCATGAGTGCATATTTGAAATTCAATCTGATTCATTTCATCCTTTGTATTTTGTGTGCAGTTGTGCCACTTCAGGCAATATGATATCAATTTTTGTGCTTCTTCTTCATAAAATTGAACATCCTTCAATCCCTTCAAGGTTTTGTGATGTGCATCTACACATTTCTTTTTGATATCTTCAAAATTTTCCTCTACGGTCCTTACTTCTTACTCATTTCTAGTTTTTTCTTTTAGTTTGGAGATGTATGCTTTCAACAAATCAACCATATCTTTGAGATTTTCTATAGTAGACACCAATGTATTAATGCTTGCACTGGGGATTACCTCTTGTAAGACTTTTATAGCTTGATTCATTTCATGTTCACTTCATTTTTCATGCTCATGTTGGGCCACATCAGTCTGAAATATTCCTTGTTATGTAGCATTCTACTTAATCTCAACCAGAGGAATAACAATGCTTTTCCTTTTCTTACCCATCCTCCTAGAATTGTTGGAGGCTTCAATTTTAGAACTATCCTCTAAACCTTATCTTCTAGGGTACTTAGGGATTCCTAGAAGCATTTTTGCATAATGAACAACTTCCTCCTCATTCACTTCATAATTCAACTCAAAAATCCAAACAAGTCTAGGCTCAATTTCTTCCATGAAGAAAAAGTCAGTGGAGACAAGGAAATTGATATCTTCGGAGCACCTCTCCACCACACTCTTAGGTATCCTTATTATTTCATTCATTCTCATCTAAAACTTTCCAAAGAATGTTGCAAGAGCATCTTCTTGAGCATATGATCCACCAAAATTTCCCATTAGATTTCTTATTTGATGTGCAAGCGATTCTATATTTGACCATTTTACTTTTCCAATTATTAGTATTTCCCTCATGAAGTAGAAAAGTACTCAAGGTGAGTTCCTTTCCTTTGAGAGTTGCATCGGTCTTTTCAATCAATTCCTTGACATTGACAAACTTCCACCCTGGAACTAGTTCAAAGAACCATAAACCAGTTACATCCCTTATTACTTCCCAGGTTATTGAATATGTGTCATCAATCCAAATAGGTTCATTGTGAATCTTTCTTAATACAATTCTAATGTACCTCTTATTGAATTCAAATAGTGGAAACTTCCCCCACACATCCAATTTATTTTCAATTAGGGTTTTCTATTCCATTTTTATAGTATCATCATTTTCTTCCAATTCCCTTGTCCATAAAATAAACCATTATAGGACATATCTTCTATCTTCCCATGAATGTATGTACATATATCCTTGGTAGGTGAGATTCCAAAGGGAGTGCCAGGAAATGCACCCATCGAGTCTTCCAACAAAAAATTCCAAGAATGCCTCTTCAATTTAGATTGCGGTCTTTCTAAGATATTTAATACCTTTGACCCTTCCATTACATCTAAAATAAAAAAATTAGAGATGAATTGAGTATGCCAAATACCTCTTAAAATTGCTTCAACAAAAATTAGGGGTTTGGTGCTTTTCTTTTGGGAGATGCCTCAAATCCACTTCTTCTTTAATTTACTTTCCCTTCACATCAACTAAATTTATCTTTTCAAATACGTTTTCAACTCCATAATTTTATCCATATCAATAAATTCTTCAGAAAAAAGATGATAAAATTTGAAACTTTGTATCCACAATTAATTTACAGAAGCTTCGTGAACTTTCACATCACAATATTTCCTTCTGCAACTTTCTTCTATAGCTTCAAAAATTCCTGTTTCAAGATATATCTTTGTGCCAAGTCTTGACACCTTATATTACCAGGGGGCTATTAGAATTTTTTGTTATTGTTCCCCTATGCCTTAGCATGGGCTTAGTTTTTAGAAGAATTATTTGCACTATATGTAGGTACATATTCATTTGAAGTTCCTAATTTGTCTTTATTCTCAAACTTTGATTTATTTTATCCATATAATTTCCATTTCCTTCTTAACCCCAATAGGATCAATTCTCTTCACAGGTTAATTCCTCTTTTTTAGATTAAACTGTCTTCTTTTTTTGCTTCTGCAAACTCTTGAAATATGTTCGGGCTTATTGCAAGAATAACACACAATACTTCTCTGACTTCTATTCATCCTTGATCTACATTGGTTAGCCTTATTCCCAAATACATTACATGTATAAAAGTAACCATTGAAAGATTGAAACATTCTTCCAGTATTATATCTATTCATCATTTGACTTCTGCACTCAGTAATTCTATGTCCAAATTTCTTGTAGGAAAAACATTGTCTGGAGAAGGATCCAACACTTTGATTCATTCTACTCCTACATTCTATTTCTTTATGTCCAAGTTTATTGCATGAAAAACAAATACCATTGAAAGATGGGCACCTTTGAGCATTTGGTTGTCTAATAGAAGGTCTTCTAGCATTGCTTCTTTGATTTCTCAATTGTCTCCTATTGCCTTGAGTCTTCTTTTGATTGTCAACCTTGATAGGTTTCTAGTTTTATTTTAAACTTTGTCCTTCTTCAAGTCCCAAACCACATTTTCCCTTAGGGGGTTTCTATAGTTCAATCAATTAATCAAGCATTGTAGAACTTATTTTGAATTTCTCCTCATGTATTCTTTCCTTTTCCAAATCAGATTTGAGATTTACCACTTCTTGTTCAAGTCTATAACATTCTTCAATCTTGCTTTGTACCAATACATTCAATCCTTCCTTTTTCTTCCATTTGCATGTTCAATCTGATGATTTCTTCATTTGCCTGCTTCAACTATACATTGACTTCTCTATGTCTTTCTTTGAACTTCTTAATTTGTTCTCTCAACTTTTTGATGCATTCATTTTCTTCCCCTAAGCTTTCCATCAGGATTTTGTTCTCACTTTCACCTCTATCAATATCTTCAAGAGTAGCCTTAAGTTCTTTTTCAAACATGCAATCATCTTCTAGATATTCAATTACAAAAATTTCTTCGAGAAGAATAGGACACTTCTTGTCAGCCATGTGTTCAAGCTTCCAAGATCTTCCTCAAGCTATTAGGCTTTTCTAAAGGAATCAGGGTCTGATACGAATTGTTGAACATTTAGTATACTCAGAAGGGAGTGAATCAGTATTCTATAAAACTTTTGAATACAACTTATCCAATCATGAAAACATATTAATAGAAATAAAGAATGAAACCGTGAATCATCCACAAAGTCACAAGACACATTTACACCAAGATTTTTACGTGGAAAACCCAAAATGGGAAAAACCACGGTGAGGATTAGCTCATAATATATTACATCTGGATATAGTATAATACAGGGGCACACTACCAGGACACACTATCCTTATAAGGCTCATAGCTAGAGTTTAAATACAATAGAAAAATGGCTCACTACCAAAGTATGAACTAATACAAAGTGCACCTTTCTTGTCATGTATTTTACTTACTTTGAAGCTCTGAATACAAAGTATTGCTTTGCTTAGTATTCACTCAACAAATCTACACTTATTTTGATCTCTCACCATTGAATTCACATGATCACATTATATGAGACCATTCACACCTGATATATCATTCATTCTCACTCATCTCACTTCTCAACTCCAAAATATATTATATACATACCCAATCACATTCGCACACATCAATTAGGTTGGCGTAATTAGACGTAAAAAAAAACATTCCAAAATAACTTTTATTAGTACCACATATGATTCAAAATCATCTTCATACCCAAGAAAAATGTGAAATACTTAATTTAAGATGGCATGGATCTAAAATAGATCCAAATAACATCTGCAATGTAAATTCATATTCTCAACACATATCATATATTAGGTCAGCCCATAATTGGACCTAATCACAAAAACTTCAAATCATAAATATTCTTCCCAATACACATGACTTATAGATTCGATCTTTCTTCAATTTCTTATTTCACCAACATCAGTGGGAGTAACTTTAGAACCATAATAGAAAAAAATTCATTTCAAGGAAATGTGAAATCTCCCATATCGATATACTAAACAGAGAGATGACAGTGATATACAAAGTTGAACTCTTTCAATGACATCTTCTATTTTACTTCATAAAACTTCTAGAAATCTTGAATATAGTTGTATAATCCAGTTATAATGATATGGTTAAAATCTCAGAGTTATACCTCTTCTTGGAGTGAAGTACAGACCCCAAATTGACACACTAAACCACAACATTGTCAAAAGAGAACACTTAGCCAAATCCCTGATAGATCACCTTTCTAGTATAGTTAGTTTTGTACAAATGACACCAAAAATGCTTCCCCACAATATTGACATTAATGAAAACATTGGGTCAACTAAATCAACTGATGTATGTATACTTAATGCTCATGTTGCCAAATTGCATCAACCATGGTAGACTTCCAAACTTCCGATAATTAGTTTCCCAAAAAAATGATTCCAAAAGCTGATGATTGCATATGAAGTTTGAATCATTAAAATACCACCAAAAACATATTTAAAATGGTTCATGACACTTAAGGAGGGCCCATGTACAAATGGGTCTTGGCCTAAAATTCCAAGACACTCATTCTCCAATGTGATTTAATTATTAATTACATTAATTAAATGTTTGTTTCCCTTTTGAAAAATAGGATGAATAGGGCTTTGGAATGCATAATTTAGGTAATTAGAAGCTCAATTAAGTCCAATTAATTAAGGGACCCAAACAATGTTTAAAATTGTAAAGGGTATACAATTACCAACACTATAGAAAATACCACTTGATTTAAGCCATAATTTGACATGAAATTCTAAAAATGAAGACATGATAACTACTATAAATACTTTATAATCTAAAATTATAAAGATTTTTTACTATAAAACAAATATATTTTTCACTAAACTTGAAGATTTATTTTTAATTTTTCAAAAAATTAATAATAAGACATAACATAATTACAAAATCATAATCTTAAATATTAAATAAAAATTAACTTATCATAAAAAATAAATTTAACAAATAAATATTCAAATTTGATATTAATATCTTTTGTTACTTTGATATAAGTATTTAAAGAATTATTAATTGATTTATCTTACACTCACTTTATACTATAAATAAAAACATGTCACTATGTAATATGAACCATAGTTACAGAATAACATAACCACATAAATATATATTTATATAATTATTGGTTGATTGGATTTTGGTGCGAGGACAAGTCCAAAATCAATCAAAGATATTGTGTTAGTCAAATCTATCTTTCATATCTAAAAATGGCTTTTTTCTTTTCTCTAAACCTGAAGCAAACAAATTTTTTATTCCATATCGATGGTTTAATGACAAGATGCTCAACTATGTATGGTTTCTTTCTTTTAGCCAAACATAATTCCAAAGTTATTTTACTCTTTAAATTAATGAGAACTATTATGATTATTAATATTTTATAATCATTTTTTTCTAGATTTTACCACATTATAAATTGAGGGAGAAAAACACATTTCAAATTAGTGTCAATAGTAGCAACATTTATGGATTTTTTAACGTTCTCTATGTTTTTTCCTTTAGGTTTGGTTTCTAAGTTTAAGGTTTCATAAAGAAAAAAATTATTAATTCTTTATGCATTTTCTATTAAAAATAATCTGTGTTTTATAGTAAAGAAAGTTTAATGTTTCTTGACATTTTCTATGTAGGGAATATTTTTAAAATAGTTTTTTTGAAGAAAAAGGAATTTATTCTATATATTATATTATATAGTAGAAATATAGAATTGTAAGGAGGTTGTTGGCTATTGGTTACAAAATTTTTAGGACCAAAGAACACTGGCTTATATAAGAAGCTTTAGCATAACAATTAGAAGAAGCAACTAGAGATATTACATAATTACACAAATATACAAGTATTTTCAACACAATTTCTCATGTTATCCTAAATTTTCACTCTATATCACCATTATCCACATAATTTTCATCTTGGCACTCCTAAGATGAATATCTATCATGTACTGAGGCAAGTAGTAGTGGAGGAGCATTTTCATTATGGTGCCTATGATGAGAGTGGAGGAAATAAATGGAAAATTATTTGTCCTTTATTCCGTTTACTAGTTGATTACCAATTACTTTAGAGTGTATATCAAGAGCCCTATACATATTTCTTGTAGAGTTCATTTTCACAACTTGATTAATGACATCATAAAAAACCCCAAACACTCTCTTATATTTCAAGTAGCTCTTAGGAAACAAACAACCAACCCAACCCTTCCCCTTATTGAAGTCATACATTTGTACATTCTGTAGCAGACCATTATCACCTAGGAATTGGTCATAGACCACTTCAGCTACTATCACCTCTAAATATTCATAACATTGCAAAAGATATGAGACATTAGACACAAAAACTGAAAGTACATGGGAGAGGAATTTAATTCCCCACCACGTAACCCTAGAGAAAGATGCAACTACAACGGAAGAGAACAATTTATTTTTTAAAGTGTAATTAATTACAAGTATAGTGCACTACACTAATGCACATGCATCCTCTAAGGTACGCAACTAAGCTTACAATTGAATCCCATAACAAATAACAATAGCTCGTTTAAAGTGTATTAATTACATCTCATAAGAATAAAGTACATAAAAGATCCATAGATGTCATTCAATCCAAATAATATTTACAACACTCATTCCTAGAATGTGAAAGATCATTCAATAAGGTTAAAATTATAAAAATTCACCTCAAATACAATTGAGGAGTGATAAAAATACAAAGATAACCAACTGATACAATAAAACATAAAAGATCGAACATAGTATCAAGTACGCACGATCTCTCTAGTCTGGGAGATCCTACCATCATGAACATAAGAAGGGAACACAATGGAGTAAGGCGCACGTTCCATACAACCAAGTGGTACCCGAAGGCCCACCCCACGTACTAGGAGATAGTAACAAGGCTCCTTAGACAAATCCAACTACCTCTAGACACAAGCTATCACATAACTAACCAAAACAAATACAACAATTACATAAGAGATGGATTGCTTCCAGAGTAAAAGATAGTCAAGTATGTCAACTTAACCATACACACAAACCGTTGTCATAGGGGATGAGTCATCTCAAAGCCACATGGGCTACCCTAGCAGACCTTCCCAGGCCCTGGCCTCCATCCTGAGTCACTTCCCTATAGACAAAACGTGGAACAAATCCACGAACCAAAGGTAGGGTAAGTGCACCAATCTGTGACACAATTTAGGTGCCAAATTGAAAAAATGATAAAAAAAACCCCGAAATAAGGCCTTTGGTGCATGCCAAATGACTAGAAAGCCATTTGGCGCACGCCAAATTTGGTGTGCGCCAAATGGCTTTCTAGACATAAAATGCAAAAGTCGGGTTTGGAACCCTCATTTTGTCTTCAACCCACGGCTTGAGAAGGAAGATTTTAGCTCTGCAACTCACGCTCGCCAAATCTCCTCCATTCTTTGCATCCTTAGCTTGCCATTTTCCAAGAGAATGTTGCCAACATGTCGAAGAGGTCGAAGATTGCGAAGAGGTGTGTATTTTTATTCTATTTATTTCGAATTTGATTTGGAATGCAACTTTAAATAGATTTTTATAATAAAACTTTGTTCTAATTCTTAGGGAATGAATCTCCACCTCAAAACATTGAGAATTCACAATCACCCCTTCATCAAGAGCCTCCTATACAAGAACAACCTGAAACCCCTCCATCAATTCATAGGCATCCTCAAGGAACACAAGAAAATATTCGAAATCAAATTGAAAACAATAAAAGAGACATTCAAAAATTAATTGCAAGATTAACCGAGCATGCGGAAACCCACCCTTATAGGAGAGGGATTGTTGAATCATTGAAGTCAATTTTAACTCATGTAGGAGAAATGAGTGAGCAAATGAATTTTTGGTCAACTAAGAGAGATGAGATGAGGAAATTTTATGCAAATGGTTTGTCATATGCAGATGTCAAAAAACTAAAAATTAGCAACGCCGAGTTGTGTGCCCTATTTAAAGACCCAAAATCCAATGAACCTTTGTCCCATGCATGCAGGAGGTTCTCAATCCATTGGTGCCACCATGATTTAATTAGAAACAAATTTTGGAAGCAGTGGTGGATGGTATTTGATCAACCTCCATGCAATAACCATGAGGTGCCACAATACTTTTTGAGGAAACTCTATTGTGAGTTTGTCCTCAATAAAATACCAAACTATTTTGACATCTTAGACTTTCAGGGTAGAGGTGGGGGCTCCACACATGATAGACCTATTGGACAACGTAATCCACAATTGCCACCGAGAGCCTTGGGTAGACCCATGGTGGAGCATGTCATTGTTCCTTCCATTGTTAAGGACAGTGTAGAGGTGGACACGATGAAGCCGATTGGCTCACTCACCCAGACCATTTTACAGTGTGCAAGTCCTCTAGTAGATCCTAGTGTGGAGGAGACGTGTAGGCCCCGAGCTCCACCCCACCATTGTGGTGCTTTTGGTGTTGTTTGAACGTATGATTATCAAGGTGCTTATGATGCAGCTACACAGCCTACGTCATTTGCAGCTCAATGATAACTTTCACATATGATATTTTGAATGATACATTTGGCATTGACACTCAGGTAAAATTTAGTAAGTTATTTTAATGTTGTTTATTAAAATATATTTTGAAATTTAAGAATAACTAAATTAGTAGATTTTGATATGATGAAATTTCAGGGTCACACTGTTCATGAGGGATGCTCTATTCCTACAGACCCTTATACATTCTCAACGATGAGTCCATAGGTATGCAACTAGTATTAAAGATATTATTATTGCATTTGAATAATTTAATGTTATATTTGAATGTTTGTCTCATAGCATGCTTCGGATTTCAAATAGTTTCCTCATGCACCTTCTTCCTCCACACCTTGCGATTCATATCCTCAAACAATGTACACTCAAGTAGCCTTTATTCATTAATAGGGTTGTAAATCTATGTTAGCTAGTTTTCATAATTTTGTGTATATATAAATCTAAAAAATTGATGAGAAACACAAACATTGCATTCAAGTATTCCTTGATTGTGTCACATTATGTTCTCCTATATCAACATGATACCTGAGATATTGTTTCATTTGTAGTTGTTGACAAGAGATAGCCCTGGTGATGTTGGTGGCACGATGGACCTTGGAGTTACTGCAACAATAGCCAGTTTTGATCCATTGAGAGAGGTATGGAATAGATTAGTCAATTTGACATTATATTTTCTCTTTTATGGTCTATTATAGAAAATTTTCACGATAAGTTTATGTAGTTTAATTTCTATCTTCATGGTTGCTACAGGTGGTTGTCACTCCAGATCATGGACATGGTGATGCTTGAAATGTGCATGATGACTATATGTATGCGGTAAGTGATTATATTTTGTTATATGCCATTCCATAATTCAATTTCTATGTTTTAACATCTTTACTTTTGATCATATCAGTTGAAGGTCCAGAGTGAAGAGAGGAGGAGTAGCGAGCGTGTTCGAAAGACAAGACAAGCAACAATCACTCCATCCAGCCGAATTTCGAAGGCAGCATGGGATCTATTTCCTTCCCCTAGAGGGAAATGACTATGTATTAGTGTTGTTTGATGTATGCCTATGTGGCATTTTGGAACATATGTTTTGTACTATTGATATATATACGTGATATTTTATGTCCAAATGGCTCCTTTGTACGAAGCCTATATGGTTTTTTTGGATATATTTATATACTTTTATCAATATATATTATTGTATAGCCTTTCGGAGTTTTGATTAAAGAAACTCTTATTTTTCTACTTCCATTCTTGAATGATGTTATCATGTGTATCGTGTAAGTTGTATGATTGAATGTTGTAGGCATGAATTTTGTTTACATCTAATGCTTAATTAATTATTGTCGAATGCTCAATAAGCCCCATCTAAAGCGTATTGTATAAATAAGCTTCATTTGTGGTGGTTTGTATCCTTTGGAATGCTTCAATTACTTGTGCCTCACCGATGCAGAGGCAAGGAGGCTCAAACCAAATCAGTTTGACAACCTGCCTTCAAGGGGCTCCTAACAAGATTAATACAACCTATTTTGAGCAATCTACACAACCTCAAAGCCCCATCAAACCAAACTCTTCATTCAACACCTTACCCAACAATCCACCCTTGTAGCACTCTGATGCAGAGCCAAGGTGGAGAAGACTCACAACAATGGAAATGTCAATTCTCAATCAAGAACTCTTCTTCATAATGATTCAGCCTAATGGGCATCAACCCACCCTCAAGGGTCTCAACTCGTCAACCTTGCAAATGAACAAAAAGATTCCACCAAGGCCCTACAAAGACCATCAACATTCATACAATGAAAATTGAATCAATTGACAACAATCCCTAAGTTAGATTCATCAAGGTTTCCAAAACTCACATTTGTGACTAGTTATTCTTGTAGTACTCAAAACTCAGTTTTAGCCAGATTTACCCCAACCTTTCCAAAGCACTAGAAAATTACAAGATGGATTGAGATACCCTTTTCAAGGCTACACAACATACCAAAGAATCAGTGGTCTCTCTTTTGGATCGACATAGACTTTCAACACACCTACTTCAATTTTGGCTTCATAATTAACCCTTTTTTTTCCAAAGGGACCACCCTTCCAACTTTAGGTATCTATCTAAATTCCTTGAAAAGTCTTAGGTTATGGTGCCAAACCTCAAATTTTGTCATTAGTTTGTGTCTACAAAGCCTCTAACTCACAAAACCCAAGAAACCCTCCTAAACCTTCACAAAATCAAGGGTTTTAAAGAAACATACAAATCTAGACCTCTCTAACACTTCCAAACCCCCAAAAACCTCAAAATACTGCTGCACAGACTCATCACACCCTCACATAACCCTTATAGGCATTAGTTCTTAAAACCCTCTCTTTGGTTCCTCACTTCCATGTTGGAAAACCCTTGTTCAGTCTTAGAACAGTCACAAAAACACCACATAATTATGACTCCTTATTCCAAAATGAGTTGACACACTTTTTATAACATGTTTTCAATCAATCCACTAAGATACAATAGCAAACAATAGGTGGATTTATTGTTACATCACAAACTTCCCCTCAAACCCTTGATTCGGTAACACTGGGATAGTCACTGTTTGTGCTGGTTCTCTCTAATACAAAGAGTTAAGACACCAAATAAAAAAAAAATGAACTAGAAAACATATAGACACATCCTCTAAAATTATTAGACCATGAAGAACCTCTATGTGCCTGTACAACACTCAAAAAGATCAAGAAAACAGTATTTTTCTAGAAAATTGCTCAAAATTGTGGTGTTTATTGTGTAAAATTGTTACAAAACTTCTTCCTCTCTCTCATTCGAGCCATGGTAAGTATTTTTAAAGAATTTTACAACAACCATATTCTCTCCAATTCCCATAACCAACTTTGGGATTAGTTGGTCCCTTAATTACATGTGTTTGTGTTAAAGTTGCTTTGTCAACATTTTACAACTTATATGATTTCTAATTGACTTCTAAGACACAAAACACCCTTTATTTGTATTATGCTTGATCTCTCAAAGCTTATTAGACAAAATAAACCTAAAGACACTAACATTTACCTATTGATGTATTCAAATAAAAAAAATTGATGATGTGGTGTAGGTGCTCTTGCAGCAAACTCAAAACCCGGTCCAAGCCTAATTTCTCCCAACCTTTCCAAAACACCTAACCATTTAAAGGTCGATTAAGATACCCTTTTTAGGGTTACACAACATATGCCAAAACCAATAGTAACTCTTTTGGACCAACATGAACTTTCAATACACCTCCCTCACTCTAGGCTTCACAATTAGGCCTAATTTCCAAAGGAACCCCCTCACAAACTCACCTCCAAACCAAGGAAACTTGAAAGATTCTTAGGGATGCTCACAAAACTCGGGATTCTCCCATTTTAAGAGCCCCAAGAACTTTTTCTATTCATCTACTCACAAACCATCCTAAACCTTCACAAAAATAAGGGTTTTAAAGAAAATCATAACTCCAGACCTCCCCCAATCCTTCAAAAGGTCCAAAAACCACACAATACCTCTACCCTAACTTAAAAGACACTCACAATCCCATTCCATTCAATATTTCTCAGATTCAGTACTTGAGTTCCTTACTTTCATGGTGGAAACACCCTTGAACAACATTAGAACTTCACACCCCACTGAGTTTATTCATTCTCTCGACCTCCAAAGTATTCATACACCAAAATAATCATTGTACAGGCCAATCCACTGAGCAACAAGATTGGCTAATGTGTCATGGTGTTGCCCTCAAAACCCCTAACATAGAAAACAAAGCAGTAACCAAGTTTGTTGATCCCACACACACCAACGATGGATTTAAACCTTCAGAAAAAATGAAAAGAGAGTAAACAAATATGCAATCAAGTATCCAAAGCCTCAAGTCATGATAGACTTGTATGGGCCTGTGCAAGGCAAAGAAAACCAATGATTAGCGTTTTCAAGTATATTTTCTTATTAGAAACTGAACAAAATCAACCCTCAACTCGGGGTATTACATAAATATATCTTGATACCACCTTCCAACTACGCCTTGAGCCGATCAACCACCATAACCACCCTTTGTTAGACTTCTAAGATGGCAATTTGCCAATTTTTCTCTTAATTACCATTCATTCACAACTTGATTTTGCAAATACCACCTAACTGACCTATTAAGCCTTTTAAATACAATTGCAAGGTATTTACATAGCATATGGAAATATAGAGAGCAAATACAATAAATATTTTAACTAATGAATTGTAAAAAATGGATTCTGGTAGTTTATATTCATGCCATTGATTACATTGCATTGCACATCTTTCAAATTCAAAGCATTACTTCACTTTGCATAACTAATAAGTAGATGATGCTAGATGCCGAAAATTTAATTACAATATAGTTTGAACAAACTCAACCTAAGCAGTTATGCAATTTCTTCACATTGCATAACTAATAACTAGGAGCAGCTGCCAATTGCATTTTCTTATCATGGCATTCTATGAGACCAAATTTCTTTGAGATATTTTTTCAAATAGTTCCCTGCCTTGTCTATGTTACCACATTTTTCATACATGTCTACCAAAGCATCTTCTCAAACAGTTCACTGCCTTGTTGCTATGGCTAAAATCCTAAAACAAGTGATTTTGAACAAGCTATGGATGCTTCGAAAAATATATCAAAAGCATAATAGTAAGCAATAACATAGAGAAGGTAGTGAACTATTTGGAAAAATGCATCAAAAAAATTGCTTTCAAATGATAAATTTAGTTGTGCTTTCACTCTTCTTTAACATTGTATATCTACTCCTTTTTATAACAAGAGATAAAAACTATCTTTTTTGAAATCAAAAGGCATTTCCATAGCATAGAGATATAGAGAGCAAATAAAATAAAGAGTTTAACTAATGAAATGTAGAAAATAGATTTTTGTAGTTTTTATTCATGAATTGCACATCTTTCAAACTCAAAGCATCACTTCACATTGCAACTTTCAACTACTTGCATTTGACAACTTTTTTCCCAAGTGAAAATTTGCTAGCACAGGAAAATTCCTCTGAGATAGCAAAAACCGAGAGAGGTTATTGTAGATGGGCCCAATATGATCTTGTAGGATCACACGAGAAGTTTCTAAGCATCATGGAGTCTGAGTAATAGCATGCTGAATTTTGCAGCCATTTTGCACTTTGGACCCTTAAGGGATCGATCCAATTGGACGTAGCTCGCAGCGATTCCACATGTTTAGGTGTGAAAGAGGACCATGCCTAGCATAAATGTACCCACCTGAATGCATTGGAATAATTGTTTTGATCACACGAGTTACATAACAAAATTTGCACCACTTTGCAACTTTCAACTACTTGCATTTGACAACTCTTTCCCCGAGTGAAAATTCGCCAGCACAGAAAAATGCCTCCGAGATAGAAATAACTGAGAGAGGTTATTATAGAGGGGTCCAACATTATCTTGTAGGTTTAGACAGATATTTCTTAATCACCATGGTTTACGAGTAATATCCTATCAAATACTGTTTCCCTTTTGCACTTTGCACCCTTAAGGGATCGAGTCGGTTGAACCATAGTAGTTGTTTTGTTGAATGCCATACCCTAAGGTATGTTAGAGATGACCTAGGTTGCATCAATTTCTCTGAGGCATACACTGCCCCTACCTTGTCACTTCATCAAAGGACAATAGATTTAAAGGAAGGTTATTCATTAAGACAAGCATCATGAATGTATGAACATAAGGGAACTGTGAAGGGTCACTGTACATGGCAATGTGCAAATGAAAAGGAGAGATTAGAAATGAATAGTGATCAGTTGTTAAGTACAGTGAGTGTATGATTATAAAGTGCTTGACAATCAAATTCACTCACCACAGTCAGTGTCCTATGACTGTCAAGTCTATGTCAGTCAGTGTCTCAAGACTCCAAAAGCTATGTTTATGTATGCAGAAATAGGTCCTTATGAATGTGGAGTCTTCAAAAAATATAGTAAGTTAATGACAAATATTACAATAGTTATGGAAGAACATCTTGAAAATCTTCCCATTTGTCAATACTTGTAGCAATACATGTAGGGAAATAATCCTCCCATTTCCAACACAAATCATGAAATATATTGTACTTGAGAAAAGGACAAAAGGAGTTGCTGCCTAGTTTCGTTTTTCCATTCCACCTCAGCTGGCCTAACTATTTGCATTCCAAAATGGTTCAAAACATCTACATCCCCTACTCCCTATGAAACACATGGGTAGTAGCCTCCCTGTGGATGTGTAGTATCATAGGAATTTGGTCCACAAAAAACCTTCAAAAGCCTCTTAATCTTAGACATAGAGTCACATAAAAATCATTAAAAGAGAAATAACTAAATAATGTCAGTCATACAACTGATGAGACCTACTATCACCTTCATGCATGTTAAGTAAGGAGGTCGCTTGAAGGTCCTACAATGGTGATGTGCCCCTTCGCTACTTTATCATCTCTCGATGACCCTATGCATAAATTTCAAATATATCACTAAGAGGCTTAACATAAAACGTGTAGCATATAAGAATCTGATAAATCTAGGAGATGGAAAAGAAAGAGAAGATTGACAACCAGAAAATGCACCAACAATCGATGTTTCTCATACCACTGAACACTTACACTAGCAACCGATGTTGTTCTTTTCTTATATACTTTGACAAACTTCAATATTACCTACAGTCACAATCAAAAAAGGATCAATGACAGTCGTAAATGCATATGACATCAAACAGTAATAGTGAAAAATCCTTATTGCAAGGTGTTGGTCCAAAAGAGTGATCAATAACATGGCTTTACAAATTCAATGTGCATACTTACAAATCAATCTAGGGAACCATTTGGGTCTACTCTAGTGTTTATTGTGTCGAGTATTGCCTCGTGGTCAGACTCACGCACTTTCCACAAGTTCTTGTTCACAGGTTTACCCTTATATTTGATCAAATGAACGTTGGTGGTGATGACAAGGATCGAATAGTGAAGAATTTTCTGATGCGTGTCGAAGTCCTCAAACAACCAAACTGCAACATTCTTAACTGGATACCTTCGAAGCCATGTTCCAGTAACAACCACCGAACCTGTAGGATAGTCTATGTTTTCTTCGTCTATAACTAGGCACTCCAATTTCTTTTGGACTCGATACAATGGCATAGGTAATAATATGTACCCTCTTCATTGTCTTCATCTGCAATCACCACATAAACATGCCCTGCATTGATATGTTCATCTTGTTAGATTTTTTTACTGAGCAACATAATAAAACTTGTAAGTAAGATATATCACCTAGTTCTATTAGGTCCAATATATGATCAAAGTCAATGGATGATTGCATCTCCATGATTTGTAGAGCCATCGAGAGCTGATAAGTGTCTAGTGGGGTTAGAATTCCTATAGACCATTCATCAACCCACTCTGTTGACTCGCAATAATTCCATGATTGAAGTGTACATGCATAACAAAAGCATTCCATCTTCCTTGTATGGATAGTCCATTTACCTGCATTGGAGCTTCTAATAGAGTGTAGCTCGCTTGATCTTGTTAGTGTACAACAATCCTCATATTTTGCAATATTAGTATCATCTACTAAATGAAAAAATCTACGAACTAAAGAATTGCCCTCACTACCTGGACCCATTGAACCATTGCACCACTGGATAATTGATCTTGCATCTGTCAACTTTACACTGTTTGTGTACATTAACTCTTCTCGTGCTAGGGCTCTTTTGATACATGCACCTGCTCCATCATGCACCCCCTTTCCATGCCCGGCCTCTGAGAAGTTCCACATATGTTGAACATCACTAATCCTATGCATCCTACTCAACCAGTAAAAATTTTGGCGTTCTTGAATTGTGATGTACAATTATCTGACCATATGATATGCTGACTAAATGATATGTCCCTACTAACCAGATAGGCATAGAACATATGAAAGCAACCTTGAACAAACTCTGTAGAATGTGTGCGATCATCACTAATGTAAAAGTGATACTCCCTCAATACTTTCCTATTTGCCTCTGTACTATCATTTGCATGAATGAATGTTATATGTACAGATATAGCAACCTGCACGGAGTTGTAGTATTGTGATTGCACCTCGTTCTGTGGTTGTAGTGTGTAGTTCTCAGCGAAGTCGACAAGTGAAATGATATGATGAAGTGGAAATGTGTCCTTGCATAACTTGAACTGTGAGTCCAACCATTGTGCTCTGTGTGTATGGATTACATAATCATAAACCAACCGATCACAAAAAATTCCCATAAACTAATACACTAGAATCTTATCACTAACCAATTCACACTTCTTTGCTTCTTTCCTATCTTTTAGACTGTATGCCACTATCATATATTTGCCAAATTTCACAATTTTGTCTCCAATTGTGTGTGTACTAGCCATGTGTTGGAAAATTGGCAAATTTGGCATGCCACCACAATGATCACATGTGCCATCCAAACATGATTTTTTGTAAAAAATTTGACCATCCTCTCTTTCACATAAAATGGAAGACAAAAATTTCCTTGACGATTTAGGTGGAGGCATTATGTTACATTCTTGCAAAACATTATAAATATGCATATCTACACATATACGTCGATAAACATCATAATGGTTAGAAAACTCAATATGAACCCTACAACAACAAGTAGTGCATGTGTGATTTATTTTGACATAAAAAGTCTTTAGCATTTCAAAATACCTTTGACATATTTTAATTTCAGGAAACTTTTGTACAAAATGAGAAAAAATTTGGGTTTGAGTGGTATCCAAATAATGCATTGGATGTGGCTCATGGTTTATACTACCAATTCTCCTTCTTACAACATATCTTTTATTAGGAGAGGTCCTTGTGTTATCCTTCCAATAATTCACAATTAAAGATCTCAAGCCTTGAGCAATTCTTGTGTCTTTTCGTGGCACTCTACCCGAATATGCCCATAACTCTTTGCTATTTGGATCCTCCACTCTTTCACGCCTTCCTTTGGCTCTCATTAGAGATGATCTACTTGTTTTCAAATACTTATTTGTCTTTGTAAGGTTCACCTTGTTCCTTGTTTGACTGCTTAGCAGTGTTGTTGTCATCACACGTCGTGTGGCACAACTATCCTTCGTGCGTGAGGTGGAACCCACGCTCTCGTATGAACTCATCAAGCTCTTTACAATGGAATTTTCACTCGATTAATTTAAAACTCTTAGCCCAAGAGCCTTCATGGTGGGCCTAAATTTGAGTTGCCTCATCATTTCAACAAATAGTTGGCATCTTCCACCCTCATTTAGCTTTGCAAAAAACAAACTCCATATCCTTTCTGCATATCTTTGACATGTACATTTTGGAATCTTATTAGGCATCCATTTCAAAACATTGGAATCAATATCAATAAAAAATGTAGGTTTTCTATGCAAAACTCTAGGAGGATTTCTCAAATGTAAATTTGTGTCAATATTGGGATGGTCAACAACATCGGGGATAGATCGTGTACCTTCAATTGCAGGTGCAATTGATGACATACCTTGAGATTGACATGTAAACGATGTTGTACGTCCAACTTGAGATGTTGTTTGTGGATTTCCTTCAAATAGAGATGTGTTTGCTGATGTACTTTCAAAACACAATGTTTTTGATGGTGTGTCTTCAATTGGAGATATGATTTCCTAGGTACCTGGAAAACCACATGTTGTTGTCAATGTGTCTTCAACTAGAGATGTGCATTGAGCTTCACCTATGGTTGATGATGTTCCCCCAACTTTTGTATCCATTCTTGTCCTTCCATGAACTTTCCTCATTCGTGCCCTTTGTTTTTCCAATTTGAAATCTCTCTTAGATTGCATGAGAATTTGTGGTTGTATGGGCTGCAATTGCTTTCCTTCACAAGCTACATTTTTCGATTCTATTCTCCTTGCATTTTTAACTGCATGTTCTTTTGGTGTTAGAGGCTTCGGTCATTTCCTTAGCATGACCTTGAATGCTACATGTCGACAAACACACATAGAAAAAAAGTAAGTAATGCATTTTACAAAAAAATTGATGCAGAGAGGGGTGGAAACCATTCAATACAGCAAATCAATGAGAATCACAAACCTAGGGTATAAATTGCTGCCACCTAAATGAAAACTAGAGACTTGTGTTTATTTTTCTCAAAAAAAAAAAATTCATTGTCAACAAAGTCATGAAGAATATGGATTCAAAGAAGGGTTTGTGATGCTAGATCTTATCATTATTCACTATTTCTTTGGCAATGAGGTTTTCCAAATTAGATGAAAATAAAAGTTTTCCATATTAGTTGAAAAAAGAATGAAATACAGTGAATTCCACTAGCCATACTGGAAATGGACTACTATAAGCAATGCAAATTGAATTCATAAGTAAATTTATGTTAATAATGTCATGTTTTTTATTTTTTTTGTTCTTCAAACTCATAAAAATTGAACTTTTTTATGCAAATCCCATCTAATTCAATGTTGAATTCTAAGTCCAATTGTTATGATTAATAAAATCATTAAGGAAATTTAGTTTATATTGTCAAAAACAAACAAATATACTAAATACAAACATTTCAATTAACCAAAATGAATATATTACCTCAGATAATGTAAAATGATGTAGAAACTTCAAAATATCTTCTTCTACGTTGTCTACCATGCAGATTGGTGGTAAAAAGGTGATGGATCAAGCATAAATTGGTTCAATATGAAGTCAACTATAGAAAAAAAGGCATTTCTGACTCAGATAAAGCAATGAACCAGACAAACAAAGGAGAATGTGGGCGTGAATCACAGGGTCAACCCTTATTTTTACCGTTTCAAGGTAAAACCCATTTGGTGCTCACCAAATATGTTCCTTTGAAAAGGAGAGACTTCAGAGATAGGGAGAGACACAAAGTGGGAGAGAGATAGAGGGAGTGAGAGAGAGAGGGAGTGGGAGAGGGAATGGGAGAGAGATAGAGGGAGTGAGTGAGTGGCATACCTAATAGAGGGATTAGGGTAGAGAGTTTAATTTGGTTTAAGGGTTTAAGTTTTGAGGGATTAGGGTTGAGGTTATTGGGTTGAGGGTAGAGGGTAGAGGGTTTAAGGGTTTAGGATTTAAGGGTTGAGGGTTGAGGGTTTAGGGTATACGGTTGAGTGTTTAAGGTTTTAAGGGTTGAGGGTATAGGGTTGAGGTATTAGGGAAGAGAAGGTGGGATATATGGAGGGAGAGATGGAGGGAGAAGTGACATAGAGATAAGGAGAGAAGAGGAGGGAGGGACAAAGATAGATGAGGGTTGAGGATCCAATGTATAGAGTATATGGTTGAGAATTGAAGGTATAGGGTTGAGGACCTATAGGGTTGATGGTTTAGGGTATTGGTTTGAGCGTATAGGGTTTAAGGGAGATGGAAGAGAGATAGATGGATTGAGTGAGTGAGAGAGAGACCTAAGAGAGGGAGAGGGGGTGGGATGGAGAGACTTGAAAGATAGAGAGAGGGAGGGAGTGGGAGAGATACATAGGGAGGGAGGGAGGGTTAAGGGTAGAGGGTAGAGGGTTTAATGGTTTAGGGTTTAAGAGTTAAGGGTTTAGGGTTTAGGGTAGAGGGGAGAGAGATAGAGGGAGTGAGTGAGTGTGTGAGAAAGAGAGACCTAAGAGAGAGAGAGAGAGAGAGAGAGAGGGAGTGAGTGAGAGACCTAATATTCCCTCTCTAGTTCTCTCTATCTCACTTCTCTCTATCTCTCTCCTCCCTCTCTACTCTCTCTAGATCTCTCCCTCCCTCCCCCTCTTTCTATCTCTCTTTACCTTTTCTCTACCTCTATCTCTCTCCTTCTATCTATCTCAACTATCCATCTTTCCCTATCCCTCCCTCCTCTCTCTCTTAGGGTTTAGGGTAGATGGTATAGGGTTTAGGGTATAGGTTTAAGATTATATGGTTGAAGGATTAGCGTTGAGGGTCTAATGTATAAGGTAGAGGGTATAGGGGTTTAGGGTTTAGGGTTTAAGGGTTGAGGATTAAGGGATTAAGGGTTGAGGGTTGAGGATTGAGGGCTAAGGGTTTAAGGATTGAGGGTCAAGAGTTTAAGGATGAGGGTAGATGGTTGAGGGTATAGGATTGATGGATTAGGGTTCAAGGTACAACATATAGGGTACAAGGTATAGGGGTATAGGTTTTAGGGTTAAGGGTTTAGGATTGAAGGTAGAGGGTTGAGGGACGAGGGTTTAAAGGTTAAGGGTTAAGGGTTGAGGGATTAGGGTCGAGAGTTTAATTAGGTTTAAGGGTTTAAGGGTTGAGGGATTAGGGTTGAGTGTATAGGGTTGAGGGTAGAGGGTAGAGGGTTTAGAGGTTTAGGATTTAAGGGTTGAGGGTTCAGTGTTTAGGGTATAGGGTTGAGTGTTCAAGGTTTTAAGGGTTGAGGGTATAGGGTTGAGGGATTAGGGAAGAGAAGGTGGGATGGAGGGAGGGAGAGATGGAGGGAGATTCTTGAGAGAGAGAGAGGGAGGGAGAGGGGATGGGAGGGAGAAACCTAAGAGAGAGGGTGCCCTGAGAGGGAGAGGGGATAGGAGGGAGAGTCTTGAGAGAGAGAGGGAGTGACTTCAGAGAGAGGGAGAGACACAAAGTGGGAGAGAGATAGAGGGAGTGAGAGAGAGGGAGTGGGAGAGAGAGAGAGGGGGAGGGAGAGGGTGTGGGAGGGAGAAACCTAAGAGAGAGGTTGGGAGGGAGACACGTGAGAGAATGAGAAGGAGTCAAAGTGGGAGAGAGGGGGTGGGAAGGAGAGACCTAAGAAAGTAGGGTGGGAGGTAAGTGAGGCCTGACTGAGAGGGATTGTGAGATAAGTGAGACCTAATCCATCAACCCTCAAACCTCAACCCTCAACCCTCAACCCTTAAACCCTAATCCCTCAACCCCTATACCCTCTTAATCCCTCAACCCCTATACCCTCTTAATCCCTCAACCCTCAACCCTTAACCCCTAATCCCTCAACCCCTATACCCTCTTAATCCCTCAACCCTCAACCCTTAAACCCTAATCCCTCAACCCCTATACCCTCTTAATCCATCAGCCCTCAACCCTTAAAAACCCCAATCTCTCAACCCCTATACCCTCTTAATCCCTCAACCTCCAACCCTTAACCCTTATCCCCTAATCCCTCATCCCCCATACCCTCTTAATCCCTCAACCCTCAACACTTAACCCTTAATCCCTAAACCCTCTACTTGAGAGAGAGAGGGGGGGTGGTTGGAGGGAAATGCTTGAGAGAGAGGCATAGGGAGAGGGAGAGAGAGGGAGGGAGGGAGTCACTGTGAGAGGGAGAGGGTATAGGAGGGGGAGACTTGATAAAGAGAGAGAGGAAGATGGGGTAGGATAGAGATACTTGAGAGAGAGAAAGAGGGAGATAGGGTCGGAAGGAGAGACATTAGAGACTGGAGAGAGGGAGAGGGGGTAGGAGGGAGAGACTTGAGAGAGAGACTTGAGGGAGAGACTTGAGGGAGAGAGAGGGAGACTTGAGAGAGAGAGGGGAAGGGAGTTGGAGAGAGATAGAGGGTAGAGGGTAGAGGGTAGAGGGTAGAATTTTTAAGGGTTTAGGGTTTAAGGGTTAAGGGTTAAGGGTTTAGGTTAAGGATATAGTGGAGAGAGATAGAGGGAGAGAGAGAGAGAGTGAGGGAGTGAGTGAGTGAGTGAGAGACCTAATATTCCCTCTCTAGTTCTCTCTATCTCACTTCTCTCTCCTTCCCCCCTCTCTAATTTTCTCTATATCCCCCTCTCTCTCCTTCCCTTTATACTTCTCTCTATCTCACCTCTCTTTCTCCCTCTCTCTCTCCCTCTCTCTTCCTTTCACCCACCTTTTCTCTCTACTTCTCGCTATCTACCCTATCTCTCTATACATCTTTCTCTCTCCCCCCTCCTTCCCTATCAATCTCTCCATGTTCCTCCTTATCCCTCTACTTTTCAGCTCCATCACACATCTCTCACCTAGACCTCTCTCTCCATCCCTACCTCTCCCTATATCTCCTTTCATATCTACTTCTCTCTACCTAGTTGTCCCTCTATACCTATTTCTCTCTCCCTCCTTGCCTCCTCTGTCTCAATATCTCCACCTTCTTCCTCTCTCTAATTCTCTCTCTATCACCTCTCTCATCTCTCTCCTCCCTCTCTACTCTCTTTATCTCTCCCTCCCTCCCCCTCTTTCTATCTCTCCTCTCTCCCTCCCCCTCTTTCTATCTCTCTTTACCTCCTATCTACCTATATCTCTCTCCTTCTATCTATCTCAACTATCCATCTTTACCTATCCCTCCACTTCTTTTTGTCTCTCCTCCCAATCTCTCTCACTATTGTCCCTCCCCCTCTTTCTCTCTCAATTGATCTTTTTCTCTATCTCACCATTATCTATCTCACTCACACACACACCTCTATCTCCCTACCTCTCCCTCCCCTATTTACTGTTTATCTCTCCTCTCGCTTTCCCTCTCTATACATAGCTCTCCCTCCATCACTCTCTCTCCATCCCTCTCTATCTCACTTATGCCTCCTTCCCTACCTCTTTCCCTCTCTACTCTCTATATCTCCTCTCCCTTCCTCTACCTACCTCTCTCTCTGTCTCTCTATCCCTCTCTTTCTCTCTCACTCTCTCCTCTCTATCTCTACCTATCACCCCCTCCTCTTTAAATCACCATTCCCTCTCTCCCAGTTTCCCTCCTTCCCTCTCACTCCCTCATCTCTAAATCACCATTCTCTCTCTATCCCACTTTCCCTCATTCCCTCTTTATGTCTCACTTATCCCTTTCTACCTCTCCCTCTCTCTCTTTTTCTATATTTCCCATTCTCTCCTTACCTCTCTACTCTCTATCTCACCACTCTCTCCATCTCACTCTCCCTCCTTCCCTCTCTCCCTCCTATCCATCCCCCTCTCCTTCCCTCTCTACCTACCTCTCACTCCACTACCTACCACTCTCCTCACCCATCTCTTACTCTCTCCTTCCCTCTCTACTCTATATCTCTCCCCCCTTCCCTCTCTAATCTATTTCTCTCTCTCTCCCCCTTCCTCTGTCCCCTCATTTTCTCTCCTCTCACTCTCTCTCCCTCTCACACACACTCACCTCTATCTCTTCCTTTCCTCTCCCACCATCCCTCCACTCCACTTTTCTCTATCTATCATCTCTCTCTACATCTCCTTCCTTCTATATTTATCTTTATATCCCCTCTCCCTCTCTTTACCCACTTCAAGAGTTTAAGGATCAGGGTAGATGGTTGAGGGGATAGGGTTGATGGATTAGGGTTCAAGGTCCAACATATAGGGTACAAGGTATAGGGGTTAAATTTTAGGGTTAAGGGTTTCCTAATTGAAGGTAGAGGGTTGAGGGATGCGGGTTCAAGGGTAAAGGGTTGAGGGATTAGGGTAGAGAGTTTAATTGGTTTTAAGGGTTTAAGGGTTGAGGGATTAGGGTTGAGGCTATTGGGTTGAGGGTAGAGGGTAGAGGGTTTAAGGGTTAAGGGTAGAGGGATAAGGGTAGAGGGGAGAGACATAGAAGGAGTGAGTGAGTGAGAGAGACTTGAGAGAGAGAGAGGGGGTAGGAGGTGTTAGAACCCAAAATTTCCATAAGAAACTTAAGTGTTTTTCTACTATTTTCATAAAAAACCCTAAGGTTTTTCCATCTAGACCTATCATTTTCCTATCTTTCCATATAAAATTCATTTTTCCCCTTTCCAAAAAATGCTTATATACTTTATATCACTACCGCTCCCTTAAAAAATCATTTTATATATATTATTTACCGCCCAACCGCGACCTCATACATGGGGGCCCACGGTATGGCGGTAATTGTTTGGGGGAGTCACATTAACCCTTACCGCTATATCGCGGGGGGACATCATACAATCCGCGGTAGCATGGTGGTTGGGTAGCAGCTAACGACGCAAGCATGAGATGTTTACCACGCCACCGCGCACAGACCGTGGTGACCGCGGTAAATAGGCAGCGGTTGGTGAAGGGTGACAATGGACGGTTAGTGGGCGGTCGGTGAATGAAGCTAGTAGTTTGCAGAGTGGATACCCTGCGGTACTGCTGGCAGTCAGGCCGATGATTGCAGTAGTGCGGTGGTGGTGAGGAAACCGTAGCGGCATCAATCGAAGCGGTTACCACGGTACCGCGCATGGTTAAACCACAGACCAAGGTGATTGAGGTAAGAGTAGCGGTTGACGAAGGCAGTCAATGGAGGACAGTAGGGAGAGGTTAATGGTTGGCACTGGCGGTTAAGGGTGGCTACCGCGGTACCGCAGGTAGCCATCCTAGTGACCGCGGTAGCGCGGTAAAGGCTCATTGAGGCAATAAATGTGGGGAGTAAAAAGGACACCATGATACCGCATGAAGAAATGTTAAGCCCGTGGTAGAGTGGTAACAATAAAGATCATGGGAAGATAAAAATAAAGGAGTGGATAAAATGAAATTTAAAGGGCGGGAAAGGATATAAAGGGAAAAATCAAAGCGATGATATAGTTACAAATATTTAATTTTTTGAAAGGCAATCTAATTAAATATTTTAAATCTCTGTCATAAAATTCAAATAGTTGTAATGGAAAGTGAAGGGTCATGACCCTTGGGTATGTAATGTATATATATTTCAGAAAATCAGGGGACAAGTAGAAAAAGAAAGTAGTAGTTAGATTGTAGGAGTTAGAATTTTCCCAAGAAGGGACTGGGATGGAAATAATGCACAAAATTTTCTTTGTGAAGTAGGAGTAGGAGTAGGTGTAGTAATTTTATCTATCCACTTCCCTTTGACACTATGGATAGATTGATCAACCAAGAAACAAATCTTAAATCTGCAACATACATATAGGTGCACCTGCCTAGGTTTTCCAGAGCCTGAAGAGCAGAAGGTAAAATTGCATCAATTGGCCTTGTTAGCTGGCCAAAAACGTTGTGAGAGCTTGGAAACCTCTCATGGTTCAAAACTGCGTTTTTGAGACCCAACAAGAGGGAGAGAATTGAGAGAGAGAGAGGGAGAGGGAGTGGGAGAGAGATAGAGTGTAGAGGGTAGAGGGTTTTAAGTGTTTAGGGTTTAGGGTTATGGGTAGAGAGAGAGAGAGGTAGAGAGGGAAAGAAGAGAGAGATATTGAGAGAGAGGAGGCAAGGAGGGAGAGATAAATAGGTATAGAGGTAAAAATAGGTAGAGAGAAGTAGATATGAAATCAGAGATAGAGGGAGAGGTAGGGATGGAGAGAGAGGTGAGAAAAAAATAAAGAGAGGTCTAGGTAGATAGAGGTGGGAGGAGATAAAGAGAAGTAGAGGGTAGAGTGTTTAAGGGTTTTAGGGTTAAGGGTAAAGGAGAGAGAGATATAGGGAGTGAGTGAGTGAGTGAGATACCTGAGAGAGGAGAGGGGTAGGAGGGAGAGACTTGGAGACATAGGAGGAGGGAGGAGGGAGTGAGAGAGAGATGCTGCAAGAGGGCTCATGTATTTAGGAGCTGAAGGTTAAGGGTTAAGGGTAGATGGGAGAGAGATAGAGGAGGAGTAGAGTGAGAGAGAGAGACCGAAGAGGAGAGGGTATAGAGGGAGAGTCTTGAGAGAGAGAGGGAGGGAGAGAGATAGAGGGTAGAGGGTTTAAGGGTTAAGAGTAGAGAGCTAAGGGTAGAGTGGACAAATATATGAGTGAGTGAGTGAGAGAGAGAGACTTGAGAGAGGGAGAGGGAGTAGGAGGGAGAGACATGGGATAGAGAGAGAGGGAATGAGAGAGAGATAGAGGGTAGATGGTTTATGGTAGAGGATTTTAAGTGTTAAGGGTAGAGGGGAGAGAGATAGAGACTTGGGAGAGGGAGACGAGGTAGGAGATAGAGAGAGAGATGAGGGAGGGATATATATGTAGGTAGATAGAGTTGAGATAGAGATAGAGTAGAGAGGGAAGGAGAGAGGGGAAGGAGGGAGAATTTAGGGAGAGAAGAAGGAAGGTGGATAGATTGAGAGAGGGAAGGATGGAGAGAGGGAGAAAGAGAGAATGGGGTATAGAGGGATAGGTAGGCAGAGAAAAGTAGAGAGGTAAGGAGAGTTGGAGGGAGAGGTAGGGATGGAGAGAGA
>CM021105.1:417658766-417712402 GCA_007115665.2 Sequoiadendron giganteum
AGAGAGAGAGAGGTAGGTAAGGAGAGAGAGGTGAGATAAAGGGAAGTAGAGAATGGAGGAGAGAGGGAAGAAGAGGTAGGGAGGGAGAGATAGGTGAGATAGAGAGAGAGAGGAGGGAGGGAGGGATATTTAAGGAGAGAGGGATGAGATAGAGAGAAAGAAAGTAAAGAGGGAAGGGGGAGAGAGAGAGGTGATAGAGAGAAGTAGAGGCATAATGAGAAAGGTAGATAGATTGAGAGAGGGAAAGAGAGAGGGAGAGAAAATGAGGTATATAGGGGTAGGCTATACAGAGAGATGTAGAGTGAATTTTGGTGGAAGAGAGAGAGGAAGGAGGGATAGGTAAAGATGGATAGTTGAGATAGATAGGAGAGACATATAGGTAGAGAGAGGGAAAAGAGATATAGAAAGAGGGGGGGGAGAGAGGAGAGAGAAAGAGGGGGAGGGAGGGAGAGATAGAGAGAGTAGAGAGGGAGGAGAGAGATATAGAGAGGTGATAGAGAGAGAATTAGAGAGGGAAATAAGGTGGAGATATTGAGAGAGAGGAGGCAAGGAGAGAGAAATAGGTATAGAGGGACAAATAGGTAGAGAGAAGTAGATATAAAAGGAGAGATATAGGAGAGGTAGGGATGGAGAGAGGTCTAGGTAGATAGAGGGAGGAGATAAAGAGAAAAATAGAGGGAAGGAGAGAGGGAGGAAGAGGTAGGGATGGAGAGAGAGAGGTGAGAGAGATAAGAGAGAGGAGGGAGGAATAGGTAGGGAGAGAGGGGTGAGATAGAGAGAAAGAGAGTAGAGAGGGAAGGGGAAAGAGAGAAATGGGATAGGTGACAAAGATGTGTGATGGAGCTTAAAAGTAGAGAGATAAGGAGGAAGGTGGAGAGATTGAGATGGAATGAGGGGGGAGAGAGAGATGTATAGAGGGATAGATTAGATAAAGAGAAGTAGAGATAAAAGGTGTGTGAAAGGAAGAGAGATGGGAGAAAGAGAGGTGAGATAAAGAGAAGTAGAAAGGGAAGGAGAGAGAGAGGGAGATAGAGAAAATTAGAGAGGGAGGGAGGGAAGGAGAGAGAAGTGAGATAGAGAGAACTAGAGATGGAAGGAGAGAGAGAATGACAAGATAGAGAGTAGAGAGGGGAGGAGAGAGCGAGGGAAGCAAATAGAGAGAGAAAGAGAGGAGAGGGAGGGGGGAGGGATAGGTAGGTATAGAGAGTAGAAAGATATATATAGAGATAAAAGGAGAGGGATGAGAGATAGAAAAATGTAGAGAGGGAAGGAGGGAGGGAGATAGATATTGGAGAGGGAAGGAGAGAGAGATGGACATAGTTCTTGAGCTCAGGAAGATATTGTTAGATAAAGGGATGGAGATAGTGAGAGAGAGAGAGAGGTCTAGATAATAAGAGATGGAAATGAGTGAGATAGAGAGAGAAAGATGAAATTTGACCTCCTGAGTACTAAAATTTGACCTCTTGATTATTGAAATTTGACATGCTGATTACTGAAATTTGACTTAGTCTAAAATTTTTAAGATCTTCCAAAAACTAGAATTTGCATTATAACTCTTAGAGATCTGAAACCACTCTCAAACATCCTACCTATATATATATATATGAAATATAACTTAAAGTATAAGAAAGTAAATGTCCATATGTAAATGTCAACTTATACTTAAATGTTTATTTCATGTATATAGTTTCCCTGACAGAGAAAGCAAAAATCTAGTTTTGTGCAAAGCAGGCCATTTAGCGCTTGCCAAAAGGCATGCTTTAGACATGTTAATTAATAGGATTTGCTAAATTTTCTCATATTTTTGTCTGTGCTCCCTGTCTCATTTGCATGTCTTTCAATGCAAGTTTATAAGAAAAATTATAATAGCATTAACCTTTGTCTTAGCTATCTAAATATATAATTTTTTTTTTCATTATGATTTAGTTAAGGTTTTGATCCATGGCTTCTATTGTAAATGCCTTCATTTTTGGTCAAAAACTAACATGTGCTAGGTTTAGGATAGATTTTTACACGTTCATCGAAACGTGAAACAAATTAAGTTTTTTAAAACTAGACTCCATTCTACGCATGATGAAAAAAAAAATCAATTTTTGATTAGTTTGCAAAAAAATTGAAGGGGAGCACGCTCAAATTTCAGCTTTTCAGGATGTGTCCACTTTGAAAATTCATAAAATATTATATATTCATTAAAAAAATTATCTGAAAGAAGGATGATAAACTACATGGTGTTAGCTAATTTCTCACCATTGGGATTTTTGAAATTCTAAAAAAAAGTTAACCAAAAAGGGGGGAGCCCTCAAGTGCTATGCTATTTTTTTTGATAAAAACAAGACCTATTTTGGCCCCCCCCTTTTTGAGACCCTTAATCTTCATTAATTTCAAAAAACAATAGTAGCTTAGAAACTAGACTCGGAGCAGTTCAACTTTTGTTCTTGTCACATCTTGAAATTTTGAGCATAACTATCTTCATTTTCTTGTGCAAATCAGATTTTCCTGATCTTAGAAAAAAAGTGGCATCTTAAGAGCCAAAATTGTGTCACAGATTGGTGCACTTACCTGGTAACTAGTGCACACATACGGATAACAAATTCCACTCCAAACATAGGGTGGTTCACTAAATACGACTATACACACTACCCAAGGGAATCAAAAGGCTTGACAATAAAATACAACTCCAAATATTAAAACACCTCAACTGAAGATTTACAAAATATCAACTAATACTTCTAATCAATTTCCTCAAAACACTAACAAAAGAAATCACATTCAAAAGGGCAATTTAAAAGGAAATAAATCTATCCTTCAGATTTCCTAAATCCAATTTCCCTCAGTGAAATATAGTAAAATTATTGCCCAAACAAACTAATTAAATAAAATATCTTTTCTTGACAGTTGATGAAATTCAATCTTCCTATTAATTTCAATTCCTCAAGTACTTTTAAATAAAATACCAATTTCTACTTTTACAACATATCACTTTGAAATTCAAAAAATAGTGCATTTAATGCATGCACCCATTTTACAAAATCATTACCCAATTCAACTATTTTAAAATTAATTTCTCTTTTTTACATGATTTCTCTCTGAAGACATTCTAATTGTGCATTTGCATGCACCATAATAAAATATCCTTAAATATCTATTTAAATATATAGATAATAATATATATATCATTATCTATATACTAATATATATATCCACTATTTAAATATTAAAAATTATCCACAAATATAAATTATATATATATATATATATAATCATAAGTAATAACTAAATTTTATAAATATTAAAATCGATATACAAAAAGGAGATCGAAATGTTTCATAGCAAATTATTTGGTTGTACACGGCTGCATCCACATGGGTATGGGGGGGCTTTCAACATAGTCATGCCCCCATTGAAAGGGGGTGCAAACTGTGGAGAGTCCACTGTCCCCTCCCCTTGGGTAGTGGCATTGGAAACTCCATTGTCCACATCCCTTGGGGTTGTGGCGGTGGAACTCCACCCACCTTCCAAAAACAAACAAACATAAAAAAATTCTTTAAAAAGAAACCTGTGTCGTACGAACATTTTGTTCGCTACTTTTCAACTTAAGAATTTTCAATACAGGGAAGTTACAATGAACTCCATAATCATATATATATATATATATATAGATGTATATATCAAAACATATATATTTATATATATATATATATAAAACTAAACTTTATCAGATCGATTGCTCTAATCGGGCAATTTATTTTCACAGATAGTTTTACTACAAGAAATTTTCATAAATTTTACAAAGAGAAGCAATTTTCAATATAGGGGTTTTTCTACTTTTCTAGATAAAAAATCTATACGAAGATGAACAATAAATTTTGACAGACAACAAATCCAATAGGAAAATGGAGCAATATTTCTCTACAGATATCATTTACCCAAATTTTCCAACAGGTTTTCTACCAAGAATTTCTACAGAGAATTTTAATTTCTTCCTAGCTGAGATTATTCCAGATCCCTAATGTTTTCTTCCGGGTTCTTCATTGTTTAACAACAATCCCAAATAAACTTACAATAATTTCTACAGAGTATTTCATTTCTAAAGAAGATTTCACGGAAATTTTTAGACATGACATTTTTCAATTTAACAAAAACTCAAAAGCTTCTTTGTTTGCACATGCAATCTTTTTCCAGACAACAAATTAATCTAAGAAACTTTTCCAAAATGAAATTAACTAGAATAATAGAGGAGCCTGAATTCCAAATGTTTGAAAGGATGTGGATTGATGTAGAGCCTCTTCCACATAACCAAGATTCTTCCATAACAACCAAAAATTCCTCTAGAAACAAAAAAAAATCTAGAGCACAAAGAATTTTCCCGAGACTGTCTTTTTCCCAAAATTTCAACAACCAACATACAATAACAAAACTTTTTTTTTTTTAAACAACCTCTGCCCACAAAAAATTATCTTCTTCACTCTTTCGTGAAGAAACTCTTTACCTCTAATGGTTACAACCATTATTCTCTCCGTGAAAACATTTTTCCCAACAACCATCATTAAGATTTTCAAACACATGTCGAGAAACAAATATCTTTTAAATCAATTAACACCAATCCCACTAGATATTTCTAGAAATTAAAGCTTTTTAATAATTTCAAAAATACATAGCATTTCTAATTGAAATTTAATCCAACTAATTTAATTAATTAATAAAATAAATTTAATCCTAAGATTAAATTAATTTACCAAATAGATTAAATTAATTAATTAAATTAAATTACAATCTTCTAACATAATAAGCAAGATTAATTAAATAATCAACTGAAATATTTAAATCATTTATATACCTTAAACACACTGTGCAACATTAAAAAAATTAAGGAAAAATTGAACAACATTATAACAAAACATAACCAACTACAACTGATGAGACACTATGACCAAGGTGGTGGCTTGACAAGGGAAACCTAGCTACTATCTCTTAATCAACAAAACCATTGGGCAATGGACACACTCAAACTTGTGAAACCAGGTGGAGTCGATGTCCTATACCTACAAACCTACAATCAAGGCATATATTGAACATGCATATATATCATAATCATCCACACCGTGAAGAGAGAATTGTGGAATCGCAAGGTGCTCACAAGCGAGTGATGTGATCCCGTTCCCTTCACCAATAAATGTCACAACAAACTATCGAATCTAACATCCATAAACTACTCATGAGAATATAACTTGATATTAGTTCAAATAAACTCTATGCTAATCAAAAGCATGTCATAATAATACACATCAGAATAATGTACTCTCACATCATAATATAAAAATCAATGTCGCCTAAAAGTTAGCGATCAAATAATAACAAAGTATCATGGTCTATCAAAGTAAAGGTATTGTCAAAAAACATAAAACACACTATCTGAACATATGAGAAAAATGGAGGGGTGTTACATTCTCCCCTCCTAGGGTCAGGCTTAGTCCTGGAAGCCTGCAAACATGCATAGTACTGAATCCATATGATGACACATAATCATCAAGCACCATATTCATGATTTAACATAAATTATTCACATACACACCAATGCACATCACCATAAATCAACAACACAAGGCCACACATGGGTCCATTTGGACACCAAAAAGTAGCATACTAATGCATGATACATAATCCAAGATCCAAGAGCCAATATCCATCTCAAATAATCCATACATCAAACTCAGTGGCTTGATGGTGTTAGGCCACACACATGGTGAGACCATCCAATCAAGACCACAATGACCTATATCTTGTTGTAAAAGGTGGTTAGCCTCCAAGAGATAGTCATCACACATAGGTGGGTAGTGGGTCCTAGCTAAGTAACAACCTCACATACCCCCATCCTCAACATTCCCTGTGTCTACTTCCTCATATACACTCACCAAGTCCGCCTCATACGTCCTTGGAGAGGATTCATAATACAACATATTATCGACATCAAAAATAATAAAGATAAACTAGTTTAGCCACCAAGGTCACAAAGAAGAACAAATTAAAATTCAATTTCAACAATAAGGCAATAAATGCGCATAATTTCAACACTAAATCGAATATAACCACGAGGGTTACAAGAAAATAAGATCACAAGTTGTGGCTAAACCATCACAATCAAATATAACAAGGTGTCGGCCTTCACAGTCAACAGAAAATCATCAATAACCATAAAGAAAGTCCACAATCTTTAAAATTGTATTGTACAACACTGTGTGACTAGTTACTAGCCACCAAATGAGGAAGGAGGAAACAACGTCTGACTATAGTAATAGCCCTCATGTGGTGCGGAGTGAGCACACCATCTACATAAGCTAGAGTGTACTCCATGACTATGCCCTGCATCTCATCATCACTCAACATGGTCATACGCCAACCAAATAAGGCACCCACTAGTCATATGCCACATGGCAGTGTGTCTGTGGCTCCGCAGAAGTAGGCACATGCATAACACACCCCACATAGCGATACCTCATGGAAAAGGCACACACAAGTACTCATTGTAGCCAAAGGTATACATGGCTAGGACCTACTCATATGCTATTTGACCAAACACTATAGAAGCAACCATGAGTATCCCTCTATAGGTGTGTGAGGCCCCATAATTCTCATCACACAAGTAGGCTTTCATATCACAATCTCATAATGCACCTTCACATGTCTATGCATGTGGCATTATGTAACATGGCATCATCACCAACACTATGTCAAAACATTAGTAGGGTGTGGCATCGTATCTATTGCATCATGTCAGAACATGTGCAAATATAGTATATCACAACATCATCACCAACACTATATTAGAACATTAGTGAGGTGTGGCATTGTATCTATTGCATCAAGTTGGAACATGTGCAAATACAATATATATAATGCAAAAATGATAATATCAATATGGGGCTACCCAAGCTTCACCTCTCATATAGATGAGGTTTACTCAATAATGCCAGATCAACGTCTCTACAGACGACCAAGCATATACTAACAAACCAATGTTGGTGTACTCAAATCTATGGGGATTGGGCTAGCACGTAAGGATCAAGTATCTTGATCCATCATAAGGGAAAGTAGTGGGTATGTTTCCTTGGGATCGGTTGAGATGAGACCACTCTACGTCGTAATATGTGTGAGTTGCACACTCCACCCAATGAAATTTGTAGCTGCTATTATCCCTTCATGGATTAAGGGGCTAGAGAACCAAAATAAAATAATGTATGAAACTAAATTTTGGTTACTCTTATATATAATTTTCAACCACACATGGGTTTCCCCTTAATTATGTAACAAACACGTAAACACACAAAATGGTATGGGTAGTCCCACACCAAAATACAACTTTTTCCTCATGGATGGGTACCCAATATCACCATCCCATGGGCACACAAAGCAAGTACGGGGTATTCACAATACTCAACCAATGCACAGTTACTGGTTCCTCACATTTACAATGGGGTACAATTACATACATAATTCCATAAGAACATTTACTTCCATAACCCATGTGATACATATCATTACTTTTCATCCATAACCTTTATCAATTTTCTTTCACTCTACTCTTTTCCACAGAGCACATGATGCTAAATGTCAAAGCCATGAACACCGTGATCACTTAACAACTCCACTAATAGATTCACAAGGACAAAATAATGGGATAATATGTACCCATAGTACCCAGTGTATGAACTTGGGGCTCTGATACCATGTGTAATGACCTACCACGTAACCCTAGAGGAAGATGCAAATACAACGGAAGAAAATAAAGTTTTATTTAGAAGTGTAATTAATTACAAGTATAGTGCACTACACTAACTCATGCATCCTCTAAGGTACATGACTAATCTTACAACTGAATCCCATAACAAAGAACAATAGCTCATTTAAATTGTATTAATTACATCTCATAAGAATAAAGTACATAAAAGATCCATAGATGTCATTCAGTCCAAATAATGTTTACAACACGCATTCCCAGAATGAGAAAGATCATTCAATAAGGTTATAATTACAAAAATCCTCCTTGAATACAATTGGGGAGTGATACAAATACAAAGCTAACCAATTGATACAATAAAACATAAAAGATAGAACATAGTATCAGGTGCACACGAGCTCTCTAGTCCAGGAGATCTTGCCATCATGAGCATAAGAAAGGAACCCAATGGAGTAAGGTGCATGTTCCACTCAACCAAGTGGTACCTGAAGGCCCACCCCCTGTGCTAGGAGATAGTAACAAGGCTCCCTAGACAAATCCAACAACCTCTAGACATAGGCTATCACATGACTAACCAATACAAATACAACGCTTACATAAGAGATGGATTGCTTCTAGAGTACAAGATAGTCAAGTATGTCAACTGAACCATACACAGAAACTGTTGTCATAGGGAAAGCATCATCTCAAAGTTGCATGGGTTACCTTGGCAGAATTGCCCAGGCCCCGACCCCCATCATGAGTCACTTCCCTATAGACAACATGTGGAACAAATCCACAACCCAAGGGTAACTAGTGCACACATACGGATAAAAAATTCCAATCCAAACATAGGAGCCAACACTTTCCCATTTGTGGTAACCGAGTGGTTAACTGAATACAACTATATGCACTACCCAAGGGAATCAAAAGGCTTGCCAATAAAATAAAACAACTCCGAATATTAAAACTCCTCAACTGAAAGATTTACAAAATATCAACTAATACTTCTAATCAATTTTCAAAAAATGCTAAGAGAAGAAATCACATTCAAAAGAGAAATTAAACATGAAATAAATATATCCTTCAGATTTCCTAAATCCAATTTCCCTTTAGTGAAATACAATAAAATTATTGCCCAAACAAACTAATTAAATAAAATCTCTTTTATAGACAATAGATGAAATTCAATCTCTCTGTTATTTCAATTCCTCAAGTACTTTTAAATAAAATACAAATTTCTACTTTTACAACATATCACTTTGAAATTCAACAAATAATGCATTTAATGCATGCACCCATTTTACAAAATCATTACCCAATTCAACTATTTTAAAATTAATTTCTCCTTTTTACATCATTTCTCTCTGAAGACATTCTAATTGTGCATTTGCATATACCCATAATAAAATATCCTAAAATATGTATTTAAATATATACATAATCATATATATTTATATATATATCATTATATATACTAATATATATATATCCATTATTTAAATATTAAAAATTATCCACAAATATAAATTATATATATATATATATATAATCATAAGTAATAACCGAATTTTATAAATATTAAAATCGATATACAAAAAGGTGATCGAAATGTTTCATAGCCATTTATTTGGCTGTAAACAGCTACATCCACATAGGCTTGGGGGGGGGTGTGGGATTGTAACGCCCAATCTTGGAACCCAGGGAATGTCATGATAAAACAACCAAATAATCAATTTATTTTTATTTTTTTAATTACATTAAATAACATCATGTGAAAAACAACATAAACATGAACATTCTTGGGTTCCACAACTACGCTACTAAAGTAAAACAAGAAGTAAAACACATCAAGTACTATGACAAGTAACATATGAATATACCATATCAATATTTCATTATCAATAAGAGATTCATTACAAGTTCAATTACATCAAACGAGATTGTGACAAATCTCGATACATCCAAAGTCAATATACAATGAATCCTCATGTCATCATCATGAGTGAATATAATAAAGAAGATGAACAATTACAACTGGCGACCAAGTCCATGAGCATGCCCAATGAACAACTCCATGAATGTTGTGTATCCAGGATCCTGTCAAGAACAATATTGTCTCGAGAAACATCACCTGCAAAGGGACCCAATGGAAGAAAAGGCACGTTCCTCCCAACCATGTGGTACTCAAAAGCCCACCCCCCGTGCTAGGAGATAGTAATAGGTCCTCAAGTCAAGCAGACATCAAAGTAGAGAAAACATACAACACATGACGACACCAAAACCACATGATATCAAACATACTCCTAGAGACAATGACATAATCACAGGTGACTCTACATAAGAGACCCAACATATGTACAAGGATTGGAGTGTCATCACATAGACATATTAGGTTACCCTAGATAATCTTCCTAGGTTATCGACCCTCTAACTGAGTTACTCTAATAACCTCTAACGATTTCCAACCCCTATACAAACATATGTGGCATCGAATCAATTATCGGGAAGACAAAGTGTTCAATTAGCCATTCCAAGCCATCTCAACCTACTTTAACCTAAACAAGCGTTAAAGTAAAAGGTGAGGCAAAACATTATCTAGGTTAACAAATTATTACTACCAAACCCATAAAAGCTTAAATTAAATATCACTGAATTATTCACTTTCGAAAGGTTACCCATGCAACCTCTTCCGAGTCCTAACCCCTAATGAAAGTCACTCCTCCTAAGTACAAATTACCATCTGAAAATGTCATCTCAATCAACATGCATGCTAAACATACTTTCATAAAGACCCAAATAATAAAATTGTTACCATAATCATTTCAGTTTCCCCATGCAAGGGACGACGAGAGTCAAGCATTCCATAGCAATCAAAACAATTGATGACACTATGCCTCTGGAAGATTTTGACAAAACTCACAACATGTTAAATCATTGTTGAAATAATGTATTCTTACAATAATCATTCCTAACAAGAATGAAACAAACTCAATATTAGCTAGAAATTCTTTTCCAAGAATTGTTCATCATAACCTCTTTAAAGTTCAAGTTCAATAATGCTTGCTAGAAGACACAACTTCAACGCCAATGGAGTTTGTTTAGATTATAATATTTAAAATAATTGTACTTATAACTAAGAACAATATTAACCCCTTTCCTTAATTTGAAAGAATCTATATTCAAAACAACATAATACACTTTTTAAAGAATATACATATAAATCTCACAATTAAATTTAAAAACACACCTAGCATTAATTTAAAGAACCCTTTTCAATAATTTTACAAAGAATCCACTTATACAATAGTTCACCCAACACTAGTCCTCTACCTCAATAAGCTTTCAAATTCATAATGATTATAAAGTAATAAATGTATCCTTAAGAAATGCGCTAGGCTCATTAAACTAAAGGCGTTGACTTCAAATTGCAAGTATAAATTTAAAATAATCTTCACCGATAATAAGCAAAACTAAGTGAGAGTTATCTCTTACTATAAACAACAATTCAAGATAAACTTTCAGCCACGCAAGACCCATAGAGGAATGAATCTTTTAAGAAAAGTGCAAACTTTTTTATGCATGCGAATGGATACAAACATTAGATTCCAAAAACATCGTTTCCTAAAGCTTAAACCTATGTGTAAGCGCCAGAAGCAGAAGAAAAATATGAAAGTTAACAGGAGTTCAAATAATTATGAAAGGATGCAACAGGCTTATCTATGCAATTAATTTGCTCCAATCCAAACATAGTTGTAACTTAATCCAATAAAAATTACACACTTAGCTACTGAAGGTTAAGATTAGAACAACGACTTTACAAAGGTTAATGCATGGCAGGTTTAAAAAGGCCAAAAACAAAAGAAAACATAATCAAATACCATTGTAGTTGCGTGGGTGTGGTAACCAAAAGGAATAAATAAAATGCTATATCCTAGTATACAACAACGAAACGATAAGTGAAATAGGTGAAGCCTCAAACTAATTGATTGGTTTAACAACAGGCCAAAAATACTAGAGAAGCTAATTGTACAAATTCATGCATCAAGATGTAAGATCATTAACAGACGCATCTAGCACGTACAAGGCATAGCTGAATCAAGGGTAAAAGCCAGAACCAAAAAGGAAAGATAACATATTTAAATCTAATCATCCAGAACCAAGACATATCTATGTAGGAACGTGCAGAAGTAGAAGTAATAAACATATAAATTTTTTAAACAACATAAATTTTTGAGGCTAGATTTGCAAGACTCGTTTCTTTCAAACCAATTCCCTAGGAATTAAAAATAAACACAACATTTACATTTTCATTTTTTGTTGGTTGAACAGATTTTGAACAGGATATCACAAAATTGAACAACGAATTACAACAATTGACAATTCTTTTTTTCTTTTTTTAAATTAAATTTTAGAACAACAATACTAAGAAGAAAACCTGGTGATCTTTCTTTGAAAGTGATGAGTGAGGAAGCCAAACACAATATTTGAAGAATGCTATCCTTTTTAGCTCAATCTCAAACCTCCAGATTTGCAATCTTCCAAGTTTTCAACCAAAACCTAGAAAAAAATACAGAGAAAAGACTTCCTACAAATTATTGCCATGAAAACCACTTTTCTTTTTCATTCATGCCCAATTAAATGCAATTCACACATTCAACATTCAGATTGCATGCAATTAATGAGCCAGTTACAATTCTCCTAACATCAGTTCAAAACATAGATATTTTTCTAAATTTCTTTCACAACAACTTGTTTAAATTCACCAATTTCAAAAACATCCAAGTTGCACATTCAAAACAATTACATTTAATTAACCTTAAATAGTATACTATTTTGATAATCTTTAATAAATTAAATCTTCTAACATTTAAAATAAACTTTCAAATTAAATGTAATCAATCGTAACCTTAAATCTAATAATGTGATTAATCACTGTTAAATTCAAAACATAATAATTAAACCATTTAATTAGTTTAAGGAAATCATTATCAATCATGACAAACTAAGAACAACATAACGAACAACAAATAATATGACAGGATAGACGTAAGCAAGACAAATGGGTAACAAATGATACTCGTTCTTTCCAGAATGATGACTCATGACAGAGGACCGGACACTATCTCCCATTAACAAGTTCCATTGGGCCTTGGCATGCTCAAACCTGATGAAGTAGATGGATTTGATGCTTGTACCTACATGTTGCATCAACTACACTGTCAACCATAACAACATGTATATATATATCGGAAAGAACTCCGTGAATAAGATTCAAAGCATAGGAGGGTACTCACAAATGAGTAATGCTACACTATCTCCTTCACCCGGACTGACATGAAACATTATATCAAACATCAATTTCAACATAATAATGGACCATTAACATTCAGAAACTACATATACCACAATACACACGAAAACCATAATCGTGTCATCATATGAAAATCACTAGATGATCATAAAGTCAAGTATATCATCTAATGAGTGTAGCAACTAACATAACATCCATGACATAATGCAATAATTTAATATAGTCTCAAAAGCAACTAAATGACTAACTACCAATCCAAAGCAACTAAAACAATAATGGCATCTGGAGGGTCACTACATCCTCCCCCTAGGGTGAGGCTTACTCTTGGAAGCCTGCAAATAGATAGGGATAAAGTTCCCTCATGCATGTTGCATCCTCCCAAGTAGTTGAAGCCTCATCACTAGGATCCCACTGGACCCTCACCTGATCAATGTCTCAACCCCTGAGGGTGAGCCTCCTATGCTGAAGAATTCCCACGGGCTCCAAAGCCATCTGCGCGTCCTCGACCTATAAAGCATTCCAATCGAGCACATGTGAAATATCAGGATGATAAGGTCTAAGAATAGATACATGGAATACATTATGGATGTGTGAAAATATGGGTGGTAAGGCAAGTCGATAATCTATAGGACCGATCCTCTCTAGAATCTCAAATGGCCCAACGAATCAAGGCGTGAGCTTAGAGCCTTTTTTGTAACGGATCAGACTCTTTTGCGGATGTACCTGAAGAAACACTCTATCACCAACATAAAACTAGCGATCTACATGATGATCATCAACATACTTCTTTTGTCTATCTTGTGCTACTACAAAATGCTCTCTGATATGATCAACCTGCTGCTCCATGATGTACATCCTGAGCATATCCTCAAGAACTTGATTAACCCTCTCAATCTGACCGTCAGTCTCAGGGTGATAGGCTGAACTAAAATTCAACTGTGTACCTAAGGCATGTTGTAAGGATGTCCATAAAGTTGATGTGAAAACATGGTCTCTATTCGAAATGATTCTGCATGGGATACCGTGCAAACATACAATGTCCTCCATGAAGATCTTTGCCATAGATGAGGCATTATACAATGAACGAATTAGAGAGAAAGGTGCTACCTTAGTCAATCTGTCCACAGTAACCATGATGGCATCATGTCGATGATATGAAATAGGCAACCCAATAATAAAATCAACCGATATGATGTCCCACTTCCATTCAAGAACAAGATGAGGTTGTAACAATCCTGTGGGATGATGGTGCTTGGCCTTAACCTCTGGCACTCAAGGCATCTCAAAACAAAATCTGCAATGTCATGCTTCATCCCAGGCCAAAAGTACAACTATCAAATATTTGCATGCATCTTCTTGACACTAGGATGAGATGAGTAAGGTGCTCGATGTGCCTCTAACAAAATCAAGGTACGAAGACTGTCTACAAGTGGCACATAGATATGACCCAAATGTCACAACAAACCATCAATCTCAAGCATAAAACCTAAAAACCTACCCTCCAAGGGTCTATCTGATCCCAACTCTGACTTCACCTCCTGATACAATCTGTCTGTAGAAAGTGCTGCTAAGATTTGACTCCTCAAATCAACTCCTAGAGTCATAGAAAAAATCTCATGTCTACGCTGACTAAGAGCATCAGCCACCATGTTCTCCTTTCCCTAAAATAAATTTCACCTCAAAATCATATTCGCACAAGAACTCCACCGAGCGTCTCTACCTAGCATTAAGATTAGGCTGAGTAAAAATTTACTGTAGACTGCAGTGATCACTATGAAGCTCAAAGAGATGTACCAATAAGAAATGTCTCCATTGAACCAAGGCATGAATGACTACAACTAACTCTAGATCATGAGTAGGATAGTTCAGTTCATGATCCTTGAGCTTGCGAGACTCATAGGCGATCACACGACCCTCCTGCATCAAAACGGCTCCTAAACCCTCCAAGGACACATCAATACAAACAAAAAAGTCCTTAGTAGGATCAAGAACAACTAATATAGGTGCACTCGTCAACTTTTCCTTGAGTGTCTGGAAGGCCAAATGACACCGATCTGACCAAATGAATTTCTTCCCCTTCCTCTGAAGAGAAGTAATAGGATGGTCAATCTTGGAAAACCCCTCAACAAACCATCTGTAGTACCCTGCAAGACCCATAAAACTGTGAACCTTAGGAACATTGGTAGGCACAAACCAATCCATAATTGCTTGAATCTTTGAAGGATCCACTGTAATACCCTCTCCAGAGATAACATGACCAAGGTATTTCACCTCAGTTTGGAAGAACTCACACTTTAACAAATTTTCAAACAACTAATTCTCCCTCAAGCACTGCAATACCTGTCTCATGTGCTCCTCATGCTCCTTCATATCTCTAGAATAGATCAAGATATCATCGAGAAACACAAGAACAAAGCGATCCAAGTGCATGCGAAAGACACCGTTAATCAAACTCATGAAAATGTATGTGCATTCATTAACCCGAATGGTACCATGGTGAACTTGTAGTGCTCGTAATGAGTACGAAATGTGGTCTTATGTATATCTGATTCAGAAATGCGCAACTAATGGTAACCAGATTTTAGATCAATCTTAGAAAATACATTTTCTCCCTTGATCTGGTCAAAGAGGTCATCGATTCTAGGCAAATGATATCAATTCTTGACTATCACCTTATTTAATTGATGATAGTCAATGCATAACCTGAGGGATCCATCCTTCTTCTTCATGAAGATGATAGGTGATCCCAAAGGAGAAACACTCGGTCAAATGAAAACTTTAGCCAAGAGCTCCTCCAATTGCAAATGAAGCTCTTCCAGTTCTTGTGGTCATTCTATAAAGAGCTTGAGATATAGGCTCAACTCAAGGAACCAGATCGATTCTAAAATCAATATCACATTTTGGCAGCATACCCGGAATATCACTAGGAAACACGTTAGCGAATTCCCCAAGGATAGGGTGATCATCAAGAGATGCCTATTGACTCTCCCCTACATCCAAATCACTAACAATAGCTGCAAATAGTTGAAAACCCTATCGCATAGATCTCCTTAACTACATAGCAGATATAATCCGCAAGAAGATGGGTCTCTACACATAGTCTATCTCAGTCTCAGCACCAAAATTATCCAAACAACTTACTGTCTTCCATCGATAGTCAATCGCTGCACTATGAGATTCCAACAAATCCATTCCCAGAATAATGTCATAAGATCCAAGAGGTGTAACTCGAAGATCTACTAAGGTAGATAATGATCCAATCCTAAATCCATAATCATGAACAAGGGATTCAACTACTACCTTAGCCCTAGAAGCCAATTCTAGCTGCCACCAAATGCCTTGTTTTATTGCCACTAGCATGTATCACTCAACAATGGAAGAGAGATAAATGAATCAAAAGCTCCAGAATCAAATAGAATAGAAACACTAACACCCTATAATTGACCTGAAGCCTCAATCACAGTATTCTAATGATTCGCCTGACGGTTATCCACCACAGAAAAAAATCTATGAGATTGACCTGCATCACCAACCATCAGCTTCGAAGGTGCTAGTTGTTGACCAAACCCTGAAGTACCTCTCATTAGACATTGCCTCCCCATATGACTCTTTTGACTACATGAGAAGCATCTAGTGCCCCTACCAAAAACTCTGCCAGAACCTCTACCACTCGAAGGTTCATTCGACTGTTGGAAGCTGCCTTTGCTGACCATCGACTGTGCACTCTGAGTCGGCTAATCCTAGCGATTGCGCTTATTTCACCACTAGTTATAGCTCTTTCCAAGCTATGAACCATTACCCGACTGCATCTGATAACCCTTATTCTTCTATGGGTAATGTTGTTGCTACTAGTGTCCACCCTTAGCAGGTTCCTATTGGTTCTAGAGGAACCACTTGTCTAAATCAAACCACCACACAGACGAAAACCTGCAGTAGAAGAACTTCCTATCAGAACGCCTGTATGTCCACCCAATTCCATGGATAAATTCTTCTCCACAATTTTTTCCTTCTCTACGGCTTCCTCCATCATCTTCGGATCAAAGACTCTGAATCCTCCACTGATACAGGTGTTCAAGCCCTTGATGAAATGTTGTACCATCATAGCCTCGTCATTCACTATCCCTGCATATTGTTTGATTTCATAGAATCTACGCTCAAACTGCTTGACTGACATAGTCATCTAGCACAGATCAAGGAATTCTTCTGCACGACGTTGCCTCCAATGCTCAAATAAGAAATGTGCTCTGAAACGCTTTAGGAACATATCCCAAGATAAAAATCTAATCTACAGATGGAGCTTCTACTCCTCCAATTGCCACCAAGTAGAGGCAAAACCTCTAAGATGCATGATGGTACATCTTGCTCTAGTGTTGCTACCATACAAATGCATAGAAAAAAATATCCCAAATCTAGTAACCATGTCTCTGCCTCCAAACCACCATCAGTACCATCAAAAATGGGAGGGCATGCCCTCAACAAATCTCTCATGTGCCTTGCAGCTATGGCATCATGCTCCGTGATCTGCACAATCCTTTGAGGTGGTGATTTGTCCCTCTCTCTATTCACTTCCTGTTTATTTCCCTATCTAGGCCCAAGATGAGCAAGGGAATGCTCAAGTAAAGGATGCAATAGATCTCCCCCACACGTGGCTGATTCAGAACCTACTCATTATTTGCCTAATTACCCTAAGGATTAGGCTACTCACCATATTCACTTTCATGTGAAATATGTGGCAGAGTGTCTTGGCGATTTTCCACATGGCCACCACCAAGGCCTCATCCATGACCTTTGTCACGCCGTCTAGGCATGATCCTACACAAGACCAATGTTGAGTCTCAGTTTAAAGACACAAGGATACAAGAAAAAAAACACACTAAAGAGTCTAACACCTAGGACAACCTAGTGGGCTCGCAAGACTAGAGCACCCAGTGTTAGAACCTTCACTCTGATACGAAGTTGCAATGCCCCGTCATGGAACCCAGGGAACATCACGATAAAACATCCAAATAACTGAACAATTTTTTTTGTTTAATATATTAAATAACATCATGTGAACAACAACATAAACATGAATTTTCTCGGGTTCCACAACTACGCTACTAAAGAAAAACAAAAACTACAACACATCAAGTACTATAACAAGTAACATATGAATATACCATATCAAGATTTCATTATCAATAAGAGATTCATTACAAGTTCAATTACATCAAACAAGATTGTGAAAAATCTCGATACATCCAAAGTCAATATATAATGAAGCCTCATGTCATCATCATGAGTGAATACAATAAAGAAGATGAACAAGTATGACTGATGACCAAGTCCAGGAGCATGCCCTACAAAAAACTCTGTGTACGATGTGTATCTACGATCCTGTCAAAACAATCTCATCTCGAGCAACAACACCTCTAAGGGGACCAAATGGAAGAAAATGCACGTTCCTCCAAACCATGTGGTACTCGAAATCCCACCCCCCATGCTAGGACACAGTAACAAGTCCTCAAGTCAAAAAATCATCAAAGTAGAGAAAACATACAACTCATGGCTGACATACACATGGCGACATGACGACACAAAAACTACATGACATCAGACATACTCCCAAAGACAACTGAATAATCACAGGTGAATCTACACAAGAGACCCAACATATGTACAAGGATTGGAGTGTCATCACATAGACATATTAGGTTACCTTGGATAATCTTCCTAGGTTACTGACCCTCTAATTGAGTTACCTTGGAAACCTCTAACGATTTTTGGCCCCTAAGTGAACCTATGTAACATTGAATCACTTCTCGAGAAGACAAAGTGTTCGATTAGCCATTCCAGGCCATCTCAACCTACTTTAACCTAAACAAGCATTAAAGTACAAGGTGAGGCAAAACATTATCCGGGTTAACAAATTATTACTACCCAACCCCTAAAAGCTTAAATTAGCTATCACTGAATTATTCACTTTCGAAAGGTTACCCATGCAACCTCTTCTGGGTCCCGACCCCTAACAAAAGCCACTCCTCCTAAGTAAAACTTATTGAATTACAATGTCATCACAGTCAACATGCATGCTAAACATAATTTCATAATGACTCAAATAATCAAAATGTTACCATAATCATTTTAGTTTCCCCATGCAAGGGACAACGACAGTCAAGCATTTCACAATAATCAAAACAATTGATGACACTATGCCTCTAGAAGATTTTGACAAAACTCACAACATGTTAAACCATTGTTGAAATATTGTATTCTTACAATAATCATTCCTAACAAGAATGAAACAAACTCAATATTAGCTAGAAATTCTTTTCTGAGAATTGTTCATCATAACCTCTTTAAAGTTCAAGTTCAATAATGCTCGCTAGGAGACACAACTTCAATTCCAATAGAATTTGTTTAAATTCTAATATTTAAAGTAATCGAACTTATAACTAAGAACAATATTAACCCCTTTCCTTAATTTGAAAGAATCTATATAAAAAAAAACATAATACACTTTTTAAAGAATATACATATAGATCTCACAATTAAATTTAAAAACACACCTAGCATTAATTTAAAGAACCCTTTTCAACAATTTTACAAAGAATCCACTTATACAATAGTTGACCCAACACTAGTCCTCTACCTCAATAAGCTTTCAAATTCATAATGATTATAAATTAATAAATGCATCCTTAATAAATATGCTAGGTTCATTAAACTAAAGGCGTCGACTTCAAATTGTGAGGCTAAATTTAGAATAATCTACATCGATAATAACCAAAACTAAGTGAGAGTTATCTCTTACTGTAAACATCAATTCAAGATAAACTTTCAGCCATGCAAGACCCATAGAGGAATTAATCTTTTAAGACAAGTGCGCATTTATTTATGCATGTGAATGGATACAAACATTAGATTCCAAAAAAATCGTTTCCGAAAGCTTAAACCTATGCATAAGCACCAAAAGCAAAAGAAAAATATGAAAGTTAACAAGAGTTCAAATAATTCAGAAAGCATGCAACCGGCTTATCTATGCAATACATATGCTCCAATCCAAACACAGTTGTAACTCAATCTCGTAAAACTTACACACTCAGCCACTGAAGGTTAAGATTAGAAAAATTACTTTACAAAAATGGCATGTAGTTGCATGCAATTGATAGAATATAGTCCAAACATTTGAAACACAAAATAAGATATGAAAAGCATTGATTCTTCGATCACAATGAATTCTGGGTAGAAGTATCAATACTAGAAGATAGTCTATCAATGGGTCTAATAATCAGGCAACCCAACGAAATCAAGAGACAAACACAAGGAAATAAAGCTCTCCATTAATCATGTGCATATAAACCAAGTTTATACCAATTGTCCGAATGGAAAGAAGGCGATAAAACATTCTCTGACTAAAAGAATAGACTCAGGATGATGTAGGAAGAAAACCACAATTCACAGGAGTGTGAGAGCTCGATACAGATGAACAAACACTAGCCAGAGGAACGCTACACGGAAGAACTACAAACCCAATCCACGGTTGGAACCATCATAGAGTATTTAAAATATATATATATAATGAATCATTTCATACTCGAATCAAATAAAAGTTCAGGGGTATCATAATGGATTAAGAGACAACGGCTAACAACTTTCATTCGCAAGAAAACAAGACAACGAATAGAGTAAAAGAATACTAAAATTCATCACACTCCAGACCAAAGCTACAATGCCGACTAAACTAGAAAAAGGAAGAACAAACGCAAATTGAGAATTTTCCAACATAAGTCTCAAGACACTGTCATAGCCTAAGGAAATATGATGAAAACGCTCATGCATGGCATGTTCAAAAAGGCCAGAAACAAAAGAAAACATAATCAAATACCATGGTAGTTGCATGGGTGTGTTACCCAAAAGGAATAAATCAAATGCTATATCCCAGTCTACAACGGCGAAACGATAAGTGAAATAGGTGAAGCCTCAGACTAATTGATTGGTTTAACAACAGGCCAAAAAGACTGGAGAAGCTAATTGTACAAATTCATGCATCAAGATGTAAGATCATTAACAGAAGCATCTACCACGTACAAGGCATATCTAAATCGAGGGTAAAAGCCAAAACCAAAAAGGAAAGATAACAAATTTAAATCGAATCATCCAGAACCAAGACAGATCGATATAGGAATGCGTAGAAGCAGAAGTAATAAACGTATAACTTTGTTGAGCAACATAAAGTTTCGAGGCTAGATTTGCAAGACTCATTTCTTTCAAAATAATTTCCTAGGAATTAAAAATAAACACAACATTTTCATTTTCATTTTATGTTGGTTGAATAGATTTTGAATAGGATATCACAAAATTCAATGACATATTACAAAAATTGACAATTTTTTTTTTTTTTTTTTAAATTAAATTTCAGAACAACAATACTAAGAAGAAAATCTGGTGATCTTTCTTCGACAGTGATGAGTGACAAAGCCAAACACAAGATTTCAAAAATGGTATCCTTTTTAGCTCGATCTCAAACCTCCAGATTTGCAATCTTCCAAGTTTTCGACCAAAACCCAAAAAAAATATAGAGAAAAGACTTCCTACAAATTATTGTCTTGAAAACCACTTTTCTTTCTCATTCATGCCCAATTAAATGCAATTCACACATTCAACTTTCAGATTGCATGCAATTAATGAGCCAGTTACGATTCTCCTAACATCAGTTCAAAAAATAAATATGTTTGTAAATTTCATTCACAACAACTTGTTTAAATTCACCAATTTCGAAAACAATCAAGTTGCACATTCAAAACAATTACATTTAATTAACCTTAAATAGTATTCTATTTTGGTAATCTTTAATAAATTAAATCTTCTAACATTTAAAATAAACTTTCAAATTAAATGTAATCAAACGTAACCTTAAATCTAATAATGCGATTAATCACTGTTAAATTCAAAACATAATAATTAAGCCATTTAATTAGTTTAAGAAAATCATTATCAATCATGACAAACTAAGAACAACATAACGAACAACAAATAACATGACAAGATAGGCGTAAACAAGACAAACGGGTAACAAATGATACACATTCTTTCTAGAATGATGGCTCATGACAGAGGACCAGACACTATCTCCCATCAACAAGTTCCATTGGGCCTTGGCATGCTCAGAACTGACAAAGTAGATGGATTTGATGCTTTTACCTGCATGTTGCATCAATTGCACTGTCAACCATAACAACATGTATATATATATATATATCATAAAGAACACCATGAAGAAGAGTCGAAGCATCATAGGGTACTCACGAGTGAGTAATTCTACACTATCTCCTTCACCCAGACTAACTTGAAACATTATATCAAACATCAATTTCAACATAATAATGTCATTAACATTCAAAAATTGCATATACCACAATACACACGAAAACCATAATAGTGTCATCATATGAGAATAACCAAATGATCATAAAGTCAAGTATATCATCTATTGAGTGTAGCAACTAACATAACATCCATCACATCAATATTTCTAGAATATGGGTTTGACAATGGATCCACATGAATTATTAGATTTTGGGACTGAGATTGTTGGCTTTGAAAATGAATCTGTGATGATTGGACTTTTTTTTTGAGTTCCCTATTAAGTGGCATTATGCACACACATTTTGTGGGGTCTCAAAAAGAATGTCCTAGATCCAAACCCCATTTATTGATTTTATGTGAAGATAACAAGGGATATCCTTCGAGATATCCATCAATACACACATTCTAACTAGATAAGAGGGATTTTTACAAAATGGGAGATCATGTTTAAGAAAAATACCCATCTAGTTGGAAAAAATCTCAATAAGTTTTGTTTCTCAATATTCCATTGGTAGAGAAGGTAGTTGAGCCCAAAACAAAATATACTTTATTATAGAGGATTGATGGCTAAACTTGGGAGACTATGACTGCATATGAAGACCTGAACCCTCAAATACCCATGCCTTATTTACGAAAACTGCATTTGTACTTTATTTTGTAGAATAAATGGCAATGAAGAAACCCTTACCTTGATCTAGATAAAATATTTGATTGGCTCCCTCCCATTCTAAAAAAATTCAATCCTATAAAATATTTAAAGCAAGTGTAAGGCACCAAAACTTACAGATTAGTGTTGTGCCTCAGAGGTCCTATATTTGTGGGAGTAGCAAACTTCCTATGGTAGTGTTACATTTACTATTCCTTTGTTTTCTTTAGGAGACTACAATTCCTTCTATTGCTTTGGTACCCATATTTTCTTTGGAAAAAGCTTTCAAGCTCCAAACTTTTAGCATTATTTAGAAGGTTTGTTTCCTTCTTGAATCAAGCTTTTCCTTTCTTCCAAGTAGGGAAATCTCTTTTAGAGATCTTTTCCAATAGGGGTTGGGATTTTGGTTTGAAAAGTGCCCCATCTTTAACTAAGAGGTATTATGGCAAGGATAACTTTACTGGAATGGAATTGGGAGAAGAAAAAGGTGCGTTCTAGTTAGAGACAATGTCAAACCATAAAGGATGGTTGCCAAGAGATTTTAAAAACATTCCTGAGTGTCTAGGGTTAGGTTCACAGATGTCAAAACACAATTGTTTCTCCCAGTTAAGCTTTTTTCTTGGGCATAAAGGAGGCCAGTGGTAGGAGGGATAGCATGGTGGGACATTGTATTGATAGTTTTCAAACTATTGGCCCTCATGGTAACCATGGGACCCTTCGAAGAAACCACTAGTTTTGGGATTCTAAACATAGCCATGAGGCCTTTGGAAGTGATCGCCAGTTTTGAGATTCTGATCACCATTTTTGAAAACCTCGCAGCTCGCATATTGTTGATCCCAACTGTGGCCATGGGGCCCTCAAAAGTGACCTCCATCTTGGAGAATCTCATTGCCAATTTTGAAAGCCTAGTTGTTTGTAGGCTGCTATTCCCTATAGCAGTCATGGGGCCCTTGGAAGGAATCGCCATTTTTAAAATTCCGATCACCATTCTTGAAAATCTAATTGTTGCCTTGAAATGATGTGAAACCTTAGAGATCGATGCATTCTCTTCCTTTTGTCTTCAATTTTTTATTGATTTTAAATTATATTTTTAAATAGTTATATTTATTTTCAATGAGATAAGCATTTATTTGTGTAGAAGAAAATTAGTTTCTAGAATTGTTTGCAATAAGCATTTTATTTTATTTGCAAGGGATTATATAAAAACAAATAAGTGTTGAATTCTAGATTATCAATTTTTGAGATAGATAAATATAGGGGTTCTATTGCCCCCCCTCCTTTGGAGTTTAAATAAAATTACATCAATAATAACCAATAATAAATAAAAGAGTTATTAATATCAACCATTGCTAGAAAATAATTCCTCTAATATTTTACATGACATACATATCATTTGACTTCTTTTTAGTGAGGTCTCAATACAATATAGAGATAGGTTTTATTTATATATTTTATATAATTATTTGATATTGTTTTTTATTAAATAGTTTTCAAAGAAGTGAGATCTAAATTACTCCTACCACATTTCCCTTCATTTGAACGAGAATCTTCTTCTGAAGATTAAGGAGCCATATAAGTTAACTTCTAAAACTTTGAACATTGTGCATTATTGTTTGATGATCTTGTTGGAAGATTCAAAATATCTTCTCTATTCAATTTGAAGTTTTAAATTTTCAAAGAATCTATACCCTAAGTTTTAAATTCTACTCTCTCCTCCCCTTCTTCCTCTTGTTATTTTTATGCATGCTTTTTTTGATCAAGACCTTCTTCCACATACCCCTATTGATATCCAATTTTCTTCTCAGCATACACCTCTAGGCTAGTAGGAGAAAAAATAAAAGAGCAACCAATAAGTTTATCATTAGGTGTAGCAATCTTCCACAAAGTTGAATTCCTTGAGGTACCTTCTCAACATTTCATTTATGTGTCCAACCTTATAAAAATTTCAATAATGATTTCCAAGATCATAAAGAAAAAAATGGAAACTTCCACAAAAACACTTGCACACAATGAGCCTAATTTACATTATCAAAGAGATTGATAAAAGAGTTGACTGAAATGTACAATGTAACCTTGCTTATATAGAAAAGGTGGTGAAGGTATTCAAGTTGAACATAATGACTAGCTAAACTTTTAATGATGGAACACTTGTTAACTCACATGACAAATGTTCTAGTGAGTGGAAAGTGACCATGCAAGAAGTGTTTGAAAAAGTGAGGAAAATTGTCTGAACCACATGAGGTGAGACAAAATTCTATAATTCCTTAAGTGGATACTTAAGCAATGTGAATAGGACTCTCCTAGTTAGGTCAATAACTAACTAGTTTGATAAAGTCACTATTTACACCAACACCCTCCCTTAAGTGTAACTTAGGGAGTAATGTATGAATGATGATGAGTCTCAACTACTAGGCTATGTTAGGTACTCATGTGCAAAGTTCTCATGAAGTGGAGAAAAGGAGAAAAACCTTGTGAGAAATAAAACCCCTCTCCAAGAGAGAAATGTTACAATAAAGAGAGAATTTGTAGCTCCCCCATTAGATGATGATGAATTCTTTAAACACTACTCGAATAATTCATGTGAAGACTTGATGTAGAATAGGTACCAAAGAATTGATGTAAAGAATTTCTAGATGCTCTTGATGAAATGAATTTTAATTCTAATGCAAGAAGCAATATTCTTCTAGAAATAATCTTTGGATGCTCTTGGTGAAATGCATTTTTGAAACTCATGTAGAAGATGATGGTGGATTAGTTGCTAATATTTTCAATCATTTTTTTCATCTTCCGCTTTCTTTGAGTGTCAAAATTAGAATAACAGAAGAAATATAAAGTGCTTAATGCATGACAACAATGATATTCCCCCTTGATTATTTTGATCCTCCCTGAATTGGCACTTTATATGTTTTACTGCATATACCTGTTACCAAATTTCACTACAGCTCAATTGGTAGAGTTGATTAGTTTCATTTTAAAGTGAAAGTTCGGTTAGTTGATGCATATGTTTAAATTGTTGTTTTGCATCAGATCTATCAAGTCCAGTTATGTAAATTTTTTCAATGGATAGAATTTCAGAGTTATTGCTCAATGCTTTGTAGTACAAATGAAGTACAAGACAAAATATACAAATGATTAAACATAAGAATTGCTTTCATTTATTTCACAATGCTATTCACATTATAGTATTTCATTTGTTTGCAAATACAAATGATTGTACAAATTTGCATTTTGATGCATTTCATTTCAGAATAAAAAGAAGAAAAGAAATTAAAGGAACCACACAAGCCATGGAGATAGCCAAAACAATTAATTGCAAGAAATGAATTATATAAATGAAGGTTAAAAATTAAGAAGCAAATAAACTAAGACATATCCATCATTGCCTATTTCTCGATCTTCGGGTGGTGTGCTTGCAACTTGCTTCGTCCTGCTTTCGATTCTGAGTGTACCTACAAAAGATTGGGACAGTCCTATTAGAGCTCCAGATATGAGTTACACTACATGCTCTACCAATAGAGATACAATTCATTCCTTGAAATGCATGGAATCAACTAAAAATAAAGAGAGCAATAATGAGAGCCTAAAAATGTAATGCCACATCGTGGAACCTTTTAAATATCCTTGTTTTATTCTAAAATTATTTGTTTCCATGTGCAGGTATAGGAAAAGTCATGTAGTTGATCACTTCATGAAGACATAAAAACATGTGGAGTAAAACGGGCTCCCACAAGGATAGAGCTCAGCATGCTACCCCTTAAACATACAAATGGGGTTGAGTAAGGAAATTTGGTTATCATGCTCATATGAGCCCATCATGAAGGAGTGAAACATATTTCAATTATCAAAGAAATCAAGGACATTGTTCACTCATAACAATCAAATCTAAACAACAAAGTGAAAATTACAAGCGGAAAATGAACTCAGTTCAAATACAGAATCAACTGAAATGCATCAATTTCCATACTGAAAAGTTTTAATACTATCAAATTGATTACATCTTTTCTGCCTTATGATTTTTCAATCTTTATTCATGTCGTTTCATGGTGTTTTTCTAATGCAATAAGTGTTTCAGGTTCATAATGGTGATAGTGAACATGCATACATAATGCCTCATCAACAAAACATTAATAAGTAACAAAAGCACATAGAGAAGTTGTAGCCTCTCAAAGAAGCCAAATCTAGTTATGATCAAGAATAGGTTGTGAACACATAGACATAGGAAAGAAACGTTGTTTTATTTCATGTAAGCTTTAAGCTGAGAATTCTTTTTTTAGAAGCATTTAGGTATATGAAATGATTGATGGCAAGCATCAAAGTAGCCTACAAGAACATCAATGTTGATACAGAAGGTACAAGGTAGAAGAAGAGGTGTTGTTTTAGTTTTACTTCATTGAAGGAACAATGGAAGGTGAGTATATAATCAAGATCGTGCTGCATATTTAATGGGTTTTTGCATTGCATTTGTATTTTCAGGAAAATAATGCATGGAGTGTATAAGTGAAAGGACAATCAACTATGAAGTGGAAAAATTTAGCTTGTTCCATTAAGAGTATTCTCTAAGTAAGTTAAGGTTTGCATTATGAGAATAAGTAAATAAAGTTACAGAAGTGTAAAGAACAAGAGTCAAGTGCAGATTTCTCTTGAAATAAGGAATACCGACTTTGGGGTTTAGTCTTAAATGCAAATTTTCTTCTTAATACAGTTTATCCATTTGAGGTTTTTTCTAGAAAACACAAAATACATGGAATACTATTAGGGGTCGAGCCCAAAATTTGGAGGAGTGCAAGATAAGAAAAATCTCTTTTAAAATACAAATACCCACATGGGGTTTTAGCTGGAAATGCAATACTTTTAGGAAAATGAAATAGAAGTTACACAGAATCTTGAAACCCATCTAGGTTTTCTTCATAAGAAGCAGAGTTTCTTTTTGAAGTTCTTACTCAAGATAATGAAAATGCAGTGATTTCAAAATACCCAAATCAAGCATATAATGGTCGCGGCCTGGAGGAGTTTTTTTTTACTCATAAATATTCACCAAAGTCAAATACCCATTTGAGTCTGCCATCAATATTTGAAAATCAGAACAAAGAATGTATAAAATGCAGAGTTTCTTTTTGAAAATTCATTAGAAGAATGTTTAAGCTCGCAAATGGAAAATCGAACTACAGAGAATTTAAATGGTGGGCTTCAGTTGAAAACCCTAGCTCATGGTGGCGAAGCCATTCCTTCAGTAGAGGACAAAACTATTCAAAATTACAAATGTGAAATGAGGTCAAAATTAGGGTGAAACTTTGTTTTGTTATTAGGGTTTCCATCTTGCCCTAATTCAAATTTGGGGTTATCACCTTTAAGTTTAAGTTTTCTAATGCCTTCAACATTTATCATTTGATAATGTATTCATGCCCTAGGTCGAACCTTTGAAGGTTTCATTTGGAATCATTTGATTAAGTCTTAGGTTAGCATTTGAACAATATGTCAGTCTAAAATACCTTAGGTATTTTATTTTAATGTCAATGCTTATGCCTTAGAAATATTCATGTATGCCTTAGGCTTTTATTTTGATTGGTTTTCTAGAATCAATTAAAATACAATGTTAAGAAATTGCCTTTATTTTTTATGATTTTTTTTGAGAAAAATCAAATTGAAGAGACATAAAGTTGTAATAGTTTTGCAAAGATTTCCAAAATCTTTATTGTAAAAATTAAATCAATTTGAGAAAATTAAAATTGCAATTATCTTGTAAAGCAGAGATTAAAACAATATTTTATAAATTGTTTTATTCCTTTTGCTATTTTTAGCAGTTTTGTGAAAGTTGAGATGGTTGACCTTTCCTTGGGAAAAATTGAGTTGCATAGGATGAAGATAAGGTGTTATTTTTCTCTTTTAAAGAAGAATGAACCTATTTTTAGGTGCTTTTTAGGATAGACATGCAAAAAGTGTGAGTTTTCCACTTTTGTTACACATTATGTAGCAGTTTTACATGATTTTTTCTAAGCTTTCTTCTTGAGCTTGGATTAGGGTTTTGGAGAGTTTTATTTAGGAGGAAAACTTAGGGTTTTTCTTAGTTCAAATCATTGTTTCTTCCTACCGTGTTCAAGTGGAGAGTTTTGTAAGCAGTTTTGCACTTAGATTTTGAGAGTTTCACTCCTTCATTCAGTAAAACAATAGAGTTTTCTTTCTCACTTATTGTTTATGCTTTGCAGTAGTAATTTGATGTGTCTTATAATTCAAATATGTTGAATCCTTTTCTTGTCTTACTATTGTAAAGTGTTTGCAGGATTTGCATGCTAATTCAAATTGTGCCTTGTGTTTATTTTAAACCTTTGCACAAATCACTTTTGGACTATATGTGTCTTGAGATTGTGAGAATAAGGTTTTAAAGAGGTGGTGAGAGTGATATACTATCAGAATCTCCTTAACGTTGGTCAATAATTTTAGGTGATAGAATTTAGTCTTAAGTTTTAAATTTGGTTTATCCTTCTAACTCTTTACCTCGAAAATCATTTAGAATAAGAATTATCATTCGGAGAACCAACTCACTTTGGAGATTCCTTCTTTGATCAGATCACCCAAATCTGAAGAAGGTTTCCATGTGTCAACAAATAGTTAAGTTTCTGCAAGCTTAGCATAGGGTGCATATCTGATTGATAACAGTTTTTGGCACACCCAGTGGAACTCTAAAAGTTATTTTCAGAGAATTTTTCAATATTTTAAGTTGTTGTTTGGTGTATGCAGCACTTTTATTCAGCCTTTTGGAGGCCTTTTACAATATACCTAGCCACTCAGTGTTTCTAATTTTGAATGCAAAATTAGTGCAGCCCGCACATGAGAAAAATATAGACAAGATCAAGTTTTATCCCATCTGAGTATTTGCAATTGTCCTCACCATGAAGGAGAAGAAAAGCAACTAAGAGATTATTTGATGCACCTAGGAGGTCAAAATCCATTCCTACAGTTTTTAGTCCTATAATTCTAGTTCCAGTAAGTCCTATTCCTATAGCACAAGCACCACCAATGGAAAGACAACACACCTTTGCACCTTTTAACATGGTCAACTTGTTGAATATTGCACAGTATGATGATATTCTAGCAACAATTTTCAGGAGCCTACCATATTTTATCAGAGAAAAAAGAAACTACTGCCATTGAACACATTCAAGATGTGGCCACCTTATGCTTAGTTCACAAAATCACTCAAGAGAACATAGCAATGAGGCTATTGGCTGCATCACTTAAGGGAAAAACTTTGTAATGGTTCAGATGTATCGCAAAAAACTTAATCGCAACATGGGATGCATTGGGCGATGGTCTGTACCAGTATTTTATTGATAAATCAGATCATTTGTCCTTATTAGAACAGCTAAGCACGATCAAGAGAGCTCCACATGAGCACTTTGGCTGATTTCAATTATCGATTCCAAAGGACCTGGGATAAAATTCCTTTAACGGTAAACCTTTACCAGATCATGTTTTTCTTATTTTCTTAAAGGCCTTGAATAGCAAAATTTTAGTAATTTGATCCAATCTATGGGCGGTCACACACTCCCTAATGCTTTTGACATCGTCATTACAGTAAAAAATTGTCTTATTCAAGCTAGGGAAATTTCCCCTAGACCTCCCATGCCTTTGTTTTCGGAAATTCAAGTGCCTACGCCCACATCTTTACCACCCCTAGTTGTTGTTCCCCCTATTCCAACAATAGGTTATCAGACCGTAGCTCAAGAAAATGTTGCTACAACCCAATCCCAGGAGTTTCAAGAGATCAAAAGTATACTAAAGACTTTTGGAAATGATCTCACGAGTATTAAAAAGAAAGTTGGCCAAGAACATAAGTCCTATCAAGCCCCATATTAGTAGAATTAGCCTAATAGGCCACCTTTTCAGAATGACTATCAAGGCCAAAGAAAGGAATTCAATCCTAGACCTTTCCAGACCTATAATCTGAATCTTGCCAGTTCATCAAAAGAACTTGTACCACAAAATAACATTGCCCAAGATTTTTATTGGTGTTATCCATGCAATCAACCCCATAACTAGTCAGCATGTGCAAACGACATGAGAAATCAGGCCTTAATGGTCCAGAACAACTATGTTGGTTCATAAACTGTTCCAATTCAGAATCAAGAACAACAAGAAATTTTTGAAGCTACTTTGCCAAACTGGCCTGCAGAGTTTTGAATTTTGTGGCGTGAATGATCAGGATCAGCAAGCTTCCCCTGTTTTGGCCAGTACCTAATCGAAAAAGAGGGCTATGGATTTGGGGCAGCAAGATGGAAATATACAACAACCTACTAAGCACAAAATATCTATTCCTTCATCCCATGTTACTTCTGCAACACAACCTAAAGTGCATATTCTGCAAAAAGGCCAAGAAGTACCTGGGAAGGAGCAGTCTAAGACACAATCACAACCTTTGCAGAAAGGAAATGACGATGTTGTTACTAGGAGTCAACAAAAGGTAAGCCCCATTTCTTTCAATGTTGATGAGCATCTTAAGAAGGCCACTGTCAATATGTCAGTTTTGGATGCATCGCATATTTCAGGTCAAAAGAGCTTGCTACAGGATGCCTTGGCTGAGCTTTCTGTTTTTGATAATTTACTAATTAAGGGAATGCTAAAGTTGTGCTTGCAAATAGTCTGGAGGTAAAAAATGAACAAAAAACTTAAGAGGTAAAGCCTCCTCTATTTTATTTGAGTTTGATTATTGGCAATAAAATACTGCATAACTGTATGGTTGATTCTGGTGCGAGTAGCTCCGTTATGCCTAAGAGCTTAGCCGATAAACTAGGTCTTGTTTATGAGCCTAATTCCCAAAAAGGTGTAGTTCATTTGGATGGATCTTCTATTAAAATTGCTAGTATAGTTAATAATCTATCCCTTACTTTGAATGCATCCCCGAATTTCATAATCCATCAGGATATACATGTTATTGACCTACCACCCCATTTTTCCATTTGCCTCTCAAGAGATTTTATAGCCAAACTAGGTGGTTTCTTGTCTTCTGATTGGTCTCATATGTTCTTTAGAACAAGATATGGTACGAAAGTAGCCATAAAGTCTGAACCTCTTGCCAAAGACCATATCAAACCATATGTCCTGAGTCCTATAAACGCTAACCTCTACGTCACCCTTGTACTGGAGGAGCAAACCATGACCTTAAACCACAACACCCCTATAGAAAATGTGAATCTAGATGAATGGGAAACCGAAGATCATGAGCTTGATCCTTTTCAACACACGGATGAGATAGGATTATGGGTCTATATGATTCGTGAACCTAATGTTGTTATCCCTAATATGTTTAAAGAGGAAGAGCACCTTGCAGAGAAGGAAGATAAGCTTTGGAAGCTTTAATTTGATGGCTCAAGGAGCAATGTAGGTGCTAGTGGTGGATCCATGTTGATTTCACTAGAAGGAAACAAATATTATTCAACTTTCAGGTTTTCATTTAGCTATACAAATAATACAACCAAATATGAAGTGTAGATGCATGGCCAAGAATGGGCCCAAAAGAGGTATTAATTTTTTATGAGTTTATGGTGATTCAGAATTAATAGTGAATCAAGTTAGAAATGTGAATGCTGCAAAGAATGATTCACTTAAAAAATATAAGCATCGAGTATGGGATTTGATAGAAAATTTTGATGCTTTTAATATTCTTTCAGTTCCTAGAAATTAAAATAAGCATGTAGATATGCTCGCTACCATAGGAGCCCAATTTGATATTTTGAATGAGATTCACAAGGTAGAGGCACGACAGTATGTAAAAATTATAGTCAGACCTTCTATACTTGACAATAATGTGAGTTGGTAGGTTTTTGGCAGCGATGAGTAGATTGTGAGCTTCTTAATTGCTAGAGTTGAGTTCGCAGATGGAAATTATCAAAAGTGGCAACAACAGTATGACAACCAAATCATGCAGTTAAAGACAAACAAGTTTCCAAAAGGGCAGGTCACATGAGAATCTATCTTCAATTCTGATGACCATGCAAGGAAAGACAAAAGCAACATGACTATCAAGGAAGAACACTATGAGGCAATCGATATTTTCAAAGGAAAAATGCTCAAGTTGGGATAGGTATGTAATAAAGAGGAACAACAAGCTTTCATTCTATTATGTCAAGAATTCAGTGATGTTTTTGCTTGGGATTACAAAGATTTAAAAGGTTTTGATCCAGAATTGGCCTAGCATACTATTGAGTTAGAACCTGGTGCAAAGCCTGTAAGGCAAAAATAGAGGTCGCTTAACCCCAAGTTAGAGCACCTTATGAAGGTTGAACTGAATAAGTTAGCTGAGAGTGGCATTATTTTTCCTATCAAGCATACGTCTTGGGTGTCTAACTTAGTTCCAGTTAGGAAGAAAAGTGGGTAAATTAGATTATGTGTTGATTTCCGAGATTTGAATAAAGCTTCCCTGAAGGATCATTATCCACTCCCTTCCATGGAACAAATTTTGCAAGTAGTTTTTGGTTATGAAATTTTTTCTTTGTTGGATGGGTATTCAGGTTATAATCAAATTCTGGTAAAGCAGGAGGATCAATTCAAAACAACATTTACAACTAAATGGTGCACCATGGCCTATAAAAAGATGCCTTTCGGCTTATCCAACGCTGGAGCAACATTTCAGCGAGCGATGGACATGGCTTTCCATGACCTCATGAATAATTTTTTTCTAGTATATTTAGATGATATTATCATTTTTTCTAGAAATACTAATGGACATTTTGAACACTTAAAATAGATTTTCCAAAGGTGCAGAGAATTCGGAGTGTCTCTCAATCCAAAGAAGTGTATTTTTTCCTACACAAAGGTAAACTCCTTGGACATATTTTCTCAAAGCAAGGTATTTCTATAGACCCTGAGAGAGTTTATGCTATTCTTGAGTTACCATTACCAACCCACAAGAAAGGCTTACAAAGCTTTCTTGGGAGGATCAATTTTGTAAGGAGGTTCATACCCAATATTGCAGCTTTGTTGCAACCTCTCACTGCTATGCTTAAGAATAATATGCCTTTCAGTCTAACCAAGGAAGGTAAGAGGAGTTTTGAGCTGATAAAGGAGGTCCTTGCAGCTGCCCCTACCCTCATTAATCCAAATTATGACAGATATTTCATTCTTTATGCTTTTGGAGGGGTTGATACCATTTTAGCTATGTTGTGCCAACAAAATGATGAAGGCTTGGAGCAACCTAAAACATTTTTCAGCCAAGTACTACATGATTACGAGGTGAAGTATTCTTTTGTTGAGAAGCATGTTTTTGTTGTTGTGAGAAACCTCAAAAAGTTTAGGCATATGTTATCCAATAACATAATTCAGTTATTAGTTGCTCATTCAATTGTTAAGGACTTCTTACTTAACCATGATATCAATGATAAACGTGTCGGTTGGATAACCAAGGTTATGGAGTTTGATATTGACATTAGAATAAATAAGCTTGTCAAGGGAAAGGGTTTGTGTGAATAGATTGCAGAAAGTACAGTGGGTGGCAGCTTAAAAGAAGCTGAAAGCATTGATATAGTACTAAATAATGATGATGCAGTTGTTGTTACAGTTCCTACTGCTACCTGGGTGCAATAAATGATACACTAGTTGCATACTGGTGAGTGTCCCGAAGGCTTGGACAGAGCTAAAAGAAGGTACTATAGATTACAAGCCATTCCTTTTGCAATTATTGATGGTATTCTTTACAGGAGATACTTTTAGGGAGTTTTATTAAGATGAATTGAGCCTGGTCAAGTTGACAAGTTGTTAGGAGAGTTTCATGATGGGCCTTCCGAAGGCCACTTTTCTGCAAGAACAACAACCCTGAAAATCATGTGGGTTGGTTATAATTGGCCAGATCTGTTTAAAGATGCAAATACATCAATTAAGACAACTAGAAATACATCAAGCTTAGATGAAGAGCTCTTTTGATAAAAGGGAAAGGCCACGAGATTTCATCATTGGTGATTTAGTCTTTAAATGGAATGAATATAAAATTAAACTTGGATGACATTCCAAATTCGATGCAATTTGGGATGGGCCTTATGTGATCACGAAGTGCAAGGAACACAATGCTTTCCAACTTTCTAAGTTCACTGGAGAGGTGTTGTCTATCCCAGTTAATGGGATCCACCTCAAGCATTGCCTCTGAGATAAGTATTGTTTTGTAAATAGTAGAGTAGCTGTTACAAATAAGTGCTTTACACACATTTCATTTTTGTTGTTTTGCTTTCCCTAAGTGTTGTTGCACATGTTTTGGTTGGCCATTTGGGCCTATTATTTTTGCTTTTAGTTTTGTTTGGTTTTGTTTTTCTACTGTTTGGAGTGTTACTGTTCGAATTTTTGAGTTTCATGAAGGGGCAGATTTGACTCCACGCCCAATGGAGTATTAAAGGAAACTAATCTAATTCTTAGTAGGCAATCATTTAACACAAATCGCCAAAATGTTACCAATTTTCACTACAACTCAATTGGTAGAGCTGATTAGTTTCATTTTAAAGTGAAATTTTGGTTAGTTGATGCATATGTTTAAATTGTTGTTTTGCATTGGATCTATCAAGTCTAGTTATGCAATTTTTTTCAATGGATAGAATTTTAGAGTTATTGCTCAGTGCTTTGTAGTACAAATGAAGTACAAGATAGAGTATACAAATTATTAAGCATAAGAATTGCTTTCATTTATTTCACAATTCTTATTCACATTACAGTATTTCATTTGTTTGCAAATACAAATGATTGTACAATTTTGCATTTTGATGCATTTCTTTTTAGAATAAAAACAAGAAAAGAAATTAAAGGATCCACACAAGTCGTGGAGATAGCCAAAGCAATTCATTGCAAGAAAAAAATTATACAACTGAAGGTTAAAAAGTAACAAGCAAATAACATAATACATATCCATCATTGCATGTTTCTCGATCTTTGGTTGGTGTGCTTGCAACTTGCTTCATCCTGCTTTCGATTATGAGTGGACCTGCAGAAGATTGGGAGAGTCCAATTAAAGCTCTGGATATGAGTTACACTACATGCTCTACCAACAAAGATACAATTCATTCCTTAAAATGCATGGAATCGGCTAAAAATAAAGAGAGCAGTAATGAGAGCCTGAAAATGTAATGCAACATTGTGGATCCTTTTAAATTTCATTGTTTTAAGCTAACATTATTTGTTTCCATCTGCAGGTATAGGAAAATTCATGTAGCTGATCACTTCATGAAGACATAAAAGCATGTGGAATAAAATGGGCTCCCACAAGGGTAGAGCTCGACATGCTGCGCCTTAAACATACAAATGGGGTTGAGTAAGGAAATTCAATTATCATGCTCATATGAGCCAATCATGAAGGAGTGAAACAAATTTCAATTATCAAAGCAATCAAGGACATTGTTCACTCATAACAATCAAATCTGAACAACGATGTGAAAATTAAAAGCAGACAATGAACTTAATTAAAATATAGAATCAACTGAAATGCATCAATTTCCATACTAAAAAGTTTTAATACTGTCAAATTGATTGCATCTTTGCTGCCATGTGATTTGTCCATCTTTATTCATGTTTTTTCATGGTGTTCTTTTCTAATTCAACAAGTGTTTCAGGTTCATAATGGTGATAGTGAATAGGCATACATAATGCCTTATCAAAAAAACATTAATAAGTAACAAAAGCATATAGAGAAGCTGCAAACTCTCAGAGAAGCCAAATCTGGTTGTGATCAAGAACAGGTTGTGAACACACAAACATAGGAAAGAAACATTGTTTTATTCCATGTAAGCTTTGAGCTAAGAATGCATTTTTCATAAGCATTTAAGTATATGAAATGATTGATGGAAAGCATCAAAGTAGCCTACAAGAACATCAATGTTGCTATAGGAGGTACAAGATAGAGGAAGAGGTGTTGTTTTAGTTTTACTTCATTGAAGGAATAATGGAAGGTGAGTATATAATCAAGATCGTGTTGCAGATTTAATGGGTTTTTGCATTGCATTTGTATTTTGAGGAAAATAGTGCATGGAGTGTATAAATGAAAGGATAGTCAACTATGAAGTGGAAGAATTTAGCTTGTTCCATTAAGAGTATTCTCTGAGTAAGTTAAGGTTTGCATTCTGAGAACAAGTAAATAAAGTTACACCAGTGTAAAGAACAAGAGTCAAGTGCAGATTTCTCTTGAAATAAGGAATACCGACTTTGGGGTTCAGTCTTAAATGCAGATTTTCTTCTTAATACAGTTTATCCATTTGAGGTTTTTTTCAAAAAACAAAAAGTACATGGAATACTATTAGGGGTCGAGCCCAAAATTTGGAGGAGTGCAAGATAAAATAAATCTCTTTTAAAATACAAATACCCACATGGGGTTTCAGTTAGAAATGCAATACTTTCAGGAAAATGAAATAGAAGTTACACAGAATCTTGAAACCTATCTGGGTTTGCTTCATAAGAAGCAAAGTTTCTTTTTGAAGTTCTTACTCAAGATAATGAAAATGCAGTGATTTCAAAATACCCAGATCAAGCATATAATGGTCACGGCCTGAAGGAGTTTTTTTTAACTCATAAATATTCATCAAAATCAAAAACCCATTTGAGTTTACCATCAAAATATAAAACTCAGAACAAAGAATGTATAAAATGCAAAGTTTCTTTGTGAAAAATCATTAGAAGCATGTTTAAGCTCGCAGCCTGTATAGATGGCCTGTAATTTTTTTTAAATAGCAATCATTCTTTTTGCAGAGAGAAGCTTTTATAAGCTTTTGTTTAACATAAAATATGAAAGAGGAAAGAAAGCTTACCATTATATGTCTGTAGAAGAAAAAATAAGCCCGTGGCTAAGCTCTAATAGAGCTTCCAAAATGCATGGGTCGAGCTCTCATGGCAGCCAAGAGAGGAGTAGAGATAAAACATAGAAGAATGGAAGAAAATCATAGGGAAATACATGCTTGGTCGTGGCCTTGAAGGCCAAGTTTTGCTTACAAAGCTTAAGGGAAAAGCCACCAAATGGTTTGGAAGTCAACTCACCTTGCCTACAAATGGAGAAGTGACCTACAGAGAATTTGAATGGTGAGCTTCAAGCTGAAAACCCTAGCTCATGGTGGCGGCACCATTCCTTCAGCAGAGGACAAAACTCTTCAAAATTACAAATGTGAAATGAGGTCAAAATTAGGGTGAAACTTTGTTTTTTTATTAGGGTTTCCATCTTGCCCTAATTCAAATTTGGGGTTATCATCTTTAAGTAAATAATTTTTTTAATGCCTTCAACATTTATCATTTGATAATGTATTCATGCCCTAGGTCGAACCTTTGAAGGTTTCATTTGGAATCATTTGATTAAGTTTTAGGTAAGCATTTGAACAATATGTCATAGTCTAAAATACCTTAGGTATTTTATTTTAATGTCAATGCTTATGTCTTAGAAATATTCATGTATGCCTTAGGCTTTTATTTTGATTGATTTTCTAGAAATCAATTAAAATACAATGTTAAGAAATTGCCTTTATTTTTTATGATTGTTTTTGAGAAAAATCAAATTGAAGAAATATAAAGTTGTAATAGTTTTGCAAATATTTCCAAAATCTTTATTGTGAAAATTAAGTCAATTTGAGAAAATTAAAACTGCAATTATCTTGTAAAGTAGAGATTAAAACAATATTTTATAAATTGTTTTATTCCTTTTGCTATTTTTAGCAGTTTTGTGTAAGCTAAGATGGTTGACTTTTCCTTGGGAAAAATTGAATTCCATGGGATGAAGATAAGGTGTTTTTTTTTCTTTTAAAGCATAATGAACCTATTTTTAGGTGCTTTTAGGGATAGACATGCAAAAAGTGTGTTTCTACTTTTGTTACACATTATGGAGTAGTTTTAGATGCTTTTTTCTGAGCTTTCTTCTTGAGCTCGGATTAGGGTTTTGGAGATTTTTATTTAGGAGGAAAACTTAGGGTTTTTCTCAGTTCAAATCATTGTTTTTTCCTCTCTTGTTCAAGCAAAGAGCTTTGTAAGCAGTTTTGCACTCATATTTTGAGATTTTCACTCATACTTCATTCAATAAAACAACAAAGTTTCCTTTCTCACTTCTTGTTTTTTCTTTGTAGTAGTAATTTGATGTGTCGTTTGATTCAAATATGTTCAATTCTATTCTTGTCTTACTGTTGTAAAGTGTTTGTAGGATTTGCACGCTAATTCAGGTTGTGCCTTGTGTTTATTTTAAACCTTTGAACAAATCACTTTCGAACTATATGTGTTGTGAGATTGTGAGAATCAAGTTTTAAAGAGGTGGTGAGAGTGAGTTACTATCAAAATCTCCTTAATGTTGGTCAACAATTTTAGGTGATAGAATTCAGTCTTAAGTTTTAAATCCGATTTATCCTTCTAACTCTTTACCTCGAAAATCATATAGAATAATAATTATCATTCGGAGAACCAACTCACTCTGGAGATTCCTTCTTCAATCAAATCACCCACATCTGAAGAATTTTTCCATGTGTCAACAGATAGTTAAGTTTCTACAAGCTTAGCATAGGTTGAATATCTAATTGATAACAATAACAACTTCAATGTAATGAATAATGACACTTTATAATTGAGTATGATATTTTTTGCAATGAAATGGGAAAGTGATATTCACTTTCAAAAGTGCATTACTCATTATGAGTAGCTAATCAAAAGATACAATAACCATATGTGCCTAATTTTACACTTAGAAACTTTAAGTTTTCCTGTTAAAGGAGGAGACAAAACTTATATTTTAAACAATATAATTTTCACATCATCTCGATGCTAGTTTTTTAGTCTTAAAAAGAGCTTTCCGATGACTATTCATAATTGAATTTTTGATTTACTATTTGAAAGTTACAACAAAATGAAAAAAAACTCCCCCTTTGACAAGCATGAATAAAGACTAGACAATTCATCTTTAACTGCTAATGGTTAGATTTTTACAACTTTACAATAAATTTTATTAGAATAAAAATCTAATTATACAATAAATGTAATATTTTGTTTTAACCACCAAAGAGGGTCCCTGAGCCAAAATTTCTTAGCCATCTAGGTAGAAGTGGTCACGTATGTAGGCGCTTGATGGTGACTATCACCCAAATGGAAGGATCTACCCAAGTCAAAGTTGACACTCAAAGACTCTTTCTTGCATGAATGGAGGCAGCGTGAGAGGGAATATAGTTTGGATCTTTGGCATAGGTGCATTGGAGACTATGGCAGGAAAGTTGACTAATTTTAAGTGATTATTAGCCAAATGGATGCCCCAATGGAGGGTGGAGATATATGGAAGAGTGTTGACCAAGCTTAGAGGAAATAAAAATCTGCAATAAAAATAAATTGCTTGAGCTTCTTTCCATCCTAACTCTCAAGTTAACTTTCTCCTTAGCTCTGAAACCCTATCTCCAAAATAAGAACTAATATTAAAATTAATAAAAGTGTTCACATTACATAGGCTCCCATCCATAATTGAAACATCATGATTAATATTTATGGATTGTTGCCACCTGTAGCCTACTCTGGCCCCCATTGACCATAACTAGCTCACAACCATTGTTTTCATTACCCTTATGTGACCATGAAAGAGTTGTCTCAATCACATGAGGTGAGACAAAACTCTAGAAGTCCATAAGTGGAGACTTAAGAAATGTGAATAGGACTCTACTAGTTAGGTTAATAACTAACTATTTTGATAAAGTCACTATTTACACCAATAAAAATGATCATTTTTTTATAATATATATTTGATTCCATAAATTTTTAACTATTTCTAAGCCAATTTTTGAAGAGAGGCACTTAGATAGATCAATTTCCATTATTTTTTTGCTAATGTAGTTAGTTTATGCCTTTTGGTTTTTAAGTGATAAAGAAAATGATTTACCTAAAGAGTCTATTATTTCAAATTATAATGAGGCGAAAATGAAGAAGCAAATACACCAACCTTACCTAGATAGAAGATATCTTGAATTATTTTGTTATTTGGTTGGCTCTAGATACTAAGACTTTAGGTATAACAAATCCATGTCACAATATTAGGTGCTTAGCTCTAAAACCATTTTGTGTCCTCCTCTAAATCATGCACCAATATTACAAAGAAACCTTATGCACATAGATATAGCACCACAAAGGCTTCTAAAAAGATTTATTGTATCTTGGAAAACCATTTATGTAGATCTAGAATATTTGGCCATAGAGAACATAATATTCCTATAAGTAGCATTTCTTTGTAGTGCCCTATATATTATAACTCCTCTTCACCTAGATTTATATTTGGTATATTTGCAACCTTTAACTCTTTTTATATCTTATTTTTTGCTTCCTTAACCATTGGTTCATCTCTAATACACTTTTGATTCTAGGAACATTCATTTTGTTTCGAACCACATGTACATATGAGTGACCTTGAATCATAGTTGAGGCATAAGATTTGACCTACAATATTGTTCAAATAACACTAGAATGTTGTTCACATACAAGCTAAGGTTTTCTTCTTTTTTTTTCATTTTTTAATGATGTTTTTACTTATTTTTATATTTTTTTAAATGTCTAAATGATTTTTTTCAATATTATTTTTACTTAGCAAAATATAAGTCTTGTGAATTAGTTAATGGACAAACATTGTTTTTTACTCTCAAGTCTTCAAAATTTATTTAAAAAATATATTTTTTCATTTATAAAAAAACTATTATTACACACATCTGTATTTCTTATAAACAAACTCACGACACCTCTCAATAATGGAAATATTAATTTTATTTAATTTTCATTTCCAAAACATTATATGTATTAGAATAATAATTTTGAAATACAACATCATTATCTAAAGTAAGAAATAAGAAGAAGCTCCACCGAGAACTCGACCTACTTACATCATATTTGATGTGATGCCACCAAATTTAACAGCTTTATATTTGTGTGGGTGTTCCTCATATACCAACTCTTCTCGAGCCTGAATCTCTGCTTTATCTACAAAATAAAAAAAAATTGTCATAGACAATCGTCCTGGTTGTTTTTTCAAGCCTTGATATACCACACGATGTTCTGAACTGCGATATCTACAATTACTCCACATCTGCCACGTAAAAGATGAAATTCATTTAGTATCAAAGTTTTAATGGAAACATGTAAAAGACAAGTAAAACATGAAACCCTTTTGATATAAATTTTAGAATGGAAACACGTGAAAGACGAGAAGATTTGACACAATCATTTCTCTATGCATTTTTATCAATCTTAAAGTTATTAGAAATGTTTCAAAACTTTAGTAATCGATAGTATTCATACTGTGAAGAAGAAAAAGGTTTCATTTCAAGGCAGACTATTTTTCCTATCACCTGTAAGCAGTCACAAAGGTTGACAACGAAGGCTCCTGGCAAAGGCTTACTATTAATCCAATTGCCTTCTTTTGACAGTTAGAGTCGAGCTGTTGTAATTTTTGTGCTGCCGTGTAGTTATCAGTTATTGCAATTGAAGAAATATTTGTTTAGTTGTTTGACATTATTACGAGCCGTACATATCCATTTTGATATCTATTTAGCGGAAAGTGAATGAAATCGACATTCGTCTACATCAAAATTATAGAACAGTAGCCGGAAATCGAATTTTGGCATTAAAAACAAGTCAATCTTTGAATTGGACATGCCGCCAACTCTTTTATCATAATTTATTCTATTATTATAAGTTATTCTCATTTTTAAGTCTTTAATGGGCCATACCATATTTGAGCTCGAGTTGAATGCTTGAAATTTGCCCTATGACTACCTCACATCTTGTGAGTGGGTTGGTGAGGATATTATCATCTAGAAAATTGAGAATATATAATGTAGGTAGTTGATGACCATAGTTTTCTAGAAAAGTGAGAGTATATAATGTATTTAAAAACTAGCACTTGTGGCTGGGAGGTATGTAAGGAATATGTCAATAGTATTATATAATTAATTGGAAATTGTTGACAGCTACAATGCAAATAGGAACATTCATTCTCAAGTGACTAAAAGACACACTTAACCCAAACAGTATGTTGCTATCATAATCAATCACACCCCATCAAATGCCTAGGAGATGTCCTGAATTGTAATTCCACCAAATACTAAACAGTAAGTTTTGACTACCAATATAACTTGCGTAGTAATAAAAGACCATCCACAATAGTATTAAATACTGTAGTTTATTCATTTGATAAATACTGTAATGTGTTCATTCTTGTTCTGAATGTAATCTGTTCATTCTTGTTCTGAATACTACTGCTGCATGTGATTGTCTTGGAAATATGCTTAATAATATGGTAGAATATTACAGGAGCAGGGGCAGGTAGAAGATACAACATAAGTATCATTGTACATTCCAAATCATGGTAGTTCTCTGCAAACAATGATTTTTTCATGAAATAAATTACAAATATAAAATATAGTTTATCAACCGTCTATACAGAGTACATTTGATGCAGATCAAACGTCCGAGTCTTATCAAATTGAGATTATTTGCAGCAATTTATCCCAAAAAACACAAAGAAATCCAAAATGATTTTAATTGCAGAGAGACAAATATGAAATCACTATTATTTATTTATGTTATTGTTCACTCCACAGAGTTTTAATGACTGAAACAATGGCTGCAATGGCACTTGTCCTCCCCTGTTCAAAGCAAAATTTGACTCCACTATATACTTCCAACAATGTTCAGTTTGCCACACCCCTGATTGTGCAAATACATATGCTAACATCCAGCCAAGAGGAATAACAGATACATCTGCTCTACTCTACTTCCAACGCCCCACTCTTCCACCTTTCTTCACACCTCTTTCATGTGTTGAATGGCAGAATTTTCCCAGCTTTTACATGGGTCGATATCTTCATCTCTTCACCATTTTTTTCTGCTCTGTTTTCTCTTTTTGGTTGGGCACCTAAACTCCCTTCAGTATGCAGCAATAAAAATTCTTGTCTCTTGCTCTTCCATGCTAGATAAGGATCAGATTTTTATTTGTCATTTTGCTCAGCAGTTTGGACTCTTAACTCTCCATATTCCCTCTTCCAACACTGACTTTCAAATGGCATTCATTTTGTCATTTTGTCATTTTTTCCCTGCCATAACAAGGTATTTGCACAATCCAAAAAACCCACACCTATGCTGATTAATTTCCCCAATATGGAACGCCATATATCGGGGTTCAAATTATATATACATATTTTAATCTGCCTTTTAAATACAAACTCCCAGCATTGGTTCTATTCATTATTTGGCCTTTGGGATTTAATATTAATTAAATAGCTTCCATATTGATTTGCCAGCCGGATAGGTAAATGAACACAAGTACACCAAAACATAATTTTAAAGCAAACAAAACCAAAATTGTATGAAGGTTGATGCGGATTGCTGGCATACCCAGATGCTCCTGCATCAACATTTTTTTGGGAGTTGCACACAGTGGTTTATTTTAGAGTTGTTTTGTGTCTACACATTGAAAAACAACATAATTAGTGAGATAAACATAATGTATCATAACGAGGTTAGAAACATTGTATTTTATGGTTTGAGAATAGAGAAACATCATGTATCAAAGAAGTAGATGTATGTTGGTAGAGTGGGGAAATTGCTGCATTAGAGTCGTTGTTCAGGGAGAACTTTTTCGATCCATGCACATCATGGAAAATAGTGTTAGTATTGGGAAATAGAAAATTGCAAAAAAAATCTTTAATCAAAAGGTCCTAATGTATTGATTCAAGAAACAAATTACAAATATAAAACTGAATATGGGTTTCTAGCAAGGCCAGAAAAAACCACAACTATAAGTAGGGCATTATTATAGGCAACAAAAGGTTTGAATTCGTAGCTTTTTCAGCCAATCAATTAAAGCTCTCTTCATAAAATAATGCACTAGATAATTTCCTTGCCATCTAATCGATAGAAATCTGATGCATTCAATCCACTTCCCTTTAAATTCAGCATTTTCAATGCCGAGAGATTTTCAAAGCTTTTTGGCAACACAAAATTTGGAGATTGACTAACATCAACATAAATTGAAGAATTTGTAATAGCAGAAGCTTGCTGCAGAGGAGGTTGCTTCAAATCTCCATCACCTACACTTGTTATATCATCAATGTTGGAGGGCATGGCTTGCTACTTGAGTTGGTGTCCTTGAGATTACAAAGTTTCTTGAAGATGTCAAATGTTGGAATTTGCATTTTCTGAGAAGTGTCCCTTGAGTTGTGTGGCATGTTTCTAACTCCCAAGTGTTGTTTCTTGAAACATGGATTTGCATGACATAGTTCTTGGTACTATACGCATGGTGGACGGTGCAAGGAGTTGTATGCAGCATTGTGCACTACTGAGTAGGTGAGTAAGATTGGCACATGCACTTGCACAGTAGCATGTGGATAAAAGGAATTTGTAGTCATTGGTTGCATTGGTTGTTCTCATTGCCAATAAATCTACAACTTTATTGAAAATGATAATTTATGTAATGTCAATGAATTTATTTGCTTTCAAAAATTGTCTATAACTGTATTATGTTAATGAGAATTACAATTGGCATGTTCAGTTAATATGATATAATTGTGTTATTATTTTGTTGAGAATTGTTTCTTGTTGATTTTGTTGTCCTGTTGTCCACAATAAACTTACCTGAATAAAACATGTTTGTTCAAGTCTCACAATCCTAGTTGCTAACAAATTTATTTGGTTGGCACTTGAGAACTTTAGCCAGAATTTTGTAGGACACACCATGATTGGAGTAAATTTATCTGGCATTTTCTCATTTGATTGCAATTCTTTCTTTTTGTTTAAACTTATCTGCTAGTATCTTTCAATTTTTGAGGCTCACAATAAAGGCTTTGATGATGGTTGTTGGACATAAAATCAGCTGCTCAACTATTTTTATGGCCTTGAATTGCTTAAGGATACCTTCTACTGTCCTTTGGCATCCCTCACCTTTCTTTGTGTCATATCATAAAATTTTCAAATAAAACAATTAGCATTTTTCGAACTTTTAAAAAAACATTAAAAAATAGGTGTAGTTTGAATTTTTAATTCTAAAATGTAGCAAATTCAACCACAATGACTACAAAGCTTATCCATATCTACTGCCTAATAGTGAAACATGCAAATTTATTTAGCACCTTGGAACTGGAATCTTGGATAAAATTCTAGTACACTATTGTGCATCTCGTGTTTCCTATTGCATGAAGTTACATTGTTATTTTTAACATACTATCAAATGCACTAATTACTTCAATAGAATTGGTACAGTCTCTCCAATACAAATGAAAATTTATATGATATCATGTGCATGGAAGACTGCTAACAATGTGGGCTTGTATAACACCAAGTTTTAATGAGCTGAATGTTGCAATAACACATTTTATCTTAAGACAGTTTTCAAAGGACATAATCTTCTAGCTTTTATAATAGCAATCTTAATTAATGTTCTGATCCCAAATTTTGGAAGCAAAAAATATTAAATTAAAATTTTATGACAGGCAATTTTTAAGAAAAACCATTCTACCTTAAACTAAAGAGTTGGCTACCTCCATAACATGGAATAATAATACAATGATTATTCTTTTATAATTTTCAAGAACATGGAGCAATAATACAGTAATGTTGTCATTATCAAATATCAAGCTATGCAAGTTTTCAACTATAAAAAAAAAGAGCGGAGGGTAAGATCTACTACATCAAATAAAAGGTGTAAGAACATTAAAAAACTAGGGCAAGTCATGTTAATCAAACCTTCAACCTCCTATTAGAAATGTTCAAAATAGGTGTTTAATGGAGATTGAAAATGTGAACTAAAAGTTAACTCCAAAAAAAACAAAAAAAATTAGCACCCATGAATAGTAATAACATGACCTCCTATTATACATCACAAAATGGGGGCATAAAGGAGTTCAAACTATGTGTTAATAGAAAAATAAATAAACAAAATGAGTATCCACAGTGATTGAACTAAGACCTACTATATAAAAATACCAATTGTTGTTCATGGGTATTAAACTTGTAACCACTGGTTATCAAAAATAGAACATGGCCATGGGGATTAAACCTATGACATTTGGTAGAGCTCTTAAAAATTTTGAAAATTTTGAGCTTATTTTGCCTTGTGGTCTATTACTTCTACGTCCAGAGATAGGGTTTAGGGTTTTGGTGTATAAACCCTTGTTTCAAATTTTCCCTATATTACAACCCTTGGTCGTTCTATTTTCACGTTGACTCACTGTACCTGGTTTCCAATTATCTTAGTTACAACCTAAGTCATCCAAGCCGTTATTTTACCGGCCCCTTTGCCTAGGCCCGTCGGTCACCCTGCACTTTTATCGATTTAATTTTCCAAAGTCGGGTGAAATATTTCATAATTCAAAGACTTAAATCCAAAGTCTTTACTTTTTGAGCATTGTAATCCCATTGGCCTATTCATGGCCCCTTTTATAACTAACATTATTTTCATGTGCAGAAATCTTGATCATTGGACATGAAGATGCGACCCTAGCCATGTGTATGCAACACACAATGATTAGAATATCCATTTTAGAGAGTCACACAGTCTGCACGATTGCACCACGTGTCCTCTTGCAGAGTGTGGGACTCGACCTCCACTATATTGTCCAATGTTCTAAGTTGGTGAATCGATGGTTGTGATGCATTGCTAGAATCAAATCCCGACCATTGTGCACACACCGCGTAGGATATTAAAATACCATTTCCCACGTGTTGTGCGGTCTACGCAATTGTGACACGTGGACTCTGTTGTTGATGAAAAGAAAGGGTGGGGCCCTCGAGTGAATGATGTGGGTTCTCGTCAGCATGCTATCATTGGTTGATGGGCTATCTAGTGTTCGTCTCGAGATTTCAAACACAATTGACTCATTCTAGGCCATTCGATTCACCATCTCATCAAGGAATCAATGACCAGTTTTAAACCAAAAACTTGGAGACTAAAGAGGTGGCTTCTTTGCTTGATGTGAGCAAAAATTAATGGCACTAGACCTATGGATGATAATCAACTTGATCCTAGTGTGTGTGAATGATTACTCTCTTGTAATCATTGAAGTTTCTATGCATGTTTTTGTGCACCTAGATAATTAAGGGTTGTAATGCGAGCATTAGCAAGTGATCGTCTACTCACTCGTGAGAATTTTATAGAGCATTGATGATCAACCTGATCATGTCTCTCGATAAATATGAGGTAGTTTCCTTTGTTCTCACCATTGCAATTGAAAGTTCAAGTTGCTAAGTTCATAAGAGGATTGTTCTATGAAGTTTAGTCCTAGTAAAATGAGCAATTCCATGACTCCTTCCTCAGTATAGAAGTCTCCAAGGCTCAATTTGCATGAATCACACAACTATGTTCTAAAGGGAGAATTGAACACACCTATTGTTGCTTCAACTCTGAAGCAGGAGGAAGAGAGAGAGGCTCATAGTAGGAAATCCATGTGGATTGTTGTGAGGATCAATTACCATTTAAGGAGCCGAGTTATTGGAGAAACAGTGGAAGCCACGGGAAAGGAGCTTGCAAATTTCATGGGAAGAATGAAGACAAAGATAAGGTATGGTCAAGGCACTCTAGGAAGGTAGAATTTCCCTATTGATATTTACGACAGCCTTTCTTATAGTGACATAGAGACAGATTTTGGTTATAGTTGTTACCTCATGCTTTTAAATGAATTTGCTAACTCAAATGAGGAGGTGGTAGCGGTTGCCCCAGTGTTAGTGAAGACCCCAAGTGGGCATGATTATTTTGTTGTTGGTAAGGATGTTGAGGATAAAGAAGCAATGGTTTCTCCAACCTCTTCGAGGACATGAAGCGGGCATGTCTACTTTGGCTTTGGTCCTAGCTCTGGTTAACTAGTGGTGGTCTGGTAACATTTTGTGGCTGTTGTAACAACCTGGGTGGTTTTCGCTGGTATGATGATAAAAAAAAATTGGCTCGACATGAGCGCGAAATGTAAAGGCTAGATGGAAACTAATAGTGTTTTGGTGGCATCATATGGTATCAATTTTTCTTTCCCTTATGTGGTAAATGATTACAGATAGCCATTTGGGAAATTTCTAAAATGCATTTGAAATTTGTTTTGAAATGAAATGCATTTGAATTGTAATTGCATTTGAGTTGGATGCTTGTTGCTCCCTTAATCTATAAAAGGGATTTCATGGCTCATTGCAAGGGGTTCAATTTTGGAGTCATATTATAGTTTAGGTGGAAACTTAGCTTAGGAAGGATCATATTATGGAAAATATGAATGGACAGAACAATACATTTTCTTGGGTGCGAGTCTTATATGTGACAGTCTTAAATTAGTTTTATAGAAATTATTGATATCAAAATAAATCTTAATTCAGAAACATATACTCTCTTGTGTACCTTTTTGCAAGTTATAAATGAAAATATCAAGGGTATTCTCATTTATCTTCAGTTGTTCGATTGAATGTATGACTTTGTTTCTTGCTTTAGCTGAAAGAGTGGATTAAATTCTTGAAGAGGGTTGTAAATTTGTAAGAAAATTGCATAGGATTTGGTAAGACGTTCTATTTCAGGTACTATGAATTTTCATATTACAAAGTATTATGGAAATAGTCCACCAATATTTGAATCGATTAGTTTGTATATTACAAGTTGTTGCATATCTGACTTCATCATCCCAATTGATGAATCACTAGTATGTTTGTTAAGTAAATAGTTTGAGTGAATGGGTTATGGGCATACTTGGCTATGGATTTGAAAATGAGAACGAAATTCTTAAAATTTTCAATCACAATGAGTGGATCTAGAGTAATACCTAATTCCTAGCAATAGATGTTAATTTGTTCAAAGACGAACCAAGTCTTTAATAAATTAAGTTTATCTGCATTCTATAGGAATTAATGTGTATAGAATTATTCTTGATGAACCTGATATCAAATGAGCACAAATAGGAACACCCTCCTAGGTCCCACAGAGCCTAAAGTGTAGGAGTAAAGATCTCAACATCCTTTACTCGTTGTGTTGGCCACTAGCCTAGGAAATTCTTGAACATAGGGGTTGACTACCCTTTAGAAAATTTTGAGGTTCAACTGGGAAAATTAAAAAACCCAATAGAATGGAAACTCTACTGGGGAGAATTTTGAATCTCCAATTGTAGACTTTTTTATCACAGAGTCACGCATTTGGTGGACCTAATCATTTGGTTCAGATGTGGAAGAGTTCTTGAACTTAGTAGAAGATTTAGTTGTAGCAAAGTTTGAAGGATCTGAAGGTGACTCTGCTATAGGAGAAGACCCAGAATGCAATATACTATTGAAGAAACTTCATATTACTTGAAGTAAGTCCTCTATGAAGAGAGGTGACGAATTTGACTAAAGAACCTGATAAAGGATACATCAAAGTTTCAGATCTGCAAGCTTCAGGAAGAAAGGGTTAACAACTGCACTACAAGTTTCCAAGTATTCTCATAAATCTGAAGAAAATGAAATCATGATTGTAAGCAGTTTATGGGAAACTTTCAAGACTTAAGAAATAAATAATTCCCAATTTGGTGAAATAGCACTAAGAGAGGGAAAGGGGTGGTAATTTTATATGCTTTTAAAGTGATATTGGAATTGATGTAGACATATGTTATATTCATGTATTTCACTTATCAGAAAGTCTTAGGTAAAATAGAGATATAAGATTTTTAGTGTAAAGACTTGAGACTATAATTGCAAAAATAATTTGCATTGCCTAGTGTAACTCCAAGATAAAATTGACAATCCTTTTGAAGGTGCGACAAAATGCATCATCAATTTGAGAATTCTAATATGAGACTAAATGTAGTGGTGCATGATGGGAACCCCTTGTCATGTCAAGGAAATTTTAGTACCGAGAGGTATAGAGCTATAGATTTTAGTAACATTCATGGTTATCCAAATGATGTACCTCCTAAGATCAGAGGAAAGGTACCAAAGTTTAATGGTGAAAAACATGAGTTATCAAGAAAGCATCTATAGGAGTTTGTTGATTGATGGGAGATTATGAATTGGATTTTGAAGATTTTGTCATGAATTTGTTTATTCGGTCTCTAAAAAGAGATGCAAGAGATTGGTTCTCTTTTCTACTAGTATCTTCTATACATTCTTGTGATGAGTTTAAGATGGTATTCATGGAACTATTTGTTGAGAGAGTAAACCCAAGTGTTGTGACGAATTGTTTTATGGAAATCCACAGACAAGAGGATGAGTTGGTCCCTTCTTTCAATCTTAGATTTTCAGGGATCATAAGGGAGATCCCTGAAAGTATAAGACCAAATGATGCAAAATGTTTGGTCATGTACTTAGGTTCATTTGATAAAAATATGAGTTATCTATTAAGAGACAAAGATCCCACCACATTGCATCAAGCATATCAAATTTCTATAGATATTGAGAACAACTTGAAATACTCAATAATAAAAGGGTATTTAGCTACCAATATTGGTCATCCTAATAAATATCATGCGAATAGGGCCAATGGATCACTCATTAGGGATACATGTGGGTAAGTGCACCAAGATGGTTCCCAAAAAGGGGACTTAAGTGGATAGCTTTTTTTTGAAATCAGGAAATACTGACCTTGGACGTGAAATTGAGGATACTTAGACTCAAAATTTTGAGATGGAACAAAAAGAAGGATTCAAGTGCTCTGAGTCTACTTTCTAAACTACTAATTTATTTTGAAAATGATTGAGATTAAGGGGTTTAAACGAGGGACGTACACAAATTGGTGTTGTTTTTGTCAAAAAAACATAACATAGCAACTCTTGTACGACCCTCGTATGGTGAACTTTTTTTAGTATTTTTAAAGTCGCAATGGTCAAAAGTTAGCTAGCAGTATCTAGTTGATGCACGATTTTTCTGATAATTTTTTAATGAATATTTGATTTTTTACTAATTTGCGAAGTGGACATATCCTGAAAATAGAATTTTGGCCATGCTACCCCTACAAATTTTGGAAACTAATTGATTTGTTTATTTTTTTATTTTTTTATTTTGTAGAATAGAGTCTAGTTTATAAAAATGTAATTTATTTGAAAAATTGATGAATGGTTAATTTATAACGAAAAAAATACCAAACACTTCTTTTTGGCAAAAAAAAGACATACAGATAATTTAAATTATGGATGAAAGACTTAACAATTTCAAAAAGCGAAAAAAATTACATCGTTGGATAGCTAAGAGATAACCCAACATTACCCATGTGCTCAATTTTTTCGATATTGAACCATGTGCAATCCTGGCGGTGAGCACGAACTTGATTATGAGAAATATGGTGGATTTTTTAAAAACACGTCTTTCGTTGTTGGGAATTCACTCCAAGCCTTGGGGTTGGTATTCCAAGGCAAATACCAAGCTTAAATTTTGGTAATTCCCAAAGAAAAATATAACGCGAGTGCATTATAACGCGCTCGCATTATATCTCACTTTTGACATGGTTCTTGCTTCTGCGGGGAACATGTCTACTAGCGCATAACGCGAGCGCGTTATAATATGCTCGCAATATGTCTTACTTTATGTTAAATGCTAATATATTAATGTATGTTGATATATTTTTATGTACATGTACATGTATGTATGCTTGTATGGATGTAAGATTATATGTACATATGTATTATTCTTTTATGTATGCATTTATGTATGTCTTTAGACGAAGGGAGAATTTCAAGAGAGTCTAGAGAGATGGAGAGGGGGTCGAAGTGAGAGTTTAAGAGAGAGGGAGTGGGAGAGAAGGGGATGGATTGAGGGGGACTTATCTAGGTAGGGTGGGAGGGATAGAGGAAGGGAGAGAGAGAGGGGGGGTCGGAGAGAGAGAATTGAGGGAGAGAGAGAGAGAGGGTTATGTAGGTAGGGTGCGAAAGGGAGAGAATTGAGAGTGTGAGGGGGGTGAGAGGGAGAGACTTGAGAGATAGGTAGTGAGAGGAAGTGTGAGAGAGAGGGAGTGTGAGAGAGATGGAGTGTGAGAGAGAGGGAGTGGGAGAGAGAGGGACTGTGCGTGAGAGACTTGAGAGAGGGAGAGGGTGTGAGAGGGAGTGACTTGATAGAGGTAGAGAAAGAGGGGGGTGGAGTGAGAGGGACTTATCTAGGTAGGGTTGGAGGGATATATAGAGAGAGGGGAGAGAGACAAAGAGAGAGTTACCTAGGTAGGTTTCCAGAGGGAGAGACCTTAGAGAGAGAGGGGGTGGGAGGAAGAGACATGAGAGAGAGGGAGAGAGAGGTAGTGGGAGAGAGTGGGATGGAGTGGGAGGGATATAAAGAGAGATGGATAGAGGGAGTGAGAGAGGGTGGTAGGGATTGATTGAATGAGAGGTATGCAGAAAGAGGGAGATAATAGATAGAGACAATTAGAGAGGGTGGGAGGGAGGGAAGGAGGGAGAGGTGAGATGTATAGATAGAGAGAAAGTGATAGGGGTTGAGGGTATAGGGTTGATGGTTTCTAGGGTATTAGGGTTTAAGGTTTGAGGGTTGATGGAATAGGTTTGATGGTAGAGGGTATTTGGTTGAGGGTATAGGGTAGAAGGTTTAAGGTTTAAGCGTTTAGGGTTGAAGGGTTTGGGGTTAAGGGTTTAGGGTTAAGGGTTTACTTGGTTGAGGGTAGAGGGTTTAGGGTATAGGTTTGAGGGTATATGGTTGAAGGATTAGGTTCAGCATCCAATGTAAGGGGTAGAGGG
>CM021105.1:417712789-417757766 GCA_007115665.2 Sequoiadendron giganteum
TAAGGTTGAAGGGTTGAGGGTTGAGGGATTATGGTTTACGAGTTGAGGGTTGAGGGATTAGGGTTTATGAGTTGAGGGTTGAGGGATTAGGGTTTGACGGTTGAGGGATTAAGGTTGAAGGGTTGATGGTTGAGGGTTGACAGATTAAGAGGGTATAGGGGTTGAGGTATTAGGGTTTTAAGGGTTGAGGGTTGACAGATTAACGGGGTATAGGGGTTGAGGGATTAGGGTTTAAGGGTTGAGTGTTGAGGGTTTGAGGATTAAGAGGGTATAGGGGTAGAGGGATTAAGGTTGAAGGGTTGAGGGTTGAGGGTTGAGGGTTGAGGGATTAAGAGGGTATAGGGGTTGAGGGATTAGGGTTTAATGGTTGAGGGTTGAGGGTTGAGGGTTGAGAGTTGAGGGATTAAGAGGGTATAGGGGTTGAGGGATTAGGGTTTTGGGGTTGAGGGTTGAGGGACTAAGAGGGTATAGTGGTTTTAAGGGATTAGGGTTTAATGGTTGAGGGTTGAGGGTTCAAGGATTAAGAGGGTATAGGGATTAAGGGATTAGGGTTTAAGGGTTGAGGGTTGAGGGATTAAGAGGGTATAGGGGTTGAGGGATTAGGGTTTAAGGGTTGAGGATTGAGGGTTGAGGGATTAAGAGGGTATAGGGGTTGAGGGATTAGGGTTTAAGGGTTGAGGGTTGAGGGCTGAGGATTAAGAGGGTATAGGGGTTGAGGGATTAGGGTTTAAGGGTTGAGGGTTGAGGGTTGACGGATTGAGAGGGATTAGGGTTTAAAGGTTGAGGGTTGAGGGATTTGGGTTTAAAGGTTGAGGGTTGAGGGATTAAGAGGGTATAGGGATTGAGGGATTAGGGTTTAAGGGTTGAGGTTTGAGGGTTGAGGGATTAAGAGGGTATAGGGGTTGAGGGATTAGGGTTTAAGGGTTGAGGGTTGACGAATTAAGAGGGTATAGGGGTTGAGGGATTAGGATTTAAGGGTTGAGGGTTGAGGGTTCAAGGATTAAGAGGGTATAGGGGTTGAGGGATTAGGGTTTAATTAACACTAACTCATTTGATTGCAAAATCCGATGAAACCTTCTGAAGAAACCTATATAATTAGATGTATCATCGAGCACTTGTGCGAATTTTCATTTTTTTAAAATTTTATCCCCGACGTTCGTCGGAATTTCGACAGACCGTTTTTCTCATCTACATTTCGATGAAGATCTTTCGCCAAAATTTTGACGAACTTGCAAAGTTAAATTGTGGCAGGCATAAATAAAAATGAGCTTCACTATTTATTGTGACAGTATTTTGCTCGACGATTTTCTTGGGGAAAATCAGAAGAAACTCAAGAAGATATCACCAGGTTGAGGGTAGTCATTCTCTTTTATAGAATTCATTTGTGAAGTCAGATTTGTACTTCCAGGTTTGAAAATCATATTTTAAAGCAAGATCTCATCATATTTCATTTTTAGTCTTGTGCATTTTTAGAATTTCATTTCTAGATTTTAGACCTAACTTCACAAATTCTTTATAAGGGAATTGTTTATAATTGATGGAAAATTCTTGATGGATTTGGACAAAGATTATATTTGCAAGGTTTCAATTTTAACCCTAATGATCAGTTTTCAATAGATTTGGGAGCCATACCTAGATAATATCAAAGGTGTTGGTTGTTTTTTTCTGTAACCAAGTCTATCTTCTAGACACATAGCATATAAAATCTCAGATAATACTGCCTTACAATACCATCAATCTATATTCTAACCCAATACTACTTATCAAATCCTTATATGAACATAGTCACCTATAACCTCACTCAAGCATTTTAATTAATTCCTTGAATTAAAGCCAAAATGAGAATTACACACACCATAATAGTGAGATGAACAGAATAACCCTCGATCATTTTATTCAAGATAATAATATATTCATCCAATGGAGATACATGACCTTGAAATGAGTAATTTTCATTCATATGCTAGTACTGTCTGGAAAATTAAGTACCCATGAAACTAAAACCTACAACAGAATGACACCAAACCTAAGAATAGTATCTTCACTATAATATCAGGCTCTTTGCAAATTCGCTCTGCAACTTTAGTTAGACTCGACCTAAAGATAGCTAACTTGCTAACCCGTATTTCTGGTCTTGAAATCCTTCTTATAGGGAAAATGAAGGAGCAACAAGCATCAAACCAGAAATACACCTGTCACTGGTCACTTGGACTGCCTTATGACATTTCAAAAATTGGTTACAACAACTGAGTCTCTAGAGAATCTTCTTGTTCATCCCTTCTACTAGAGAATAACTGTTGCACTTGCCAAACTTTGAAAACTTGCACCAAAATTGTCACCAAGACATAGCCAAAAATTTTTATAACCATAACCGCTAAGTTGTTAACTATCGGTTGTAGACTCTATCCTATTCTTGTTCAGTTAAGTACTTTTCTACCCATCCTTGATATTCCTCATCCGTTGGCCAATTAAAATTTACCTTGGCACTGTAAGGTGTATACTTTACTACTACTTGATTCGCCTCCCTTTCAAAAGATTCCAAAAATGTGCTAGTGTTAATGATTTTATCCATAGTACTCATCAGCATGTCATAATCTGAGTCATCACAAATCAATTTGATTTGTGAATTGATGATTTCATCTACCCTGTCCTGCCATTGTTGCAATGATCTAATATTTCCTTGGGCATCTACAATATCTGGTAAAGATGTGTCACTCCAGTCATCAAAACTCTTTGCCAACTCTTTAATCCTCCTACTGAAATCATCAGGTAAGGCCTGGAAACCTTGCAGTGACTTCACAAAGTCTTGAGTAGGTCTTAATTGTTGAGGCCTATTAGCTGCATTTTGAGAATTTTATTTCCAGATTTTGTTGTGCAAGTTCAGTATTCTAATTTTAGGAGTCTAACAGTTGGAAGTCATAGTAAAATCATAATTTAATAATTTTTGGAATTAGCATTTGAAAGTGTTTTTTGGGGTCATTAACTTTAGACTATCTTCTCTTTTGTAGGGGTGGTTGCATGCCGAATTTTTTTGGTGTAAAATATCTTAATTATTATATTTTGTTACATGTGTATGATTAAAAATTATTGGAGTGTGAGTTTGATATTTTTTGAAGATCTAAATATTCAAGGTTGGTAAAGAAAAATCATGTCAGATAATATTAGTCCAAAACAAAATGAAGAGACAGTTGCTAGATTGTGGGCTATATTGAAAAGAAAGGGTGATGGGAAATGTTATTGTCCTTGCAATAATTGCAAGGGCTTAAAGACGAGAAGACTTTTAATCACAACAGCTGAGAAACATTGTAGGCAACATGGTCACGTTGAAGGGGGGGCATGGTTATTGTCCATTGGTAAGTTGTTTATGATATGTGTTTATAACTTTATATTGATTGAATTTGTATATTATTTTAACATTTGATATATATATATATAAAATCACTTGATCATGATCATGGTTTATTTGTGTCTATCATTATTATAAAGGTGGGGCACCCTAGGGTACATGATATGGATTATCATGGCCCGGAGAATGTGGTTTTGCAATAAGACGAACATGGAGCTATGAATATTGAAGATGAAGTTAATGATCCTATGGAAGAAGATGATCATGCGCCAGAAAACACAATTGAAAATGATGGTACAAATACATTGATCCATGACACATGTAGTGGCACATCTAATCATGTTGATCAAGATGACTTTGATGATGTTCATGATTTACCTGTTCTTGAGAAGGCATACGAGCCCCTTTATGAAGGCTCCCATACAAATCTTCTCTCTGTTGTATTTTTGTTGTTGAACTTGAAGGTTATGAATGGTTTATCCAACATAGCAATCTCACGGATGTTAAGGTATGTCATATATGTCATCTTTTTTCATCTTATTTAATTGTTGTTAGTTCATCACTAGTAAATAAAGGATGAAGTATGTACCATTAATATTCTTTATATTAAGAAATTATTTTTTGTTGTAGATTGATAGGTGAATTTTTGTTACCACCATCAAATATTTTACCTTGCTCATACCAAGATTTATCTAGCATTATGAAAGATATTGGAATGGAGTATCAAGCAATAGATGCATGTCCCAATGATCATATTATATATCATAAACAACATGAATTTTCAATAGAATGCCCAGAATGTCATATCAGTAGATATCGAATAAATCAACTAACAAAAAGGGTGCCTCGCAAGGTTCTTCGTTATATTCTCATTATTCCACATATGCAAAAATTATTTAGGTGTGAAAGCTTAGTGCAATTTATGGATTACCATGCACAAAATAGAAGTGGAGATGAGATTCTTCGAATGCCTGCGGATGGTTCTGCATTTAAGGACATGGAAGAAAAATCGCCACACTTGAAAGAAGAATCTTGTAATCTCAGGCTTTCATTGGTAGTGTACAGTGTCAATCCATTTGGAGAGCTGAGATCTATTTACTCGGTGTGGCCTATTTTTGTTATCAACAATAACATTCCTCCATGGATGTCAATAAAGAGGGAGCATATAATGTTGGCAATGATTGTTCCAGGTATTTGTTTACATCAATTTTCTTTAACGTAGTAGCATCTCATTTGTCTTATTTTTTGCATAATGAATTATATGTTTTTTCATTTAATAGTCATGTACATGAATATATATATATTGCAGTAAAATGGTTATAATAATTATGTAATTTTTATATTCATTCAACTAGGTAAGTACCAAGTTAAAGATATGAATGTATATATTGAGCCTATTATCGATGAGTTACTAAAGTTATGGAATGGCGTGACTATGTATGACGTATCTAGACCAATATGACAAAGACAATTTGAATTCCATGCAATGCTTGTATGGAAAATTCATGATGCCCCAGAGCTAAGACATTTTTTTGGTATGTTATAATGTTCGACTGCATGACTTTAACGATATTTAATTTTATGAAGTAGATATCATGCATGTTTTTTAAATAATCTATTCATTATATATAATTATAAAAATTGGCATATTTAATCCAATTATATATGATTTGTAGGTCTTCAAACAAAGGGAAAATTTGCGTGTCCAATTTGTGGTCCAAAGATGAAATCTCATCGTTCAACAAGTTTAGGAAAGAAGGTGTTTGATGAGTATAGGCACTTCCTCCACAGAAATAATAAGTATCGAACTACTGAAAAACATCTTTTCAATGGGAAAGAAGAGACTACATCAAAACCACGAAGAATGACACCTCGCCTATGGAAGTTGGAATATAATAAAATTAATCATCAAGGTTATACATCAGATCAAATTGTTTATCTATTATATATGATATGTTTTGAATTTATATTTTTATATTGTGTTGTGTTTACTCATGCTGTAATTGAAAATGATTGTCGTTGTTAATTTGTTTAACTTATATGCTTCATGAAGGTTGTCAAGGCATTAATGTCGGCTTCCACATGGACTAAAAAGTTATCCTAGACAATTTAGTAGGTTACCCTACTATGAGTAGCTACAAATTGTGCATTTGTTTGATACAATGCATATCGGAAATAATATGATAGAAATGTTATGGAAAATATTGGATGGAAGGCGTGACAAAGAAAAAATTATCAAAATTTGTAGTGACATTGAGGAAGCCAATCATGCAATGAAAAATTTCATTCAATTAAATAGGGACGGAGACCAAATTAATATAAGTGCCCTTCCTTGGTTATTAATGAAGTAGCAAAACAATGCTATAAAAGAAGTCATACGAAAAATTCGATTTCCCATAGGATTTGCTGCAAACATAAACAATATCATAACAAAGAAAGGTGAATTTGGGTCAGGGATGAAAACACATGATTGGCATACCTTCATTAAGGTAATTATTCTAGTATATTATATATATATTTGTATACTGCATGTACTTTTTAGTATATTATGTTTACTACTTTTGGGAAAATAATGAAAAGATCATTTTATAATTGTTGCAATACATTCTACCTCTATCTCTCCCAGACAACTTCGACAACAATATCAAGCAAATTATATATGATCTTGGAAAATACATGAGGTAAGTAGTGATATTTGTTCAATTTGTTGTATATTTTTGTTAAATCTTGTTAATATATTTGTGCCTTGAATCACTTGTAGATGGTTGTCATCTAAAGCAATCCATAAAGAAGATATAAATTATTGGAAGAAAAAAATTACTCATCTAATGTGTGAAATGCAAAAGTGTCTACCTTCGACATTTTTCAATGCACAAGAACTCTACCTCATACACCAAGTTGAGGAGATTGAATTGTGTGGACCTGTACACACAAGGTCAATGTGGATGGTTGAGAGGCACTTGAAATTTTTGAAGGCTTTGGTTAGACAAAGAGCACATCCGAAGGGTTCTATGGTGGAGGGATACATGGTATACCGGACCATGGTGTACATTACTAAATAACTTCCTAAGTTTGCAACAAAGATCCATGTAGATTGCATTTGGGATCCCAACTCCATTAACAAATTCAAAGGGGAGTACATGATGGGGAAAGGTAGATTGAGGAAATTGACAAGTAATTATAAGATGGTCATGGAGATTAATTAGAATACATTTTACATTTGGTTTTTATGTATATTGTACTTATTTAATTATTAATCTTCAATATTCGTCAATTATAAATTAAGGTCGTATATCATGGTAATTAACTAATTATATGTCGTTTGTGAATTTCAATTTTTTTAGATACAGTTGGTCGAGAGTGGGATGCACTACATTTGTACGTCGCAAACAATCTTGATTGGATGACGGTATGGATTGAACGATGTCAACAATATGGTCACGCATTAACATGGGAAGGTGTGGCTTCATTGGTTAAAGAAGCTCATCGTAATGGAGATTCCAATGTTACACCAAGGGAAATTGATTTAGCATATGGTTTAAGAGATAAACAAGTATGTATAAATATATTAATCACCCATATTATTTAATTATTTTCAATTATATTGATGTATATATATGTTGAGATTTTTTTCTTTACATACATTCGGCCAAGATTAAATATGTTTATCAATTGATGATATTGCAATAAGTTTTACATGTTTGACACATTGCAGGTGAAACACCACAAGGCTATGTGGTGCAATGGTCATAAATTTTGAATCAAAAAGTTAGATGACACAAAGAAAACTTGTGATTTTGGGATAACTGCAGTCTTCCAGGTGACTAATGTTTCATCTAGAAGTGACATACATCTAGAAGTCTCAGAAAATCAATACTATGGGATTTTGGATGATATACTTGAGTGTGACTTTAAGTCCTTCAAATTAGTTTTGTTTGTCGTCGTATGGTACAGGCTATGATTGAATGAAAATGATCCTGAGAGAACTTTTATTGAACATGATAATGGATTTACCATGGTTAATACAAGGTATTTTGAGTGAGCTGGAAATGAGCCCTATGTTCTTCCAAGCCAATGTGAGTAGGTATTTTACTCAAAGGTTCCAGCTAAAGTGGGTTGGTCATATGTTGTTAGACATGATCCAAGAGGAAGGCCAGTAAAGTATAATGTGGTGGAAGAAGAAGATACTGAAGAAATAGAAGATGATGTAGATGACGATCAGGATCAACAATTAGTTGATGATGTGCCTGACAAAGATGTCAAAGAGGAGGAACTAGATCATGATGATGTAGGAGTTAATGTTCATGAAGATGACATTATCAAAACTGATATCAATGACGATGATGATGATATGACCAATCCTTACAATGTTGAATCTGGATAGGATGATACAGACAAAGAGTTGGATGAAGAAGAAGATCAATGACATTGAAATGTATGAGTTATGTGATTGTATTATCTATTTGATATTGATTTCTTGATAGAATTATATTTGACTTATGTGGTTACATAATTATTTTTTGATGTTTTTAATTTTAATTATATTAGAATATGTTGAGTTAACAGATGTAGAAAATAAAATGGATAAACCAAAAGATGAAAGCATGAGACCACTACCTTGTTGGGTGTATGGAGTCTAATGAAGATCTATAAAAGTGTAATCTATGATGGCAATAATTCAAAGTGTTTGGCACACAGATGTAGTTTATAACTTGTATAAATGTGCAAGTAAATGACTGACAAACTCTACTTGAGATAGAATGACAATCCTAGTTATATGATTCTTCTTATTGATCTAATTAATACTATTTAGTTACTGTGATTGACTAGAAGGGTTTAATCTTTACTTGAAACGACCAAATAATCACATCACACAAATACAACAAATGTGTATCGGTAAACTGAATATATATATGCTTGATATATCAATTTAAACAACAGAAAAGCATCAAAATGGAGACAACCAGATAACTATATAATTCCACAAACAGCTGATACCAAGATTAAGACACAAGTTTAGACATCTTCATTAACTTCATAAAAATTAGTTCATGCATCTTGTTGGTTCCTTTTAGTGTAACCAGGTTTGTCTCCTAATCTACCTATGGAATTGCCAATTCCAATCAAAGGCAGCTCGGAGGATCTGGACCAACTGACGAGGATTTTTTTTAACAATAACCTCCTACACTTTGGGCTCTGCAAGACCCGGGAGGCTGGTCCCTATAATATGTTTATAATATTTGCACCAAACTTATAAATAGTCATTGACATCTAATAGATAATCCCACCTTATAGCTCACCAGAATAGGATAATATTGAACTGAATTGTCCTTTCATCAATAATACCAGCTACTTGGAGCGTGAGATACTTACAACAATACTTCTCAATTTAGAATAGTCATTTAATTTTCAATTTGGTAGCAAGCTCTAAGCAGAGACTAACAAACATAGAACCTCATAAACATATACAATTTAAACCAGTGTCATATACCATTGGGGAGTCAATTTCACAAACATTTAAAATTTCATGACAGGTTCAAAGACATAGCACATAAGATCTCTGACAATAATTGCCTTACAATTTCATCAATTTGCATCCTAACTCAATACTTCTTACCAAATCCCTTAATAAGCATATCCCTTTATAACTTCAATCAAGCATTTTAATTAATTCTTTGAATTAAAGCCAAAATGGAAGTCATACACACCATAACAGTGAGATGAATGCAATAACCCTTGATTATATTATTCAAAAATATGATATACTTATACAAAGGAGAGACATGAGCCTGAAATGAGTCATTTAACTCAAATGCTAGTACTGTTATGAAACATCAAACCTTCATTCATTCACAATCCCGACTACAGAATGACACAAAACCTAGATTGCATTTTATACTAAAACAATCAAGCACTACAATTGCTCTGTAACTTTGCCTAGACTCAACCTCAAAATATCTAACTTGATAACCCCTATTTTTGGCCTTGATATCCTTCTTATAGAGAATGAAGGAGAAAACAAGCATCGGGCCAGAAATATACACATGTCATCAATCAATTGGATCGTCTAGTTACATTTCAAAATATGATTACAAACGTCAAATCTCAGAGCATCTTCTTGTTGATCCCACTCATTAGGGAATAGTTGTTGCATTTGCCAAACCTCGAATCCTATGCCAAAAGCCGCCATGGGAACAAAACCAAAATCAGTTATAACCATAACTGTTGAGTTGTTAGTTGCCGGTAGTATACACCGCTTCACTCCTCTTCGGTTAAGTACTTGTCTACCCATTTCCGATACTCTTCATCGGTTGGCCAGTTAAAATTCACCACCTCATTTACCTTAATATTGTAAGGTGTATACTTTGCTGCAACCTGGTTGGCCTCTTTTTCAAATGACTCTAAGAATGTGTTGGTATTAATTATTTTATCCATGCTATTTACCAACAAGTCATAATCAGAATCATCACAAATCAATTTGATTTGTGCATTAATGACTTCTTCTGCCCTTTCTTGCCACTACTGCAATGTTTTAACATTTCCCTGATCATCAATGATATCTGGCAAAAAGGTGTCACTCCAATCATTAAAGCTCTTTGCCAGCTCCCTAATTCATTTACTTAGATCATTAGGTAGGGCCTAGAATCCCCTCATTGATTTCACAAAATTTAGAATAGGCCTCAATGACTGGGGCCTATTGTCCATATCAAACTTAGAGGCCTTAAACATAATATCTAAGTCATTGGCCCTAGCGATCCATTTCTCAACTAGAGGCAAAACTATTTCTCGGTTCCTATTTATATTTTTTATTCCATCCAAAAATAAAGAATACAAATAATGTACAGATGGCAATCTACCATCCACCCTCTTATTTAAGTTCCTCAAAAATGTGTCAACCACCTCACCCCATTTGGCAGTGGCATCATCCTCACTTGCCTTTAAGGCAGCCTATAATTCTGTGACTCTACTCAATATCTACTTTTTAGTGGGACTCACAGAGTATTTAGCCTCTCCTTCAATTGGCCCTGGTGCAGGACTGAGGGTAGGTGTCTAGATAGGGGATCCTAGAATAGAAACAATTAGAGAAGTAGGGGGACTGATCCTGAAGTAGGAGGTAATGCCCTAATAGCAGGAGCATTTGAGGATTCTCGTGCTTGTCCATATTTTAATCTATCCACTTTAGATTGCAGCTCAACATTCCTTTATTGCATCCTACTATACTCCCCAATTATTATGTTGTACTTCTCCATCAGGCTCTTCTTTTCAGCCTCTTCTCTTTCTGCTGTCTTCTGGGCCAATTTGGCCACATTCACTATCAAGCTTGTGGCTTCTGTAGTTGAAGTCTCAAAAGCTCTTTTGATAATTAGCCCTCCCCTTAAGCTTGGATTAATATCAGCTACATTAGGCTTCCTTCCTTATGGTGCCAATGCCCATATGGCCAGAGTTTCATATTCCTCACTGAAGGCAGAATCATGCAAAGCTGCCTTAACCTCTTCTTCACTATTTTGTATAGGATGCTTGGACTATAGGATAGCATTAAATGCTATAGCATCAACAATATCCCATCCAAGAAAAATTAGGACACCAGCTTGATTCACAAGTCTCCTACCTTCCTCAGGAGTGATGTTCTTGAATTCTTACATGAGTTCGGCCTTGACTTCATCATCATTCTCCTACTCAGACCTGTCAGGTCTTGATTCTCTCCTAATATTGTATTTATCCTGGTATTCCTCCAGTTTCATCCTCCAAATCATCTGCAAGAAGACAAGAGTCTTCACAAAGGAATCATCATCTAAGAATGCCTTGCAGGCCTCCATCCTAGCATCCTATACATACTACCCCTTGATATCCATATTAGATAACACTAGTTGTGTTGATCTAGGAGGGGAAGGGATACGAACCTGCAAGTCTTGACCGGTCACAATTATTTCATCCATCAAAGCCTCCTGTGATTCCTCAATTCTTTGCCTCTTAGGGCTTGTCTCTGATAGTTGTACTGCAGGGTCACCCCTTGGTGGTGAGTCTAGATCCACAATTCTTACCCCTCTAGGTGCTCTAATCCTTGGGGTTGGTTGTGATGATGCCTGCATTACTCGTTTTCCTTTCTTATCCCCGTCATCTTTCTCTTGTATAGAGGTTTATCAGTTCGGGGCTGATAAGTTGGCCTTGTTTCCTCAGGCCTCATCTCTGGTCCCTAAATTTCAAAATCTAGTTCCAAGTTAACCTTCTTGGTTCTCAAGGTTCCCATGATCTCTTTAAACTTGTCCAACAAGGAAACAATTCTCCTGTGGAATGGAGTAAACTCCATTAATGGATCATAGTTTGGATCCATTTTATGCACCATGGCCAACAAGTTCTCATAGGCAATTCATTTTTCTTTATTCAATTCCTACCTATTTAGGTCAAGTTCATTCCTAATTAGGTCCTCAGGAAAGTTGAAATCATGGGTATGTGCAGGATCATGATGGGCCAAAAAGTGGTAATATGATGGGTATGTGGCTGACGACTTTTTTTTTTACCCAAAATTGATGAAACGAAAAGGGTTTTTAAAGGAGATTCTCAGCTTTCCACCAATATAAATTATGCTTTACTTTGAATTTAATAAATAATTATTATTCATTTTCTATTGAATTACGACTAAAGTCCTGATTTTTAGGCTGATTGAAAACCATCTATAATTTTCAAACAATATCATATTTTTTGAATCCAAAACATGCGTCACATTCTATGCTTCACATACTATAATATTAAAAAGGAAACAAATGAATTTCATAAATTTTTGACCAAGTTAAGGTGGTCAGACATATGAGTCTTTATATTTTTTAAAAATTTGTTATTATTTTTTTATAAATAATTATTTACTTGGAAAAAAATTACAAAAAAATATGCATCACATCGAGACATGAGTCCTCTACTTATATCTAAAATCTTATAAAAAAATATTATCATTTTAATGTGGTTAGGGTGGTCAGACAGACACCTACTTCTTATTTTTTCCCTGAAATTTAAGTACTACTGTATTGAAATTTCAAATTTTCACCAGATAGATTTTATTTTTTTGTAAATAAACGAGTAATTTAGAAATTACATTAATTTTCTACAAATTCTATTCTTACATATTTTTGAAATAATATAGATAATTTATTCAATTTTTTATGTCAAGTCGCCAAACTCTGATTTTTTTGAATTTTTTGCCACTTAAGGGCCTATTTTTTCCATGATGATCCTGCACATACCCTCATGTACAAATTTTCCACCTTTAATTCATTGCCTAAATAAGGAAAATAATCCTTCCGAGTCATGTTGCCTTCTAAATCCACTCTTCAAATGATAGTCATCAAAGAACCTTCCAAAATGAACCCATCCTCCCTTGAAGAAAACAAAATCTGAAACAACTGTAAAGTTAGGGAAGAAAGTCCCCTTTCCTTTTCCTATCAGGTTGTCTTCATGGATACAACCTACCTGCCACATGACCTCAGCAAATCCCATCCTTGATGGCACATTATATGGGAGAATGTGAGGAGCTCCCTGGAAACCGAATACCCTTAGGATAGTGCTCACGGGGTACAAGATGATATCACCCCAATTGTGGCACACTTTTAAAATAGGCTTCCTTTCCTTCGGTTAGAGGAAGTCATGTAAATCTTCAAGAATCCTTGGTACATTTACCACCAACCAAGCCCTAAGTTTAGAGTCAAAGCAGTTGTCAAACTACACGAAGCTGGCAGTTGCCCTGTTATAAGACAAATCTGCACTCCATATTTGTACCGGTAACCTTTCTCCATTTATCACCTATCTTAATTCCATCCTTTCTGCAAAGAAGTCGGCATTCCTATACAAGAACATATGCATTAATAGGGAGTACCAAAAGAAAGGAGTACTAACATCCCCCACAAGCAATTTCATCAAACCATCATGTATCTTTTCTACCAGAAAAGATGCATAGTTATACACCATGGAAAAGTTGGGATGCTGAATTTGAGCCCCCATAAACATATATGCAATGGGCATTACTGTATTTGGACTGAATCCAAAAATTTGGCACAATGAATAAAATGTCGCCAAAAAGTGACTGGTGAAATAGCTCAGTCTGAAAGGCTCCTGGTCATTTGGGCTGATAATGACTGTTGAACTGCCTATCCTGGCCAGGTGAGGAGGAAGTAATTTTGCTCTGAAAAGAGGTTTTAATCTCACGTACTCATGCTTCATCTCCTCAAAGTCAATTTGAACCAAGAATGGGCTAGTCTCGCTTAAATCAAAAACCTATTGGATCTCAATTGCACTTATGCTCAACAAAATCCCACCATCATTATCTCTAATTACCCCTGTAAATGGGTCATAATGTGTTTTCACTGCTCTGAGTAGGTCCATGTTAGGAAACACATTCGAAACTACTAATTTCCCCATGTTATACCTCCAACCATTTGAAAAAGGGTGGGGTAAATTTCTCTATCCATACTAGAGTCTAAACATCTTTAGACCTGTCATTGGAACCCTAGCATCTACAATATTATAGTCTTTGCATACTAGTCCCTCACCTAGGGTCTTTCCATTCATTAAAATATGACCTCTCCTTTTGTCATTTGTCGATAACGGGAGTTGATCTAGAAAATCATCATATAAATTTCTACGCATGTAATCAACATGGCCAGAGTGCTACTTTGGTGGTGCCATCTCAAACAACTAGGGCCTTCTTATAATTCAGATTCTTAAAAAAACACGAGCTACCCAGAAAGCGAAATTACAACACACTTATGCAATTTCTAACCAAATCAAATGCACAAGTAACCCTATATCAACAATCAACAACCTCCTGACTAGTAAACCACAACCCTTCACAAGAATTACAGTCAAGTTTTAGAACACAATAATACAGAAAATAACTCACGGGATTTCGTGCCCTACAGAGAAACAAACCCTCGCTGTAATTGCTTAAAAAAAATCTTTATCCTTGGCTCTAAACCGCTTCGAAAATACTTGAATGCTTTTGTGGTGAAGATAACATAAAATCAAATACTTTATGTTGATTGAATTTAGCCAGCAGATGTCTCATCCGCCATTAAAGCCCATTTGCATTCTGTGCCAACGACTCCAATCGTATTTCATGTGAATTTAAACTTTAGCCACCAATCTTTTATTTTTGTCAGATCATCGAATGACCATCTTCAAAAGGGCTAACGAAATCTCCATGTCAGCATCGAGGTCCCATCATAGAAGGTAGCGCCAAAGGAATACACGTGGTGCCTGCCCGTGATATCGCGATCATTAAACATCCTGCATCTTTGGATCACGCAATGGTGGGCAACCGTTGATTCCTACCATCAGCGATCGTGTTCACTCACAACAATCAGAAGCACCAAACATAACCGTTGAGCAACTTTTTACCAAGATTATAACATCATCGTCGATCTCGAGCACGTGTATCTTGTAGTTGTTTTAGTAACCCACTTTATAATGTATTTAAGTCTGACACAAATATCAAACACTTTATTAATCCCTTTTTGGCATTGGCATCGACATTGACAGCTTGGGACAGGTGCCATCGATCTTTTATTTTTGTCAGATCATCGAATGACCATATTCAAAAGGGCTGACGAAATCTCCATGTCAGCAACGAGGGCCCACCACAGAAGGCAGCGCCAAAGGAATACATGTGGCGCTCGCCCGTGATATCGCGATCACTAAACATCCTACATCTTTGGATCACAAGATGGCGGGCAACCATTGAATCCTACCATCGGAAATCGTGTTCACTCACATCAGTCAACAGCACCAAACATAACCATCAAGCAACTTTTTACCAAGATTATATTATCACCGTCGATCTTGGGCATGTGCATCTTGCAGTTGTTTTAGAAACCCACTTTATAACGTATTTAAGTCCGACACAAATATTAAATGCTTTATTAATCCCTTTTCGGCATCGGCATCGACATCGGCAGCTTGGGACACGTGTCGTCGATCTTTTATTTTTGTTAGATCATCAAATGACCATCTTCAAAAGGGTTGACAAAATCTCCATTTTAGCAACAAGTGCCCACCACACAAGGCAGCGCCAAAGGAATACACGTGGCACCCACCCGTAATATCGTGATCACTAAACATCCAACATCTTTGGATCACAAGATGGCGGGCAACCGTTGATTCCTACCATCGGCGATCGTGTTCACTCATAGCAGTTAGCAACACCAAACATAACCATCAAGCAATTTTTTACCAAGATTATAACATCACCATCGATCTCAAGCACATGCATCTCACATCTATTTTAGTAACCCACTTTATAACGTATTTAAGTATGACACAAATATTAAATGCTTTATTAATCCCTTTTCGGCATTGGCAGCTTGAGACATGTGGCGCTCGCCCATGATATTGCAATCACCAAACAAGCAGCAGTAATGTCATCACGAGATCGCGGGGAGCGGTCATGATCAATTGCAGGAAGATCGATTTTCTTTTCTGCCATTGACTTGTTATTGATGGTGGCCAGTCACTTAAGTGGTCTTTTATCCCTTTTTGGTCATGACTTTACCAACCCCGTTTACCTGTCCTTTCGGTCTTTTGGCGTCATGACTACATTATATTTTAATAGTGTCGGGCTATTGAATTATTTTAGATTAAACCTCTAAATAATATTTTTCACCTTGAGGGTCATTTCCCCATCCACCGAGTTGGTCCCTTTCTTTATGAATAACCTTTTTGCATGTGCAGATTGTGCAGCCGTTGAATGAAGTGATTTCAATCTTGACCGTTGCTCGCAAACCTCGCAAGGTTTCTACTAACATCACATATATGGTGCGAGGCATGCGAGATGCTGCCATCTGTCACATTTATGGTGGGGACCAGTTTTGCTCGTTGATCGATGATGAAGGCTGATGCCGACAGCTGTTTCTATACTGACGAATCGTGGTCGTTCCTCGCTGACCTTGCACAATTAAAACTACAGTTTCAATAATGCTGCGAGGTGTGTGATTTGGTGACGCGTGGACTCTAATGTTGTGCACTGATAACAAAGGTGGGGCCCATTTCTGTGCTGATGTGGTGCCTGGTAGGTGAATATCCTATCTGTTTGGTGACTAGAGGTAGAACGTGGCATTTTCAAACCATTTTGACTAAATTTGAGTCGTTCTCCTAGCCAACGTTGTGATTGATCAATGGCTTGTATTTAAAAATAAACCGGTATTGTACTATAGCCGTTTTATCTCGCATGAGTGAATAGTATTGGTTGAGTTCGACTCTACCTGCATAATTAAATGCTACAATTTGTGAATTACTATTTCCGTGTTGTATCTCTACATTGAGGAAGAATTGCTTAGTATTGAGTGAAGGAAGCTATGGTTACGATTTCTCAATTTCGCTGCCCTAGATGTTCTGCAATTGAAACTGTAAGTAGCACATATGCCATTTCTTGTGAATTCAGAAGATTTTATGGTTGCTTGTTGGACAATTCGTGATTGTTTCCTATTTCTATTCTTGAAGAACTGATTGAATAGATTCTCTTTTAGAGCTTGTGTAGATAATTGCTAGGGATTTTTGAATATTGAAGAATTTTTTGTTAAGGCTAAAGGAGAAAATTGTAATTATTTGCTATCTGAAAATAAGCAAACCCTAGTTCAAATTATCTTTAGTCTAGTATAAATGGCACCCAAGGCCCGAAGTTTTGGTTCTCAAACCATTACCAGGTATTTATCCCAAGATATTATTGATTTGTTACAACCCTCTACTAGCAAGAAGCAGGAGAGAAAGGTTTTGTTCTATGGGCCTCGAATCTTGGAAGGATTGATAGACAAGCAATGTGGAATTCAAGATGCTGAGTTACCATACACCGGGTGGCAATTGTTCTCCAATTGGTTTGGGAACAGGAATTTTTCGGTTCCTTTGTGTAACCCTTGGAGGTTAGACCTAGGTAAATTGGTGGTTCCTAATGTTTATATGGATATAGATCTTTTAAAAGACATTGCTGCTAGATATGACCCTGTGGGCCGAATTGTCAGAACACATGTTGGTGTGCAGATGATTAAGATAACCAAAGAAGAAATTGCACGAATGGAGTCAAGATATTGTTCCTGTCGACTTGGAGGTTTTCAAACAAGAATATAGAAATACTAGAGGTTTGTTCAGAACATCCTTTTTAATACCTCATCTGGTAGTTTCAGGAAGAGGAAAAAATTAGTAGAAGGTAGTAATTGGCAGGAATGAGCCTTAACCTTTTCCTGTGGACTATTTCTGCAATTATTTCAAGAAGATTGCTAGTGCTTTATGTCAAGTTCTGGGAGTCAACTTAAAGAAAACCTTGCCTACTGATATTATGTATATGGCAATAAATTTCTAGCACCCAGGTTTTAATGTAATATATGATTTTGCCACTTATTTGGCAGAGAAGATGCACATGGGTCTGGTATCCCTAAAGGAGGGGAAGAATTGGGTTGGATTCAGATGGTATTCCTTGTTAATCCACATGTTTCTGTATAGGGGTCGGGTTGTCTTTGAAAAATATATGGAATTAAAGAAGAAGGAAACATTGAAATGCCTGTCCAATATTGGACTAGGATTCTTGACATGCATGATCATAAGTTTGATTATGTAACTTTCCATAATGTCTTTGGATCTAAATTAAGGGAGGCTCTATTTCGTGACCCCCCAAGGATCCCAAAAGAAATTCATGACTTCTTGAGGCCAATGGAGAGAAGGCCTGAATTGAACATAATGTACAATTGGGGAGACATTATCCCCTATCATAATACCACAGTTTTCAGCGTTTTTAGCGCTAATGTCAATCCAAAGGTTCTTCCAAGGGAGGTGCCCCTTAGAATTGGATTTTTGGAAATCATGAGGCAGTTGAGGGGCGCTCAAGAACAACACTTGCCAGTTGAACAGAAGAAAGGTTCTTTCTTCCTTGAATATACAACATTTTTTGATTTTGTCATGACAAAGGGAGGATGGAAGGAGTTGCATAAATTACTTGGGCCTTATAGGCTAAGGACTGTGCACCCCAGGAATCATGATCCTGATGGTTTTATCTCTCAAATGAAGGCAAAACATCGGACATGAGATTTTGTCCACAACTTCTACTTTCCTGAGAACATCATCAGGAATATTTTTGATTTGGAATTACAAGATAACAGAAAGGCACTATACATTGCCTACTCTAAAATGGTAAAAAGTAAGCAGGAGAAAATACCTGGTTTCAATCCAATACCTAATGCTAAAGATGAGTTTAGCAAGGAAATGTATGCTATTGATAATTTTGAGAGCTTGCTTGGGGTTTTGAAATATGAAAGGGTTGTGGAAGAAAGGGGAAAATCACAAACCATCGAGGAGTACCCTGAGGTAAAGGAAGAGGAGAGGCCTACTTATCAGCCCCAAAAGAAGATAAGGGTTTTTTCTAGAAGAAAGGGAAGTAGGGCTGAAGATGTTGCTAAAAATATTGCACCATCTTCTTTAAGGTAGTCAGTACCAAATTTTGTTGATTTGGATTTTCCTCCAAATTTTTCAGAACAGGCTTGCACACCATCACCAAAGAGGTAGAGGTTTGAAAGAGTAAAGATTGTTGATTGTAATGGTGATGAGGATGATGACATTATTGTCACTCCAGATGAAATGCATCCTAAGATGTCATTGGACCCAGTTGACATTGCAACAAGTTCAAGTATAGTTTCTTTAAGGTTAGGAAAAGATGAAATCAAAGGAATAAAAAGCAATGTTGACTTGAGAATAGAAGCCTGTAGAGAGTTCATGATGGATGACTCTTTTATTCAAACCGGTGCTTTTAAATATTTTGTGTGGAGAGCACATACTGCATTATATGCTAAGAAGGTGGCATATGAGAAAAGTCTGCATCCAGAGCTCCCAAAGAAGGTAATTCAAGCTAAGGTCAGGGAACAGATGACAAACAAATTCAAAGCAATAACACAAAAGCAGGGTTGAGAATTGGTATAAAAATGTGGAGTATTGCTACTCCCTCAATGGGATATCATTGATGTTGTGGTTTTTGACACAATAAGAAGGGCTAATAAGCCACTTCTCGCTACTGAAGAGGAGGCTACATTCGCACTCAAGGGATCGACCTTTAGTGAGGAATATAATGCATTGGAAATCTAGTCCCTATCCACTGGCTCTAAAAAGCCAATTGTTGCAGAACCTTCTGACTTTAGTGGTCACTTGGTTGTGAGGAGAGTTGCTGACACCCCAGCATTGGAAGCTGCTGATATGGTCATGAATGTTTCCAAATTCACTAGAGCAGCTGTTGAAGATTTGACCAAGGACCAAGATACTTTGAGAGACCAATATAATGACATTATTATTGAATATAATAAGAGTCAACAAAAGGTAGCAGAGTTAGAAACTGAATTGGCTTTATTGAGGCAACAAATGGATACCATGAGATCTCAAAAGCAAGCCAGTTCTAGCCACACTGTTCCCGACCCACTAGTAGAGCAGTCTCAACCTCCTGTACAAGCACAATCTTTGGCTATTGTTCCATATAATATGGGACAAGTGCCTATCGCTATTGAGAGGGATACTAGCCCTGGAGGGGGACTTTCTAGGGAGAAACTAATTCATCAAGTTGAAGAATATAAGGAGATGGTAAAGAAAATTTGGGATGCAGAAATGCAGTGATAGTGGACATTGTTTTGAAACATTTAAACAAAAGGGTCCAGAGTAAGCTAAATAGTGTTCATGCAAATTATTTCCTAATGTTGAAAGCACTAAAAATGTTTCCAAGGGATAAACAATTGGCCATCCCATTGCTAAACAAATGAGCCCTAGAATGGAGAAGATGAAATTCATGGCAGTAGGGGAAAAACAACATGGTGATAAATATCCTACTATTATTGCAACATATCAAGTGGTCAAGGGAATTGTTGAGCAAAAGTTTCAGGGATTTGCCACCCCAATGGAATCCAAGATTAAATTGCTGAAAGATGTGTATGATGGAAAGGACCTGACCCCATTGCCTCATATTTTACATAGTCAGGATGAAGTCAAAACCCTACAGGTTTGGAAGGAGCAAATGAACAATATAATGATATCTCAAACACATGAGATATGCAAAAATGCTGACATCTGCATGCTAGAGAATACATTGGAAAAGTTGTCTTTTGTTATAAGTTTCTTAGAGAACTTTGATAAAAAGGCCACATCAATAATGGTAAAGTATGCTCCCTATCGAAACAAGGTTGATCAGGTTGTGGATTTCCAGTGGCCTTCCGAGGAGGAGTTTGAATTATGGAAAAAGGTGTTCACTGATGAACTGGAATTATGAGTGTTATAGTCGAGAATTGCAACTTGGTCATGTATAATATAGGTCTAACCTTAGATATTATATTTTAAAATTGCATTCTCCTTTTGACTCCAAGTACAGGGTGTTGAGGTGGAGTTAATACTATAATGGATAAGCATGCCTTCAATGTATGGGGAGCGGCCTTTGGAGTGATGTTTTATTTCCTCTTTATCAACTAATGATGATCTTTGTCTTATGCTCTCCACTCGCATAATAGAATTGTAACTAAATCAGGAGTTAGTGGTCCAATTACAAATGGACATGTGTACTCTCTGACCTGAAGCTTGTTGGCTCCCTTGTTTTATAAAAGGGAATTCTAGGCTGAGAGAGTGGTCAGTTGAAATATCCAAAATATGAGAAAAAATAGTCTAGCTAGTAATATAGAGAGTATGAATTGTAAGTCCAGGTTTCAAAAAATTTTGAGTCAGATTTGAGAATTTTGTTAATCATGGGGTTTTTGAGCATGTTTGTATCAAACTCGTTAATATTTGTAGTTTATTTTCTCTCCTATTGTGTTATGTTACATGGATTATTAATGAAATATCGATCAAATATGGTTTTCATTGATTTTCATTTGTTCTTTATTGTGAATTATGTTTAACTATAGCTCTGGTTCAAATGATCAGTTAAATGCTTCAGTTAACCAGTAAATTTATGCAATATAAAAATTAGGATTCATAAAGGAGTAATAAACTCAGGTATAGATATATGGGTTGTAATGCAATTCATAATAGATCATAAGTGTTCAAAATGAAATTTACCCTGTAGATCACTTTTCTCTTTTGACTCCGTGTGCTGGGATATGGCACTGGAATTCTGATTACGTTTTATTCTCGTATTTTTTGTGTTATGGCATCGGGATATTTTACTCAAAAATTTCCTATCAATTTACTTTATGTGAAGTTTGTGATTCTCTGTTAAATGGACATGAGTCTTTTTTAAGGAATAGCCAATTTCTTGAAAATGAAGAACAACGAAGAGAATATGCTCAAAACTACATGAGACAAAGACATGAACAAATGAATAATTTACAAAAATAAGAATACATCATGTACGAGAATTTGAAGATGAACAATATATATTAAGAAGATTACAAACAAATGAGCATTTAGACAAACTTGACACACAAATGACAATTTGAAAATGAACTTAATGTATCAAAATTAAGTTTCAAATTGAGTAACACAATAGAAACTAAAACAAATTGAGAGATTGTTATGAGGGTAGTAATGCAACTTTTCTAATTAGAGTGTATTCCATGATATTACAATTCTTTGAGATATTTTGTCAAATAGTTCACAAGATTTGTCTATCCTCCCACATTTTACATAGATTTGAAAATGGAGTCTACAACCACAACATTTGAGAAAATTCATCTTCATATTATTCTTTGATGGATGTCCATACCTTGTTCCGAATCTCCCATATTAAGAAAATCGACAAGGATTTTGGTGAAGGTTGTGAAATTTGTCTATGCATCTACCAATTGCATTTGATTGAAAGTTTCTAAAACCTTTTAAAAAAATTCATTATGTATATTCTACAATCATTATAGTCCACAATTTCACATTTATTTGGTTTTGCATCTACCAATTGTATTTGCTTGAATTTTCCTACCGAATTTTTAATGTAGATCCATTTTGTGTATATCTTACAATCTGTTGTTTTTTCCCACATAGGATTTGCATTTCTCTAAGGGGTAGCCAACCTTTGTTATAAAGAACTGCAAAGGCTAGTGGCCAACTAACAAGAGTCAGTCAAAGACTGACATCTCCTACACTTTTGGCTCTGTGAAACCAAGGTGGGTAAACCCAAGTGTGTTCATAAGAATGTTTCATGATTGGTAAGAACACTTCTTCTTATAGATGCAATCCCCACTAACACTAAGAGATAGTCATTACCCTGGTTGTGGCAAAACCAAAGAATAATAACAGATATCCCAAAGCAAGGAGACTGAAAATTATCATAAGATCTATATCCCAAAAAGAGATAGCAGTTGATATTTGTTAAAATGTTCGGGTATTGAATCATCGTGCTTAGCGTCACAGTCCTATACCTGAAAGGAATTTACCAATACTATCTGATACAATTCCTCATCCATTGGGTGGGAGTGATATAAAACGTAATTCAAATGATAATGAACTTATCACCATAGTGCTTTGCTACCATGAGATTTATCAGTATATTAAAACAATACTCCTTAGTGAATCCTGAGCATATAACCATAAACATGCAATTTGTGTCCAAGTTGCATTTGATTAACTCATTAAGTTAAAGCAAGAGAACAAATTACACTTTCAACTACACCATTAAAACTAAATAAACAAACACTTGATAAATCCATTCATAATCCATGGCCCATACATAGGAGAGCAAAATGTCTTAATTTTTTTATATTTCTTTTGATATCAGTAATTACAAAAGCATAATATACTTATTTCATACTATTCCCAACCCAACATGATTTCCTACATAATACCTTCAAAATCCTGCATTACCACTAATTGTACCTATTCTAAATCTTCAGACCCAAAAAAAACAACAACCCTTAACAATGAGTCATCAAATCTCCTTTATAGGACAGGAGAGCAACAAAGCAATAGGCTACATTGTTCATTCCAAAATTGAATTTCATTTAGAATGAAATTGAAATTCACATTCCTCATCATTAGAAAAAACCAAAAGAGTTTGAGGAATCAAAACAGTTATACAAAAGAGTGTGGCAGGCACGCGTACATCCACATCAACACACCACCCAAAAGTAACACCCAACAACTACAACTACTTGCAAGACATGCTGCCCCGGTAGAGGTGACCGCTCCTGGTCCTCACTTCAGTAAGAAGCGAGACACGCTTCCTTTTATCCGCTTTAACACATGATCTAGTAGCATGGCACGAAACCATCACAGTTATTGGGGCAATTGCGAGGGCCTCTTCCTTGACCCCCAACAACTCGGTCATGGATGCCAAGTACTGTCGGTAGTCCGAGTCAATTTTAGACCCATCACCATCAGAACCGGAAGACAACACCAGTGGGGACTTTGAGCTCCCTGCCCCTTTATAAGCATCATGGAAAACCTCAGGCTTGGTAGGGACAGGTTGTACCCCGTCAGGCTGCAAATTTTTCACCTCAACTCTGGTACTTCTGCGCACAAGTGAATGGTCCATTGCAAAGAATAGAATAGAAGAATTTTAATGTCCATGAGACCAAAAGAAGGCCTATTGCAAAGAACACCTCGCAAAATACAGGAGAGACTCGACCACCTGCAAACAAGAATTAAAACTCTCGCACCAATTAACTCTATAAATGCTCATTGTGTTATCTGGTATTATCATCTTATTTTGATAATACCACTAACTGTACCTATTCTAAATCTTCAGACCCAAAAAAAACAACAACCCTTAACAATGAGTCATCAAATCTCCTTTATAGGATAGGAGAGCAACAAAGCAATAGGCTACATTGTTCATTCCAAAATTGAATTTCATTTAGAATGAAATTGAAATTCACATTCCTCATCATTAGAAAAAACCATAAGAGTTTGAGGAATCAAAACAGTTATACAAAAGAGTGTGGCAGGCACGCGTACGTCCACATCAACACACCACCCAAAAGTAACACCCAGCAACTACAACTACTTGCAAGACACGCTGCCCCAGTAGAGGCGACCGCTCCTGGTCCTCACTTCAGTAAGAAGTGAGACCGGCTTCCTTTTATCCACTTTAACACATGATCTAGTAGCATGGCACGAAACCATCACAGTTATTGGGGCAATTGCGAGGGCCTCTTCCTTGACCCCCAAAAGCTTGGTCATGGATGCCAAGTACTGTCGGTAGTCCGAGTCAATTTCAAACCCATCACCATCAGAGCCGGAAGACAACACCAGTGGGGACTTTGAGCTCCCTACCCCTTTATAAGCATCATGGAAAACCTCAGGCTTGGTAGGGACAGGTTGTACCCCGTCAGGCTGCAAATTTTTCACCTCAACTCTGGTACTTATGCGCACAAGTGAATGGTCCATTGCAAAGAATAGAATAGAAGACTTTTAATGTCCATGAGACCAAAAGAAGGCCTATTGCAAATAACACCTCGCAAAATATAGGAGAGACTCGACCACCTGCAAACAAGACAACTCAAAATGAGATGATAATACCAGATAACACAATGAGCATTTAAAGAGTTAATTAGTGCGAGAGTTTTAATTGCTCAAATGCGATGATAATACCAGATAACACAATGAGCATTTGAGCATTTTAGTGGCTGACGTAGCCACCACAAATTATTCCTGGCTTGCAAAGGCATGGCGTACAACCCATCATTGCATTTATGAGGATAACAATGTTCACACACAGGAAAATCAAGCGAGGATCCACTGAAAAAACCTGTGCCATTAATGAGAACAACTTGTAGAGAGCAAGAACTCCCAATGTGGATGAACAAGAACCCAACAAAAATCAAACTGTTAATGCGGATCGAACATGGAAAGTCGGACGACTCAGATTGAGTCAACAATTGTTTGAAAATCCACATCAACGCCCTGGGAGAACCGTGCCCTGTCGCTTCAAGAACCAGGCCACGTGTCGCCTCTTCACAGACCTCGCAGTACCCTCAGGGGCCTTTAATCTGATCGTGTGAGATCCACAAGGAAGGATTATCATTGATCTCCCTCATTAATACCCCACGGACAGGCTTGGAATTTGATGGCCACTCGTACCTGTCATATAAATTTTTGTGACGGTTTGATCATTTAAGTGCTTTTCATTTGACGTTTTATGAAAAATATAAATTGTCAAAACAAAATTAATTATGATTTTTTTTATAAAAAATCTTCTATATTAAAACACTTTTAGTGATTTTATTAATAGTACATATTAAATATGAAAAAATATAAAAATTTATATTTTTAAAGTAATGCAAGTAATTTAGTTATTTTTAAAAATATATTATTATGTATCATATAACTTAACTAAGTATTTTTTTATAGGAATCATAATTCTTAAAAATACAAATAAAAAATAAAAAATATAATAATCTAATATAAACCTTGAATATATAATTTTCTTATTTTAAACACAAAAAATAACTTCTCGAAAGAGACGAACTATTTTTATTTTTATTTTTAAATTGAAATGCAAAAATTAATGAAGTATTACATAAAAAATAAACAAAAACAAATGTTATCAAAGTTCGAGCTCTTCTTGACTTTGTATTCTTCCATATTTGATATACTTTGCAAGCATGCAACATTTAAAATAGGTTATGGTGAATCATGAACATAAAATAATAAATGGATAAATGAAAATTTATGTTATTCTAACGCTAACGCTAACTATCTTACTCACGCATGCACAAGTGGATGGTCAAACAATGACTTGCAAACCATTTGATACATTGACTCAAAGAATAAGTGAATAAACAAGAAAATATAAGAAATGCACAAACTTGTTCAACACAATAAATTAAAGATTATTATATTAACCCAACATGTTTAAATACATCTATAGACAAAGAATATAGTCCAAAGATACATTCCAAGGAGAGGGACAACAAATACAATGCAAATAGTGTACAAAGTTCATAGTGTATTAAAGGATTTGTTGTTGAGCCTATCTAGTATATCCTCTGGAAGTTTTAGAGGTGTGCATCAAGATTGGAGCGAGTTATGAGTTTTTGTGTTCCTACAGTTATTTTGTTGCTATAGTTGGTGTTTCTGAAAGAAGAGAATGTAATTTTGGTGAATTGAATTGTTGTGTATGTTCTTGATATGTTCATTGATGTTTCTTGATCTCATACTCTATCACTGTGGTACATACACGTTTTTCAGTGTGCTCATGATCAAAGATTTTTCCTTTGCATGTTCGATTTTTCATGTTCTTGGTTGACATGATGGTGTTATGTGTGTTTCCGATGTGTTGTTGATTAATGTTTTCACTGTTAATTATCAAATATGAGATTGAAGGTTAATAAGGTTAAATAAGTTTCAATTTTGTAACAACTGATTCACCCCCCCTCTTAGTTGTCTATCCTTGTTTTCCAACATAGATATCTTCCATTTCAAAACACACAAAACAATATTCAGTAGATAATCAACCATCTTTCATTTGTATAGTGATTAATTTATCCCTATAGGAAACAAGTAGAGTATATAAAGAAAACTAACAAAGCCACTACTACCCCTATTTTGTAGTTTGGTGTGCATTCCTTCCTCTCCCTAATCTTCTCTAATTATTTTGAAGAGACCAAGTCTTGTAACTAAACTATGGTTCATTCTATGTGCATGTAATTTTGATCTTGATAGAGAAAATTAAAAAAATATTAATCTACTCTTGTCAAAACACAAATAACACTCAAATTTAGTATAAGAGTCAACCAATTATAAGGAAAACATAATATGAAGATGAATTTTCTCAAATCTTGTGGTTGTAGATGCCCTTTTGAAATCTATGCAAAATGTGGGAGGATAGACAAAGCTCATGAACTATTTGACACAATGCCTCAAATATCTTATAGTCCTTGTAGTCCACATCACTTTGTTTTTTAAAGAAACTATTACCATATATTTCTTATTTATGTTCTTATTTTGCATACATATTGTTTATAAGTTTGATATTACAATTAATAATATTAATTTTGGCAAGACATTAAAAGATTTTGTTGATTTTAAAAATATATGCATCCCAATGTAAAAATGCCAACAATGGAAGCAATGATTGTAACACATAAATTTTTATGTAGTATCCAATTCAAAGGATCATGTTACAATTTAGGGTTATGATTGGGTATTTAATTAGGGTTAGGATTTAGTGTTCAGGTTAGTGTTAGGTTTAGAGTTAGGGTTAGGGTTAGATTAGGGTTTATGTTATCATGTTGATGAAAATTTGTTTGATGGTTATGTTTGGTGTTGTTGACTGCTGTGAGTGAACATGATCATCGATGGTAGGAATCAACGGTTGCCCGCCATCGTGTGATCCAAAGATACAGGATGTTTAGTGATTGTGATATCAGAGGCGAGTGCCACGTGTCTTTCCTTGGCGATGCATAATGTGGTGGGCCCTTGGTGCTGAGATGGAGATTACATCAACCTTTTGAAGGCAGCCATTCGATAACTTCTCAAACACAAGAAGATGTGGTTTTGGCCCTATTAGGAGAAGAAAAAAGAATAATGGAAAAGATTTAAAAGTTAATTCTCAACATGAGAATGTATTATACTCGTGAGGTAATAATAATTAAAAAATAAAAATGAATGTTATTATTGTAAGAAAAAGGATCAGTACATAGTGTGGACTTGTATAACTCGAGCCAATGATGTTCTAGAGGGAGAACTTAAAGAAAAATAAAATGATGTTAGCTTAGACTATATATATTTGTTTGTTTCAATCAACATGTTTTGCTGTGAGGAATGTAAAACTTAATAGAGGGTGCTGGAATATTAAGATTAACATTAATAAATTCACCTTACTAACTTGTTTATTTTTGTTATTGAATAATTAGTTATATTCTTATAAGATAGTAGTTCAAATGGGAAGGTATATTTGAAAGGCTTTGTAAAAGCCATATTGTAATATATTCCCAAATGATCTGTATGATATAATTATTATTTTGAGTGTGTTTGTGTGCAGATATAAGTTCTCTTGACTTTTCCAATATATTTTGTATGCTCTATTAGCCATGACTTCATGATTAATTTTCCACTTTCGATACTACTTCTTACTAACTTTGCAAATGGTAGTTTACTTCTACTTAAAACTTGTGGCAATTTCATTAATCTCTTGCTAGCTCTAGTGTTGAAATGGACTAGTTATGTCATCTAGGATTTGTTCCTCAATTTTTTTACCTTTTTAAAAAAATTTTATGATGGTTATACTTGTATTACCATGAATGGACATAAATTTGAGGATTTTGGGTGTTTTCATTCAATTTTTCATGTTTTCCCCTTAGCTCCTACTTTATGTGTGTTTTTTATGGAAGCCTTTGGATATCTTTTGGCTAATAGTATTTCATGGAACCTTAGTAAAGGTGATACTTTTCGTAACTCTATAGCCCAACTATTCAATGGTCATTTTTCTAATGACTCCTTTCTCACTCTCTTGGAGGACAAACATGACATTATTTAGGATACTCAATGCCTAGATATTTTTTGGAAAGCTTTAAGGTCAACTATATAGTGGCATAAAACTCAATGTTATAGGAAATAATTCTTAACCAATCCCACTAGATTCAATTCCTATGGATAGAAGGGGGTTGATCATAAGGAGGTGTTGAGATTCCTAAGCATCTCTTTTACCTTTTAGGTTTCTCCTTCGTCTTTAAGGAAACATCATTTCTAGAGCTGAGAAAAATTATCATATTAAATTATGAAGCCCCTTTCTTTGGCAAGGAGATTCCATGTGTGTTCAAAAATTCTTGTTGCACACATTTCCATTACTCATGTTGCTAAGAACCTTGTAAATCCTCATATTTGAAGATTGAAAAAATCCAAAGGTATATTTTATGGCCTCCCTTTAACCAAGGAAAATGGTTTCACAAAGTATCCTAGGAATTTTATTATTTCCCTCATGACAAAAATAGGCTTGGATTACTTTATATTCACTACACTAAATGGTGCCATAATAGGCTTTTCTTTCTTTATATTCACTACTTTGAATGGTGCCATAATTTTAAATTTAATTAACATACTCTAAAACCTAACTAAACCAGGTTGTAGCTCGTCAAATTAGACAAGTGAAAGGTCAATACCAGCACTAAGGAAGAGTTTGGAGGACTGAAAACAAGGTCAATACCACCACTGACGAAGAGTTTGGAGCTAAAACAAGGTCAATACCAGTGCCGAGGACGAGGTTGAGGGCACTCAGGGAAAATCGACGACCAAGGGACAATGAGTACTATAAGTTTGGCACACCCATTCTCTTTAACCTACAATTTTCATGCCTAGTTTCCAAAGATCTTCTCATACATTGGCCCCCCCATTTCTCATAAAATGGTATAAGATAAGACAAAATAAAATAAAATAGCTTAGTCTTTCACATTTTTATAGTGATTACTAGAGGCACATAGACCAATTCTTCATAATAGAAGAATTTGATCATACTTTTCCAATGATGGCATTATGAGAAAACCTTAGGTTAAATGAATAATTCCTAGCTAAGTTCTTGAAATCATATCCAACTGTATAAGAGAAGACCATTGCTATGTGTACTTACATAACATGGAGAAAGGCTCTTTGGGCTCTTTCATCAATCTGCGTATTGTTAAATTTTAACACCTAAAAGTGAGAATGAAGAATCTTTCCTAGGATGGTGGCCAATTATGCTTCTCAACACCTAGATTACAAAGTCCTTGCCAATATCATTGCCATCACAATTAAACCTATTGCTTGAGATATAGTCATAGAGGTAAACAAATTGAATTTCTTGATAGTAGATACATTCTACACAATTCAATCCTTGCATCGGAGATTGTTGATTGGGCCCAAAAAACTACTCTTGATGCCCTTACTATTAAGTTAAAAGTTTGACAAGGCATATGATTGCATCAAATGTCCTTTCATTTATAAAAGGATGAAATGGATTTATTTTCAACCCTAAATTATTATCACACATTCAAAATTACAAAATACCAGTTAATGAAGAACCTTCATTTGAAGGCAATGTCGTCATGACCTTTGAATGAAGAACCTTCATTCAAAAATGATGCCATGTCAAGACTTTCAAATGAAGGTATTTTCTATTTTAAATATTTCATGTCCAAAATGCTTTATAAAAGGAACTAATGAAGACCTTAATTCAAAGGTCCTTCATTAGAAGATCTTTCATATGAAGGTTCCTTTAATGCCATCCCATTATAGCTCTTAGAGTTGTTAGAGATATTTATGTTTCCAAGTAGAGATTGGACCATCAAACAGTGTCACCATGACTCTACCAAGATATCCATCAAATTGATAACAGTGTCACCATGACTCTACCAAGATATCCATCAAATTGATAAACCTTGACTTAACAACCACAAATTCACAAGAAAATTGCCCTTGTCAGCCCTAGGGCATCAATTCAATGCCAAGTTTCTTGCTTTAAAAGACCCTTAAATGCAATGAACCTCTATCATACCATGATGTACACCAATCCACCAAGTTATAGTTCCAAGACAGTGGGTGGATTGGTGGATGATTTCTATTTAGCCCTCAAACCCTTACATAGGAAAAACAAGGCAGTCCCTATAAATCTGGTAAAGACATGCCACTCTAGTCATCAAAATTCATTACCAGTTCCTTAATCTTCCTACTCAAATCATCAGGTAAGGCTTGAAAACCTTGCAGTGATTTTACAAAAACTTGAGTAGGCCTTAATGATTAGGGCATGTTGTCTACATCAAATCTATAGGCCTTATACATAACATCTAGGTCATTGGCCCTAGGGATCCACTTCTCAACTAAAGGAAAAACTAATTCCCGATCCCTAGTAATGTTCCTTATTGAATCTAAGAATAAAGAATATAAAGAATAAACTGATGGTAATCTACCATCAACTCCCTAATTCAAATGCCTAAAAACTGTGTCTACAACTTCATTTTGCTTGGCAACTGATCCCTTCTCACTTGCTTTTAGAGCTACCTATAGCTCTCTAATCTTATTAAGCATTTGATTTTTGGTGGGATCTATAGAGTACTCAACCTCCTCTTCAATTGGCTCTAATGAAGGACTAGGAGCAGGAGTCTGGATGGGGGACCCAACAGTAGAAACAATTGGAGAAGTTGGAGGTACTGATCTTGATGTAGAAGGTATGGCCAGGGTACCTGGAGCACTAGAAGACTCCCCCACATGTTTGTACTTCAACATGTCTACCTTAGTTTGCAGCTCAACATTCCTTTGCTGCATTCTACTATACTCTCCAATAATGGTGCTATACTTCTCCATCAAAATTTTCTTCTCAGCTTCTTCTCTTTCACCTATCTTTTGGGCCAATTTGGCCACATTTACAGTCAAATTTGTAGCTTTTGTAGTTGAAGTTTCAGAAGCTCTTTTGATTATTAACCCTCCCCTTAGGTTTGTGCTAATATCAGTAACATAGGGCATGAGCCAACCTAAACTTAGGAAGTAATAAAGTTAGGCAAAATATTTAAGTCAATTTATAAAAAGGGGCCCAACATAGACAAAACAATGAGACATAAGTTATTTTTATATCCACTCCAAAAAGATAACGACCGAATATATCTCACCCAAGGTTTTACATGGAATATTATAATTTTTATAAAAGCCAAGGTAAAACCCAACCTTAGGTTCCTCCCAAACAATGTAACAAGCCAAGACAAGGGAAAAACATAAATGTAATTAAAAGAACAAGATTTGAAACTCCATCAAATCCACCATGATGCACACCAATCCACCAAGTTATAGTTCCAAGATAGTGGGTGGATTGGTGGATGCCATTTCTATTTAGCCCTCAAACCCTTACATAGGCACAATAGGGTAGTCCCTGTATTTGATTGTTTAATCCCACAAAAAAGTGATTTAGAATTTCAAAACAAATTCAAATGAAAGGAAACACATATATTTATCTACACCAATGATCTCAGAGAATTTCAAGCTTGTATGGATCCATACAACACAAAAGAACTTCATAAAAATTGTAAAAACACAAAAAATTGCTTCAAGAACGTGGTATCTGATATAAAATTTTGGTATCAACTCCTCCAACAATTGCAATGGGATGGGAATACAATATGATACAAGTGAGATAAAAAATGCATTGTTTGAAGCATCAAACCAATATGCAAAGATGGAAGAAAGTGCTAACCCCTTAAACTGAAAAAGTTTCTTTTAACTTTAAGTTTGTTGGGTAGCCAATTCTTTTAAGTTATCAAATCCTACCATCATACATAATCAAAACATTGTTGTTTCACTATTTGAAGATGTTGAAACCTTGTCATAGAGAATTAGAACATTGATGCGACCACTCATCCTACCTTAAAACATACCAAAAGTCTCCTAGCAATTAGACATAGGAAGATTTAAGATGACTTAAACATTTTTTATTACCAAAGCATAAACTTATGATGACTTTACCAGGCCTAGTTCACACTCCCTCCCCGTTAACCACTTATACATATGGAAATTAAATGTAAATTTTCTGCTATTTTTAGTCATGTAGGTGTCCAATAAACCACTTGGTGGTGTTTCCCTTCAAGTTTATTTACTTGAATGAAGAGAAAAATTCCTTTGATTACAATTAGAGAATACATTTGACACCTTGGTTGTGTAACTGGTGGACCATAGTCACATTTAACACTTGTTACAAAGTTTGGGAGTTAAAACGTTAAGTAGATTTGATTTGTGATGGACACATTTGGACGGTAGTAACAATAACTTGCAATCTATCAAGACTTGACTACTTTATAACCTGTCAAATTTTAGCGATGAAATGATAGATTAATCATAATGTCACCTTCAGATCACATCACCATGAAAGAACTTCATCCAACATCCTTATGAGTGCAGGTACCACCAAATAGGTATTTTTCAGATTTGTCTTCCTCGAGCGAGGGGAATTCGGGAAGAGAAGAGGAAGGTGAGACATGTAGTAGGTCTAAAAGAGGCAGATCAACTAGAGGTCAAAAGATTAGAAGAAAATTCCATAAATGCATGGAATTCTTTCTTACTGAAGGGGGGTCATGTTCTTATGATGATGAGAGCATAGGCGACATCGAGGTGCCCTTGAGTTACAAACATCTATGGAAACAATGGGTACCCAAGGAACTTCCTCTAATAAACACTGATCTTTGTGTCAATGCGAGGATATATCGCATAGCACCATCGTCAATACATGGTTTGGGCCTATTTTGCATGGATGGCATAAAGGTCTATTACGACAAAGTTACTGAGTTGATGGAGTATGTTGGACCCTATTACAGTTTCAAAGATTGGATGCAGTTGGTTCGATATACACGAAGTATGCGTAGGTATGCACTATCAACAAATTATATACAACTAAAAGATAAGGATCAAAATAAAGGAGTGGCTAGGTACATTGATAGGAGGCCAAAAGCATAAGGGAATATTGCAGGGTTTATAAATAGTACACAACCTGGGTCAACAAATAAGCAACCCAATTGTATATTCAAGGCGTGAGAGGAAAACTGTGTATTCGTATGTGCGATAAAATCAATAACTGTAGGGGAAGAGTTGCTAATCGATTACAATTTGAATCACTTAGATACAAACACAATTACTATGGGGGTGTTATGTACTATATACCATTTTACCCAACCTCCAATTAATGACTCCAATATACCATTTTATTATTATGATTTTTTTCGTAAGTCTATTGGTTTCATTTCGGTAATGTTTTTTATATTTAATTTTTGTCGCAGCAGGACATTGATCATACAAGGAAGGCTCTAGCCCAGAGCACAGATCATGATCCATCTTCAGGCGCTTCTATCCGATAGGTTTACCTCATTGTAATTGTACAAATTAGATACGAGCAAAATGTTTTATTATTATGTTTTTTTCATGAGTTTACTGGGTTAATTTTGATAATGATTTTAATATTCTTGTTGCAATCGACTGATCAAGGAAAGGCACCAGTAGTACAGGAGAGCATCCATATGGAGCTGTAGTCACTATTATGCGATGATGACATCGCATTTTCCACAAACCCTGTGGATATGATGAGGAAGGCCCAAAAAAAATGCAATCAAGAAATCCTTCAGTTGCTATTCGTAGTGCCTCAAATAGATGAGATAAGAGAAAGGGTTAAAATATTTTCTTAGCGAGCACAAAACTTGGAAGTAAGCTGCCATGATATCTTTAATTATAACATAAGTTCATTCATGGTTTTATATTTTATACTCTTTTATGTCATGAACTAAAATATGTGTTGTTTTTACAGGATTATTTGCATCCTCATCATGTTGCTGGCCATTATCAAGGTATTGCAAGTGTTTCCCAAGAAGTAGGGGATGGTACAAGTGTCAATCCTGATCTTCCTGCGCATACAACACATCATCCGACCCCATCATTCGTGCCTATATTGTCGATTGAAATTTCTGCAACACATACCATGTAGGCATTCGGTAGTCCACCCTCTGGCAATGAACACATGCAACTACATGTGTTAGTAGCTATGGATGCAGAGGCCACTAGTATCGGTGATGTTTTAGCAGCATTTCCTGGATCTTTCCGTATTACTAGTATAGGAACATTGCCGGTCACATTTTTGGTGACCGAGGATTTCCTTCCCATAAAGATAGAGAAGGTCCTAGGTACTTTAAAATGTTTTAATTATTATTATATATAATCCAATTGAAATTTACTTATTGATCACTCTTTATAGACTAATGATCCCATGATCATTTTATAGGAAATGATGTTTTTTATAAACATCTAAGTGATATTACATTGGAGCTCTTCGGGCCCATCATACGTACACAGTGGAATGCCCAAAATCAAGATTTAAAAGATGAGCTCATTAACCGTTTAGTTGTGTTCTTCAGTGATAAAACATTCAACCGAACCAAGGTCCTTAAGAAATCTGGTACCTATCTAAAGTATGTGAGGGACCAATATGGGTCACATTTAGAGAAGAACAGAAAGTACGAGCGTCCCCCCATGATTCCGGAAAGGGAGTGGAAGGACTTGGTGTCGGATGGAAAGGAGAAGGTTGAAAAGAAGAAAGGAAAGATACCATCGGGCCAAGGAAGGTATGTGATACTATCAACAATTTAATTATATACTGATTGCTCTTTCTTTTTACATAATCTAACATATTTCAAAATTTTCATAGGTTGCCTGACACATCGAAGGCAACAAAGGCAAGACTAGAAAAACACGGGCAGCACAAACTTGGCTCTGGTGGTTATATGAAAATAGCCGCACGATTTGTAAGTATCAATAAATGAAATATTGCATCCAAATAATAAATTGCAAACAATTTTGCTTTTATCACACCATAGAAGCAAAATTCATGATCGCATGCAAAAATTTAGGGCTTTGATTTCAACAGAGTGCCCACAGAAGAGGACCTGAAGAGTGCCTTCCACCAAGGCTATGGAGCCCTATCTGAACAGCTAAGAGTCTCGACTAGGCAAACACAATCTTCCAGTGCATCCAACATGCAGGTAAATAAACTCAATAAAGTTTATTTCAAATTGAATACTTGTATAATTAGTTCAATGATAATACTACACATGACATTGGAATGCAGCTTGGTGAGGGTGGAGCACAACTTGCCGATGAAGGCCATGGTGTGCATCCTAGTACTGGATGTATTCATGTGCTATACAAAACGTAGTATGGATTAATACAATTAAACATCTTTAATTTCATTTGGTGTATTAATCAATGTAACCTTTCATGTTTCAACTTTAGAGCATGTTGAGCATGATCAGGCTAGACAAGATCAGGAACATGTTGTGGCTCCATCAGGTAAAGAGGACCACTCTAATGTTCTTTTAAACATATTTAATTGCAATTGGTGTATTGATTAATGTAACCTTTCCTGTTTCAACTCCAGATTAGGATTTAGAGGGTGTTCAACATGTTGAGCATGAGGCTATAAGACAATATCAGGAACATGATGTGGTCCAATCAGGTAAAGAGCACCACTCTAATGTTCTTTTAATTAATGAAATATGTGTAACAATAATAATAAAACATATCAATTTAACATTTCTTTGGTATTGCAGAAGACCCCCCCTTGCAGTCGCATCCACGTTGTGAGTACACGACTAGGCATACATTAAGATCATGAGCAGAGCTCATAACAACTCAAGGGGGGACAGATGAGTTTGAAAATGATACTCCACTTCAGCTTTTTTTAGTTACAAAAAAGAAACAAAAAAAAAGTGATTGTAATCATATTATGACAGCCATATTTTTGATAATATGTAAAAACTAAAAAAATGAAATATGTTAATGAATGAATGTGAATATGTTAATGAATAAATGTTATATGTTAATGAATGAATGTTATATGTTATTAATGGATGAATGAATGAATGTGAATATGTTAATGAATCAATGTTATATGTTAATAAATGAATGGTATATGTTATTAATGAATGAATGAATGATTAATGTTATATGACCGGGTATGGGGAATTGAGAGTGATGTGAGGGGGGGCGGGGGGGGGAGGTGCGAAATGAGCTTCCACCTTCACATGGTTCGCCCTGTTAAGTAGAGAATATTAAACTATTCTCAAAACAAAGAGAAGCTCAATAAGGTAAGTAATGCACTTTTCAATATAAGAAATGCATCATTTGAAGTATCAAACCAATATGCAAAGATGAAAGAAAGTGTTAATTTTCACTATGAACATTGTGTTGTGTGTGGATTTGGTTTCAAAGCTCTTTTTTTTTTTTTTTTAGCGGTCTCTAAAATTTGACTTTTGTGCATAATAGGTTAGTAGAAAATTTGACAGCTTTGAAGGATTTAGAGGCTCGATTGAGATAGATACACAGATATTTGGATCTTGTTGTTGATGGGAGGCTTCAATAAGGTAAGTAATGCACTTTTCAATATAAGAAATGCATTGTTTGAAGCATCAAACCAATATGCAAAGATGAAAGAAAGTGCTAACTTCTCACTATGAACTTTGTGTTGTGTGTGGATTTGGTTTCAAAGCTCTACTTTTTTTATTTTATTTTAGTGGTCTCTAAAATTTGACTTTTGTGCATAATAGGTTGGTGGAAAATTTGATAGCTTTGAAGGGTTTAGAGGCTCGATTGAGATAGATACACAGATATTTGGATCTTGTTGTTGATGGGAGGCTTCAATAAGGTAAGTAATGCACTTTTCAATATAAGAAATGCATTGTTTGAAGCATCAAACCAATATGCAAAGATGAAATAAAGTGCTAACTTTTCACTATGAACATTGTGTTGTGTGTGGATTTGGTTTCAAAGCTCTGTATTTTTATTTTATTTTAGTGGTCTCTAAAATTTGACTTTTGTGCATAATAGGTTAGTGGAACATTTGACAGCTCTGAAGGGTTTAGAGGCTCGATTGAGATAGATACATAGATATTTGAATCTTGTTGTTGATGGGAGGCTTCCACTTAACCATGAAATTTTGTACCACCTGCAGGTATGCTAAAATATCTCTACTTACATTCATTCAACTTACTGTAGTATAATATCTGACCGAAATCTCTTTTTCATTATACTTATATGGATTTTCATGCCCTATTCCAAAGCACATGTTTTAAAACAGGCAAGAAGGATGCTAGAAAGGGTTAAGGAATTCGGCTTTACACTTGCCAATTGCATAGTTTACTTCATTCATCCAGCATATTGCCAATGTGTTTCACAATTGTTGGAATCATATCCTATAATTACAGAACTAGTAAAATTAAAATATGTAAGTTTCAAATAGGGCATTACATATTTTTCTATGAATTTTTAAAAGAAAATATCAAAATGGAGAAGAATTAAAAAAATAATTTGCATAATTTCTAAGAGATCGAGGAATTTTTTTGTAGAGTTATCTTGAATATATTTAAGACAAAAGTAACTTATACAGATTGAAGCAGAATATCGATAGTCTAAAATCACCAGTCAACACATCTTAGTAGTATCTCAATTCAAGAGAACTAGGTCCACTATCCATTAGCTAGTAAAAAAAATAAAATCAATTCATAAGATTATTTTGTTCTAATAGGGTTGACTGGTTGCTTGGTTATTTTTGATTGTCAGGAAGTCGTCAATATACAATTGGTTTTCCTGCCTTCTCTTGCCTCGTGGCCAGAGAGTTTTTGCAGAAGGCATTAAAGTAACCTTCAAGATTGACAATGGAAATGAGTACAAGGTCAGTATAACTTAATGCTAATTGGGTATGATTTTATTTGTTCAAGACCAATTTAGATTCATTTTCTGCTCACACTACTTTTATTTACATTTATGTTTTGGTACTATCCATTTTCCTTTACATTCATATTCTTCTATACATATTGTGTTTACAATAATGTTTTCCTTAATTTAATCTAGGGGAGAGGACCCAGTACCTGAGCAACTTTCAATGTCATGCTGTTAGGATTTACTGTGAAGCTAATCCAAAGTTTTTCATTGCTGCTCAAGGCCATATTGCAGTGCTTTCTCTAGGAAGCCCACATGATCCCCATCAGGTATCTTCTTTTTGTAGTCTCTAATTTCTTAGAGGAAATCAACAACCAGTTTGTCTAAATGTGGCTCCTTGTTTACACATTAATATCTATTTTGGCAACAATGGATAATAGTGGATTCATGGGGTCTTAAAGAGAAGGCTCTCAAACATGGAGATCAAGAGTGAGACTAGGTAAAACCATTCATAATCATGCTCATATTGTTTTATTAACTATCTAAGAGCTAAGTATCTAGGATAACATTTTGTATTTTTCTATTGAATTTCCAGAGTGAGAATAATTTTGGGTTTGCAATCCTATTTTTTAGTACACTAGCTAAGTATCCAAGATGCACTGCAGGTACATTTTCTCACCAAATTGCTCATTTTCCATAAATTTAGATTCTAGTGTGTAGTTTAATATTCACTAGTTTGATTTTTTCTTTTTTAACAAAATTAGAATCTAGTTCATAGGTTGTGCTTGATGTCCATGATAGTCCCCTTGATCTCATGACTCATCATAGGTTTTATATTTTTCTCCAATTTTTGATCAACATCAAATGTGGCCATCATAATATCATCCATAGCCTCCATATTCTACAATTATTCATTGCTCATTTCTCATACATAGTAACCAAATAATGTAGGCCTACAACTTGGACTGTAGATGTATGCAAAAAATGATAAATCCCTGCCTCTGTAAGCCTAATTAAACACAACAACTGACATGTTGTTTGATATTTTAAATAGTCATATGACTGTCCTTTTTCTACCTTGTAAACACTTACTCAATACATACAATAATTTATTGAATTACAAAGTTGAATGGCCTCTTAACTCTTCACACTAATGTCATTGCATTTGTCATAACAGGGTTAATCATATTTTCTAAATCTATTTTCATAATGAAGTCTTCCAATCTATCCTTTACATCTGAGAATGTATGACAATACATCTTGTCTTTTACTACTCCTATTAAATTCTCATGGTCTTGGCACATCAACTTTCTCTCTTTGAATGACCTATCCTTATGTCCTATCATTATCCCTATGGATGCACTTTGGAGCCTCCTACTACTTTTATATATCGCCCAAAGTCACCCCGATAAGTATTTTGATCCATTTGTATCTTCATCGATAAGGGATCATGTATCGCTAGGATATTCTATAGTTTCCCTGATGTGGTGAGCCTCCCCGATGATTATTCTTTCGATCTCAACTATGTCGCTGAGATTCCTACCGATGTAATCTTATCGGCGTCACATAGCGGGTTGGGTAGACATTCAGAACTTACTCTGATGGTATATGTCTTGCCGATATGCTTCCCTCATGCTTCGTCGATGAGACAAGATGTGTATCTTGCCGATGAAACGTCATCGCTGAGACCAAAATCCACTCCTACCAATATATCTTCTGAGGCAATTTTGATCATTGTAATAGTCTTGATCTTTCACTGATATGTCTACATTTGCACGCTTAGTTTTTTTTTTAAATTGCATTGTTTCGTCGAAATTGTGACGAACCACAAAAAGCGTATGACGATTCTGCAATGCATCCGATGAACTTTCGCCGTAATGAGATACCTATTTCATCGCACGTTCAATGAACTTATGTTGTTAATCTGATGGTTTCGCAAAGGTATGTCGCCTGTGCTCCCGGTACTATTCGTTGCTAGAGTGACGAAACTGTCATCTCGGTTCTGACGAATGTATGTCATTGCTCCGACGCTTCAGGGAAGGTATGTCACCCATGCTCTAGGTATTGTTCGTCACTCAAGCGATGAAATTTTTGTCTTGGTTCCAACGAATGTATGTCACTGCTCTGACGCTTCAGGGAAGGTATGTCGCCCATGCTCCAGGTATTGTTCATCGCTAGACCGATGATACTGCCATCATGGTTCCGATGAATGTATGTCACTGATCTGACGCTTCGGCGGCGATATGCCAATTGTCCTCCAGGGACTCTTCATCACTAGACCAACGAATTTTGCATCGTGGTTCTGACGAATGTACGTCACTGCTCCAACACTTCGGTGAAGGTATGTCACCTATCGTCCGGCCACAGTTCGTCGCGCGATGGACGAAGAGGGCGTCGTGGTTTCGACAAGCGTGCATCATGAGGTCAACATTTTACAGTTCATCGGGATGTGGACAAAAATTGAGTGACGGCGGTGATTTATGTGATTCATCGGGCGGTCGACAATAGATCGTGATGATTTCGACAACTAGCCATCATAAATTGGGGTCAAATCCTGTAAGGGTTGAGGATTGAGGGTTTAGGGATTAAGAGGGTATAGGGGTTCAGGAATTGGCGTTTAAGGGTTGAGGGATTAGGGTTTGAGGGTTGAGGGATTAAGAGGGTATAGGGGTTGAGGGATTAGGGTTTAAGGGTTGAGGGTTGAGGGTTGAGGGATTAAGAGGGTATATGGATTCAATGATTAGGGTTTAAGGGTTGAGGGTTGAGGGATTAGGGTTGAAGGGTTTAGGGTTGAAAGTTGAGGGTTGAGGGATTAATAGGGTATAGGGGTAGAGGGATTAGGGTTGAAGGGTTGAGGGTTGAGCATTGAGGGATTAAGAGGGTAAAGGGGTTCAGGGATTAGGGCTTAAGGGTTGAGGGTTGAGGGTTGAGGGTTGAAGGATTAAGAGGGTATAGGGGTTGACGGATTAAGAGGGTATAGTGGTTGAGGGATTAGGGTTTAAGGGTTGAGGGTTGAGGGTTCAAGGATTGAGATGGTATAGGGATTGAGGGATTAGGGTTTAAGGATTGAGGGTTGATGGATTAGGGTTTAAGGGTTGAGGGATTAAGAGTGTATAGGGGTTGAGGGATGAAGGGTTTAAGGGTTTAACGGTTGAGGGTTGAGGGTTCAAGGATTAAGAGGTTATAGGGATTGACATATTAGCATTTAACGGTTGAGGATTGAGGGTTGAGGGATTAAGAGGGTATAGTGGTTGAGGGATTAGGGTTTAAGGGTTGAGGGATTAGGGTTTAAGGGTTGAGGGTTGAGGGATCAAGAATTAAGAGGGTATAGGGATTGAGGGATTAGGGTTTAAGGGTTGAGGGTTGAGGGATTAGGGTTTGAGGGTTCAGGGATTAAGAGGGTATAGGGGTTGAGGGATTACGGATTAGGGTTCGAGGGTTGACGGATTAGGGTTTGAGGGTTCAGGGATTAAGAGGTTATAGGGGTTGAGCGATTAGGATTTAAGGGTTGAGGGTTGAGGATTCAAGGATTAAGAGGGTATAGGGGTTGAGGGATTAGGGTTTAAGGTTGAGGATTGAGGGATGAGGGATTAAGATGGTATAGGGGTTGAGGGATTACGGTTTAAGGGTTGAGGAATTAAGAGAGTATAGTGGTTGAGGGATTAGGGTTTAAGGGTTGAGGGTTGAGGGTTCAAGGATTAAGAGGGTATAGGGATTGGGGGATTAGGGTTAAAGTGTTGAGGGATAAGGGATTAGGGTTTGAGGGTTGAGGGATTAAGAGGGTATAGGTGTTGAGGGATTAGGGTTTAGGGGTTGAGAGTTGAGGGATTAAGAGGGTATAGTGGTTGAGGGATTAGGGTTTAAGGGTTGAGGGTTGAGGGTTCAAGGATAAAGAGGGTATCGGAATTGAGGGATTAGGGTTTAACGATTGAGGGTTTGAGGGTTGAGGGATTAAGATGGTATAGGGGTTGAGGTACTAGGGTTTAGGGGTTGAGGGTTGAGGGATTAAGACGGTACAGTGGTTGAGGGATTATTGTTTAAGGGTTGAGGGTTGACGGTTCAAGGATTAAGAAGGTATAGGGATTGAGGGATTAGGGTTTAGGGTTGAGGGTTGAGTGATTAGGGTTTGAGGGTTGAGGGATTAAGAGGGTATAGGGGTTGAGGTATTAGGGTTTAGGGGTTGAGGGTTGAGGGATTAAGAGGGTACAGTGGTTGAGGGATTATGGTTTAAGGGTTGAGGGTTGACGGTTCAAGGACTAAGAAGGTATAGGGATTGAGGGATTACGGTTTAGGGTTGAGGGTTGAGGGATCAGGGTTTGAGGGTTGAGGGATTAAGAGGGTATAGGGGTTGAGGGATTAGGGTTTAAGAGTTGAGGGTTGAGGGTTGATAGATTATGAAGGATTAGGGTTTAAGGGTTGAGGGTTGAGATTTGATGGATTAAGAGTGTATAGGGGTTGAGGGATTAGGATTTAAGGGTTGAGGGTTGAGGGATTAAGAGGGTATATGAATTGAGGGATTAGGGTTTAAGGGTTGAGGGTTGAGGGTTGAGGGTTCAACGTTGAGTGATTAAAAGGGTATAGGGTTTCAGGGATTAAGGTTTAAGGGTTGAGGGTTGACATATTAAGTGGGTATAGGGGTTTAGGGATTAGGATTTAAGGGTTGAGGGTTGAGGGTTCAAGGATTAAGATGGTATAGGGGTTGAGGGATTAGGGTTTAAGGGTTGAGGATTAAGGGTTGAGGGATTAAGAGGGTATAGGGGTTGATGGATTAAGGTTTAAGGGTTGACGGTTGAGGGATCAAGGATTAAGAGGGTATAGGGATTGAGGGATTAGGGTTTAAGGGTTGAGGGTTGAGGGTTGAGGGATTAGGGTTTGAGGGTTTAGGGATTCAGAGGGTATAGGGGTTGAGGGTTGAGGGATTAGGGTTTGAGGGTTGAGGGATTAAGAGGGTATAGGGGTTCAGGGATTAGGATTTAAGGGTTGAGGTTTGAGGGTTCAAGGAATAAGAGGGTATAGGGGTTGAGGGACTAGGGTTTAAGGGTTGAGGATTGAGGGTTGATGGATTAAGAGGGTATAGGGGTTGAGGGATTAGGGTTTAAGGGTTGAGGGATTAAGAGGGTATAGTGGTTGAGGGATAAGGGTTTAATGGTTGAGGGTTGAGGGTTAAAGGATTAATAGGGTATAGGGATTGAGGGGTTAGGGTTTAAGGGTTGAGGGTTGAGGGATTAGGGTTTGAGGGTTGAGGGATTAAGAGGGTATAGGGATTGAGGGATTAGGGTTTAGGGGTTGAGAGTTGAGGGATTAAGAGGGTATAGTGGTTGAGGGATTAGGGTTTAAGGGTTGAGGCTTGAGGGTTCAAGGATTAAGAGGGTATAGGGATTAAGGGATTAGGGCTTAAGGGCTTAGGGTTGAGGGATTAGGTTTTTAGGGTTGAGGGATTAAGAGTGTATAGGGGTTGAGGGATTAAGGTTTAAGGGTTGAGGGATGAGGTTTGAGGGTTGACTGATTATGAGGGTATAGGGGTTGAGGGATTATGGTTTAAGGGTTGAGGGTTGAGGGTTGAGGGATTAAGAGGGTATAAGGGTTGATGGATTAGGGTTTAAGGGTTGAGGGTTGACGGATTAATAGGGTATAGGGGTTTAGGGATTAGGATTTATGGGTTGAGGGTTGAGGGTTCAAGGATTAAGAGGGTATAGGGGTTGAGTGATTAGGGTGTAAGGGTTAAGGATTGAGGGTTGAGGGATTAAGAGGGTATAGGGGTTGAGGGATTAGGGTTTAAGGGTTGAGTGATTAGGGTTTAAGGGTTGAGGGATTAAGAGGGTATAGGGGTTGAGGGATTAGGGTTTAAGGGTTGAGGGTTGAGGGATCAAGGATTAAGAGGGTATAGGGATTGAGGGATTAGGGATTAAGGGTTGACGAATTAAGAGGGTATAGGGGTTGAGGGATTAGGGATTAGGGTTTGAGGGTTGAGGGATTAGCATTTGAGGGTTGAGGGATTAAGAGGGTGTAGGAGTTGAGGGATTAGGATTTAAGGGTTGAGGGTTGAGGGTTCAAGGATTAAGAAGGTATACGGGTTGAGGGATTGGGCTTTAAGGGTTGAGGAATTAGGGTTGAGGGATTAAGAGGGTATAGGGGTTGAGGGATTACGGTTTAACGGTTGAGGGATTAGGATTTAATGGGTTGAGGGATTAAGAGGGTATAGTGGTTGATGGATTAGTGTTTAAGGGTTGAGGGTTGAGGGTTCAAGGATTAAGAGGGTATAGGGATTGAGGGATTAGGGTTTAAGGGTTGAGGGTTGAGTTATGATGGCTTGAGGGTTGAGGGACTAAGAGGGTATAGGTGTAGAGGGATTAGGGTTTAGGGGTTGAGGGTTGAGGGATTAAGAGTGTATAGTGGTTGAGGGATTAGGGTTTAAGGGTTGAGGGTTCAAGGATTAAGAGGGTATAGAGATTGAGGGATTAGGGTTTAAGGGTTGAGGGTTGAGGGATTAAGGTTTGAGGGTTGAGGGATTAAGGTTCAAGCATTGAGGGTTGAGGTTTGAGGGTTGAGGGATTAAGA
>CM021105.1:417757866-417803045 GCA_007115665.2 Sequoiadendron giganteum
ATTAAGAGGGTATAGGGGTTGAGGGATTAGGGGTTGAGGGATTAAGAGGGTATAGTGGTTGAGGGATTAGGGTTTAACGATTGAGGGTTGAGGGTTAAAGGATTAAGGGGTTATAAGGATTGAGGGGTTAGGGTTTAAGGGTTGAGGGTTGAGGGATTAGGGTTTGAGGGTTTAGGGATTCAGAGGGTATAGGGATAGAGGGATTAGGGTTTAGGGGATGAGATTTGAGGGATTAGGCCTTAATGGATGAGGGTTGAGGGTTGAGGGTTCAAGGATTAAGAGGGTATAGGGATTAAGGGATTAGGGTTTAAGGGCTTAGGGTTGAGGGATTAGGGTTTTAGGGTTGAGGGATTAAGAGTGTATAGGGGTTGAGGGATTAAGGTTTAAGGGTTGAGGGAATGAGGTTTGAGGGTTGACCGATTATGAAGGTATAGGGGTTGAGGGATTATGGTTTAAGGGTTGAGGGTTGAGGGATTAAGAGGGTATAGGGGTTGAGGGATTAGGGTTTAAGGGTAGAGGGTTGATGGATTAAGAGGGTATAGGGGTTGAGGGATTACGATTTAAGGGTTGAGGGTTGAGGGTTAAAGGATTAAGAGGGTATAGGGGTTGAGTGATTAGGGTTTAAGGGTTGAGGGTTGAGGGATTAAGAGGGTATAGGGGTTGAGGGATTTGGGTTTAAGGGTTGAGGGTTGAGGGTTGAGGGATTAAGAGGGTATAAGGGTTGAGGGATTAGGGTTTAAGGGTTGAGGGTTGAGGGATCAAGGATTAAGAGGGTATAGGGATTGAGGGATTAGGGTTTGAGGGTTGACAAATTAAGAGGGTATAGGGGTTGAGGGATTAGCGACTAGGTTTTGAGGCTTTAGGGAATAGGGTTTGAGGGTTGAGTGATTAAGAGGGTGTAGCGGTTGAGGGATTAGGATTTAAGGGTTGAGGGTTGAGGGTTCAATGATTAAGAAGGTATACGGGTTGAGGAATTGGGGTTTAAGGGTTGAGGAATTAGGGTTCAAGGATTAAGAGGGTATAGGGGTTGAGGGATTAGGGTTTAACGGTTGAGGGATTAGGGTTTAAAGGGTTGAGGGATTAAGAGGGTATAGTGGTTGAGGGATTAGGGTTTAAGGGTTGAGGGTTGAGGGTTCAAGGATTAAGAGGGTATGGGGATTGAGGGATTAGGGTTTAAGGGTTGAGGGTTGAGGTATTAGGGTTTGAGGGTTGAGGGATTAAGAGGGTATAGGTGTAGAGGGATTAGGGTTTAGTGGTTGAGGTTTGAGGGATTAAGAGTGTATAGTGGTTGAGGGATTAGGGTTTAAGGGATGAGGGTTGACGGTTCAAGGATTAAGATGGTATAGAGATTGAGGGATTAGGGTTTAAGGGTTGAGGGTTGAGGGATTAAGAGGGTATAGAGGTTGAGGGATTAGGGTTTAAGGGTTGAGGGTTGAGGGTTGACGGATTATGAGGGTATAGGGGTTGAGGGATTAGGGTTTTGCAGGGTTGAGGTTGAGTGTTGAGAGGGTTAGAGGTGGTATAGGGGTGGGAAAGTTAGGGTTTAGGGTTGAGGGTTGATGGATTAAGAGGTATAGGGGTTGAGGGATTAGGGTTTTAAGGGTTGAGGGTTGAGAGTTAAGAGGGTATAGGCATTGTGCTGAGGGATTAGGGTTTAAGTTGAGGGTTGAGGGTTGAGGGTTGAGGGATTAAGAGGGTATAGGGGCTGAGGGATTAGGGTTTAAGGGTTGAGGGTTGAGGGTTGACTGATTAAGAAGTTATAGTGGTTGAGGGATTAGGGTTTAAGGGTTGAGGGTTGAGGGTTGAGGGATTAAGTGGGTATAGGGGTTGAGGGATTAGAGTTTAAGGGTTGATGATTGAGGGTTGAGGGATTAAGAGGGTATAGGGGTTGAGGGATTAGGGTTTAAGGGTTGAGGGATTAAGAGGGTATAGTGGTTGAGGGATTAGGGTTTAAGGGTTGAGGGTTGAGGGTTCAAGGATTAAGAGGGTATATGGATTGAGGGATTAGGGTTTAAGGGTTGAGGGATGAGGGATTAGGGTTTGAGGGTTGAGGGATTAAGAGGGTATAGGGGTTGAGGGATTAGGGTTTAGGGGTTGAGGGTTGACGAATTAAGAGGGAATAGTGATTGAGGGATCAACGTTTAAGGGTTGAGGGTTGAGGGTTCAAGGATAAAGAGGGTATAGGAATTGAGGGATTAGGGTTTAACGATTGAGGGTTTGAGGGTTGAGGGATTTAGAGGGTATAGGGGTTGATGTATTAGGGTTTAGGGGTTGAGGGTTGATTGATTAAGAGGGTATAGTGGTTGAGGGATTATGGTTTAAGGTTTGAGGGTTGAGGATTGAAGGATTAAGAAGGTATATGGATTGAGGGATTAGGGTTAGGGTTGAAGGTTGGGGGATTAGGGTTTGAGGGTTGAGGGATTAAGAGGGTATAGGGGTTGAGGGATTAGGGTTTAAGGGTTGAGGGTTGAGGGTTGACAGATTATGAGGGTATAGGGGTTGAGGGATTAGGGTTTAACGGTTGAGAGTTGATGGATTAAGATGGTATAGGGGTTGAGGGATTAGGGTTTAAGGGTTGGGGGCTGACGGATTAAGAGGGTATATGAAATGAGGGATTAGGGTTTAAGGGTTGGGGGTTGAGGTTTGAGGTTTGAGCGATTAAGAGGGTATAGGGTTTCATGGATTAAGGTTTAAGGGTTGAGGGTTAACGGATTAAGAGGGTATAGGGGTTCAGCGATTAGGATTTAAGGGTTGAGGGTTGAGGGTTCAAGGATTACGAGGGTATAGGGGTTGAGGGATTAGGGTTTAAGGGTTGAGGATTAATGTTTGAATGATTAATAGAGTATAGGGGTTGATGGATTAGGGTTTAAGGGTTGACGGTTGAGGGATCAAGGATTAAGAGGGTATATTGATTGAGGGATTAGGGTTTAAGGGTTGAGGGTTGAGGGATTAGCGTTTGAGGGTTGAGTTATTTAGAGGGTATAGGGTTTGAGGGTTGAGGGATTAGGGTTTGAGGGTTGAGGGATTAAGAGTGTATAGGGGTTGAGGGTTGAGGGTTCAAGGATTAAGAGGGTATAGGGGTTGAGTGACTAGGGTTTAAGGGTTGAGTATTGAGGGTTGATGGATTTAGAGGGTATAGTGGTTGAGGTATTAGGGTTTAAGGATTGAGGGATTAAGAGGGTATAGTGGTTGAGGGATTAGGGTTTAACGGTTGAGGGTTGAGGGTTAGAGGATTAAGAGGGTTTAGGGATTGAGGAGTTAGGGTTTAAGGGTTGAAGGTTGAGGGATTAGGGTTTGAGGGTTGAGGGATTAAGAGGGTATAGGGATTGAGGGATTAGCATTTAGGGGATGAGAGTTGAGGGATTAAGAGGGTATAGTGGTTGAGGGATTAGGGTTTAAGGGTTGAGGGTTGAGGGTTCTAGGATTAAGGGGGTATAGGGATTAAGGGATTAGGGTTTAAGGGCTGAGGGTTGAGGGATTAGGGTTTTAGGGTTGAGGGATTAAGAGCGTATAGGGGTTGAGGGATTAAGGTTTAAGGGTTGAGGGATGAGGTTTGAGGGTTGACCGATTATGAGGGTATAGAGGTTGAGGGATTATGGTTTAATGGTTGAGGGTTGAGGGTTGAGGGATTAAGAGGGTATAGGGGTTGAGGGATTAGGATTTAAGGGTTGAGGGTTGAGGGTTCAAGGATTAAGAGGGTATAGGGGTTGAGTGATTAGGGTTTAAGGGTTGAGGATTGAGGGTTGAGGGATTAAGAAGGCATAGGGGTTGAGGGATTAGTGTTTAAGGGTTGAGTGATTAGGGTTTAAGGGTTGAGGGATTAAGAGGGTATAGGGGTTGAGGGATTAGGGTTTAAGGGTTGAGCGTTGAGGGATCAAGGATTAAGAGGGTATAGGGTTTGAGGGTTGACAAATTAAGAGGGTATATGGATTAGGGTTTGAGGGTTGAGGGATTAGGGTTTGAGGGTTGAGCGATTAAGAGGGTGTAGGGGTTGAGGGATTAGGATTTAAGGGTTGAGAGTTGAGGGTTCAAGGATTAAGAAGGTATATGGGTTGAGGGTTTGGGGTTTAAGGGTTAAGGAATTAGGGTTGAGGGATTAAGAGGGTATAGGGGTTGAGGGATTAGGGTGTAAGGGTTAAGGGATTAGGGTTTAAGGGGTTGAGGGATTAAGAGGGTGTAGTGGTTGAGGGATTAGGGTTTAAGGGTTGAGGCTTGAGGGTTCAAGGATTAAGAGGGTATAGGGATTGAGGGATTAGGGTTTAAGGGTTGAGGGTTGAGGTATTAGGGTTTGAGGGTTGAGGGATTAAGAGGGTATAGGTGTAGAGGGATTAGGGTTTAGGGGTTGAGGGTTGACGGATTAAGAGTGTATAGTACTTTAGCGATTGGGGTTTTAAGGGTTGAGGGTTCAGGGTTCAAGGATTAAGAGGGTATAGAGATTGAGGGATTAGGGTTTAAGGGTTGAGGTTTGAGGGATTAAGGTTTGAGGGTTGTGGAATTAAGAGGGTATAGAGGTTGAGGGATTAGGGTTTAAGGGTTGAGGGTTGAGGGTTGACGGATTATGAGGGTATAGGGGTTGAGGGATTAGGGTTTAAGGGTTGACAGTTGAGTGTTGAGGGATTAAGAGGGTATAGGGGTTGAGGGATTAGGGTTTAGGGTTGAGGTTGAGGTTGTGATTAAGAGATTATAGGGTTTGAGGGATTAAGAGTGTATAGGGTTGAGGGATTAGGGTTTAAGTTGAGGGTTGAGGGTTGATGGATTAAGAGGGTATAGGGGCTGAGGGATTAGGGTTTAAGGGTTGAGGGTTGAGGGATTAAGAGGGTATAGGGGTTGAGGGATTAGGATTTAAGGGTTGAGGGTTGAGGGTTCAAGGATTCAGAGGGTATAGGGGTTGAGGGATTAGGTTTTAAGGATTGAGGATTGAGGGTTGAGGGATTAAGAGGGTATAGGGGTTGAGGGATTAGGGTTTAAGGGTTTAGGGATTAGGTTTGATGGATTAAGAGGGTATAGGTGTTGAGGGATTAGGGTTGAAGGGTTGAGGGTTGAGGGATTAACAGGGTATAGGAATTGAGGGATTAGGGTTTAAGGGTTGAGGGTTGAGGGATTAGGAGGTTATAGGGGTTGAGGGATTAGGGTTTAAGGGTTGAGGTTTGAGGGTTCAAGTATTAAGATGGTATAGGGATTGAGGGATTAGGGTTTAAGGGTTGAGGGTTGAGGGATTAGGGTTTTAGGGTTGAGGGATTAAGAGGGTATAGGGGTTGAGGGATTAAGAGGGTATAGTGGTTGAGAAATTAGGGTTTAGGGGTTGAGTATTGAGGGTTCAAGGATTAAGAGGGTATAGGGATTGAGGGTTTAGGGTTTAAGGGTTGAGGGATTAGGGTTTGAGGGTTGAGGGATTAGGAGGGTATAGGGGTTGAGGGATTAGGGTTTAAGGGTTGAGGCTTGAGGGTTGAGGTTTGACGAATTATGAGGGTATAGGGGTAGAGGGATTAGGGTTTAAGGGTTGAGGGTTGTGGGATTAAGAGGGTTTAGGGGTTGAGGGATTAGGATTTAAGGGTTGAGGGTTGAGGGTTGATGAATTAAGAGGGTATAGGGGTTGAGGGATTAGGGTTGATGGTTGAGGGATTAAGAGGGTATAGGGATTGAGGGATTAGGGTTTAAGGGTTGAGGGTTGGGGGTTCAGGGTTCAGGGATTAAGAGGGTATAGGGGTTGAGGGATTAGGGTTTAAGGGTTGAGGGTTGATGGATTACGAGGGTATAGGGGTTGAGGGATTAGGATTTAAGGGTTGAGGGTTGAGGGTTCAAGGATTAAGATGGTATAGGGGTTGAGGGATTAGGGTTTAAGGGTTGAGGATTGAAGGTTGAGGGATTAAGAGGGTATAGGGATTGAGGGATTAAGAGGGTATAGGGGTTGAGGGTTGAGGGATTAGGGTTTGAGGGTTGAGGGATTAAGAGGGTATAGGGGTTGAGGGATTAGGGTTTAGGGGTTGAGGGTTGAGGGATTAAGAGGGTATAGTGGTTGAGGGATCAAGAGGGTATAGTGATGTAGGGATTAGGGTTTAAGGGTTGAGGGTTGAGGGTTCAAGGATTAATAGGGTATATGGATTGAGGGATTAGGGTTTAAGGGTTGAGGGTTGAGGGATTAGGGTTTGAGGGTTGAGGGTTGAGGGTGGACAGATTATCTTTATGCCACTATCACCATCTTTCCCTCCCTCTCTATCTCCCACTCTCCCCTCTCTCCCTCCCTCTCTATCTCCCATTCTCTTGGTCTCCCACTCTTTGTGTCTCCCCTTCTCCCACTCTCTCTTTCTCCCACTCTGCCCCTCTCTCCCTCCCTCTCTATCTCCCACTCTCCCCCTCTCTCCCTCCCACTCTCTCTTTCTCCAACTCTGCCCCACTCTCTCCCACTCTCACCATCTCTCCCTCCCTCTCTATCTCCCACTCTCTGCTTCTCCCCTTCTCCCAATCTCACCATCTCTCCCTCCCTCTCTATCTGCCACTCTCCACTTCTCCCCTTCTCCCACTCTCACCATCTCTCCCTCCCTCTCTATCAGCCAATCTCTGCTTCTCCCCTTCTCCCACTCTCACCATCTCTCCCTCCCTCTCTATCTCCCATCTCCTCACTCTCTCCCCTCTCTCCCTCCCACTCTATCTTTCTTCCCTCTCACCCTCTCTCCCTCCCTCTCTATCTCCCACTCTCTCCCACTCTCTCGGTCTCCCACTCTCCTTCTCCTTCTCTCTCTCTTTCTCCCACTCTCCATCCTCTCTATCTCCTCTCCTCTCTCCCTCCTCTATCCCCACTCTCCCTCTCTCCCTCCCACTCTCTCTTTCTCCCACTCTCCCCTTCTCCCTCCCTTTATATCTCCCACTCTCCCCCTCTCTCCCTCCCACTCTCTTAGAAACTCCTATACTCTCAAAAATACACTAAGAAAACCAAATTTCACAAAACGCGCTCACGTTATAACGCGAGCATGTTATTTACTCCACTAAAATGGTAAAAAACTCTATATGCCCATGATTTGAAGGCCCACAGTTTGCATATTCCCCTGGTTCTACACGTGCTCCGACAAAAAATAGCTTTTTGATGATGTTGTGAAGTGTGCAAGCATCTTTTTCACATTCCATCATCTTTTCCATGATCTTTTTACCACCTTTGCATGAAATAGCAAAGTTTCCACGTTGAAAGACATAATATCAATTGAAGTTTGAATTCCATTGAAAACTGATATACAATTGAAGTGTGGAAGGGAACAAGCTTTTGAAAAAGTCAAATTGTTGTGGAGTTTGAAGGAAGAAGAAGCTAAGGCTACATAATTGGGTTGAACTCCTCCATTTGAAAGTCTATTTTTTAAGGTATGTGAAGTCTTTACACATTTTCTTTCATTCTATTATGGCTTGCTTTCATTTTTGTCTGTCATTATAACCTTAGGTTGTCAATGCACATTTTAAATTACCAAATTATATACACTTGCCAATTACCATTTTACACTTGCCAATTATAGAAATTCAGAACCATTCACCAAAATTCATCCTTTAAGACAACTCCAAGCCTTTCCCATTCCTCTGAAGGGTCCAAACACCTTCCAATACCTCTGCACAAACTGATGCAGTACAAAGGAATAAATCAACACCTTTCTTGACACACTTATTCAACTATATTTCCCTTCACAAAACATTTGATTTGTATACTCAAATTAGCATTAAGAGTTCCCAATTCCTTAAGGACCTTCAAAACACCTTGAAAATATTAAAAATAACTGATTACAATCAACTAGGTTCCTCAGAACATCAACCAATGATTATTTCATTCACAAGTTGTCTTCAATCTTCCATAATGGCACCATTGTTTACAAACAAAAACTATAATTCTTAAGGCACAACCAAACCATTATTTGCTTAATAAATCTTTGTTTTTGTTAGTACAACAAAAATGAAACCTTTCAGAAGTCTTCCCTTACACACAAACTTATTTCCTTTGTTCACTGTCCACATTACCAGTAGCCAAGCATCTAGAAACTGTCACATGTATCTCCCAAACCATGCACACACTTCAAACTGTGATACTCATTTTTTATGCAGAGTTAGAGGACCCAAAACCATTGAAGATGTCAACTTGCCTTCAAGAGCCATCTAAGAATATTAAAAAGGAATAATGGACCAATCCCAACACTCCTCCAAGCTGGACAAAAAACAAAAACATTATTTCCCAAATTTCACCTTGGAATCTAGTTACTGTGCAAAACCAGTTTTGGGCCCTTAACTCCAAAACTTTTGAAAACACCAGGAAAATAAAAGAATGATTGCAACACCAATTTCAGAGTTGCAAGACATACCTTAACCCATCACATGACTCCTTTGGGACAACATTAAGAAAACTAACCTTTTTCACTATTTTAGGCCTCCAAGTAGGCCAATTTTACAAAGGAACTACCCTTAGATATTCACACCAGAATTCCAAACCCAAAAATAGTCTTTAATTAGGTCTCAAAACAAGATAATTTCTAGGTCTTAGGACCTTACTGCTCAACTAGGCTTCCAATACAAAAACCCCCATTTTTCAATGCAAAGAGGGAGGGTTTATAGAAACTCCTATACCCGGGCCTTCCTAGACTATTCCAAAGCATCAAAAATCTTCAAAATACCCTGCACAAGGTCAAAAGTTCATTACATAGACCACTCCTTCAACACTTTTTTAGTAACTAATATTCATCTCATTAGCATGGTACAGATAAAATTATCCGCCATGCCAAAGAAAAAGACAAAGAGGAAACTAACAGACGAAGAGAACAAAACCTTGAAAGAAAAGGAGAGAGTTCGGGTGTAGCATATCATGAAAAGTAGAAATTCGAAATGATTGATGAAAACAACCCAATTGTAGAGGAACCTCAACTATAAAAAAGAGAACAAGAATTGGTAGCACAAAAAGTACGAATGCGAAAGCATCGTCGTAAGACAGATTCAAATATCGTACTTGGACACACACCCTCTATGACAAGTGAATATGAAGGGACACCATTAATCACAAGCGAATATGGAGGGACACCATCTAGAACAAGTGAATATGGATGAACACCATATACTGCAAGTGAATATGGAGGGACACCATTTACTGCAAGTGAATATTGTTGGACACCATCCAACTCATCTCAGGTTGAGAGTACATCATCACTCAAAATTGACGAAGAAGGTATGCCATCATTCCCATGTGAACCTCACGGTATGTATTCTTCTCCACCCTCAATCGAAGGTATGCAATCTAGCCCACCTCAATTAAATATTGATGAAATTCCTAATGTTGAGATGTATGTACCTAGGAGAACACCACCAAGAATTTTGTGTAGAAAGCCAAAGTATTTGATTAATATTGATGATGAGAATTTGTAGCACATGGAAGGTAAGATTTCAACACGCACTTGTAGAAGATATGCTGATAATATTTGGGAACGATTCTTTGAAAGGCTAAATGAGACTACAAGATGTCAACTATTTGTTGAAATGATGCGGGGTGTAAAGTATATGAACATCATGAAGACTGTTGGGTTGAGAACATCGAATGCATCAAGTGAAGACACTATTGTGAAGAATCTAATGGATGCTTATGAGAGTGTGGGTAAGATCTCACACTCAAAGGATAGTAATGTCACCCGACATGTCATTACATCGACTTTGGTAAGTTGTCAAACAAAGAGAGCTCACCTAATTAAAAAGACTAGTGAAAAAACGGGAATTAGTAGAAAAACTTTATCAAGAGCCATTCAAAGGCAGCAAAGAATTGAGGGCAATGATACAAATGAATTATGGGCATTCTCGGGGAGACCGTCACGAAAAGATAAAGAAGTTGTCGAAGCCTTCAGAACACTAATTGAAGAGTATTGGAAGAATAACACAAGGCCATCTCTGAATCAAAGGGATGTGGTAAGAAGGAGAATTGGTAGTCAAAATCGTGAGCCACATTCAAAGCATTTTTTGGATATGACTCAAACCCAATTTTTTTGGAAATTTGAAAATGATTATCCTCAAATTAGTATTTCTCAAAGATTTTTTGAGCTGCTTAAACCTTTTTATGTCAAGATAAATCACACACGCACTACTTGTTGTTGTAGAGTACATATTGAATTTTCTAACCATTACGATGTTTATCGTTCTATATGTTTAGATTTGCATACTTATGATGTTTTGTAGGATTGTGGCATAGAAGCCCCACCAAAATCTTCAAGAGAGTTCTTATCAAAAAAATTATGTGAAATAGAGGATGGCCAGATATTCAATAGGACAACATGCTTGGATCGTTCATGTGAGCGTTGCAATGGCTTCCACTGTATGCTAGTATGTCAACATATGGAAAGCACAGATGAGGTGGGACAAAAACTAGTAGAGTTTGGGAAGTATAAAATAGTGGCATATGCTACAAAAGATGGGTCTCAAGCAAAAATGTGTGATTTGGTTATTGAGAATATTCCAGTGCACAAATTTATGACCACATTTCGTGACAGTATACTGTCTGAGTATGCAATGCATACCCATAGAGCCCGATGGTTGGACACACAATTCAAGGTATGCAAGGACACATTTCTAGTTGGAAGCATAGTATTCATTGTTGACTTTGCAAAGAACTACACTCTACAGCCACAACATGAGGTGTAGTCACAGTATTACAACTCCACACAAGTTTCGATATTTGTGCACATAACATTCATTCATGCATCTGATAGTACAGATGAGAAAAGGAAGGTATTGAGGGAGTACCACTCTTACATTAGTGATGATCGCACACACTCTCCAGAGTTCGTGCAAGGTTACTTCTAGATGTTCTACAGTGGTTTGGTTCAAAGGGGCATAAAATACGATCAACATATAATATGGTCTGATAACTGTGCAGCACAGTTCAAGAACTCGCGCATGTTCTATTGGCTATGCAGGATGCATGTCATTACAGGCGTTCAACATATGTGGAACTTTTGTGAGGTTATACATGGAAAGGGGGAGCATGATGGTGTAGGAGCATGTGTGAAAAGAGCATTAGCACGAGAAGAGTTAAAGTATAAAGACAATGCAAAGTTGACAGATGCAAAATCAATCGTCGAGTGGTGTAATGCTTTGATGGGTCCAGGTAATGAAGGTACATCTTCAGTTCGTATATTTTTTTGGTTGATGGATGATATTAACATTGTACCATATGAAGACTATTGTACACTAATAAGATCGAGTGAGGTACACTCTTTCCTTAGCTCAAATATAGGTTCATGGAGTATCGATACACGAAAGATGGCATGCTTTTGTTCTTCATGTACAATGCAAGACTGGAATGATTGTGAGTCAGGAGAGTGGGTTGACAAATGGTTCACAAGTTATCTTAGCCCACTTCACATGTATCGCCCTCCAATGACATTGGAACTGACACAGATAGAATCATCGGTCGACTTTGACCACATATCAGATCTAGTTCAATGAGATGATATATCTACTTTCTTAGTTGTTGAAATTCCATATCGTTAGATCTTACTTTCTACTGTATTTGTAATGTTGACAAATTTCAAGAGATTTTTTGCACATATCAATGCAGGGCATGTTTATGCAGTTATTGCAGATGAAGACAATGAAGAGGGAACAAACTATTACTTGTGTCATTATGTTGAGACCAAAAAGAAATTGGAGGCCCCAGTTATAGATGGAGAAAACATCGAATACCCTACAGGCTCAGTTGTGGTTACTGGAACATGGCTTAGAAGGTACCCACATTTGAGTGTTAAACATTGGATATTTCAGGACTTTGACATGCATCGTAAGATTCTTCATTACTCGAATCTTGTCATGGCATCCAATGTTCATTTGAGAAAATATGGGGGTAGACCTTTGAACAAGATGTTATGGAAGGTCTGTGAGTCTAACCATGAGGCAATACTTGACACAATAAAGAGTAGAGCAGACCCGAATGGTTCATTGGATTAATTTGTAATTATATGCACATTGTTTCTTATTAATTTATACTTGTATGCACATTAATTTGTTTGATGCCAATGCTATCATCTTATTTTACAATAATTGGTGTCCCCTTGCAAAAACTGCAGATATATGAGCCATCCAAGAGAATGTCAACCAGAAAAGCAATGCAACATCCTTATTTTGATGCCTGCATGCAACATCTATAAGTGCCTTCCATCTATTTTTATTTCATTTCCATTTTGGATGCTCTTTCTTTTTCTCTTTTACTTTGCATATTTGTAAGTAAACTACTAAGGTTTGATTGATCTTTCGTTGCATCAAATGCTGATTTAAGAGCCATCAAAGAGAATCTAAGCCAAAAAAGCAATGCAACATACTTATTTTGATGATTTTGACAAATCTCAATTTTGATTTCAAGCCATTATAAGAGAGCATGTGAAGCTTAGCGAGGGAATTTCAAGTTACTCATTTGAAGTTAACCTCATAATGAGCACCTATGATGTAGACATTTAAAGAGAATCTTGAATGTATGAGTGACATTGTAAAAGATCTGAGAGAACGAAGTGCCAGAGGCATTGTAATAAGATTTAATTACATAATGAGATATACTCAAATATTGTAAGGTTGGAGTTCATGTTTGGTGTAGTAGCACCTTGTTCTATAAATGCCTTGAGTAGGAAAATTTGCAAAATTTGAATTTTGAAATGTAAACAATGTGAAAAAGGTCATATAAAGGTCATGTAAACAATTTGTACATATTTTTCTGCAACTCGTGTGACCAAGCGGACTGTTCCAACATGTTGGAATAGGTATTTTTACGCTACGCATGGTCCTCTTTCGCACCGAAACAAGTAGAATCGCTCTGAGCTATGTTCCACCAGATCGATCCCTTAAGGGTCCAAAGTGCAAAATGGCTGCAAACTTCAACATGCTAGTACTCGGATACCATGACACTTAGAAACTTCTCATCTAATCCTACAGAAAGGTGTTGGGCCCCTCTAGAAAAACCTCTCTCAGTTTTGGCTATCTTGGAGTGGTTTTCTCATGGCGGCGGATTTTCACTTGATGGAAAAAGTGTCAAATTTAAGAAGTGCAAAGTTCCAAAGTGGTGTAACTTTCTTTTTGCAACTTGTGTGACCAAACTAACTGCTCCAACACATCTGAATAGGTATGTTTATGATAGGAATGGTCTTTTTTAGCACCGAAACATGTAGAATCTCTCCGAGCTATGTTCAACCGGATCAATCCCTTAAGGGTCCAAAGTGCAAAATGGCTGCAAACTTCAGCATGCTAGTACTCAGATACCATGACACTTAGAAAATTCTCATTTGATCCTACAAAAAGGTGTTGGCCCCTCTAGAAAAACCTCTCTCAGGTTTGGCTATCTTGGAGTGGTTTTCTCGTGGCAACGGATTTTCACTTGATGGAAAAAGTGTCAAATTCAAGCAGTGAAAAGTTGCAAAGTGGTGCAACTTTCGCTCTGCAACTCGAGTGACCAAACTAACTACTCCAACACATCCAAATAGGTATTTTTATTCTAGGCATGGTCTTGTTTCACACTAAAATACGTGGAATCGCTCTGAGCTAAGTTCCATCGGATCGATCCCTTAAGGGTCCAAAGTGCAAAATGGCTACAAACTTCAGCATGTTATTACTCAGATACCATGACAATTAGAAACTTATCGTGTGATCCTACAGAAAGGCATTGGATCCCTCTAGAAAAAACCTCTCTCGATTTTGGCTATCTTGGAGTGGTTTTCTCATCGTGGCAGATTTTCACTTGATGGAAAAAGTGTCAAATTCAAGCTATGCAAAGTTGCAAAGTGGTGCAACTTTCGCTTTGCAACTCGTGTGACCAAGCGGATTTTTCCAACATGTTCGAATAGGTATTTTTATGCTAGGAATGGTCCTCTTTCACACCGAAACACGTGGAATCGCTCTGAGCTATGTTCCACAGGAACGATCCCTTAAGTGTCCAAAGTGCAAAATGGCTAAAAAATTCAACATGCTAGTACTTGGATACCGTGACACTTAGAAAATTCTCATCTGATCCTAAAGAAAGGCATTAGGCCCCTCTACAAAAACCTCTCTCAATTTTGGCTTTTTTGGAGTGGTTTTCTCGTGGCGGCAGATTTTCACTTGATGGAAAAAGTGTCAAATTCAAGCAGTGCAAAGTTGCAAAGTGGTGTAACTTTTGCTTTGCAACTCGTGTGACCAAACTAACTGCTCCAAAACATCTGAATAGGTATTTTTATGCTATGCATGGTCTTTTTTTGTACCGAAACACGTAGAAGCGCTCCGAGCTATGTTCAATCAGATCGACCCCTTAAGGGTCCAAAGTGCAAAATGGCTGCAAACTTCAACATGCTAGTACTTGGATACTGTGACACTTAGAAACTTCTCATTTGATCCTATAGAAAGATGTTGGGTGCCTCTACAAAAATCTCTCTCGGTTTTGGCTATCTTGGAGTGGTTTTCTCGTGGAAGTGGATTTTCACTTGATGGAAAAAGTGTCAAATTCAAGTAGTGCAAAGTTACAAAGTGGTGCAACTTTCACTCTGCAACTCATGTGACCAAACTAGCTACTCCAACACGTCCGAATAGGTATGTTTACGCAAGGAATGGTCTTTTTTTGCACTAAAACACATGGAATCGCTATGAGCTACGTTCAACCGGAACGATCTCTTGAAGGGTCCAAAGTGCAAAATGGTTGCAAACTTCAGCATGCTATTATTTAGATATCATGACACTTAGAAACTTCTCGTCTAATCCTACAAAAAGGTGTTGGGCCCCTCTAGAAAAACCTCTCTCAGTTTTGGCTATCTTGGAGTGGTTTTCTCGTGACGGCAGATTTTCACTTGATGGAAAAAGTGTCAAATTCAAGCAGTGCAAAGTTGCAAAGTGGTGCAACTTTCGCTCTGCAACTCGTGTGACCAAACTAACTACTTCAACGTGTCCAAATAGGTATGTTTATGGTAGGCATGGTATTTTTTCACACTGAAACATGTGGAATCGCTCTGAGCTACATTCAACCAGATTGATCCCTTAAGGGTCCAAAGTGCAAAATGGTTGCAAACTTCAGCATGCTATTACTCAAATGTCATGATGCTTAGAAACTTCTTGTCTAATCCTATAGGATCGCGTTGATCCTGTCTACAAAAACCTCTCTCGGTTTTGGCTATCTTGGAGTGGTTTTCCAGTGGTGGCAGATTTTCACTTGATGGAAAAAACATCAAATGCAAGTAGTGCAAAGTTGCAAAGTGGTGCAACTTTCATTCTGCAACTTGTGTGACCAAGCAGACTATTCCAACACGTCCAAATAGGTATTTTTACGCTAGGCATGGTCCTTTTTTGCACCGAAACACGTGGAATCGCTCTAAGCTATGTTCCACCAGATCGATCCCTTAGGTTGGAGGAGTCTTAAGTTGCTTAAAGCAACAAATTTGAAATGATATTGAATGGCCCACTTAGCACTCATTGCATCTAAGTGATGCTCATAGAGGTGAGGCACTAGGCCTTCCCGAGAGGACACCCATTCTAGTATACTCCAGCTCAAGTGCTTAACCACGAAGTTTTTTCCCCAAGGTTAAGCCCACTTACCTTGCAACCCCATTTGCAAAACCTTCAGCAAGTGTTGTGCCTTATGAAACATTCATTATAGAGCCCCTTTAGCTCATCAATTGATAAGTAGGAGGTATTTTCTACAATGTGTCAAATTGTGATATTGCTATCAGGATTCCATTGAGCAATCATTTGTAGTATTAGATATAGCTCTAGCTTCTACACTATTGCACATGATTGCACATAGTTTCAAAGATCTAGATAACATCAATAGTTCACATTACTCAAGAAGGATGAACATCTTAAAGACATTTGCGGAAATCAGGACAAGTAACCTTCTTGTGGACTTAGGGTTGCAATATTTGATCTACAACATGTTCCACCATTTCTTCAGTAGGATCAAGAACACACATAATGAAGGTGTGTTTGTAGCCATGAAAGATTATGGTTCAAACTATCTAGGCGAGTGATGTTTTATCTCGATCAACCATATCTATACCATGGTTTTTTTGGAAACAAGGATGGGTTCTCTCTTCATTGACATATACATTATTCCTCGATGTTTTCACACCAGTGTTACAAGAATAGGACTCGCCTCAGACTTGACAAGCCATTTTTCGACTTGGACTCAGGCTCAAAGCCTAGACTCGACAAATAGAAAAACCTAAGAAATTCAAAGATTTGTAAGGATTTAAAACTTGTTTCATGCACCCTTTAATAAATAAACCTTAAAGAAACAATAGCATCATCAAATAGAAATTACTATGATCCCATACACAAACATACATCAATCACATAAGTATAAGCACAAATTTTAGCTGAAAGAAATAAGACATTTAGATATATAAATATTGTGATATTTCTATCAGGATTCAATCGTGTAGTTTTACAATTCAAACTCATTGACCCATGATTCATCAGTAGTGGTTCAAAAGAACCCATCTCTCATGATAATGAATGGTTCATAAGGAGGAAGATAAATCTTCATACATTTCTTCTATCACAAATGAGATCAGTGCTTGGTTTCATGAAGGTCATGAGACAACCATTAATGGGGAGTGGATACATGAAGAACTGATGGAGAATGATAATGGCTTTAGACCTGCTATAAAGGAAAAAAAAATTCATTTCAATGATGCAAGAGGTTTTTTGTTTCACTACCAAAATGAGCCTACGAGGAATGCATGTGAAACTCCTTTTGACCTTGAGGGTGTACTTACTCCATCTCAAGGATCATGCATTGAGGATGACATAGATCAATGCTAGGGCTAACCAATTAATAAGTATACATGTGAATAAGTCAAACATGTACATGTCAATAAGGGAAGTACAAGTACTCAAAAACATGTAAGCCTCAAAAAGTATACACATGAATACATAGTATACACAAATTAAAACAAAGTATATGCACGAATACAAGGTATATGCATGAAAACATGTAAGCCACAAAGTATACACTCAAATGCACACAAGTCACAAAGTATACACGTAAGTTGTAAAGTATACACTTGAATACACATAACTCATATCTATTGAACCATCAATTTAGAATGCAAATATGGACAGGCATCGATAAAAGATATTTGTATTAACCAAATAGCCATGTAGGCATACATCAATATATGTTGATATAAGTATGAAATATATGTACAAAATAGCCATATAGGCTTACAAGAATGCCATCTAGGCATACAATGTCAAATATGTCCAATAAAATATATGTATAAAACTGCCCTGCAAGCATACAACAAAGGACTCCAGAATCAAAAGTCATTGCTCTCCATGCGCAGGAAATAAAATCTTTCCCTTTCCTTTTCGCTCAAATGGCGATAGGTTTGTCACTCATTTTTGTTGTGCTCGTGGAGTGCTCCTGCTTCTCCTCCTAGGGTTTAGTTCATGGTGAAGTTTTAACTGTTACAATAAGAAGTAAAGACATGAATATATAAAAATTACTTATAAAAAATGATATATTTGACAAAATAATCACTTACAGCCATCTCACGATCTCTCTCCATGAGGGAAATATCCTTATGCCCATGCTCAGGCGTGCTCAAGCCCTGTATAAACCATACAAATAGACAAAAACTACGTGAATCAATAATGGTTTGATTTTTCACTAACTAACATCTATAACAACAAATATAAATTAAAATTTACTAATTTGCCTCATACCTCTTCTGTCAGAGCCATCGAGGATTGTATAGCAGATGCTACACCAATATCCATTACCCTCATCACATTCGGAGGTGTATCGTCTCGCAACAACTGAAAATAAAACAACAAATTATTCAACGTAATCAACGATGTGCATGTATAAACTACACAAATCTATTAAGTACTTGATTCATTAGCTAAAATCTTTATTCTATTACCTGCGTGAAGGTTTGAGTAATTCCACTGCCACTGGGAAGTGTTCCATCAAAACCTCTAATATTAGTCTGTTCAACATCCAAAATTTCATATTAAATTACCATTCGTAAAACAATGCCATTAATATGCAATAAAATTATAATTGTTTACTAGTTACATACCCTAGCGATAGGAGTATTGCAAAAATAGGTTGGTGGGGGGCTGGTGTATCCAGTCTCAACACTATGACCCTGCAATTTTATTAAAATCATAAAACATTTTTAGTTAATCTTGCATTTCAAAATCAAAATTTAATAAATTAAATTCAATGAACACATGCACTAACTTTTACCTGACTATCAATGCCATATGCCTCATGCAAAATGTCAGATGCCCTCTCCATCTCCATAGTTGTAGATGGATCCTACATACCAGTCTCCTAAGGGTCGGTGGGGTCATGTAAACAAGTAGCCCTGCAAGATTGACACACATGTGTTCGAAGGCCACCACTAGAAGACTCCCCTGGATGGCACTGCATAATAGGGCTAGTATGATGGATGACACTCTGGGTCAAAGTGCTAATTTCTTGCAATGTCTCTACATCAACACTTTCCTTCACGATGAAAGGCATAACAATGTGCTCATGAGGTGGCCTAGCGAGAGCTCGTCTACCTTGCTGCATAGGATCTGGCTGTGCACCAGGTCTATCCTGAGCTAACCCCCCACCTCTCCCCTGGAAATCCCTCACATCAAAATAATTTGGGATTTTCTTCAATATGAACTCACTGTATAGTTTCCTAAGGAAATATTGTGGGACCTCACAATTGTTGCATGGTGGGTAATCGAAGACCATGTACCACCTATCATAAAACCGGTCCTTCATCTGTTGGTGATGGCACCAATGGATAGGAAACCTCTTCGCATTGAGGGTAAGATTTTGATTTGTGCATGGGTCAGTGAATAATGAGCACAAATCACCTTTTGTAATTTTTAAATATTTCACATCCTTGTATGATAGTTTATTTGCATAATAGTCCCTAGCCACCTGCCTCCTATCTTCCCATCCACCTTTTTTTTTGCTAATTGAATCTACGTTTGTTAACATATTTTTCAATGAATTTCCTAGGGTCATTATTTTTGTGGTTGAACCATTTGGATCACTCAACCTATTGATCAAATCCTCAATTTTGTTTTTTTTGTTCTCAATTTCACTCATTAAATTTTGTTGAGTGCCAAGAGGGGGTTGAGTGATTGGTGGAGCAGGTTGATGTTGTGGTTGATTTTGATCTTGAGGATTTGGTTCGTCTTCCTATTGAGGATTTTGAGGGTTTGCAGGTTGATTTGCATCTCCTAAAAATTCAAACAAATAGATATCAAATTCAACCTAAAACTAAAAAATTCAAAACAAAAGCCATAGAATCCTTACCTCTTACAGCTCCTTGTCATCGTGGCGCCATCATTGTGAAGAAATAGGGATTCTTGGTGAAGAAATTCTCCTCCTAGAACACGAGCGTGATATCCTAGGGTTTTTTTGCAACAAAAAAACCAGTCAAAATGCAAATGAGAGATTTGCATTCATTTTTTTCCTTTAATAGTTGATAACGCGAGCGTGTTATAACGCTCTTGCATTATCTGTTTGTAGTTGTAGCCACTGAGACCTTGCCTAGGTTTAACAAAAGACATAATGCGCTCACGTTATGGTTTTCAACTTTTTTTTTTTTAGGGTGTCCACGAAATTGCTACCCATTTCCATGCACCCGCCCATGCAAGGAAGATAAGATTTCTAATGTTTATTTTTCTCCATTGCCACAATATGATGACCATACTAGGATCCAAGTTGAATTTTCACAAGATCCAAGAAAATCCTGCCATACATTCTCTTCTGCTAAAAGATTGTATGAAATGAAAAGGCATCAAAGTGAATCACCTTATGACTTGTTCCCTAGATTTTTGGATTCTTTGTTGGAGATACCCAAGAATTTCAGGCCTGAGGAGTCAATGTGCATTGACTTATTTTGTGAAATATACCAATTAGGACTCAGTACACTACCGAAGGAATTTAAACCTCAGAGCTTGAGCCAATTAATATACTAGATAAAGATTGTAGAGGGAGTTAAGAATGACTATGCACAACATGAGATACTCTTGAATCTTACTAGTCATGGTCCTACTGAGAAAGATCAAGAAATAATGCAGAAAAGTGAAGAGGGTGTATCAAAATCTGAACATCCACCTTATTGTATAGGAGAGTATAATGATTGTAATCAATTCACTAATGACACATATATATATCAATACCACAGTGATGAAGATGAAGACATACATTATGAGAATAGTTGTGATGTGTCTGACTTGAGTTCTTGGGAGGTTTTGAAGGATGCAGAATTGGAAGAGGTATGAGAGGTTATCCCATTAAGAGATTTAATTGATAACAAAGTGCTAGTGTCAATGGTGCTATATTGCCTGGTAATGATCAAGATATTGAAAGTGAATGTTCTGACATTCAGTCTGAAGAACCTGAGTGCAATCTTAGTATTGGTGGGTTTTCATGTTGTGGTAGTTATGATGATGCATAGTCATATCTTTCCTTTGTTGAATGTAATTATCCTTATAAAATGAAGGTTGAATCCTTTTCAAGTGGTTACAGGGATTCTGATTGTGATGATGAGTTACAAATTTTGCATCCCCATGCTAAGGAAGCATAATATTCCATGAAAGAAATGAAAGTAATGCATACTCCTCTATTTGATGAGCCTCTATCCTTATTAATTAACAAAAGTAAGGCCCTCTATTGGTGTAGAGATAATCCAATTTTTGAGGATTCTGATGATGCATTGGATGCATGGTCAGGGTATGGTTGTGAGCAAGCTAAGTAGTGCACTAGCGAGTCTTGTGAAAGAAGTGCTTATGAATCTTTCACATTCAGGACTAAGGATCGTGAGGAGATCGATGTCTTTGAATTTTTCTCTCATCAATGTAATTACCTTTATGATAATAATCCAGAATTTTTTCAGTCACACGAGGCAAAGCATGTTGAATATGAGAGAATGATGAAGAATATGAAGATAATAGTATCATTGTTCAGTGCATAGGTATTGAATCTAATGTCAAGTGCTCTGAGGATGATGTGTGTATTGATGGGGGAGGAGTTTCAGTATTGAATGATCAAATTATACACATTGATGCATATGCAGATCATCGGTTAACACTAGGGCTCATAAATAATGAATGTAAAATTGGTCTCTATGCATGGCAGCCAAGTGATACAAGCAATATAGGGACTGATGTTAATAAATATGAATGTGCAACTGAATTCTTTGCTGATGCTCCCCATCTTCTCAACATGATTATGAATATGCTCTTTTCTAATAAGGACAACATTTCTATAAAAGAGAACCATGATTTATGTCCAATTGGAGGTGAAGAAATTTTAAATCATGGAGACCTAGGTATGCACCCAGGTTATGTGAACCTAAATAAAGATGTTCTTGAATATGCATCTTTTGTTTTTAGAATATCTAGGAATGATGGTTGGCCTAGTGCACCACAAGATGTTTATGAAGGTTTCCACTTGGATGTACAAGCTAGGTGTGTTGTCAATATTCATGATCAGGTGGAATATGAGAGTTTCACCTTTCCATCTCAATCAAGTAAGCGTACATTGGAATAGGCTAGTGGACGTGGTAGTTTTGTAGCATGTGGGGTTGATTTTGCTAATCATTATAAGGCATACTATATAAAAATGCTTAATACACATGTTTATCCATTACAAACAACACAGGGTAAAGTATTTGATAGAGGGAAGGATTTGTCCCTAGTTTTTGGGAGCCATGGGCTTCCAATGAGAAAGGCTTCTTGAGGAAGAGGTATTGCATTGTATATTCTTGTGGATATTGTATATAGGCTGGGTGTGCTTTGTTTTTGGTTCTGCCTACTTGCCTTGTTCGGGTAGGCTCCTTGGTTTTTTGTGTTCCTTCTATTGGTCTGCTTCAACCTGAGATCTAAATTCTCACCATAACCACCAGGGGTATGCATCCCCGAGCATGAGCCACTAGTAGAGATCCTAAAAAAAATGAAATTTTTGATCTTATTTTGCCTCGTGAATTGTTACTTATGCGTCCATAGATAGGGTTTAGGGTTTTTGTGTATAAAACCTTGTTATAAACTCTAAATCTCTCCCATAGGCCAACAACTCATGCCTTTCTAGTGAAAAATACAAAAATCCTCCACCAAATGATAAGCCTAATAAAATTAATTAGACAAGCTAACATCCAAAAATAATTTACTCAGGGGGTGGAGATGATGGAAGGTAGAGAGAATTACCAAATGAATATCCCATGAATCAATCCAAAAAGGATCTTGATTACCTAATTTAACAATCTAGAAAAGGCCTCACTTAACAAGAGAAGAACCTTTCTTGATGGTATTCGAAACCATATAATATTTTCCAATCAGTACAATTCTTGGAACCTCCTTAGCAATAATCCCACATAAACATTTATAGCTAAGAAGCAAGGATGAATTTAACAAACCCTCTAGAAAAAGATAAAATTTTGGTGAACCTTGTATTATTTTTGAAAAAATATTAATTATGTTTACGAGTCTTTCTTTTTTTTGAGAAAAGAATTAATTTTATTAACGAATTTCAATAAATATTGATGAATTATACTTGTATTCAAACAAATAATATAATGACTTTGAAAAATTATGTTTGTATTAGAAAAAATAAAATAAATTTGTTGACTAATTAAATTTATATGCAAAAAAAAATAAAAAATAATAATTATTGATGAATCAAACTTGTATTCAAACAAATATAATAAGTTCAGTGACATAAGTGGAAGAGTTTTCCATTTGTCTTTGAGAGAATTAATAACCTGCCACTGGATGCACTTAACATCTAAATCTTCTGTAAGTACATAAAGTCATTCTTCCTGGGTACCACCATATTTTCTCACCATATAGGGGAAACGTACCAGTAGTCGTCGAGGCTAACTTCGCACATTCGTGCAGAGTGAAAAATAGGTCCAATTTTATTTTTTGGTCTTCTTCGTAAGCGAGTTAGGACCTTAAAAATAAAATTTTGGCTTGTGGGTATTTAAAATACCTTTTGTAGAACCCGTCAAACGAAAAGTGCTAAAAAAAGGTGTTTTTAAACCTCCACCCGCTACATTTTCATGACTTCGCCCATACCCGTTCACTCTAAATCCAATAAATTTTTTATAAAAAATCCAATTTACAATTATCAATTAACCTATTTAAAATTACGTTTGTATGTGGGCCCGGTCTAAATATCACGTGGGTCCGCTAGGAGGTGGTCACTTTAATCTCAACCTCACCACATTACATTGTTAACCACGTGCCCCATTCGCCTTCATCAACACACCAGAAAATTCTAACCTAACCCCCAGTTGTTGGGCATCTTTAAGCCCTAAACTCATCATCTCCCGTGGTTTTTTCATCGCCGTCTCCTCTCTCCCGTCGTTCACATGAGCTTGTGCGGCCATGGAGACTTCGTCTGAGACCCGAACGTTGCAAGTAACATCTCCAACTCTCTTCACCTACAAGTTTATTTGTAGAAAAATGGGTTTTCGTTGGCGTCGACGGTGTTTGAGTAAATTTATCTGTATGGTGTTGTGATAACTGACTGTAATCATTTCGTTTTACATGTGACTATTACAAAATTGATCCCTCGTGAATTATTTTGTCAATGCCATCGAGGGTTTGCCTGGGTTTGATTGTAATCATTTTTTTTTACATGTGACTGGTACAAAATTGGTCCCTCGTGAATTATTTTGTCACTGCCATCGAGGGTTTGCCTGGGTTTGACTGTAATCATTTTGTTTTACATGTGACTGGAACAAAATTGATCCCTCGTGAATTATTCTGTCAATGCCATCGAGGGTTTGGTTGGGTTTGACTGTAATCATTTCTTTTTACATGTGACTGGTACAAATTTGATCCCTCGTGAATTAATCTGTCTATGCAATCGAGGGTTTGCCTGCTATGATTTTATTTGACATTATTTTATGAAATAATCACATGTAATGTGATTCAAACAGAACATTGACAGAATTTTGACCAAGTATAATAATGAAATTTTATGGGTTTCCTGTTTTAACCCCAAATTATTGAGGGGTTTCAACATACGGGTTAATGAGTTTATAAAAAATTTTGATTCTCTTTGAATCCCTTCATCAACCCACCAAAAACTTCTAACCTAACCTCCAGTTGCTGGGCAACTTTAAGCCCTAAACTCATCATCTCCCACGGTTTTTTAACCGTCGTCTCCTCTCTCCCGCCATCGACACGAGCTCGTGCAGCCATGGTGATTTCATCCAACACCCAAACACTACAGGTAACGTCTCCACCTCTCTTCACCTACAAGTTTGTTTGTATAACAGTGGGTTTTCGTTGGCGTCGACGGTGTTTGAGTGAATTTCTCTATATGGTGTTGTGATAACTAACTGTAATCATATTTTTTTACATGTGACTGTTACAAAATTGATCCCTTGTGAATTATTCTGTCAATGCCATCGAGGTTTTTCCTGGGTTTGACTATAATCATTTTGTTTTACATGTGACTGGTACAAAATTGATCCCTCATGAATTATTCTATCAATGCCATCGAGGGTTTGGCTGGGTTTGATTGTAATCATTTCTTTTTACATGTGACTGGTACAAATTTGATCCCTCATGAATTAATCTATCTATGCAATCGAGGGTTTTCCTGCTATGATTTTATTTGACATTATTTTATGAAATAATCACATGTAATGTGATTCAAACAAAACATTGACAAAATTTTGACCAAGTATAATAATGAAATTTTATGGGTTTCCAGTTTTAACCCCAAATTATTGAGGGGTTTCAGCATACGAGTTAATGGGTTTATAGATTTTGTTGATTCTCTTTGAATCCTTGCATTATCATGATGACATTTGATGGATATACAATATTTTTCCAAAATAATACTACGGTTTTAAGATTACAATTTGCAGGCAAGCGATATATATTGGTGTATACAGTCATGTCGTGTAGGGTTTCATCACAATTTCCTTCATAGATAATGATATTTTATTTTATAGATAAGTGTTACCAAATGGGGTAGCTCCCATGTACATTCAGATTTGGCTTTAACAGGTCAAGAACGAAATTACAAATCCTGCTCATTCTATGAGCAAGAAAATTGCTGCAAGGATGTCTCCCATCCTGGTCAACCATTGCAAGTGGACCCCGTTGAGCCTAGCCAAGTCGGATCGCATGAAGTTGGAGAAGGTGTCCATGTTGGCATTTTTGAATCCTGCTCTAAATACTTCCCATGCATCAATACAAAAGTTATATGTTGCAACCCGGCAGGCACTAGCTACATCTTCGTCCACATCGTCCTCTTTGGATTTTGCCTCCTCCTCATCTTCTACCATGTTCAATATTGCTGGGTTGAAATAATACTTTAGGAAGTTGACCCAGCACTCATCACTTAGGTTCATAATGGCATTGGCTACGGCCTTGGCATTACCGATTTCTATTATGTCATCACACCAGTGTTGATCAAGAGACAAAACCTCAAAGACTAGGTCGACATCTGCATTCCTTCTTGCTAGGTCTAGAATTTTAAAAAGCCTTCTACATTGGGCCATTCCTGAGTCCTTAGTGCAATGGTAGTCGAATCCGAACATGAATACCATCCTACATTTTTGGAAAACTTGGGGCTTCTGTGAAGAGATGGAGGTGGAGATCATACTATCTAGATATTAATAGTCTTAATCCTATAACGATAAGGATTGCTTGAGAACCGGGCCCCTCGATTCATGCCATACCAAATCCCAACTAAATTTATCCTTACATTTTGCACATGTGAATCCAGTCTTGCTTTGAGGTTCACAAGGTATTTGGGATGAGAGATCTGGGTTTTTGGGATGAGTGTTTGTCAATAAAAAAATCAAAACACTTTGGGATGAGTTTAGGGCTTAAAGATGCCCAACAAGCCATGGTTAGGTAAACTCATACGCATGGTTTGATGAAGGCATATGGGGCACGTGGTTAACAATGTAATGTGGTGAGGTTGAGATTAAAGTGACCACCTCCTAGTAGACAATGATATATTCTTTACAGACAATAAAATGTTCTTATCAGATTGTATGTATGTACTTGCAAACAATGATATATTCTTATTAGATTGTATGCATGTATATATATACATACAATCTTATAAGAATATATCATTGTCTACAAATAGTGATCATTGTATTTGCAGACAGTGATATGTTCTTATCAGATTGTATGTATATATTTGTAGACAATGATATATTCTTATTAGATTGTATGCATATATATACAATCTGATAGTAATATATCATTGTCTGAAAAATTGAAATCATTCTATTTGTCGACAATGATATATTCTTATCAGATTGTATATAATTGTCGATCACTAGTTCTTTCTTAATGATTAATGTTTTACTAACACTATAGCTTATACCATCAATTATCACAATCTAACCACATTGAAATGCACTCTTAGCTGCTCTAACAAACTCTAACATACAATCTTATAAGAATATATCATTTTCTGCAAATTGTATTATGACAAGAAATCCATGGGAGATGATGGGTTTAGGGCTTAAAGATGCCCAACAAGCCGCAGTTAGATAAACTCATATGCATGGTTTGATGAAGGCATATGGGGCACATGGTTAACAATATAATGTGGTGAGGTTGAGATTAAAGTGACCACCTCCTAGCAGACCAACGTGATATTTTGATCGGGCCCACATACAAACGTAACTTGAAATAGGTTAATTGATAATTGTAAATAGGTTTTCTATAAAAAATTATGCACCATTGAAATTAGACAGGAGTGGCCACTACAGTATGAATAGATCGATTATTTGGAAGGAAAATTGAGATTTGAAATTCAATCACCACAATTCAATGCATTCAATATGCAAATTCAAATGATTTTATAAGAGGGAATTTCCAATGTCATTTTCAGTACGAATTCTCCTATGCTTTCACTGCATATCCTTTACAAAATTCAGCTCGATACATATAATGAAAACTAAAAACGTATTATAATAGACTGAATTTATGCAAGCCACCTATTTTATCAAGCACACTCCAATGTTTTTATAAGAGGGAATTTCCATGATCATTCCCTCAATATCCTCTGCAAAATTTAGAGCTTACTAATGCTACCTATGCACATTCCTCTTAAAAGGCACCTTATTCATGCTGGTACACCCAGAATAACTAAATACATGTTTTTATTTATCAGCTTACTGGATTTACATTAATGTTGTTTGTTTCATTATTCAATATACTCTTTTATATTTATGTACTGAGTGTTTGCAGTATTTTGAGGCATACAAATTATTCAGTTTTCAGTCAATTGTTCAAATGAGCATTATCCATTATGTAATCATATCACATCATTGTATGATGTGATATGATTTGTTTTCTTCCACTTGCTATATGTGTTTCAATAGTCAGATTACATATATGTATATACATATACATGTACATGCATATACATATACATATACAAATACATATGCATATACATATACATATACATGTACATGTATATGTATATACAAATTTATATACACTGTTATTTTCAGCTTCATACATTGGATCAAAACATTGTGGATTTTAATGCTCCAATCAAAACTCTTATTGTTGTGCATGCAATATTGTAAGGATGATTTGATGTGGGAATGTTACGAGTACCGAGTACTACCCCCGTTTATTACAATTGTTTTGCAGGCAAGCGGGAGCATCAAGAGGTGAACCAAGTATGTTGATTATCAACATACCATGGAAGTTGTGTTTGTTAACACAATAAACTCTATAGGGACATTTTGCTCTTAATGCTTTATGATATGTTTATATTTTATGTTGTATTGTTTTCATAAATATTTTGTTCTTACAAATGCTTATTTGATTTGAGGAATATATTTAACTACATTGGTCTCTTAATGGCAGGCATGTGAGGATTTTTCTGCAATCAACATAAGGTAGTAAGTGTTAATGATAGGTAAAGTCTTTGACTTTACTTTGGCAATGACCTAGTAATACAAAAAAATATGTGATTTTATATATATGACTGAAAGTTAGATGAAAAAACTATTAGGGTAATTATAATATGAAGTAAGAATATAATATTAGTATTATGTTTTATTGAAAAGTTATTGTGTTAGAATGAAATGAAAATAACAATATTATTATGGAAACTATAGGGTCGCGTGTAACTGGATTTGTTTGAAATAATATAAAATCTATAGAGGGTTAACTTAGAGGCTAACAGAGCAGCTAAGAGTGCAGTTCAATGTGGTTAGATTGTGATAATTGATGGTATAAGATATAGTGATAGTGAAACATTAATCATTAAGAAAGAACTAGTGATCAACAATTATATACAAACTGATAAGAATATATCATTGTCTGCAAATAGAATGATTTCAATTTGTAGAAAATGATATATTATTATCAAATTATATATATATACATAAAATCTGATAAGAACATATCACTGTTTGCAAATACAATGATCACTATTTGTAGACAATGATATATTCTTATCAGATTGTATGTATATATTTACATGCATACAATCTGATAAGAATATATCATTGTCTGCAAATACATATATACAATCTGATAAGAACATTTCATTGTCTATAAAGAATATATCATTGTCTACTAGGAGGTGGTCACTTTAATCTCAACCTCACCACATTACATTGTTAACCATGTGCCCCATATGCCTTCATCAAACCACATGTATGAGTTTACCTAACCGCGGCTTGCTAGGCATCTTTAAGCCCTAAACTCGTCATCTCCCGCGGATTTCTTGTCAGATTACAATTTGCAGACAATGATATATGCTTAACAGATTGTATGTATATATGAATATATATACATACAATCTGATAAGAATATATCATTGTCTGTAAATATATACATACAATCTGATTTTGTTATTGACAAACATGGAAACATAGTGTACTTAGTGATACCACAGAAAATACAAGGTTGAAACCCTCATAAAACATATAAGAGACTTAACTATGAGGCTCAAATAAATATCAATAACAGCATTAGGACATTTTATAATCATATCATAGTTATATTTTTTATAAAATTGCAAGAATTCATTGGGTGGTGTGACAAAAAAATATGGCTGAAAAATACTTGAAACATATCAAAATATTACTAGGTGCTTGTATTAAACTTCTTCTCACCTTAAACATATGTGAGGTTCCAAACATAATAACAATAGTATTATCACATCTTATAATCATATCACAGTTATAACTTGAAGCAGATATTTTGATCTGATATGCAAAGCAGATCAACAGAATATACTGCTACATCGATCAAAAAACAAAACTCAATAACCAACATATTTAGTTTTCCATATTGCTAGGAAAAGAAGGTGGTCTGAGATATCTGCCAGTAGCTGAGTCTGTTCCACTTGTAGGAGGTGACACTTGGTTAATTGAGGTTTGAAGGCATGTTGCTATTTGAGCAAGCAATGTCTGGCTTGCATCTACAGTCAGTCCCATTTGTTGTGAGCCACTCCCAACTTGCATATTGTTGATAGCTGTAAAGGCTGGTGCCAATATGTTCATCATATCGAGCAGTATAGGGTGTTGGGGGGCTATAGGATTCCCCGTTGTAGACTTACGCTTTATCCTCTCTGCTTGTTGTGCTTTCTTTTCAGCTGCCTTTCGTAGACGTTCAGCCTTGGCCTGCTCTTGTCTGATTGCTTTCTCTCGCATTCTAATCATCTTCTCCTCATCTTCTATCGCTTTCCTTGCTTGCTTCTCAGCCCTCATTGCTTCCTTTTCAATTGCTTCTGCTTCACGTTCTGCCTTTCTCTTCAACATCTGCTCCTTCTTATGTTGTTGCAGCTCTGCTTGCCTTTTCTTCTCTTGCCTCTTGTTGAGTATACATTTCATGAAGGCGTCCATGTTAGTACTTGGGACTGCCTACTAAGGCGAAGCACTCCAGAACACCTCCTCGTGATGATCCTTGCACCCTCTGCACTCGAAGTTTCAAGAATTTGCTATTTTGTCTGCTTGATTGTTGTCCATCATGTGGGGTGCATGGCACAAACTCAGCTTCTTCGTCACTATATGCATTGTCATCTTCACTTCGACCATCACTATGCTCTTCCCAATTCCTTGCAGTAGTGAAGTAATGTATCACTTCAACCGGATCAATGTGTGGTGGGGATGGCATAGAAAGGATGACTTCTTCCTCAATCATATTTAATTGGAATCCAAGGTTTGTGGCTGCTTCATGCATCCAATCCGGTTGGCTGACTTGAGTTGGAAACTCAGACCAGCTGATGTAGTCTTTGTATCTTCATTGCAGGGTGCAATAGGAGGTTGGACTTCTGCTTGGAAATCTGCAACAATTGGCTGAATTTCTGGTTGAATGTGTGTTGTAGTTTCAGTGCCCTCATTGTGGTCTGATGTAGTTTATGTATCTTCATTGCAGGGTGCAAAAAGAGGTTGGACTTCTGCTTGGAAATCTGCAACAACTGGCTGAATTTCTGGTTGAATGTGTGTTGTAGTTTCAGTGCCCTGATTGCATTCTTGCACAAAACCATCAATCTATTCCTAGTTGTAACAAGTAGACTGTCTATGCTACAATAACATCCTCTTCATCTTCCATCGTGCAAGAATCACCTTCTGTTCTAGGAGGCATGTGTAACATCCTCTTCATCTTCCAATGCAATACAGGACTTGGTACGTCTTCAACAATATAGCCTTGACTTGGCCCCATGTCCTTGTCAAGGGCTGATCGATCAAGTGGCCAAATACCTGTTCTACGGAACCCACTAATAATGTTGGATGGTGTCAAAGCTTTTTTGAAAGCTTGGCTTGCTAGAGTTGCCAACTCTTCATGCCCAATATCGATATGTGGGTTGTTAGCTTGCCAGATGGTTTGTACCTCTCTGAAATATGCCTTGAATGGAGCAAAAATGCTAACATCCAATGGTTGCAGCTTGTGACTGGTATGAGCAGGAAGTGTTAACAGGTCTATTCCTAATTTTCTTGCTTCTTCAATGGTTTTGAAAGCCACGTGGCTGCCATGGCCGTCAAAAATCAGAAGGGCCCTGTTTGTTGGTGAAATGCCACAGGGATATTACCTGCAAAATGGTCTAACCATTTGACAAATAGTTCCTTTGTCATCCAAGCATGTTCTTGGATTGCCATCAATGCACCTATCTCACAATTTACTATATAATTTTGCATGTGCCTTTTTTATTTAAACAGGTAGAACCCAGAATACTTAACCCAACTGCATTTACACAAGCCAACACTGTGATCCACTCTCTGCTCTTTGAAACCAAATGTGGTACACTCTTTACACCCAATTTTGCAATAACTCTCATTCCACAGTTCCTACTAGCTTGAATACCCGTCTCATCGCAGTTCCAAATTCGGCTTGCTCCATAGTGGTTAAGGTTAATCATATCTTGAAGGTTGTCATAGAAAGCTTGCACGATTGAAGGACGAACCATAATTGCTCTGTCACTGTCCACTCCTTCAGCAGTTTTGATTGTCAAATCTGGGTGCCTTCTTCGAAATCCTGCCCACCATGACCTCCGGGGACACCATTTGTGAATGGATTGGGCCGAGTTGTAGTGATTTGGGCAACTGTGGATTGTAGCTGATTGACCTGTAGTCCATGGCCCAAATCTGCCATGTCCTTGCACCATTGGACAATTTCACCCTCCTCCTCGTGAGATAATATGGTACGTGGACCCCTCTTCTTGGTGGTGGTAACTCCTAACAACCACACCCTCAAACTGCTAGGTGGCATACCCCACTTGATTGTTGCTGCCCTGACTGACATGTTGTGTTCTTCGACACTTTTGACTGCTCCTTCCATATCAGCATATGTCCATTGCCTAATGGGTACAGGTGAGGGCAGTTGTACATCGGGCTGAGCATCTGGCTGAACAGGTGGTTCGGCTTCTGTTGTGTTGGTGGCTTCATCCGTAGAGTCAGGAACGTCTTCTTCTGCGGGAATTGCATGCACTTCCTCTACAGGCTCTTCATCAATGAAGTGCACCCCACGAGTGACTCTAATGGCACGTGGTCCTCTTCCTACAACCCTTTTAGAGAGTCTTCTAGCAGGTGCCATTATATTCCACTTAACCTACACAAACAGTAAAAGTTGCATAACTTGGTAGTGCAACAAAGAATATATCATTATCTGCATAGATATATATACAATCTGATAAGAACATATCATTCTCTGCTAAAATATATATATAATCTGATTACAACATATCATTGTCTGCGAAGCTTGAAGTCATTAAATTTCATGATTATAATGAAGGGATTCGAAGGGAATCTACAAAATCTGTATACCCATTTATTTTCATGTGCATATTATAATTACTGAAAATAGAAAACATCTACCCATCAAGTGTCATCATGAAAATTTAGGGATTCGAAGAGAATCAATTATGTAAACCCATTAACCCGTATGCTGAAACCCCTCAATCATTGGGGTTAAAACTGAAACCCATAAAATTTCATTATTATACTTGGTCAAAATTCGTCAATGTTCAATTACATGTGATTATTTCATAAAATAATGTCAAATAAAATCATAGCAGGCAAACCCTCGATTGCATAGACAGATTAATTCACAAGGGATCAAATTTGTACCAGTCACATGTAAAAAGAAATGATTACAGTCAAACCCAGGCAAACCCTCGATGGCATAGACAGAATAAACCACGAGGGATCAAATTTGTACCAGTCACATGTATGTAATCTGATAAGAATATATATATATATGAATGTATGTATACATTATGATAAGAAAATATCATTCTATTTACAGAGAATGATATATTCTTATGAGAATGTATCATTGTATTTGCAGAGAATGTTATATTCTTATCAGATATATATATATACAATCTGATATGATGAAACCCTACATGGCATGACTGTATATATATGTATTTGTCTGCAAATTGTAATCCATAAACTGCTCAATAAATTGGGACAAAAACTATAAACCCATTAAACTTCATGATTAGTAAAGAGGGATTTAGAATATAACTGTGATATGATTCCAAAATGGGTAATGTTGTTGTTATTATCTTGATTTATGATGAATGCAGGTGAAAAAAATGTAACTATGATATGATTAAATAATGGAAAATGCTAAGTTGGACAGCTAACTAAAAATATATTAATTTGTATGCCTGAAAAGAATGTAAACGTTAAGTACGCAAATATAAAAGAGTATATTCAATAATAAAATAGGAAACATAAATGTAAAACATATTGCCTGAAAAAAATGCAAAGATTGAGTACGTAAATATAAAACAAAATATTGAATAATGAATCAGACAACATAAATGTAAAATAGTATGCCTAAAAATAATGTAAACAGTGAGTACATAAATATGAAATAGTATCTTGAATAATGAGAACAGATAAAATAAATGTAAAACAACAAATTGATAATATAAAACATGAATTTACCTCTTCTGGTAATGTAAATAGTGAGTACATAAATATAAAACAGTATCTTGAATAATGAAATCAGATAAAATAAATGTAAAACAACAAACTAATAATATAAAACATCAACTTACCTATTCTGGGTGTACCGACCTGAATAAGCTCCCTTTAAAGACGAATGTGCAGAAATTGGCTTAGGAAGCTCTAAATTTTGCAGAGGATATTCAATGAAAGCAGAGGATAATTCGTAATGATAATGACCCTGGAAATTCCCTCTTATAAAATCATTTGAATGTGTAAATTGGATGCATTAAATTATAGTGGTTGAATTTCAAATTCGAATGCATTGAATTGTGGTGGTTGAGTTTAAAATTTGAATTTTTTGTGGGAAAAAATATGTCATTTCATTTTGCAGTGGCCATTTATGCCTGAGTTCTGTCGTGGCCTTTAGTAAATCAATTTTATATAATAGATAAAATAGGTGGCTTGCATAAATTCAATCATTTATATGAATTATAATATGTTTTTTGGTTTATTAGGGAGCCTTACACCATTAACTGTGTGTGCGGGTACCACAAGTTGATGGAGATAATACATGAAGATGTGATAGGAAGTGTGGGTGAATGTGCAATTGATAGCTCATAAAGCTGATCAATTTTTGCTATTATGTCAAAATGTGCACCATTAACTGTTCATAATGGTTTATATAATGTGAAATTGTGCACCATTAACTGTTCAAATATACATTTATATATAATGTAGTTGAAGCTTTGAGCCACTTGCATAGAGTGTTAATTGTACACATCAATGTACTTAAATAAATGCAAAAATTACTTTATTGTCTGCAACTTGTCTTGTATTCAAAACATATATGTACCAATAGATGTTTAGATTTTGTTTTTTTTATTGGTTAGCTACACATTTAGTAGTGAACATATATTGGTGTCATGTGTAAATTTTTATTGGCATAAATAAAATAATGTAATGACTAAAATATAAATGGTTATTGGGGGGTCAAGTGAGTATGGAGTGAACGGGTATTGGATCGTGGGCGGAAATTGGGGGTTTTCCCCTAGATGTCGTTGCTCTGAATTAATTTATTCCATGACTTACAAACAAACCCCAAATATTGAAAATGCACATGCGGAACTAATGCAAGGAATTTCTCTTCAACATCATCGGGCGAGCCTGGAATAAGGGCACTTACAAATTCAATTGGATCAATTTTAGTGCTTGATCTCATGGTCGCCTCAGAGCAATCCATTTTACTAGTTTTCTTCCTCGGTGGCTTACTTCTCTTACATGATTCGTCATCTTCAAAAGTAACTACCAAACACATTGAAATTATAAATTAACTCGTCATTGTAGATCACAAATAAAATTTACATTTTGAATGATTATAGTCCAGCACGAGGGTTTATTCATGTGGCATTTCCCTTTGCAAAGATAGATTTAAATCCTAAAAGAAAAGTGAAACTAAAACAGTTCACAACCTTCAAACTATCTAATGTAGTTGAAGTACCTGCTAGATTTAGAAGGTAAAATAAACCCAATACATTGATCAACAAGAATTCCTTTGCAACAACAGTGTATAGAAGATAGTAAGTTGTTCTTTCTCATTTTGCTTCATAAATACAAATACACATATCCCATATATGCCCTCTTGGCAGTGTCTGATGGAGACAAAGGGTAGTATGGATGGCTTAATTGGTTGAATGGAATATATAGAGTTCCAAGAATTCACATAGGCCTTTTAGATTCTTGCATTTCCTTAATTTGTATAGTTTTTATCCAATGGCTAGGAAACATGCTAACACAAAACACACTTAGGTTCTAGCTAAATTTGGTGAAGATAGGTTTCAATTGGGTAACCACACTAACAAGGACATGTGATGAGGCATGAGATTTAATAGAAGCATCTCATCATAAGGACACATGGCATCATTAGGGAAACTCCAAAGAAGTAGCATGGTAACACTTCAACATGCTCTAAGAGAATTCAAACTCAAATTCATGCAAAGTTGTCAAAAATCCAAAATAAAATTGAAATAGATACAACACATAATATTCTTGGGTCTACAAGAGGTTTTAGAAATATATTTATAAAGATATCAAGTTTCCGCAATCCATAATGTTCTTTGCAATGATTTATGGCTTTGATTGTGTGAGAATTTTTGCATCAACGTTTCAGATCACACTCTATGATCCATCATCAGGATAAGAGCATAGCTAAAGGAGAGAATGAAAAGATGGATCACAGAATGTGATCCAAAACATTGATGCAAAAATTCTCACACAATCAAAGCCAAAAATCATTGCAAAGAATATATTTATAAATTCTATGAATGAAAAAACCAAGTAAATATCATTTTGATAATCATTATGGTTCTACCACTAGATCTTTGGAGTTTAATTGAGTTAGGTTATGGAACCAAAATTTATCTAAAATGTTGACATATAAATATTTCTAGTATTTCAAAGATCTCAAATCTCTTTGACTTTATGGAAATTTAAAGCACCCACTCTTGGATTGACATGTGACAAAACATCAACAAATTCAGAGGAATTTAGATTTAAAAGAGAATAAATTAATACTATTTTGGTTCTAAGTACATTGGCCAATTAAGAGAATCTAAATTTAATTTGTTTCATTGTACATGCATCGAAATATAAGAATAATGGTATTAATAACAACATAAAGTACATTTTTCTTGTCAAATAAATTTAATATTTAAACTAAAGGACAAAGACTTTAGAAAATGTCATTTGATGTAAGTTAGAATTGAACAAAACATTCTAGAAGTGAAAACATGAAAACAAATTTAAATACTTCACAATCTAAATTATGTATATTTTTTTTATAAAATAAAAAAAAAATTCACTAAACTTTAAAATTTATGTAATTTTCCATATTAGAAATAAAATATAACATAATTAAAAATTCATAATCTCAAATTTTAAATAAAAATTAATTTTCATACAAGTTAAATTTCACAAATAAATATTAATTTATATAAATATATAAATATTTATTAATTCAATTATTTTAAATACACTCTACATTAAATAAAAACATGTCACTATGTTATATGAAACATAGTTACAAAATAACATAATAACATAGATACTGCTTATCTTATCAAAAACATAAAAACATAGATATATATTTATATAATTATTGGTTATGGGCTTTTGGTGTGAGAGAAGTCCAATCCCATGATATAGCTTGTTAGTTTTGAGTCAAATCTCTCTTCATATCTGAAAATGAATCCTATGATAAAAACTTCTTATTTTGCATTGAGGATTTAATGACGAGATGCTCTAGGTATGGTTTGTTCCTATATTTCTTTTAGCAAAACAAATTCCTATTTTTTTACTCTTTTGATTAAAGAGGAATTGTGATTATTAAGCTTCTGGTAATCAAAAGTTCTAGATTTTGGCACACTCTAAATTAAGGTAGGAAAAAATATTTAAAATTAATGTTAATAGCAACAATGTATCTGATTTTGTTTTATGTTTTCTATTATTTTATCTTTAAGTTTGGTTATTGATTTTAAGGTTTCAAAATAGAAAAATACATATTAATTTTTTATTTATTTGTTGTATGTTTTTGAGTAAAGAAAGTTTAAGGTCTTTTGATGTTTTTTATGAAGGGGATATTTTTGAATAATTATATTCAATTTAAATTGGATAAATATATATTTTTTAAATAATTGGTTTGTCTCTTGTAAATCTTAAGAAACAATTTTTTTATAAAGAATTTGGATATTATATTTGTGGAAGCAATTTTTTCTTAAATTATTTGTGCTAAGTATTGCATTTTTTTTGCAGGGGATTATATAAAAACAAATAAGTTTTGAGTTCTAGATTATAGTTTCTTTCAAATAGATAAATTTGGAGGTTCTATTGGAACCCCTTCCTTTGAAGTCCAAAGAAAATTACATCAAGAATAATCAACAATAAATAAAATAGTTCTCAATATCAACTATTGTTAGAAAAAAAGCCCACTAATCTATTCCATGACATATATCATTTAATTTTCTTTGAGTGATGCCTCCAATACCATATAAAGATGCCCTCTATTTTTATATTTTTTTTTACAATTTGACATTTTTATCCATTAAATATTTTTTAAAGAAGTGAGATCTTAATCTACCTCTACCTCATTGTCCTTCATTTTAAGGGGAATAATTTTTTGAAGAGTAAGAACCTATCTGAACCAACTTCTAAAACTTTAAACATTCTATATTATTTTTCAATGATATTGATAGAAGATTCAAAACCTCTTCTCTATTTAATTTGGATCATCTTCATTTTAAATAATCTATGCCCTAAGTGTGGAATTCCATTTTTTCATCCCCTTATTCCTCTTTATTCTTTTTATGCAGTCTTCCTTTGATCTAGACCTTCCTCCACATACCCCTATCGATTTCCAATTTGTTTCTCAACATGTACCTCTAGGCCAGTAGGAGACAAAATAAAAGAGGATCTAACAAGTTGATCATTAGATGTAGCATTCTTTTGCCAAGTTGAGCACCTTGAGGGCATTTCTTGATTTGTACATTCTATCAAGATGTGTCCAACCTTATAAAAATCCCAATAATGAAATGACTAATTTTCATAATCTAATGTTTGCTTCCATAAATTTTTACCTTCCTATAGGAATTTTTTCTAAGGCATTTATATAGATTCATTTCCATTATTATTTTGGTTGATACTATTAGTGTGTGCCTTTGAGTTTTAGGTGAAATATAAATTAATTTTCATAGAGTTCTATTTTACAAATTAGAATGAAATTAAAATGAAGAAGGAAATATGTCAATCTTACCAAGATAGCATATATCTTGAATTTTTTTGTTATCAAGATAAACTCTAGATACCAAGACTTTAGGTATAACAATTTCATGTCCCAATACTAAGGACCTAGCTCTAAAATATATTTTTTCCTTTTAATAGTATGCTAGTACTACATATAATTCTTGTACACATAGATATAACACCACCAAGGCTTCTAAAAAGGGTTGGCATGTCTTAGAAACCCATTTATGTAGATCTAGAAGGTTTGGCCATAAAGAAAATAATCTTCCTATAAGTAGTATTTCTTTGTAGTGCCCAATATATTATAACTCCTCTTCACCTAGATCTAGAATTGGTTTATTTTCAAGATTTACCCTTCTTATATCTTATATTTTCTTCCTTAACCCTCGGTTCATCTCTTGCACTTTTGATTCTAGAAACATTCATTTTCTTTCAAACGAAATCTATATATGAGTGACATTGAATCATAGTTGAAGCATAAGCTTTGACCTACATAATTTTGGTACTGGTAGAGTTCCCAATTTTTTTGTAAATTTGAACTTATTTTGTCTTTTGGTTTGTTACTTCTACGTCTAGGGATAGGGTTTAGGGTTTTGGTGTATAAACCTTTCTTTTTAATTTTGCCTATATTACAAACCTTGTTCATTCTATTTTCTCATTGACTTGATGTACTCAGTTTTCAGTTGTCTTAGTTATGACCTAAGTCATCTACCCCATCATTTTTACTAGCCCCTTTGCCTAGGCCCGTTGGTCACCCCACGCTTTTACCAATTCAATTTTCCAAAGTCGGGTGAAATATTTCATAATTCAAAGACTTAAATCCTAAGTTTTTACTTCCTGAGGGTTATAATCCCGTTGGCCTACAACTGTTGGCCTAGTCACGACCCCCTTCTATAACTAACATTATTTGCATGTGCAAAAAATCTAGCCCATTAGATTTAAACATCAAATCCTAGTTGAGCACACACACCACACAAAGATTAGAATATTCATTTCTAAAGGTTCACGCGGTCTGCGCGATTGCACCACATGTCCTCTTGTAGAGTGTGGGACCCGGTCTCCACTATCTTGTCTGATGTTCTAAGTTGGTGAATCGACGGTTGTGATGCATTGCCAAAAAAAAATCTTGACCATTGCACACACACTGCGTAGGATATTAAAATACCATTTTCCACTTGTTGCACCATCTGCGTGATTGTGACATGTGGAATCTATTGTCAATGAAAAGGAAGGGAAGGTCCCTCAAGCGATTGATGTGGCTTCTTGTCAACATGTTCTCATTGGTTGATGGGCTATCAAGCGATCGTCTCAAGAATTCAAACCCGATTGACTCATTATGGGCCATTCAATTCACCATCTCATCAAGGAATCAACAACAATTTTAAACCAAAAACCAGGAGGCTAAAGAGGTGAATGCTTTGCTCGATGCAAGAAAAAATTAATGGCACCAGACCTATGGATGATAATTAACTTGATCCTGGTGTGTGTGAATGATTACTCTCCTACAATCATTAAAATTGGTATGCATATTTTTGTGCACCTGGATAATTAAGGGCTATAATGCAAGCGTTAGCAAGTGATCATCTACTTGCTCATGTGATTTTTATGGAGCATTGATGATAAGATTGATCATATTTCTAAATAAATATGAGGTAGTTTCCTTTGTTCTCACCATTGCAATCAAGAGCTCCAATTGCTAAGTTCATAAGAGGATTGTTCTGCAAAGTTTAGTCCTGGTAAGATAAGAAAGTTCATGACTCCTTCCTCAATACAAAAGTCTCCAAGGCTCAATTTTCATGAATCAAAAAACAATGTTCCAGAGGGAGAATTGAACATGGCCATTGTTACTTCAAATCCGAAGCAGGAGCAAGAGAGAGAGGCTCATACCAAGAAATCCATACAGATCACTGTGAGGAGAAATTACCATTTAAGGAGTCGAGTTGGAGAAATAGTGGAGGCCAAGGGAAAGGAGCCTACAAATTTTGTGAGAAGAATGAAGAAAAAGATAAGGTATGGTCAAGGCACTCTGGGAAGGTAGAATTCCCCTATTGACATATCAGATAGCCCTTTTTGTTAGAATCAAACATGCTCTGATACCATGTTAGAATTGGCTATGGATGCCAAGATCTATGGACCAAATAGAAAGCGCAAAGAAGAGAGAAAATAATATGACAAGAATAAACTGTATTCAATGTCAATGATAATGAAAATGATTCAATGTGTGCACAAATGTAGTAGAGACCCCTTGGTTATATAGCCAAGGTGAGAACATAGGAATACATAAGATTATGACAAGTGTCATAATATTATGACATGAGACAACAATGAAAAGCTATCACTCAACCTAAAGTGGAAAGGTGATAATGTGATAACCACCACAAATAGTGGATCTACCACAAAAGGTGGAAACCTAATCACATGATATGTCCATGAAAGGTGGAGGTGATAGAGTAATAAGAAGATAAATTCACCAAAGGTGGAAATTCTCCAACAACTCCTATGTGGTCCCTAAGTAAACTTAACTAAGGTGTAATTATGACCTAGGACAAGGTACAAAATATTTAATTACACCAACACCCCCCCTTAAGTGCAACTTAGGGAGAATGTACACAAATGCAAACAATGCAAGATGGGTCCTGGCAACTAGGCCATGTTAGGTACCCATGTACAAATGCAATGCAATCTCTCACACTGGAGAAAAGGAGAAAACCCAGTGGGACAAAACTCCTCCCCAAAAGAGAGATGAAATACAAGATAGAAATGCTCTCAATCATGAATGAGAAGGTAAAAACCCCATGTGAGGAAAAAGACCCCCCCATAAGAGAGAAGTAGAAGAGAGACAAGGCAGCCCCCCCTCAATTTTGAGTCTCCTGCAATGATGGTAGAAGCTCGACATTGAATGCTGAAGATGATCCAATTTCATCGAACAACATTCCTCCCCTTAGGAAGAAACAAAACCAATAATGTATGCAGGATGTATAATGTCTCTAAAGCATGCTCAAGTGTCTCCATGTCGATGTCGAAAGCTAACACACTCCAAACAATTGTTCTAGGCCACACTGCTGAAGAGTACAATCCAACATCTAGTAGAGAAGAATGTAGAACATGATCCAAAGAGAATGATATCCCCTCCAAAGACAAAGAAGCCTCCTCCAAATGTTGTCCAAACCTATCCACACTCATGCCAAACTGCAAAGAATGATCATGTAGAGAATGAACAAGAGGGTCAGAGTGTTCCCTCGCAACAACTGAAGAAGGAGCATCTTCATCAAAGAGAAGATGGATGTCATCAATGGTGTCCCCCAAACCTGCAAGATGAGACTCCACAAACAAGTCTGAAATACCTGTCAAGAAGCCATCCAAAGTAGCCATATCTGGAAGACAATGTATATCCTACTGCACTGAAGCACAAGGAACCCAAACTGTGGAATTACAAGCATCATCAATTGCAACAGTAGATGGAGGAGATGAAATGCATGGCTCAAGTACTAGATCTGATGTGAGAACTCCCAAGTTCAAGTAGCCAAATGTCTCCTCTAAATCATGGTTCACACTAGGAGTGTGATGAACAGCTAAATGAATAATGTCACCATCAAAAGCAAAATCTGCAAAGGTATACAACCGAGATGAATGATTAACCACCCCAGTAGCAATGATCTCTCTACTCTCCAAGTCTCGAATGATGACTGAATCAGGTGTGAACTCCATAGTTCTCCCATTTCCACCATGTGTAATCTGATATATGGAAAGAAGATTGTTCATCAAATGAGGAACACACAAAACATCCTAGAAAGTGTTGTCCCCAAAACTAATAGATCCCTTCCCAAGTACACTCATGTATGTATTGTTTCCCATCAAGATAGGAGACATAGAATAAGGCTGAAATGAAGAGAATATAGTTTGTGAAGATGCCATATGATGTGATGCTCCTGAATCTAGAAGCAATCTACCTGATCCTGAACTTGAATAAGCACAAAGAGCTTGACCTTTATATCCTGATGTAGATGCTTGACCTTTGTCCTTAAATTGTTTTGAAGAAGAAGAAGGAGAAGAGTCAGACATTCTAGAAGGCAAATCAATTTGATTTCTTTTGAGAAGATTTTTTAGCTCATCAATGTCCTTCTTATAACAATAATGTTCTTCATGTCCATCCTTCTTGCAATATGCACAAAAAGACCTCTTCTTCTTAGATGATTCTTCTTTTGAATGAGTGGATTCTGATTCTTTATGTGGCTTGTTCTTTTTCATCTTTTGCTTCTTATCAAGATTCCCTGATTCTTTCTATACCTTTGACTCACTAGAAACCAATGCATGCAGCTTGGAAGACTTGATTAGACCCATGTTCATTAACTTAGCTTCCTCTTGGATTAGGAGATTTGCAAATTCATCAAACTTAGGATCAACATATGATGCTCCCATAGAAATTCGATGGGTATGAAAGCCAGAAACAAACACTGAATACTTAGGACCAAGCTTGGATAACACATTCATAATCAATTGTAAATCCTCTTTTTCAATACTGCATTCTTTTAACTGTGTTCTTAATTGCTTGATTTTGGAGATGTAGTCTTGGATGTGGTCAAAACTTTTAGGATCAAGATTCATCAAATCATTATCAATCTGATATCCCCTAATCTTATCTGTTTTACCATACAAGTTTTCAAAAGTCTCCCATACTTCTTTAGCTATTTTACATGAATCAATATGAAATTGTAAATCAAATGAGACTAGTGAGCATATGCATCCAAGTGTTTTCTCACGATTAATCTCCCATCTTGCCAATTCATTAGCATCAGTAGGTTGAGAAATAGTTTCCTTTAGATAGCCTATTAGACCTTTTCCCAAGAGATAGTTCCATACTGATTTTCTCCATGTAGCATAATTATGTGGAGTTAGGATTTCAATTTGAGATTTACCCATTGCAAGAACACAAACCAAGCAAAAGAATGCAACTAATCACTACAAGATTACCCACCCAAATCACTTAAACAAGAAACCCCTAGAGCAGTATCTGATTTGGCACTTTATACTTAGTGCGTTTACAATTGCCATTGCCAAAAAATAGCAAAGTGGACTTTGATCTTGGTACATGCAGATGCCAAAATAGGCCACAAACTCACAATATAAAAATTATAGTAGATGAGATAAATCTGATTATACCACTGGAAAGTACAAGAAAAATCACGCACTTTCAAAAAAAATGGCACTCAAAAATGTTACCATAGGAGCAAGTTATGAGCTCCCGAAGTGCCTAAAATGAGGACGAAGCAGCTACACCTGTGAGAATCTGCAATTTTTGGAAAAACCAGAATCCAAAACCAAAAATTGATTGCACCACTGCAAAGATCACGAAAAATTAGCTCAAATAAAAAAAAAATTGCTCGAAAAAAGGAGCCAAAATGAGCAAGATATGAGCCTCTGAAGTTGAACTGCAAAAATCAAAAGCTCATCCGGGAGGGGTGAAAAAATTTCAATTGATCGCTGACGTGGCGCTGACGTCAGTAATGTGTGAGGTTAAATTTGACGGCCTAGTACCCATCGCCGGGAAAAAACTCCTACCGAAAAATTGTGTCGGAATATTCTATTGGCCGACAGAATATGCTAGAGAATATACTACCGCCGGGTTTTGAATGTTTACCGGTTTTTTAGAAGGCTACCGGGAGTTCAATGAGCCGCCAGTTGAGTGGTGGGGCCTCCTGCTACCGGTATAGTACCTGCGGGTACTGTCAGGTCCGCGGACCTGTACAGCCCGCAGGCTGTATAAATTTTTTTGATTTTTTCAAATCTCTTTGATTTTTAAATCAAAATTTTGCAATAAAATTTTTCAAAAAAAAATTAATGTTTTTTTTTGTAAATTTTTCAAAAAAAATTTCAAAATAATTTCGGCGAAAATAATTTTTTTCAGAAAATCATACCGTCGACAATTATGACGACTCGGGGGCCATACGGTTCTTCGGGCAAAAAATTTTGCCTCACCAAATGACTTGCTCCGATTTGGATGATTGGACAGTCAATCTTAGGGTTTTTGGCCCTTCTGGATGCAATGGAAAGGTCGGATTTGACCCAAAATGCTCCAAAAATGCAGCTACCTTCTAGATCTGGCAACCACAATGCAGCTTCAAACCCTTTTAGATTTGGCCTCGTATGTCCAATTTGGACGAAACAAAAGGCAAAATCAACTTTCTCGAACCTTTCGGATGCAATGGTGAGATCAGATTTTGCTCCAACAAGCTTCGATATAAACCTGCAATAAAGAGCCAAAAATTGAACCTCCCTAAATCTGGTACCTCTCTTCAGAAAATGACTCTCCAATGGCACCCAACCCGCTCTGATACCATGTTAGAATCAAACATGCTCTAATACCATGTTAGAATTGGCTATGGATGCCAAGATCTATGGACCAAATAGAAAGCACAAAGAAGAGAGAAAATAATATGACAAGAATAAACTGTATTCAATGTCAATGATAATGAAAATGATTCAATGTGTGGACAAATGTAGTAGAGACCCCTTGGTTATATAGCCAAGGTGAGAACATAGGAGTGCATAAGATTATGACAAGTGTCGTAATCTTATGACATGAGACAACAATGAAAAGCTATCACTCCACCTAAAGTGGAAAGGTGATAATGTGATAACCACCACAAATAGAGGATCTACCACAAAAGGTGGAAACCTAATCACATGATATGTCCATGAAAGGTGGAGGTGATACAGTAATAAGAAGATAAGTCCACCAAAGGTGGAAATTCTCCAACAACTCCTATGTGGTCCCTAAGTAAACTTAACTAAGGTGTAATTATGACCTAGGACAAGGTACAAAATATTTAATTACACCAACAGATTTGATAGTGACATAGAGACAGATTCGAGCTATGGTCATTACCTTGTGCTTTTAAATGAATTTGTTGACTCAGATGAGGAGGTGGTAGCGATTTCCCCAATTTCAGGGAAGACCCCAAGTGGATGATTATTCTATTATTGGTGTAGACACTGAAAATT
>CM021105.1:417803145-417903981 GCA_007115665.2 Sequoiadendron giganteum
TTAATGCCTATGGGTAGGCAAAAAAATCATTCTATGGTAGGACCATTCAAACATTGAGGGAAAATTCGCATTAGATATGTGTCATCATATGCAACCTCCATGCAATGCACTTGAAATTCCCTAACGTGATTTTTAGGGTTTTCCATTCCATTATATTTATCAAATTTGGGGATCTCAAATCCCTTTGGGAATCGTACCATTGTGAGATCTCTATCAAATGGATAGGGACACAAGTTTTCTGGCATTTTGGTTGTTTTTCTTGCTTGGAGATCAAGTACCTACTACGAGAGTAGCTTGATTTGTGTTGCAACATCATTGTTCAGATCAAGAGGTGGGATGAATGTGTTTTGATGTGTTTGTAGTGTTTGATTGATGAGAGGGGTATTGGTGTGGGTTTGTTGCAAGCTCTACTATGAATTTAAGGATTTCTTATATGTCTACATTTGTGTCAACACTGCTTATTTTTGATCTTTCTACTATTGTTCCAACGAAGCTTGTTGTTGGTCCACTTGTTGTTGTTCCCATAAAGCTTGTTGTTGGTCTAAATGTTGTTGCACCAAAAAAGCTTGTTGTTGGTCTAGCCTGAAAATCTTGTAGGGCTTGTTTGTATGCTTGTTGATGAATTGCTTGTAGTTGTGCTTGGTATTGTGCTTGCGCCTGTTGAGCCTGATGTTGGGCTTGAGATTGAGCTTGTACCTATTGGGCTTCTTGTGCAACTTGTGTGGCTTGTTGGAATTATGCAACTTTTTGGGCAGCTAGTTGTGCTTGTGCTTGTTGGGCAGCTTGTTGTGTAGCTTGTAGGTTTTATTGAAGTACGTTTTGATGGTTGTCCTTTTGGACTTCTTGAATCATGGTGATGAGTGAATTTGTCAATTTGGCTTTTTGTGGGATTGGTGGTGGATTGGGAATGGTGCTAACCATTGTGGTGGGTGGAGGGGTTGTGTTGGTAGCCAAGACTTGGGTTGTTGGTGGTGTGGTTGAGATGGTCAATCCTTGAGAAAGTATGTATTGAGGGATTTGGGGACCAGTTGGCATATTGACCATGGTGGCTTGAATGGTTGCCACTTTTTATTGTGATGCTACTAGAAAAAGGAGAGGATTCGATGTGATGCTCGGGTTGCCTTGATTTGAGAAACCAGCGGTGGGTAGGGGGGGAAGACCCAACCCAAGAGGTGATATGGATGTGAGCGGTAATGGAGGGAATGCTAGTATGTTCTCTTGGAAAAGTGGTGATGAGAATGGTTTAGTGAATCTTACTATTCCAAAATGTTAGAATAAAACATGGTCTGATATAATGTTAGAATTGGCTATGGATGCCAAGATCTATGGACCAAATAGAAAGCACAAAGAAGAGAGAAAATAATGTGACAAGAATAAACTGTATTCAATCTCAATATGATATGATTCAATAAATGTGTACAAATGTAGTAGAGACCCCTTGGTTATATAGCCAAGGTGAGAACATAGGAGTGCATAAGATTATGACAAGTGTCATAATCTTATGACATGAGACAACAATGAAAAGCTATCACTCCACCTAAAGTGGAAAGGTGATAATGTGATAACCACCACAAATAGTGGATCTACCACAAAAGGTGGAACCCTAATCACATGATATCTCCATGAAAGGTGGAGGTGATAGAGTGATAACATGATAAGTCCACCAAAGGTGGAAATTCTCCAACAACTCCTATGTGGTCCCTAAGTAAACTTAACTAAGGTGTAATTATGACCTAGGATAAGGTACAAAATATTTAATTACACCAACACCCCCCCTTAAGTGCAACTTAGGGAGAATGTACACAAATGCAAACAATGCAAGATGGGTCCCGGCAACTAGGCCATGTTAGGTACCCATGTACAAATGCAATGCAATCTCTCACAAGTGGAGAAAAGGAGAAAACCCAGTGGGACAAAACTCCTCCCCAAAAGAGAGATGAAATACAAAATGGAAATGCTCTCAATCATGCATGAGAAGGTAAAAACCCCATGTGAGGAAAAAGACCCCCCCATAAGAGAAAAGTAGAAGAGAGACAAGGCAGCCCCCCCTCAATGTTGAGTCTCCTGCAATGATGGTAGAAGCTCGACATTGAATGCTGAAGATGATCCAATTTCGTCGAACAACATTCCTCCCCTTAGGAAGAAACAAAACCAAGGATGTATGCAGGATGTATGATGTCTCTGAAGCATGCTCAAGTGTCTCCATGTCGATGTCGAAAGCTAGCACACTCCAAATAGGCGTTCTAGGCCACACTGCTGAAGAGTACAATCCAACATCTAGTAGAGAAGAATGTAGAACATGATCCAAAGAGAATGATATCCCCTCCAAAGACAAAGAAGCCTCCTCCAAATGTTGTCCAAACCTATCCACACTCATGCCAAACTGCAAAGAATGATCATGTAGAGAATGAACAAGAGGGTCAGAGTGTTCCCTCGCAACAACTGAAGAAGGAGCATCTTCATCAAAGAGAAGATGGATGTCATCAATGGTGTCCCCCAAACCTGCAAGATGAGACTCCACAAACAAGTCTGAAATACCTGTCAAGAAGCCATCCAAAGTAGCCATATCTGGAAGACAATGTATATCCTACTGCACTGAAGCACAAGGAACCCAAACTGTGGAATTACAAGCATCATCAATTGCAACAGTAGATGGAGGAGATGAAATGCATGGCTCAAGTACTAGATCTGATGTGAGAACTCCCAAGTTCAAGTAGCCAAATGTCTCCTCTAAATCATGGTTCACACTAGGAGTGTGATGAACAGCTAAATGAATAATGTCACCATCAAAAGCAAAATCTGCAAAGGTATACAACCGAGATGAATGATTAACCACCCCAGTAGCAATGATCTCTCTACTCTCCAAGTCTCGAATGATGACTGAATCAGGTGTGAACTCCATAGTTCTCCCATTTCCACCATGTGTAATCTGATATATGGAAAGAAGATTGTTCATCAAATGAGGAACACACAAAACATCCTAGAAAGTGTTGTCCCCAAAACTAATAGATCCCTTCCCAAGTACACTCATGTATGTATTGTTTCCCATCAAGATAGGAGACATAGAATAAGGCTGAAATGAAGAGAATATAGTTTGTGAAGATGCCATATGATGTGATGCTCCTGAATCTAGAAGCAATCTACCTGATCCTGAACTTGAATAAGCACAAAGAGCTTGACCTTTATATCCTGATGTAGATGCTTGACCTTTGTCCTTAAATTGTTTTGAAGAAGAAGAAGGAGAAGAGTCAGACATTCTAGAAGGCAAATCAATTTGATTTCTTTTGAGAAGATTTTTTAGCTCATCAATGTCCTTCTTATAACAATAATGTTCTTCATGTCCATCCTTCTTGCAATATGCACAAAAAGACCTCTTCTTCTTAGATGATTCTTCTTTTGAATGAGTGGATTCTGATTCTTTATGTGGCTTGTTCTTTTTCATCTTTTGCTTCTTATCAAGATTCCCTGATTCTTTCTATACCTTTGACTCACTAGAAACCAATGCATGCAGCTTGGAAGACTTGATTAGACCCATGTTCATTAACTTAGCTTCCTCTTGGATTAGGAGATTTGCAAATTCATCAAACTTAGGATCAACATATGATGCTCCCATAGAAATTCGATGGGTATGAAAGCCAGAAACAAACACTGAATACTTAGGACCAAGCTTGGATAACACATTCATAATCAATTGTAAATCCTCTTTTTCAATACTGCATTCTTTTAACTGTGTTCTTAATTGCTTGATTTTGGAGATGTAGTCTTGGATGTGGTCAAAACTTTTAGGATCAAGATTCATCAAATCATTATCAATCTGATATCCCCTAATCTTATCTGTTTTACCATACAAGTTTTCAAAAGTCTCCCATACTTCTTTAGCTATTTTACATGAATCAATATGAAATTGTAAATCAAATGAGACTAGTGAGCATATGCATCCAAGTGTTTTCTCACGATTAATCTCCCATCTTGCCAATTCATTAGCATCAGTAGGTTGAGAAATAGTTTCCTTTAGATAGCCTATTAGACCTTTTCCCAAGAGATAGTTCCATACTGATTTTCTCCATGTAGCATAATTATGTGGAGTTAGGATTTCAATTTGAGATTTACCCATTGCAAGAACACAAACCAAGCAAAAGAATGCAACTAATCACTACAAGATTACCCACCCAAATCACTTAAACAAGAAACCCCTAGAGCAGTATCTGATTTGGCACTTTATACTTAGTGCGTTTACAATTGCCATTGCCAAAAAATAGCAAAGTGGACTTTGATCTTGGTACATGCAGATGCCAAAATAGGCCACAAACTCACAATATAAAAATTATAGTAGATGAGATAAATCTGATTATACCACTGGAAAGTACAAGAAAAATCACGCACTTTCAAAAAAAATGGCACTCAAAAATGTTACCATAGGAGCAAGTTATGAGCTCCCGAAGTGCCTAAAATGAGGACGAAGCAGCTACACCTGTGAGAATCTGCAATTTTTGGAAAAACCAGAATCCAAAACCAAAAATTGATTGCACCACTGCAAAGATCACGAAAAATTAGCTCAAATAAAAAAAAAATTGCTCGAAAAAAGGAGCCAAAATGAGCAAGATATGAGCCTCTGAAGTTGAACTGCAAAAATCAAAAGCTCATCCGGGAGGGGTGAAAAAATTTCAATTGATCGCTGACGTGGCGCTGACGTCAGTAATGTGTGAGGTTAAATTTGACGGCCTAGTACCCATCGCCGGGAAAAAACTCCTACCGAAAAATTGTGTCGGAATATTCTATTGGCCGACAGAATATGCTAGAGAATATACTACCGCCGGGTTTTGAATGTTTACCGGTTTTTTAGAAGGCTACCGGGAGTTCAATGAGCCGCCAGTTGAGTGGTGGGGCCTCCTGCTACCGGTATAGTACCTGCGGGTACTGTCAGGTCCGCGGACCTGTACAGCCCGCAGGCTGTATAAATTTTTTTGATTTTTTCAAATCTCTTTGATTTTTAAATCAAAATTTTGCAATAAAATTTTTCAAAAAAAAATTAATGTTTTTTTTTGTAAATTTTTCAAAAAAAATTTCAAAATAATTTCGGCGAAAATAATTTTTTTCAGAAAATCATACCGTCGACAATTATGACGACTCGGGGGCCATACGGTTCTTCGGGCAAAAAATTTTGCCTCACCAAATGACTTGCTCCGATTTGGATGATTGGACAGTCAATCTTAGGGTTTTTGGCCCTTCTGGATGCAATGGAAAGGTCGGATTTGACCCAAAATGCTCCAAAAATGCAGCTACCTTCTAGATCTGGCAACCACAATGCAGCTTCAAACCCTTTTAGATTTGGCCTCGTATGTCCAATTTGGACGAAACAAAAGGCAAAATCAACTTTCTCGAACCTTTCGGATGCAATGGTGAGATCAGATTTTGCTCCAACAAGCTTCGATATAAACCTGCAATAAAGAGCCAAAAATTGAACCTCCCTAAATCTGGTACCTCTCTTCAGAAAATGACTCTCCAATGGCACCCAACCCGCTCTGATACCATGTTAGAATCAAACATGCTCTAATACCATGTTAGAATTGGCTATGGATGCCAAGATCTATGGACCAAATAGAAAGCACAAAGAAGAGAGAAAATAATATGACAAGAATAAACTGTATTCAATGTCAATGATAATGAAAATGATTCAATGTGTGGACAAATGTAGTAGAGACCCCTTGGTTATATAGCCAAGGTGAGAACATAGGAGTGCATAAGATTATGACAAGTGTCGTAATCTTATGACATGAGACAACAATGAAAAGCTATCACTCCACCTAAAGTGGAAAGGTGATAATGTGATAACCACCACAAATAGAGGATCTACCACAAAAGGTGGAAACCTAATCACATGATATGTCCATGAAAGGTGGAGGTGATACAGTAATAAGAAGATAAGTCCACCAAAGGTGGAAATTCTCCAACAACTCCTATGTGGTCCCTAAGTAAACTTAACTAAGGTGTAATTATGACCTAGGACAAGGTACAAAATATTTAATTACACCAACAGATTTGATAGTGACATAGAGACAGATTCGAGCTATGGTCATTACCTTGTGCTTTTAAATGAATTTGTTGACTCAGATGAGGAGGTGGTAGCGATTTCCCCAATTTCAGGGAAGACCCCAAGTGGATGATTATTCTATTATTGGTGTAGACACTGAAAATTGACCACTTTCATTTGGCCAATTTACCCCTAATTCAACCAATGTCATATCCTTTATATTAATTAAATAATTTACCCTATTGTTTAATTAATATTTATTAGCCCTTATCCCTTCATCCTAATTTATTTATTCTATCATCTCTAAGTCCTCGTCTAAAGTAAATAATTACCTTTAATTATTTACTCTCATCCCTTATCCCTTTGCGTCTAAAGAATTTAAATAAATAATCTATTTATTTAATTCCCCTCATGTCACATCCTTTATAACCTTTTTCTAATCTTGATTAATTTTCATAATCCTAGATTAAGGATGTACACATTCCTAATCCTTGATTAGGGAGGTGTCACATTCTCCATAATATGCAAGTGGATTGAATTAATCCTCATTACCCACCTAATCATTTGTCTAGTCCCTCACTTACATAGCCTAATCATTGATTCTCTATCCTAACCTACCCCTTAGTCAACTCTCCCCATCTCCCAAGGAATTTTTAATTCCTTTTTGTCTTCCCAAGGTCCTTTTGAGGAAATTTTAATTCATGCTCTCTCATCCCCCAAGGAATATTAAATTATTTTTTCTCTTTCCTGAGGAATACTAAATTCCTTTTATCTTTTCCATGCATATTAAAAAGGATTTTTTAATTCCTTTGGTCAACTCTTTGATCTCAACCCTTGGTCCTCTTCCAAGAGTCAATCTTGGCCATCCATTACATGTCCCTTGGCTAAATGGCTAACACTTAGCCATTTTTGCTACCGTAGCCATTCTCAACAACATTCCAACTATTTTGAACCATTTTTTCAGCCACATGCATCCAAGCCTTCTACTCTCACACACTACCATCTTGCATCCATAGCCAAATCCACCATCCTTGCATCCAAATAATGAAAAAATCAAGCTTTTATGTTGCCAAAATCATCCTAGAGCACACATATCAAGCCATCAACAAGGGCAAACAACTCATCAAGCTCAAACAAGGTAATATTCTAGCATTTTATTTACAAGTTTGAGTTTCATCTTTAGCCCAATCTTGAGTGTTTTGTTTTGTTTTTATCTTCTTGTTTGAGTTTATTTCTTGCATTCTAGAAATGTGTGCAGTATAAATCCCCTAGTCTAAAATGCAAAACAAAACGAAATGCAACACAAAGAGAACACAACAACACCTCAATGATTGGCCTAGTTAAACTTGAACAAAGATAAATCAAAACAAGTAAGTTACCTAGGCCGAGTTGATTGGTTGGTTGGCCTTGTTGATTTGATTGATTGTGTGCTCTTTCAATTGGAAAATAGCATGAAACTTGATACAAAACGATGCAAATGAGATGAGGAATGCAATGGTGAAGATGGGTATTTGGATAGATGCACAAGGTGGATGCAAATGGAGCTCAAAATTTGCAGTAATGGTAGTCTTGGATGCTTGGATGCTTGATTTATTGAATGCTTGAGTGATTGAATGTTGTGTTGCAAATAAGGGAAAATTCCTCTAATTTTAGGGGAAAGACCACTAAGCAATGGAGGGTCAAGATGCAGCCACCATGGACAAGATCAAGGGCCAGGGTGAGTTGAGAACTCACAAGCCCTCACATCTTTCCATGTGGCGGATGAAGTTTCAAAAGGGACATGAGGTGGAGGTACTTTTATTGTACCTTGGGAATGGACAAGATCTCCTCATAAACGATCTGCTTGTCCCCATGTGGGTGATGAGACATCCAAGGAATTAAAAATTACTTAAAGATTCTAGGGAGAATAAATGTGAATTAAAAATTCACATTGGGAAAGAGTTGCCTTCTCCAAAAGGAGAAAGCATTTAATGAAACTTAACTTGGGGGTATGCCATAAATGGCATAACGATTAGGTTGAACTAATCAAGTAATTAGGGTTGTGCAAATAGAGGATTAAGGTGGTTAATGAAGGATTAAGACAAGTGGACAATGATGGAGAATATGGCATTAATCCTGATTAAGGATGTGCACATCCTAGTCAAAGATTCATTAAATTAATCCAGATTAAGGAAGGATTATGGAGGATGGGACAAGGAGAGAGAAATTAATGAATTTAAATTTCATTTAAATTCAAAAGAGGTAAAGTGACTAAATCAAATAAATTAAAGCATTTATTTAATTTAGTGAAGAAGGGGAATAAAGGAAAAGTATTTAATTATTTAAATTAAACACCTTAGAAACATTGGGGAAAGGGGAAATATTAATTAAATAAATCATTTAATTAACATCGATGGGAAATGTGGGATAGATGAATAAAGGGGATGAATTTGACCTTATCGAAGAGGTAAAATTTGGATGTCTATAGTTGGTAAGGATGCTAAGGATAAAGAAGCAGTGGTTTCTCCAACCTTTGTGAGGACACGAAGTGGGCGTCTGTACTTTGGTTTTGGTTCTAGCTTTGGTTAACTAGTGGTGGTTTGGTAACTTTTGTGGTTGTTGTAACAACCCGGGTTGTTTTTTCTAGTATGATGATGAAATTTTTTGGCTCGATGTGAGTGCGGAATGTAAGGGCTCGATGGCAACTAATAATTTTTTGGCAGCATCAGCTAGTATCAATTTTGCTTTCCCCTATGTGGTAAATGGTTACAAATAACCATTTGGGGAATTTATGAAATGTAGTTGAAATTTGTTTTGAAATGAAATGCATTTGAATTGTAATTTAGTTTGAGTCAAATGCTTTTTGCTCCCTTAATCTATAAAAGGGATTTCATGGCTCATTACAAAGGGTTCGATTTTGGAGTCATATTATAGTTCAGGTAGAAAATTAGCTTAGGAAGGAGCATACTCTAGAGAATATGAATGGATAAAATAGTACATTGTCTTAGGTGTGAGTCTTATATGTGATATCTTAAATTAGTTTTATAGAAATTATTGATATCAAAACAAATCTTAATTCTGAAACATATACTCTCCTATGTATATTTTTTGCAAGTTATAAATAAAAATACCAAGGGTATTCTTGTTTATCTTCAGTTGTTCAATTGAATGTATGACTTTGTTTCTTACTTTAGGTCAAAGAGTGGATTAAATGCTTGAAGAGGGCTATAGATTTGTAAGAAAATTACATAGGATTTGGTAAGAAGTTTTATTTCAGGTAAGTTGTGAATTTTCATATTACAAAGTACTATAGAAATAGTCCACTAATATTGGAATCAAGTAGTTTGTATATTGCAGGTTGTATATCTGACTCCATTGTCCTAATTGATGAGGCACTGGTCTATTTTTTAAGTAAATCTTGTGAGTGAATGTGTTATGGTTATACCTGGCTATGGATTTAAAAATGAGAACCAAATTATCAAAACTTTCAATCACAATGAATGGATCTAGAGTAATACCTAATTCCTAGTAATAGATATTAATTTGTTCAAAGATTGACCAAGTCTTTAATAAATTGTGTTTATCTATATTCTGTAGGAATTAATTTGTGTATAGAAGTGTTCTTGATGACTTTTATATATCAAATGAGCACAAACAGGAACACCCTCCTAAATCCCACAGAGCCTAAAGTGTAGGAGTAAAGATCTCAGAATCCTTTACTCATTGTGTTAGCCACTAACCTAGGAAATTATTGAACATAGGGGTTGGCTACCCTTTAGAGAATTTTGAGGTTCAATTGGGAAAATTAAAAACACCAACAAAATGGTGACTCCGCTTGGGAGAACTCTAAGAAATTTATAAATAGAAGATCATCTCACCTTAAGAGTCCTAGAAGTATTAGTACAATTTGTAACTAGAGATTTGAAAATTGTGGAATCATATTTTCCCATCCGAGTCACCAAAAAAATGGTGACTCTAATGGGGAGAATTTTGTCTCTCTAGTTGTCGATTGTAATATCATAGAGTCAAGCATCTGGTGCACCTAGACATTTGGTTCAGATGTGGAAGAGTTATTGAACCTGGTAAAATATTTAGTTGTAGCAAAGTTTGAAGGATCTGAAGGTGACTCCACTATAGGAGAAGACCTAGAATGAAATATACTATTGAATAAATTTCATATTACTTGAAGTAAGTCCTTTGTGAAGAGAGGTGGCAACTCTGACTAAAGAACCTGATAAAGAATACATCAAAGTTTTAGATCCACAAGCTTTAGGAAGAAAGGGTCAATGACTACTACGATTTTCTAGGTATTCCCATAAATTTGAATAAAATGAAATCATTCTTGTAGACATATGTTATATTCATATATTTTACTTATTAGAAGGTCTTGTGAAAAATAAAGACAAAAGCTTTGCAATATAAAGGCTTGAGACTGTAGTTGCAAAAGGAATTTGCATTGCCTTATGTAACTCCAAGATAAAGTTTACAATCCCTTTGAGGGTGCGAGAAAATGCATAATCAATTTGAGCATTCTAGTATGAGACTAAATATAGTGGTGCATGATGGACACTCCTTGTCATGTCAAGGAAATTTTAGTACTGAGAGGTACTGAGCTATAGATTTTAGTAACATTCATGGTTATCCAAATGACGTACCTCCTAATATTAGAGGAAAGGTACCAAAGTTTAATGGTGAAAAACATGAGTCAACAAAAAAGCATCTAGAGGAGTTTGTTGATATGATGGGAGATTATGAATTGGATTTTGAAGATGTTGTCATGAAGTTGTTTGTCCAGTCTCTCAAAGGAGATGCAAGAGACTGGTTCTCTTTTCTACTAGTATCTTTTATACATTCCTGGGATGAGTTTAAGATGGTATTCATGGAACAATTTGGTGAAAGAGTAAACCCAAGTGTGGTGAGGAAAAGTTTTATGGATATACACATACAAGACGACGAGTTGGTCCCTTCTTTTAATCTCAGATTTTAAAAGATCATAAGGGAGATCCTTTGAAAGTATAAGACCAAATGATGCAGAATGCTTGGTCGTGTACTTAGGTGCATTTGATAAAAATATGAGTTACCTATTAAGAGAGAAAGATCCCACCACATTGAATCAAGCATATCAAATTGGTATAGATATTGAGAACAACTTGAAATACTCAATAATGAAAGGGTATTCAGCTACCAATATTGGTCATCCTAATACATCTCATACAAATAGAGCTAGTGGATTGCTAATTAGGTATACATGCAAGGAAGATAATATTTCTAATGTTCTGATTTCTCCACTGCCACAATATGATGACCATACTAGAATCCAAGTTGAATTTCCACAAAATCCAAGTAAAGCTGGACATGTCTCTTCTGTTAAAATATTGTATGAAATGAAAAGGCACCAAGGTGAATCACCTTATGAATTGTTCCCCAAATATCTGGATGCTTTTTTTGAGATACCCAAAAATTTCAGGCCTAAGGAGTCAATGTGCATTGACTTTTTTTGTGAAATATACCAATTAGGATTGAGTACACTGCCAAAGGAATTGAAACCTCAAAGCTTGAGCCAAGTGATTGAATGGATAAATATTGTAGAGGGAGTTAGGAATGATTATGCACAACATGAGATGCTCTTGAATGGTACTGGTCATGTTCCTGCTGAGAAAGATCAAGAAACAATGCAGAAAAGTGAAGAAAGCATATCAAAATCTAAACATCCATCTTATTATATAGGAGAATATAATGAATGTAATCAATTCACTAATGACACATATGTAGATCATTACCATAGTGATGAAGATGAAGGCATACATTATGATAGCATGTGTGATGTGTCTGACTTGAGTTCTTGGGAGGTTTTAAAGGATGAAGAGTTGGAAGAGGTACGAGAAGTTATCCCATTAAGAGATTTGATTAATAGTAGTAATGCTAGTGCCAATGGTGCTATGTTGCCTACTAATGATCAAAATATTGAAAGTGAATGTTCTGACATTTAGTCCGACGAACCTAAGTGCAGTCTTAGTATTGGTGGGTTTTCATGTTGTGGTAGTTATGATGACACTAAGTCATATCATTCCTTTGTTGAATGTAATTATCCTTATAAAATGAAGGTTGAATCCTTTTCAAGTAGTTCCAAGGATTCTAATTGTGATGATGAGCTACAGAGTTTGCATCCTCATGCAAAGGAAGCAAAAGATTCCATGAAAGAAATGAAAGTAATGGATAATCCTCTATTTAATGAGCCTCTATCCTTATTAGTTAACAAAAATGAGGCCCACTATTGGTGTAGAGATAATCCATTTTTTGAGGATTCTAATGATGCATTAGATGCATGGTCAGGGTATGGTTGTGAGAAAGCTAAGTAGTACACTAACAAGTCTTGTGAAAGAAGTGCTTATGAGTCTTTTACATTTGGGACTAAGGATCATGGGGAGATCGAAGTCTTTGAATGTTTATTTTAGGAATGTAATTACCTTTATGATGATGATCCAAAAATATTTTAGTCAAATGAGGCAGAGCATGTTGAATATGAGAGTGATGAAGAATATGAAGACAAGAGTAACATTGTTCAGTGCATAGGTATTGAATCTAATGTCAAGTACTCTAAGGATGATGTGTGTATTGATGGGGGAGGAGTTTCATTATTGAATGATCAAACTATACATATTGATGCACATGCAAATCATGAGTTGACACTAGGGCTCATAAATAATGAAGGACAATTTGGTCTCTATGCATGGAATCCAAGTGATAAAAGTAATATATGGACTGGTGTTAATAAATATGAATGTGCAACTGAATTCTTTATTGATGCTCCCCATCTTCTCAACATGGTTATGAATATTCTCTTTTTAATAAGGAAAACATTTCTATAAAGGTTCAAACCATGATCTTTGTCCAATTACTAGTGAAGAAATCTTAAATCATGGAGACTTGGGTATGCACCTAGGTTATGTGGACCTATATAAAGATGTTCTTGAATATTCATCTTTTGTTTTCAGAATATCTGGGATTGATGGTTGGCCTAGTGCACCACAAGATGTTTATGAAGGTTTCCAATTGGATGAACAAGCTTGGTGTGTTATCAATATTCATGATCAAGTGGAATATGAGAGTTTCACCTTTCCATCTCAATTAGGTAAGCACACAGTGGAACATGCTAGTGAACATGGCAGTTTTGCAACATGCGGGATTGGTTGCACTAACCATAATAGGGCTAACCATATAAAAATGCTTAATACGCATGTTGATCCATTATAAGCAACACACAGTAAATTATTTGACAGAGGGAAGGTTTTATGCCTAGTTTTTGGGGGACATGGGCTTCCAATGAGAAGGGATTCTTGAGGAAGAAGTATTGCACATTCTTGTGGATATTGTATATAGGTATGGTGTGTTTTTTTTTTGGTTTTGCCTGCTTGCCTTGTCCGGGTAGGCTCCTTGGTGTTTTGTGTTCCTTTTGTTGGTTTGCTTCAACTTGAGATCTGAATTCCTGCCATACCCACCTAGGGTATGCGTCCCCAAGCATGAGCCATTGGTAGAGTTCCTGAAATTTTTTAAAATTTGAACTTATTAAATGCCTTGTGGCCTATTACTTTTGTGTCTAGGGATAGGGTTTAGGGTTTTGGTGTATAAACCTTTGTTTTAAATTTTTTCTATATTACAAACCTTGGTCATTCTATTTGCTCAATGAATTGATGAACCCAGTTTTTGATTGTCTTAGTTACGACCTAAGTCATCTACCCCATTATTTTTACCAAACCCTTTGCCTAGGCCTGTTGGTCACCTCGTGCTTTTACCGATTCAATTTTCTAAATTTGGGTGAAATATTTCATAATCCAAAGACTTAAATCCTAAGTCTTTACTTCCTGAGGGTTGTAATCACATTGGCCTAGTCACAACACCCTTTTATAACTAACATTATTTGCATGTGCAGAAAATCTAGCATGTCGGATTTAAAGATCAAATTGTAGTCGAGTGCGCACACTGTGCAAAGATTAAAATATTCATTTCTAAATGGTCATGAAGTCTATGTGATTGCACCACATGTCCTCTTGTAGAGTGTGAGACCCAATCTCCACTATATTGTCCAATGTTCTAAGTTGGTGAATCAAGGACCTTATGATGTATCACCAAAATCAAATCTTGACCATTGTGTGCACACTGCATAGTACATTAAAATACCATTTTCCACATGTTGCACGGTCTACACGATTATGACACGTGGACTCTGTTGCAGATGAAAAGGAAGGGTGGGGCCCTCGAGTGATCGACGTGGCTTCTCATATGCATGTTCTCATTGGTTGATGGGCTATCAAGCAATGGTCTCAGGAATTCAAATAGGATTGACTCATTATGGCTTGTTCAATTCACCATATCATCAAGGAATCAACCACCAGTTTAATCCAGAAACTAGGAGGCTGAAGAGGTCGCTGCTTTTCTCAACGTGAGAAAATATTAATGGCACTAGACCTATGACCGATAATCAACTTGATTATGGTGCATGTGAATGATTACTCTCTTACAATCATTAAAATTGGTATGCATATGTTTGTGCACCTGAATAATTAAGGGCTTTAATGTGAGCATTAGCATGTGATCGTCTGCTCACTCATGTGATTTTTATGGAGCACTGATGATTAGATTGATCATGTTTCTTGATAAATATGAGGTAGTTTCCTTTGTTCTCACCATTGCAATCGAGAGCTCAAATTTCTAAGTTCATAAGAGGATTGTTCTACAAAGTTTAGTCTCAGTAAAATGAGAAAGTACATGACTCCTTCCTCAGTACGAAAGTCTCCAAGGCTCAATTTGCATGAATCACACAACAATGTTCCAAACGGAGAATTGAACATGCCCATTGTTGCTTCAACTTCAAAGCAGGAGCAAGAGAGAGAGGCTCACAACAAGTTGTTGGAGAAACATTGGAGGCCAAGGGAAAGGAGCCTACAGAGTTCATGGGAAGAACAAAGACAAAGATAAGGTATGGTCGAGGCACTCTGGGAAGGCAAAATTCCCCTATTAACATTTCAGACAACTCTTTTGATAGTGACACAAAGACGAGTTTGGGCTATGGCCGTTACCTCATGTTTTTAAATGAATTTGTTGACTCGGATGAGGAGGTGGTAGTGGTTACCCCAATTTCAGTGAAAACCCCAAGTGGGCATGATTATTCTATTGTTGGTAAGGATGCTAAGGATAAAGAAGTAGTGGTTTCTCCAACCTCTGCGAGGACATGAAGTGGGCATGTGTACTTTGGTTTTGGTTCTAGCTTTGGTTAACTGGTGGTGGTTTGATAAGCTTTTGTGGTTGTTGTAACAACTTGGGTAGTTTTTTGTGGTATGATGATGAAATTTTTTGGCTCGATGTGAGCACAAAATGTAAACACTCAATGGAAACTAATAGTGTTTTGGTGGCATCGAATGGTATCAATTTTGCTTTCTCCTGTGTGATAAATGATTACAGATAACCGTTTGGGGAATTTATGAAATGCAGTTGAAATTTGTTTTGAAATAAAATGCATTTGAATTGTAATTACATTTGAGTTGGATTTGTTTTGCTCCCTTAATCTATAAAAGGGATTTCATGGCTCATTGCAAAGGGTTCAATTTTGGAGTCATATTATAGTTCAAGTAGAAACTTAGCTTAGAAAGGAGCATACTATGGAAAATATGAATGGATAGAATAGTACATTGTCTTGGGTGTGAGTCTTATATGTGATAATCTTAAATTAGTTTTATACAAATTACTAATATCGAAACAATTCTTAATTTTGAAACATGTACTCTGCTGTGTACCTTTTTTGCAAGTTATAAATGAAAATATAAAGGGTATTATCGTTTATATTAAATTATTCAATTGAATGTATGACTTTGTTTCTTGCTTTAGCTCAAAGAGTGGATTAAATGCTTGAAGAGGGTTGTAGATTTGTAAGAAAATTGTATAGGATTTGGTAAGAATTTATGTTTCAGGTACTATGGAAATAGTCCACCAATATTTCAATTGAGTAGTTTGTATATTAAAGGTTGTTGTATATTTGACTCCATCATCCCAATTGATGAGGCATTGGTCTATTTGTTAGGTAAATCTTGTGAGTGAATGGGTTATGGGTATACTTGGCTATGGATTTGAAAATGAGAACCAAATTCTTAAAACTTTCAGTCACAATGAATAGATCTAGAGTAATACCTAATTCCTAGCAATAGATGTTAATTTGTTCAAAGATCGGCCAAGTCTTTAATAAATTGTGTTTATCTGCATTTTGTAGGAATTAATCTGTGTATAGAAGTGTTCAAGTGATGAATTCGATATCAAATGAGCACAAATAGGAACACCCTCCTAGGTCCCATAGAGCCTAAAGTGTAGGAGTAAAGATCTCAAAATCCTTTCCTCATTGTGTTGGCCACTAACCTTGGAAATTCTTGAACATAGGGGTTGGCTACCCTTTAGAGAATTTCGAGGTTCAGCTAGGAAAATTAAAACACCAACAGGTACCTTCACCATCTAATTTAATGAGTGTCACTTGCACAAATTTACCAACCTCTAATACAACAATCTTCTATCGTTTTGACTCAATTTAGTATTTTCTATGATCTATTAGATCTTCCCCCAAACTTATTAACATTCATAATTAGAGTTCTCTCTAGTAATAGTAGCACTAGAATTTTGTTCACATACAAGTTAAGGTTTTCTTTCATTTATTCAACTTTTGAAATGATGTTTCTACTTAATTTTATAGTTTTTAAATGTTCAAATGATTTTGTTCAGTATCATTTTTACTTAGTAAGAAATAAGTCATGTGACTTAATTAGTTGACAAACATTTTTTTGGACTTTGAAGTCTCCAAAATTTATTTCTGATAAAATATTATTTTAATTTTGAAAAAAGATATTTCATTTATAAAAAGAAACTATTACACACATCTATATTTCTTATAAACAAACTCACTACACTTCTCAAAAGTCAAAATATTGTTTTTATTTTATTTTCGTTTACAAAACTTTATATGCAATAAAATAGCATTTTTCAAATACGACATTGTTATTTAGAGTAAGAAGTAGGAAGGAGGTCCACCAAGAGTTGGACCTAGTTGCATCAAATATGATGTGATATCACCAAATTTAACAGTTTTATATTTTTGTGGGTGTTCCTCATCTATCAACTCTTCTGGAGTCCGAATCTCTGCTTTATCTACAAAATCCAAAAAGAAAGCCATGGACAGTCGTCCCTGGTTCTTTTTCAAACCTTGATATACCACACGATGTTCTGAACTACGATATCTACAATTACTCCACATCTGCCACGTAAAAGATAAAATTCATTTAATATGAAAGTTATAGGTAATGGAAACACGTTCAAGACAAGTAAAAGATGAAATCCTTTCGATATAAATGCTATAATGGAAACACGTGAAAGACCGGAAGATTTGACAATATCATTTTATATGTATTCTTATCAATCTAAAAGTTATTAGAAATGTTTTAAGATTTCGGCAGCCGATAGTATTCATACTATGAACAAAATAAAGGTTTCATTTAGGGTAAATTTTTTTTATTCTTACCTGTAAGCAGTCACCAAGGTTGACAACGAAGGCTCCTGGCAAAGGCTTAGTATTAATCCAATCACCTTGCTTTGTCCGGATCTGAAGACCTCCTACGTTATCCTGGTACAAGATTGTAACACAACCAAGATCTGTATGAGCTTTAGAGATTTTCTGGACATTTGGGCTTTCTTCTTCGTCTTTTGTGTTGTAATAGTAGTTCATACGCAGCCAACCTTGGAGAGAAGTACCAAAAGGATCTGAGTTGTAGTGCTTGGAAACATCCAAGCCTAGACTAAGTAGAACGAGTTTTAAGATTCTATGTGCTAACTCAGTCATGTGTGAATTGTATTTGTGCACCGTTTGCCTGCATCACCATTATAACAATCAGTAAGAATAGAAGAATAAGATAAGATTATACAGATGTATATACCACGTTCTACTTAAAAGTTTAAAACCCTTAAACAATCGGTCAATGATAATTTTGTATCTTAATTATTAATAAAATATTTTAATCAAGTCTTTTTCAAGAAAAATTGGATGGTCAAGTCATTGGAAAATATAGATAATGGTTGCAGGTTTGATTCCTCTCGATTTACCTCTCATGGATAAAGGGCATTTTATGATAATTTTAAAACCCTCAAACAATCAGCCAATGATAATTCTACATCTCAAATATTAATAACATTTTCTAATCAAGTCATTTTCAAGATAAATTGGATAGTCAAAGCCATTGAAAAATACAATAATGGTCAGAGGATTGATTCCTTTGGATTTACCCCTCATGGGTAGAGCACATCTTATGATAATTTTAAAACCCTTAAACAACCAGTCAATGATAATTTTGCATCTCAAATACTAATAAAATATTCTAATCAAGTCATCTTTAGGGTAGATTGGGCAGCCAAGCCATTAGAAAATATAGATGATGATTGCAGGTTTGATTCCTCTAAATTTACTCCTCATGCGTAGAGGGTAGTTTATTCAGATGAGGGTTATAGTGTATGGATTAGAAATCATCAAACAATCAGTCAATGATAATTATACATCTCAAATACTAATAACATTTTCTAATCAAATCGTCTCTAGGGTAGATTGGATAGCCAAGCCATTGAAAATTACAGATGATGGTTGAAAGTTTGATTCCTCTAGATTTACCCCTCATGAATAAAGGACATATTATGATAATCTTAAAACCCTCAAACAATCAGGCAATGATAGTTTTACATCTCAAATAATAATGACATTTTCTAATCAAGTCATCTTCAAGATAAATTGGACAGTCAAAGCCATTGAAAAATATAGATAATGATCAGAGGATTGATTCCTTTAGATTTACCCCTCGTGGATAGAACGTATCTTATGGAATTTTAAAACCCTTAAACAATCAATCAATGATTATTTTACATCTCAAATACTAATTACATTTTCTAATCAATTTTAAAGTAGATTGGACAATCAAACCATTAAAAAATACAGATGATGATCACAGGTTTGATTCTACCCTCATGAATAGAAGGCAGCTTATGCGAACAGAGGTTATAGTGATGGATTAAAACTTCACTTAACCACTCCCACCAAATATGAATTTTTCTGTAAAATAAAATAAATAAAAAAGCAAATCTTCTAGCCAAGTAAACACACATAATGACAAGTGAAAATAAGGAAAAAAGCATAAAATAAAATCGTACTGGAAATCGTTGTTTCCATGAGGCCACAGTTTAGCAGAGATCTGATCAACAGAATTGGGCAGAGCATTGTGACCAGGGAAAACCATGCTCTCAGGCAGTGAAGCTTTTCCATCTGCCCCTGCATCGGGTGGGCAATACCCAGTATTAAATATGGGGAAAATTGCTCTCATCTTTTCCTCCTCTGACAAAGAAAACATATCTCGGGCAATACTGTCAGTCTTCTGGATGAAAGCTGCGTCCAGTCCATGATTTACTATTCGAAAGAAACCCAGCTCCTGGCAAGCCTCTCTCAGTTTTTTCAACTCATCATTTCCTTCCAGAGAGAGATCTTCTTTCTCTCCAAATGTGGAGGGAAGGAGAGAAAGATCAATGAGTGGAAGATCAGAAGCCATGATTGAACTTTTCTGATCTGAGCTCTGCAGTCTTCTCAGTACAAGGAGAATATGCTGACACGTTCAATGACCGGAAGAAATCGTGCTTATATAGAATTACCGGAACGTATACCTTCTAGAAATTGCAGCAATCTTTTATACCTACGCCTGGAATTTTTTATACCTACTGAATGAGTTACCAATGTATTTTTTCTCAATCGACTCACTCAAATTCTTCGATAGTGAGAATAGAGGTCTTTTAACCTTTTTGGCTTTCCTTTTTGGGCTTACTACAACGTAGACGTATCTAATTTGACATCTGTTTTGTGGAAATGATCGTCTACCCACCCAAATTAAATAAGAGCCGCCGAAAATCAAAGTTTTAACATTAAAAAGGAGGCAATCTTTGAATTGGGCATGCCATCTTTGAATTGAGTATTATTATAAATTTATTCTCATTTTTTTAAAGACATTTTCATTCTTAAAAGTCTTTCGTGGGCCGCCATACGATATACAAGATGGATGTTTGAAATTTGCCCTATAATTATTTGAAATCTTGTGAGTGGGTTGGTGAGGGTATTGTCATATAGAAAATTGAGAATATATAGTATAGGGAGTTGGTGATGATAGTTATTTAAAAACTAGCAATCACATCTTGGTGTGCAATGGGTACGCCGAAGAGGTGTGGAAGGTCAATTAGGGAAAGTTTTGGTTTAATTTTTTGCATACAATTGTGTAGTACATGACGTCAATTCGTAGGTCATTTAGTAAATTATGTTGTTTATGCAACAAAGGTCTCAATGGAGAAATGAGTTTTGAATCAACTATACATTAAAATAAAGCCTCTTAAGTAAGAAGATATTTTATTTTAAAATTATGAGAAGAAATGGTTATTATAAATATGTTTAATCTTAATATAACTATTAATTAGCAAAAAATATATTTATGTAATAATAAAGTTATTATAAGAGTTTAGTTTTTTTTTTCTCTCTCCAACTCTCTATATCTTGTCTTTCTCTCCCTATCCCTTTTCTCTTCCTCTCTCTTTTATGTCTTTCACTCTCTATATGTTTGTCTCTCTATATCAAATGACATGCTACCTTGAGCATAACTCCTCAAGGACACGTGTCATTCTTAGATTGTTGGCGTGAAACAAGTAGTCAAAAGTTATTTTTCCTTTTATCTATCTCACTTTCCCTTTCCATATCTTATATTTCTCTCATTCTATATCTCTCCTGTCTATTCCTCTCTCTTTCAATTTTTGTCTCCACCTCTATTCTCTTTGTCTCTATCTTTCTATTTTTCCCTCTTTCCATCTTGATCTCTTCTAGTATAATTTAACAAATTATATAATAATACACTTTTATACTATTTGTAATATAATTATTTACCTTAGTAAATGTAGAGTAAAACTTACAAGTAATTCAAATTGGTTGGTCATGTCTTGAATGGCAAAACCAAAGATGATGTTTAAAATTTAACTATAATATTTATTTAATTTAATGTAATTTGATAAAAGGTTATTCATTTTCTTTTTAGGGGTACTTAAGAAACATGATTTGATTTAATTTTAGTTATTTAATTATTTTTAAAAAAAGATGAACTATCCTTTCCAAAATGATAATATAATATAATAAAATATAATACTTTAAAATATTTTTAAGTAATAAAATTATAGTTATTTAAAAACTAATAATATATGATAATATTTTTCGTAAGATTATTTATAAAAATTAATATTAAGTAAACATTAATTTGATAATAATCATACATATATCTCATTAAATATGACATAAGATTTATAAATAATATTATAAAAGAAAATATTCCACTATTTGCAACTTACGCATCAAAAAATAAAATATGAATTATAATATCATGAATTCTAACACAATACTCAAAACTATAATAAATAAAAATTTTATAAATTACATAATTAATAATAGAAAAACAAATTGAACTCCTGTATTTTATTTTTATAAATATATAATTTTATATAATAAATAATTATATTTTAAATATAATTTTTAAATTATTAAATAATAATAATAAGATTACATTATTATAACAAATATTTATTTCTTATCATTTTTAAATAGAAATTATTTAATATTTTTAAGAAGATCCTATCATCGAGATAAAGTTATTATAACAAATATAATTTTTAAATTATTGAATAATAATAATTTTATTAGAGATAATACCATTTATATTATTGGGAATAATACATACATTAAGGGCTTCAAATTGCCACCAAATACAAAATCAGCTTATTGCAGATAGAAGGTGATTTTCAATGTCATTTCAAATATTAGTTCCAATTATTTGTCTTTTGCCAACGACCTTCACACCTTGTGTCCATTTGGAATCATGTCAATCAAAATTACTCCAGTAAATCTCTTAGGCCTGCTATTTCGTCAGTTTTACAGCCACAGCTAAGATTTGCGCTCGAAGTATCTGCTTTTGACCACCGCCACGTAATTTTGAAAGTTAAAAAAGAGAGCAGTGAATGGTAAAAAATCCGCGAATAGAAATAGAGTGACGCATGCCACCTGTAAAGTGGATCGAGAGGCTATAACCATGAGGCATAAATAAAGTTTTAATAAAAGCGGCGGAAAACAAACGGCTGCAAACGTTTCAAGCATCTCCCAAACGATATATACCGTTGATTGAACATTTTAGGTTGGTCAAGTTCATATTGGATACGCCTTCGGCATAAATTAGTATATGTATTTTTAGGAGGTGTAATGGATAAATCGATAGAAAATTTAAAGGGAAAGACAAATATATAGTATTGGGTAATTTGAAATCAATCTCATCATTTAAATACTTACATATATAGTTTTAAGTATATACATTAGACAATAATTATAAAAAAAAAAAAGGGAAGAAGTTAAAGTCATAAGATTTTGGTAGTGAGGTCAATAGAGATCATGATTGTGTTCAAGAGAAGTCCATGAAAAAAAATGAAAAAAAACCACAAACTAGAAAGGTTAAAAGAATGAAGGGAGATCCCAACAATGCTTATATTATTACTATCTTTCATCATTTTAACATTTCTAGTTTCTATCATTTTCCTTGTTACATAGACCTTTTCATTGGATGTTGAAAATTATAATAGAGACTCACAATTCATGATGATGGATACTCAAACTTTGACTAAAGATCATATCTTTTGTTGACTTCCCTACCAAATTTTCACGACTTCAATGATTTTTTAGTTAATCATAAATATCTTCACACCAATCATTTCTAACTTAGATGAGCTTTCAAATGATGGGATTGCGTTCAAACTACTTCGATCCCATGTATCTATGTGTCTCTTCAAATTTCATATCAATTCATTCATTACACCTTCTAAAAATATAATTAATTTTAAAAGACATTATGTATTCTCGATTTTCTAGATAACAATATCATCACCAAGCCACTGACAAGATGGTGAGGTAATTTGTCACGACTCGTTTACTCCAACTTGTTCCGCAGTTATTTAGATTATTTCAAAGTCATTGATGGTAATATGAAAGGACAAATACAATCAGTTTAATTAAATATAACACTCCATTATTCACGACATTGAAGTATTCTCCCACGTTGCTAATGGAAACTAAGAGTGCGATAAATATCCAATCTACCTCACTGTAGATAGTTAGACCCCAAGTCGCAGCATGGAGAGTAGAAGCAAATAGGAATCCCAGACGCCATGCAATACGTTGGTGGAAGAAAATGAACACGCTATCACCTGCATACCACGACTACCACTTACTTAGAAACCTGCACCTTAGATCTGGAGCAAACCATGAATGATCAACCATATTTATATGGTATTGCAGAGTACGATGGGGTCGATTATGCATTTTTTGGTCATTTTTTATGGCATACGATAAATTCACTGTCAGCAATTCATCAATAGAAAATTCACTGTCAGCAATTTTTCGTGGTTAAATTCACCGCTATGATAAATTCATCATCAGCAATTCACGCAGCAGAAATTTAACTGCATTAATATTTTTTAATATATATTTCGAAAACTTTGAATTTTTTTTCGGTTAATTTTTCATGGCGGTGAATTGGTGGCAGTGAATTTTACTTGACAATTTTCTCACGGTGAATTGCTGAGGGTAAATTTTTCGTTGATGAATTACTAACGGTGAATTTTCCTAGAACCATTCTTGATATAACGGATATTAAAAGGAGGACATTGATCTGCATGAAGCTTAGGAGGCTAGAAATTGGCGTGGCAACTTGGGCACTACATTTCATTATACAATCTCAACACTCTGCCAAGGGTAAGCACAAATCAAGTAGGCTTCATGTCGCTATTCCTTGAAATGAATATGTATAAAATAGTGATGGATTGTTTTTCTTTAAAACGTTCTTGCAATTTTGGATACTAAAATTACTTTCAAATTCAATAGATATATATACAATACAATATACCTTGGAAATTTTGTACTTTCTTTCACATAGATTTCAACATTTTAATCATATACACATTAGATTGCTAGTTTTCCTACCTAGAAGTGGTTTGTTTTTAACAGAGATAAACGAAACATTCAGCCATAGTGCCAATCATTTGTCTTTGTTGAAGGTGAAAGAAGAGAACAAACTAAAATACAATCTATATTATCAATAGCTTTGATAGGAACCGGATGAGAACCAATTTCAGCATTTGTAATTTAAGATAGGCAGTAAAATCAATCTTCATACCGGTTAGCTTCCCCCTAACTTTGCAATTTCATATTAGTCAGCTTGAAAGGTATCTATAATGAGCTTTATCCTCAGCCTAGATGTATTCGTTTGACAATCTACCTCACTATCTAAATCCAAATAGTATAATGGCACAAAACTGTGAAGAAATATATTGTACAAGGTATAAGCTTTGTGAAGAAGAATCTATTGAGTTTAACATATGGAGCTGGTCTGATCTCTATTATTCACTATAGCTAAGCTTTGGCAATCATTGCATTTACAACATCAGTGGTAGCTGGTATACAATCAGTATTAAATAATTTTGTCAAGAAAATTGTCACGGAAATAACTTCAAGAGTACAAAAAAATAAAATAAACAAAAATTTTAAGTCGTCAAATGAACATAAAATTCATTTCACAGTTCAAAATATCTCTATATGAAGAAACAAATAAGGATCTTAGCACTAGGTGTTACAATAATATCATATATGTAAACAACCACAAATAAAACCACAAAACCAATGCCTTCATCTAACAAATAACAACAAAATTGTTTCAGAATTAAAAAGATAGAATAAAGTAAATAATCATTCTATTACATGATTCTTTAAAAATAAATAAGATTTAATTATGGTTGTATTTGGTTGTCTATACTTGAATATGATCCAATGAGTTGAAAATTGTAGTATAAAAATGATCTAAAAAGAATTATAATTTGAAATGGTCTAATAAAAGTATGAAATTGATAGGTTAATTAAGACATAATATTACCTCTTCTAATAATTGTCTAGGTATAAGAAAATATATTTTTTCTTTGGGTATTAGTTAATTATATAAAGATTAAATAATTATTTCTATTTTTGTTAAATATAGAATTATTTTGGTGGGTAAGATTGAGATATACCCTTTTGCTAGATGTTTTTTGTTGTTTGTTTTGATTCTTATGAGGATAGGTAGGCTATTTTAGATCATAATTTTTGGGAATGGGATTCTCATCCTCTTCTGCTTCAGCCTTGAGCTCCTTCCTTTAACCCTTTGAAGGAATTTGCTGATATTTTTCCTATTTGGGGGAGATTGCCTTATCCCCCCTTATATTTTTGTTACTCCTCTACTTGTGAGTCCATTGGTAATGCTTTGGGTAGGTTCTTGAGAGTGAATATTGCTTCTACAGATTTTACCCACACCTTTTATGTGAGGATTTTAGTGGAAGTTGATTTATCAAAATCCTTAACTAGAGAGATCATGCTAAAGGTTAATGACAGGTCTTGGTTGCAGTTGGTTAATTATGAGGGAATCCCTTTTAAGTGTAGATAGTGTTTTTCTACTGGGCACTTGGCTTGTGATTACCCTTGCAGTCCCCGTAAGGTGTCTTCTTCTACTTGGTGGAAAAATGCTCTTCCTTCCCATCTTACTATGTGTCTTGAAGAATATGTTGTTGTTTGTGATGATTTTAAGATTCCTTTTGTCTCTACCCCATGCTCAGATGAATAATAATCTTGCTGCTCAAAATGTCATTTCTCCTACTAATCCTAATTCTATGGTTTTGGACAAGGTTGTTTTTGTTGGGAACATAGAATACTGAGAGAGGGGGTGAATTAGTGTACTTCAATTTCAATTTCAATCCTTAACTTTAGAAGCTAACTTATACCATGAAAGCATCTATATACTTAATCAAAATAGGAAAGAAGATAAGAATCCACACAAGAACATAGTTGACACCAAATATACATGGAAAACCTTACAAGGGAAAAACCACAGTGAGAAAAGCTACTTGGATCTACTGTCCAAATCTAGCCTCACAAATGAACAACAAGTACAACTTTGATTTAAGGCTACAACCTAAGGAAGCTACAACTCACTGATTATAGTTTTAGGGTTACACCCAAGGAAACTACAACTTTATGATTAAAATAACTAAAATATGACTAACTTTATGGCTTTCACCCACTAATAGTCATCAATTCTACACATTAGGTCTGTGGAAAACCTTACTATAGTCTTCCCATACACTTACATATCCGCACACTTCTTCAACTTCTCTTATCATCTTTGATATTCTATATATATCATCTACACACTTTGCAAATACAGATTAAGTCGGCCATAAACAAGAAAATATGAAACTTGTAACATATCAGCCTTCATATCCATTTGCGATACATAAGAGTGATAAAAAAATGTATTTATGTTTCTTCTAAATGAGTCAACATGGCCCATACAACATCTTCAACCACTCCTTAAACTCTGCTCAAACTTGAATTAGTGGCGCACACCATCAACATAGCTTAGTCGACCTCAACAAAATGCATAACTTCACAAAATGACTTGAAACACCTCTGCAATACTAGAAACAAGAAATATCTTCATGTGCTTCATGTACCTTAAACACTATGACACATGTGGAGAGTCCACACAAACTCATACAACTAAACTTCACAACCTTTTGATGGCACAAATTATATTCAAAAACTTGTTCTAATGAAGATTAAGCATGTGAAACCAACTGTATCACTCTAACACTTGAAAGCTAAACTTGTGGAGCACCAAATCAATTGAAAATTCAATATGACATTATTTAAACATCACTAAGTATGTCCAAAAAAATTCTTGACTAGAACTTCACATGTGGTGGAATGTGGAGCATTCCAACAAGTCTTATGAACCACTTTGCACTACCCTAACACAGTTTGGTACTCTATCACTACTAAATTTCTCTGTAGATGGATTATTGACATGAAACTTTGGATATAACACCTTCACATCTTAGTGAACTTAACTTATGAACCACAAGGATAGGTATTGCTCTGCAAAAGGATGTGGGCCAAAATATTATGTCTTTGCCTTAGGGTATATACTGTAAAAGCCTTAGACTAAACTTTTGTAACTTGTCACTAAATGTGACACACCAAATTGATAAAATATCATTGTAGGCATCTTTCAAACACATCCATACATGTGTACCCACAACTACATTTCATACTTAGGAAAAAAACTAACTATTAGTCTTCCACATCACTCCATTGTTGACCTACACCATTAGACATTTCCCCACACCAACAATCACTAAAGCATATACAACCTTACACACACTTTTGACATCAATGATAATAAATCTTATCAAGTTGCAATAGTTTCTTCTCCTCCACCTTTTTCTTTTGATGGTTTTTCTCCTTTAGTTTGTCTCTCTAAGGGGGCTCCTCTCCCTTCTTATCTCAAGGAATCGGTTGTGGTTGATGACTGTTCTTGGACAGTTGTACAATGCAGGAGGAAATGTTCTCCTAAGATGGACTTCATTTTTCTTGTCAAGCCCTTGGGAGCATAGTTGTTGGGTTTAAGCTCTGTTTTTTCTTATTTCGTTTCTATCTTCTTTGTTGTTTCTATTATGTTAGCCCGTTTAGGGCCCTTTCCTACTTATATTAATAGAAAAAATATTTTTAAAGAGTATGTAGTAATGTATACCTTATAAATTAGAAATGTACAAGTCACCTCTAATAAAAATAAGAAATATTTAAGTTACATTTCATACTATCATGTATTGTTATGATAAAATCTTCTTTAGCAATGTTCTTCATCTAGTATGAAAGAATTATAGTATAATTAGAGGTTGCAAGATAGGTACTATCTAGTGGAAAGAATCCTCTAAGAACCTTTAAATTTCTAAATGGTCTTTTTCCACTTTTTTATTTATCCATATTCGTTCAAAGTACAAACATACTTATAATTAATCAACTATTTTTATTGGTGTAAGAATTTGAGGTAGTCATAATTTTGTGGGGCCTTAATGACCTTATTAGCTAAAAATATATTTAAGGAAATTTTGTAGAACCTTAGTAAAAAATAATACATAAATTAAATTAAACGAACTTGGATCTTAAATATGTGGATATGAATTATATCTAGTACCACAAAGATTTAGAAAATACTAAAAAAAAAATATTTTCCTAATAATATCTTGCAAACATTTAAGATATGGAAGGTCCAATGTAGAAATTTTATTTTGTAGTCATATACATTGAACTAGTGGAATTATTTAATCAAAAAAATTATGTGTGTATGTGTATTCAAATATACCATTATACTGATAGGTTATTATTATATATCTTAAATACTATTATTTATTCTAAAACCAAATAGAAATTCTTATAGATAGTCAAAATTAACAAATGGAAATAGAATTAAGATATTTTTCCACATTTTGAATTAAGCTATGATAATATTCTAAGACTTTGTCCAAACAAAACATTATGAAATCTAGTGAGAATCATTGCATGGTGATACTAGAGAGGAACTAATGTTGTATCTTGTGAATTTACATATAATTGTGTTTTTTATGAAACATTGAATAGTTAAATTCCTAAAACCTTGACACTAGAACTTATGAATGTAACATTGGGGTAGGAGCTTACGAGAATAATAAAATAACATTGCATTTAGCATATTATAATTCAAGTTACTTTTACCAACCTAGATATTGAGTATACATAATAATGGAGATTAGAAGTTGTTCAAAACAAACGGGGGGTCTAATTCTTCAAAGGTGTTTTAAAATATCATCCAATCTTTATTTAGGCAAATTATTTATTATTTTACTAAGAAAAGTAGGAAATGATATTCAATTAAGACTTTAGACTTCATAAAATAATGTTAAAACCAATTCTATTGCATTCAGATATGATAGGGGACATTCTAGCAGGACGAACAAGAAAGAGAGCTAGAAAGACAAAGATAGCATATTTACCCAAAATTACACTTAAAAAGAAACCCCCCTCACCTAAACTTTGTTTATCTTATACTAAAACCCTCACAACAACCCTAAAATGGTTGAAGGATAGTAAGAAGAAAACCATTGATAAAAAATAAGAATAATGCACATCTCTAGTTTTAGTACTCACTTTGAAAATGTTTTGATAGTTTAATTAGAAAATTTCTTATGATTAAAGGCTATTTTAAATATTTATTTGTTGAAAATATAAATGGTTAGCATAATTCATTCTTTTATTATCAAAGAAACTTGTATCAATTGTTTTAGATGAATAATCCCCATAGTGAATAGATCTTTTATGACTGAATGTTAATAAATGATGGAAATTTTATTACAAATTCTTCTCGTTAATAAATGATCAATGCTTTATTGGAATTATTGAATTTATCTTGAATATTATTCTTTTTGTGAATGGTATTAAATTAGTTATGCAATATGATTTCTAAAAGTTCTTATGAACTCTTTCTCTTTGAAGAAAATTTAATTTATGTTAGGAATAGGTTAGAAAACCTAATCAAGAATGGAAAAACAAAACTAGCAATTTTTGGTATTGATGATGTCTATAACTCACATTTTCGGGTAATTTTTTCATACTTAAGCTACTATATTTATAGCCTAACACAACTACAATATGTTGGATATTAGTGTTTTCATTGATGTCAATGGGGAGATTGTTGGAGATTTTTGCACTATGTTTGTCTTTAGTGTTTTCATTGATGTCAACCTATGTCAACCTATAATGTGATGTTATAGATGGGGAAATTATTGAAGGTGTTTGTGGTGTTGGGAAAGTGTTGTTGATGTAGCCAATTCACTTGGTTTCAAAGTGCTTTTGAGAAAATTTGAATATAGAGTGTACAAGGTGACAAAGTTGTGTTTTGTATTGTGGTCCATATTTATTCATGGTTGAAGATGTGCTTGTGTAGTTTGGATGAGATGATCAAAGGTGTTCGATGGTATCATATCCAAAGTTTCAAGTTTTGGATTTTGTAGCAGTGGAAGATGTGTCTAATAGTGTGTTGCCTATGAAGAAGGTTGTTTAAGAGAAATGGAATTGCTCTGCATTTCTCCACTTTGAAGCTTCTTGTCTTACAGATTTGGGGATGTGCTAATATTGTAGATGTACTTACCTTTTCATGGAATTTTTGGTGTTCAATTTTTTTGCAAGGTTGGTTAGTGATTTGTATTTTTGTGGTAGTGTGGCTAGTTGCATAGGATGATAGTATTCTTAGTTTTTGGTGGTTGTAGAAATGTTGCTAAATATTTTGATGGTGTTGGAATATTCTAAGATGTTGTGTAGTGTTTTTGTGTGGTCTGTAGGATGTTTCCAGACCTGGTGAAGAGTGAATTGATTATTTGGTAGTGTTAATGAAGGTTTGGTCAACCTGACATGTTAGTGTTACTTACGAATGTGCTTCATAGTTTGTGGAAACGTGGTAAAGCATGTCAATGTAAGTTTAGGTCCTAGTTAACCCTTGGTGTGGTCCACCTTCACTTCTTTCCACCATGTAAGTGTTTGGTTCTGACCTATTTGATGGTTGCACGTTTGAGGTGCATACGTTTCATTAATGATGACCTAAACACAATTTTTTGAGGTCATGTAGGATATATAAGCAAGGTCAATTGTTGGAGATGGTGTGTTATGTGAAGGATGATGTGAATGTGATCAATTTTTGTGATCTAAGTGCAAGATTAAACACATAAGGCTATTGGAAGTAGTGAGTAGAAGGTGTCTACATTTTTAGTGTACCTTCAAAGTTGTTAGAGGTAGTGAACTGAAGGTTGTGGATGGTGTAGATTTATTGTGGTGGATCTTCCTATTGCTCTGAGGTAGTGAACATCCTTGTAAAAATCTTCTTCTATTATATACTATTTCAGACAGTAAGTCCTTTGGGAAGTGAGCCCTTCTGATAGTGAGCCTTTTGTAATCGATGTTGTTATTTATATATATGTGAGTTAATCCTCACTACGGTTTTTCCCTTATTAGGGTTTTCCACATAAATCTAGTGTTATATTATGTATGTGTTGGGTGAAAATTATGTAATCCCTTTTAACATATCACAAAACCTTTATTTCAACCATAGTTGTGTGAGATACAATCTCTCCTCTTGAAAAGGGGAGGCACCCTTCTTACTGCTTATTGAAACTAAGGAGAACTAAACAAATATTTACAATAATATACACTACACTAAAGATATGGGGGTGTGTCACATTCATGATTCTCTCTTTTTTTGGAGAATATGTTTTACAATGTTTCACAATTTTAAGTTCTTGATACAATACAACTTCAAACTAAAACTAAGAAATAATTCCAATATTCATATCTTGTCAAAGCAAAGTCTAGGAATACCAGCATAATAATGATAAATGATAAATAAGAAAACCTCACGAAGGCACAAAGTCGTTCTCTAGCTTCCAACAATGAATCCTTGAAGATAGTAACTAGCATTATATGAGAAGCACAAAGTCTTCTATATACTTTACAACAATTCCATAAACAACATAAATAAATATAAGCACAAACTCTTATAGAGAATTCACCAATAGTATTCAATCAATATCACAAATTCAAGTAATAAGTGTAACTCAAAGTTTACATGAATTTACTCAAAGCCCTTTCAATCTTAATTACTAATCACTACCAATTCAATCAAACCATAAGATAATTGTTCCCAACACAAATTTTGGTATGCAACTTCACTTCTTTGTTGATCAAAATTAAATTCACAAAAATGAACTCAATGTTTCAATATTCGCTTCACAAGTGGGCAGCACTTCATTGCAAAAGATAAAAGATAAAAATTACAATAGAATCCTCTCTTATTTATAGATGGAGAAACCCTAACTAAATAGTTGAATTATTCAAAAATGTCCTCCATGAATATAGGAAAACATCTCATTTTTTACATGTGATTACATTTTTCAAAATGACATGTAAAATGTCAAAATTTATTTACATAAAGCAAGAAAATGCTAGAACTAGGAAATATAATCTAAGGAAAAAATTAGCCTTCTTCAACATCTTTCTTCATAAAAACTTCATGATGACATGCAATTCATCATTGTCTGGCATTGGAGTGTACTTTGGAGATGACGGGGATTTTTGAGATTGACTCCTCTGATGAGTTTGAATGCTTTCTGATGCCTTTCAAATCTAAAATAAGCTGAAAATCCATCATTTTTTTCATTAAAGCTATTGAGAAAGCTTCGACTTCAAATTTTTATTGAACCATTGATGAAAATTTCTTTGAGAAACTAAAACATGGGAAGAAATTTATGGTTGTACTTCAAAGCCTTCTTGCTTGGTGATAGGCAAGAACTTGATCAAAAATACTTTGAAATATGGGCACAAGAGATCAAAATGTATGCAAGAGTATACTTTAAAATTTTTGATGCAAAGGTAGGAAAAAATAAGGCTTTAGCATGGGGTATTGCACTTTAGATGTAATTACTCAAGTTTTCAAAACACTGCAAATTAGATGTAAGTCTAAGCAATTTCATGGGTTTGGGAAGCTTGAATGCAATGATGGTGAAGAACAAAGTAGAAGCGAGAAAACTAGAAAATGGATGTGAGCAATGGAGAGAGAAGAATTGAGCAAAGCAAGCGAAGCAAAGCTTGGAATGCATTTTTGGATGATTTTTGAGCATTTAGTGAAACTATCTTTTTGTAAGAGTGTTGAAAATTAGCACTCCAACATCTTGAAAGTTTTGTCTTTTATGTAATAGTGTTGAAAATCAGCTCTCCAACAAGCTTTGAAGACTTGGAAAAAACTCATCTCTGAGCGCTAGAAATCAATGCTTCAACATTTGGGAGGAAGTTCATATTTTAATGTAAAAGCACTAAAAAATAGCACTCTGACATGTTTTGGAAGAAAATTGCATTTTGTGTAAAAGCGCTAAAAAACAATGCTTCTACATATCATATGGGAAAGCAGTGAAAAATAGAGCTTTTGCATCTCATATACATAAGAGCAATAAAAAATAAAGCTTTTGCATGAAATATGTAAGAGTGGTGAAAAATAAAGCTTTTGCATGAAATATGTAAGAGCGGTGAAAAATAGAGTTTTTACATGTCATATGTAAAAGCGGTGAAAAACAAAGCTTCTACATGTGACTTGAGATTTGAGATGCACAAGTGCTAAAAAATATCTAGCTCCAACATATCACATCTAAGAGCGAAAAAATTCAGTGCTTTTACATGTTGGAAAATATGCAAAAGCGCTAAAAAACCCCGCTCTTGCATGTGCTAGAAAATGACTAAGGTATGAAATATGCAAGAGCACTAAAAATCAATGCTCCTACATGTAATATGTAAAAGCGCTAAAAAACCCCTCTTGCATGTGCCAAAAAATGACCAAGGCATTAAATATGCAAGAGCGCTAAAAATCAACGCTCCTACATGTAATATGTAAAAGCGTTAAGAAACCCCACTCTTGCATGTGCCAGAAAATGACTAAGGCATGAAATATGCAAGAGCGCTAAAACTCAGTCCTCCTACATGTTCCATAAAATTACTAAGGTATGAAATATGTAAGAGCGCTAAAAATCAACTCTCCTACATGTAATATGTAAACATGCTAAAAAACCTCGCTCTTGTATGTACCAGAAAATGACTAAGGCATGAAATATGCAAGAGCGCTAAAAATCAACACTCCTACATGTAATATGTAAAAGCACTAAAAAACCTTGTTCTTGCATGTGCCAAAAAATGACTAAGGCATGAAATATGCACTTGAGAGCGCTAAAAATCAACACTCCTACATGTAATATGTAAAAGTGTTATAAAACCTCACTCTTGCATGTGCTATAAAATGACTAAGGCATGAAATATGCAAGAGCACTAAAACTCAGTGCTTCTGCATGTAATATGTAAAAGCACTAAAACACCCCGCTCTTGCATGTGCTAGAAAATGACTAAGGCATGAAATATGCAAGAGCGCTAAAAATTAGTGCTCCTACATGTGCCAGAAAATGACTAAGGTATGAAATATGCAAGAGTTCTAAAAATCAGTGCTCCTACATGTAATATGTAAAAGCGCTAAAAAACCCCGCTCTTGCATGTGCCAAAAAATGACTTACTCCCAGAACTGAATTTTCACAACTTGGTTTAAAATGCAATTTTCAACGAACTAACAAAGGTTAATGCTCAAAATGACTTTTTGAGGATGGGGGACCACACACAAGGACCAATAAAATTCACCTCATTTTGTGTCCCTAGAGTATGTGGCTACAAAATAGACAAGTTTCGTAGTGGTTATCCCATGAATAGAGCGCATTGAATTCGAGGATAACAGTTGGCTCTAGCTCCTTCAATCGTTCTCTGAAATGAATGAAGGAAGAATAACTCCAGAATCCAAGTGCCTTTATCCATCCATTGGGAAACAAATTTGAGTATGATTGACACAAAGGAAATCTATGAAAACAAGATGCAAACTTATGAAAATGCACTTATTGAAAAGGTAAAAACCTACCTAATTAAAACTAGCCATCAATGAAACCTTCTCAAATGAAACCATTCACAGGTTCAACAAAATAGTTGCCTTTCTTCAACATTTTGCAATTCATTCCATGATCATTAGCAGCTACATGTAAATAAAGTTGAGGCATTGCTTCTTGAAAGAGATGAACAGGTTTAGCTAACTTTGAAAATATATAAGATATACTACTGCTCCAAAATGAATCATTGAATTCAAACTACTCCTGCACATCTACAAATATATCTTTAGCTACATTCTCAAGTTTATCTTCATGCTCAAGTACAAGTGGAACCTCTGTCTTCCCATTAGCCTCCAACTAAGCAATATGTCTTATGGTACATCCCCTCGATCGGTCAAAGATTGAATGCTCCTTACCAATTGCTACTTCAACAACTGATTCATCAACCACGACAACCTCATGCTAATTAGAATGATCTCCTTCATGGGATTCAGATGAATATATGAATGCATTGCATACTTTAGTATGCTGTTTTCCATCTTCAAACTTGGGAAAATCATAATTATTTATAAGAAGGCCCTCATCATGCCTTTCAGAAGTTCTTTTATGCAACACGTGTTCAAGTTCATGACCTTGAAACACATATGCATTCTTTTCAGCTTGATTGAGACCTTCGTACATGTCCATATTTTTAGATCTCAAGACAAGATTATCTTCATTCACTTGAACTTCAGCAAAATGACTTTCATCCTTCTGCTTTTCATCAATGGCTTTCTAAGATTGCATAAACCAGAATTGGGAGTCGTCAACTATGTCTGATTCCTTTTCCCATAAGAGAATAGCGAGATCACTTGGATTGGAGTCAGGATGATTTTCTACTTCTTTTACTAATGGTACCTCAAGATAAAGCCTCTTCAAAGGTGAAGATAACTTGTGTTGATTCCTAACAACAAAATTATGAGCAGCATTTGAAAGTGAAATCCTTGGTACATCCTTGCGGGACACAAAAAACACACCTTGAGCTAGTTGCTTTTTTAGGACAAGTAGCTCATTTGCCAACCTTTACACCACAGGATCCATCCTTGTGATGGAAGAAAATAACTACAAAGAAGGGATTTTTTTTGGATTCATTTGATTCAATTCTTATTTTCCCATCAAGAATGAGATCATCTTCAATTTCTATCACCAAGGTCTACACAACTGCAAGAGTAGATGGGGTTGCTCTTCTCAATAGGAAACCAACCTTTGGCACTTGAGAATTTACAAAGAAACATTTCAAACTCTTAGTTGTTGGTTGATCAGTAGTTGGAATTCTTGATGTCAACTTGTTGAAGTGAACAATGAACTCATGTATAGGCATGTGAGATTCCTTCTTCAACTGGGTGAGTTGGGCCAACAAAGCATGAGCATCTTTAAGAGGTTTGAACATTTCTTCAAACTTGGCTATGAGAGTTTCCCAGTTTGTGATGGTACGTGGTTCCAGATGATAAAACCAATCAATAGCGACACCTTGGAGAGTCTCCACAAACAACCTTACAAATACATCTTCATGTTCAACAACATGAACTCCACAAGTGATGTAGAAAGAAACAATGTGCTCATCAGGATTTTGTTGTCCATCAACAAATAACTTGGGAAAGTTCTTCCTTGAGCCTTCAGGAAGAGCATGTAGGGGTAGAGCTAGACTCAACGAACCAAAATCATTTCCCGGAGGACCTTGAGAAGCCATTTACATGCCCTTGGTGAAATATTGAAAAACTTACAAGAAAATAAATTACAATGAAGGACACGAGTATACTTCAAATGAAAGTGTGAGGCTTTTGAATGCGTATCGTGTCCCCAGTGAAGTCACCAAAAAACTATTGGGTGAAAATTATGTAATCCCTTTTAATAGATCACAAAACCTTGATTTCAACCATAGTTGTGTGAGATACTATCTCTCCTCTCGGAAAGGGGATGCACCCTTCTTACCGCTTATTGAAACTAAGGAAAACTAAATAGATATTTACAATAATGTACACTACACTAATGATATGGGGGTGTGTCACATTCATGATTCTCTCTTTTTTTAGAGGATATGTTTTACAATGTTTCACAATTTTAAGTTATTGATGCAATACAACTTCAAACTAAAACTAAAAACTAATTCCAATATTCCTATCTAATCAAAGCAAAGCCTAGGAATACCAACATGATAATGATAAATGATAAATAAGAAAAACTCACGAAGGCACAAATTCATTATGTAGCTTCCAACAATGAATCCTTGAAGATAGTAACCAGTGTTATATGAGAAGCACAAAGTCTTCTATATACTTCACAACAATTCCATGGACAACATGAATACATGTAAGCACAAACTCTTATAGAGAATTCACCAATAGTATTCAATCAATATCACAAATTCAAGTAATAGGTGTAACTCAAAGTTTACATGAATTTACTCAAAGCCCTTTCAATCTTAATTACTAATCACTACCAATTCGATCAAACTATAAGATAATTGTTCCCAACAAAAAAATTCGTATGCAACTTCACTTCTTTATTGATCAAAATTAGATTCACAAAATTAAACTCAAAGTTTCAATATTCACTTCACAAGTGGGAAACACTTTGTTGCAAAAGATAAAAGATAAAAATTACAGTAGAATCCTCTCTTATTTATAGATGGGAGAGGAGAGATAATCTAGGAGAAACCCTAACTAACTAGTTGACTTATTCAAAAATTTCTTCCATGAGTATAGGAAAACATCTCAGTTTTTAAATGTGATTACATTTTTGAAAATGACATGTAAAATGTCAAAACTTATCTACATAAAGCATGCAAATGCTAAAACTAGGAAATCTAATCTAAGGAAAAAATTAGCCTTCTTCAACATCTTTCTTCATGAAAACTTCATGATGACATGCACTACATCACTATCTAGCATTGGAGTGTACTTTGGAGATGACAAGGATTTTTTAGATTGACTCCTTTGTTGAGTTTGAACACTTTTCAATGCCTTTCCAATCTAAAATAAGATGGAAATCCATCATTTTCTTCATTAAAGCTATTGAGAAAGCTTTTTCTTCAAATTCTTTTTGAACCATTGATGACACCATGCTTTGATGGACGTCCCTTCATTGTTATTGGATATCTGATACAATGCACTTTATTCTAGTACGAGCGTAGGTTGTAGATTGTTTCATTTAGCATCACCTATATTCTCCTCCAGAATGTCGACCCTATTTTAAATAAAGGAAATGGTACATACCTTTCCAAATAATTAATCTCGCAACAATCTTATTCGATATTGTCTATGTTTTATGTTGTTTTATTTCCTTATTGAAGTTTAGATTATAAGTTTAATAGATGGAATATTCAAATCTTAAATAAGTTTCTATTACTTTGAATCCATATATTTTATCTTTAAATTGGTTTGATTCAAGTTATTTAATTTTATCTCTTCTATGAAGGCTAGAGGCAAAGGAGTAGAGAAAAACAAAACTAAATTTACTCAACTCATAAATAAACACAAATTACTAAGAGCACAAATTTAACACACATAAAATAAACCCAATAAATTTTATATTCTATTGATTCATTCAAAAAATATTTTCCACATACAAAGCTACTGCTCTTAATTCATGAACATGCTAATGCAGAGCAATCATTAACTTGTTCACAATTTTCACCTCTTCTAAATAAAACTTACCCAACAAGTTAAAATAAAACTACCATAGAAAATCACCAGAAAAGAGAGAATTAAATGTCATTAATTACAATAATAAAAACTTTGAGATATGCCCAGATTATACCATTGAATCACATTAAAAACTATCCATAACATATTAAATGAGAGCCAGGTTTTCATCAACAAAAAATGTCGCCACAAATCATTCCAATGCACAACCACCAACAATAGACGAGAGACCTACGAGACCGCGGGGTCACCTCACCATCACCACCAAAGAGTAAACACCTTGCGGGATTGTGGTATACCCACACTACCGCATGCCAAAAGATGAGGACTAGCGGGACTACGGTAATCACCGCATTATCACACACTACAAAGAAGGTGGACGCGGGATCGCGGGGAAGACCAGGAAGACATGACAGTTGGAATTATTTCCAACACTCCCCCTTAATTACAACTGCTGCCATTGACGATGCCTAGACGGTCTCTCTGAAAGATGAAGTTGTCTTTTCCAAGTGCCTTTGTGAAAATATCCACACACTGATCTTCAGACTTGCAAAACTCTAAGAAGATTTCACCATTGTTGATTAACTACTTGATAAATTGATACCTAGTATCAATATGTTTGCTTCTTTTATGAAAAATTGGGTTCCTTGATAATGCTATTGCTGAGTTGTTATCACAAAATATTTTTGTTACATCCACCTATTCATTCTTTAACTCTTTTAGCACTCTTCTCATCCATATTGCTTGATATGATGCACTTGTTGTTGCTACGTACTCTGCTTCAGCTGATGAAAGTGTGACAATGGGTTGTTTCTTTGAAGCCCATGAAACTATACCGTTTCCAAAGTAAAAAACATAACCCAACGTGCTTTTTCTGTCATCAACACTTCTAGCATAGTCATTGTCCATGTACCCTGTGACCTTGAACTCATCTGAACTTGAATACTAAATGCCATAATTTTTTGTTCCACTTATATATCTCAAAATTCTTTTTCCAACTTTCGAGTGTGTATCTTTTGGTGTCTCCATAAATTTAGAAATCAAACTTACAGCATACATTATGTCTAGCCTTGTGGCTGTTAAATACATGAGACTACCAACAAGTTTCTTATACAAAGTTGAATCCACATTTGAACCTTTGTCATCCTTGCTTAACTTCAATCCTGTGACAATAGGTGTGGGTGCTAGTTTGCAACTTTGTAAGTTGTGATCACATATATAAACTTAATTTGATTATAAAATTATCTATATGTATAATTTATTGTGGTGGAATAATGGGAATAGTATGTTTGTTTGATACAGGAAATAATTACTTAAGTGAGTTATAATGGCCTAATAATTTATCAAAGGGTCTTCACTTGTTCGTTGTCATATTATTATACTATTCTTGAATAAGTAATTTACCTTTGGTTGAATTATTAAGTTGCATTTTGTTAGTTATTGAACCAAGTGGCTAAGATGAATGGAAAGAGAGTGGAATTAATCCCTGATTAAAGGAATGTTTTTCAAGGATAATGTTGTGAATAATTGGTTGTAGTAAAAAAAAATTATTAGTGAAACATGGGGATTAAATGAAAATGGGTGATTTGTTAACCTAAGCTGATTTTTTTTGGTTGCATGAGTTATTTGTGTGTTTGTTAAAATAATACAGTTGATTGGTGAAATTTAGGTGATCTTGATTATTGTTCAAGGAGGGAGCCCTATGTGCTGGTGGTCAAGCATGGTCTTCTAGAGGCTTGGGGAAAAAGTATTTTGTATGTGGATTTTATGATTGTTTCATTTTGAAGAATCATATATGAGGATTTTATGATTGTTCATTTTGTGATGGTTATTTATGTTTTGAATGAGTTACATGAGCCATTTTCCTTGCACAGTGTATTCTCCACTATAGTTGAGGCTTGTGTGCAAGATGGTTTATGCCTCACCTTGTTGTACATATCTATGAGGTTTTATGATTTTTGCAAGTTGAATTTTCCCTATTGATTTCATTGGGTCTCTTAGTTGCTATTAGGGGAGTGGCTCTCAATAGGGGTTGGTGCACAAAATGGCACCACGGTAACCCAGATGGGAGTTTCATAATTAAGTGATAACTTAAAAAGAACTAATGGGTTGGATATCTTTCACATTAATCAAGATAAGTGGATGCCTTGCCCATGCCTGTAGTGCTCAGTTAGGCTAAGGATGGGCTGAGAAGGCCTGATTGGCAAGACCAACTTCCTTGTCCCCATGAAAGGAAGATTGGTTCCGCATGTGTCACCCTATGGGGCCGACGCCTAGTGAGAGTCTGTCGGGATAACCATAGATGGGGGTCTGTGTCTAGACTGTCAGGACAACCCAAGGATGGGGGCCAACATCTAGGACTGTCAGGACAACCCATTCCAATACCATGTGATGACACTCTCCCCTATTGCAACCTTGTATTCCCTTGGCTTGTATTTCCATTCTATGATTGTGTATGCCTCTGGAAGTGGTGTTACTATCATTTGATATTGTATTGTACCTATTATTTGATGTTATGTTAGCCTTTGTGTGGCCATTTTTCTCTCGTTTCTCTTGTGGTGGGACCATAATGCTATCTCTTAGCACGGGGGGTGGACCTTAGGGTTCCACATGGTCGAGTGGAACGTGCCTTGTTCTCTATTGGGTTCCCTCTCTATGTTCGTGTTCAAGGTGACTACTCTTGGATTTGAAGACTTTTGCGCTTGATTTTGTTCATGTGGATTATCTTTCATGTATTGTATCATAATCTATTTGTAATATGTATTATTCTTCTAATGTATTCTCCTCACCTATTTGCGAGGATACTTTGTGGTTCATGATGTAATAATGTAATGATGTATCATTGCAATTAATGTAAAATCTCTCTTGTAGCGATGAACATGTTTGGAATTATTTTCAATTTAATGAATAATGATGTTGTTATATTGTTAGTATAAAATGGATAATTTCATATTAGTTGTCCTTGTAAATGTGTTGGTTAAATGGAATTTCATATTGGTTAAATGAATCTTGCTTAAATGTAATGATAGCAATGATTTAATATTCTTATTAGTAGGTTAATGGGATTCTAGTAGCGTCATCATGAAACCTTAGAGGACTTTGGTTTAGTATTCAAGTTGTTGTTGAACTGCAATCTTATGTATATTGCACTTGAAAAAAAAAAGGTACCATTTTCTTAGTGCTTTAGCGGGTTTTCCTCTAGGGTTTCGTGATGGGGCATTAAAAATTTATAGGGGTAGCACAAAACAAATTCCATTGAGATTGGCTTGGGCTTTAACCATACAGAAGTCACAATGGTTGATACTAGAGAAAACTACTATTGATATAGGTCCCACTAAAAGAAGCGATCTCACATTTGTGGCAATATCATGTGTCAAATATTTGCAAGGACTAAGAATTATGCCACCCTTCACATATGATAGATATGAAAAAATGAAGAGAGGAAAACAAGTTGCAAGAAGAAAAGAAGAGAGCAGACTGAAATCCTTAGAAATTATTTGATGTAATAAATATTGTCAACACACTTTTGTTGTTTGTACTTCTCTAATTAATCACCAATATCATGATCCTTTCTCTCTCGATCCAAATGCTTGGTAGCAAAAATCTACATGCTCATTTTTTTATATTGAAATATTTTAGTAATTACACAACTAATCATCTATTGTATAAAATTTATCAACATTTATTATGTCATTGTATGTATTTTATTCATAGTTTAATAAAATATAAAGTTTAAATTTATTTATGTAACATCATTTCCTTATAATTCTATATATATTTTTTGGTATTTCAAATGATTTTGGTGACATTTCAACATAGTAAGTCAACTAATATCTTATTCTAAGTGTTTACATTATTTGTTTCATAGTGTACATATTACTAAACATTATTAATTTCAAATTTTATTTTATCACAAATTATGGATAGTTTTATTCTCATAATTCCTAAATACTAATCTTTTTATAAAAAAATTAGCAAAGAATTCAAACTATGGATATTTCAGAGAACGAACCGGAAATCATTGTTGCAAGCCCAAATGCCTTTGTAAACTCGAATGAAACTTTTTTGAAACTGATGTGGACAAATGTGCAAGGTTTTTTTTAGAGTCCTGCAAAAAAATCATCAAAGATATTGAACACATAGCCTTAATGATTGAAAATGTTGAAGAACTAGAAATATTGAAAATGGAAGATGTTGCAAAAGTAGTTAATGAGACATCTATAAAAGTAGTTGCATTTCCATCTATGATGAAAGAAGTATATCGTGATCATTATGCAAATAAAGGTTGGAATACCAATATCATCTTTGAAGAATATGTGATGTACTTACATCATTATGACAAAGTTTTTTTCATATAGTTACTTCTTATTTGACCTTTGATACTTCTTACTTATTCAAGTTGGTTGTAGTGAAACACATATTTTCTCTGTGATTTATATAATTTCAACAAACAACAATATTAATTTTCATATATGTGGTTTATTAAATTGTGTGGTGTTAAAAATATTTTTGAAATGGAAATGCGACAAATATATATGAAATATTAAATGTGTGGAAAATACATATGATATAATTTTTGACAAATTTAACAAACATTTTTACTCATTTTAGAAAAGTTTACCAATTTTGTTTAACTTATATTATAATATAAGAGAAATATCTTTCAGAAAATATTGAAGTGATGTGTAGCAATAGATAAGACATCCATAAATCTAAATTTTAACTTTTTGTAACATATTTTGTTCTACTACTTATTTGTAATATATGTGGCTTTCTAAAATGTGTAGCATTAAATAATGTCTTGAAGTGGATGTGAGGCAAATATATGTGAAAAATTAATTATAATGAATGTGTCACAAATATATGAAATACTAAATGTGTCATAGATATGTGTGTGTGTGTCTATAACCCAAACCCTAATTCTAAGCATAATCCTAACCATGATGTAAACCCTAAGCCTAACCATTATTTGAACTCTAACATTAACACTAATCCTAATCTTGAACTTAAACCTACCATAACTATTATTCTACCATTCTATCATAATCATAATAATAATCCCAATCCTACCCATTTCCTCACCCTAACCATAATTCTTACCTTAACCTGAACATTAGTGTAAACCCTAAACATAATCCTAACCATAGAACAAAATTCTAACCCTAACCATAAACCTAATGCTAACACTTACCTTAACCATAAACCCTAACCCAAACCATAGCCCTGACCAAATATAAATCCTTACCCTACCCTTAATTATAATTCCAATCCAAACCTTAATAGTAATTCCAACCCTACCCTTAACACTAACCAAAGCCTTATTCCTAACCTGAAACCTGTTATAATTATAATCCAAACCCTAACCCTAACCATAGTTCTACCTCTAACCCTAACACAATTCTCACAATAACTATGACCATAAACCAACCTTAACGCTAAACCCTAACCCTAATCCTAAATGTTAACTCTAATCATAACCCTAAATATATTAATTTATTCAATGTATTATGCACGCCACCCCTGCTACTAGCTTGTCTATATTACTTGATATATATATTATACACCGAGAGATATCATTTTGGAGGTGTATTTTTTAAATTCAAAAAAAATGAAAAAGAAAAAAAAATACGTCTCCAAAATGATATCTCTCAACATATATATATTAATATATTAAGATAAATAAGCTAGTATTATGTTATATGACATTATTATATTTTATATTTATATAATAATAATATATATTATTAGATTATATCATATAATATTATACTTTAAATAATTATATATTATTATATGATATATACTAATATTTTAAATAATATAATATAATAATATATTATAAGTTATATTATACAATTGTGAGTGAAATGTAATTTTTATATATATTGTTTTAAAAAGAAAACATACTTTAAAACGTTTGATGTTGACGGCTATATAAATATTTTTAATAGTCTTCAATATTTTTGTTTATATTATGTTAAATAATATATTATATAGTTATTAATAGTATGATATGCTGATAAGGGCGTGGTTCGGTGGTCAAGTCGCTTGGTTGTAGTGACAGCCACCAGGGTTCAAACCCTCGCTGGGCCAATGTGCTCCCAGGTTTGGTTGTTTCTTGTGGTTTCTTGTACCTGGTTCATAGCTCCGGTCAAAAGCGTTTACCCCTAATAATATGGGTGCATTGCACCTTTTAAAAAAAAAAAAATAGTATGATATAATAATATATATTATAATAATAATGATAATAATGTAATATAATATTATACAATAATGATTATATAATATTATAGTATATATAATAATGTTATACATATTTCTATAATATTATATATATTATTATATATTATATATGATTGAATATATAAATATATATATAAATAGAATTCACTCACAATTATATAATATAATATTATTTAAATATAAAATATAATAATATATTATATATAATAATGTTATATAATGTAATATAATAATAATTATAACATTATATAATACTATAATTATTAACATTTATATATTATATAATATTATATTATTCTTTCAAAAATTTTAAATAAATAATACAGTTGCATATATATTATTATAATTAATTAAAATATATTAGTCATTACACCAAAGGCATGTCCTATTTGAGAATATCCATTTGAGTTTGTCCATCCATGGTGCACGCTACTCGAGAGGAGATGTAATATGGATCTTTCGTCCGTAGTCGTTGATCTATTCACATTTTCCCCTCCATTTTTCACGTTCGATTTTATCCGTTGTTTTCACACCGTTCTTATTTTCACCTTGATTTTATTATCGTTTTTCACGTCGTTCTTATTTTCACCTCCCCATTTTATTTGGGTTTCTTTTATTTTATTTTATTTGCATTTATTTGGGTTTCTTTTTTAATTTTATTTGCATTTTTTCCCCAGCTTCATGTTGGGAATTCACCCAACTCCTGCGCTTCTTCTTGGCCTCTACCACGCCCCCATGCCATTAGTCATACCAGCTCGTGGTACCGCGGTGTCCACCGCAATACCGCAACCCTCCTTCGCTCTGTCCGTAGCCTCGCGGTGGTTTCACTCTCCGTCTCCCGCGTTACCGCGGCTTGACTGTGTGTTGCCTCCGATTGGGCGGTTATCCGTCAACTCGCGGTTACCGTCGGCTCGTGGTTATCTTCTAGATTGCTCGTGGTGGCTACCGCCACACCGCGACCTTCATGTTCGTTGACCGCAGTAATGCAGTTACCACAGCCACCACGGTCTCTCTAGCTTCACCTGCGGTTGGGTGGTGACCCCCGCGGTACCGCTAGTCGGTTGGGTCTTCACCAAGGTATAGCGGTATATTACTTTTTTTCGGCAATGTTAAGTGGGGTGTGCGCTGGCGGTCTGTTATGTTTAAAGGATGAATATTTATATTAAAAGGACTTGTATTTATTTTGAAAGTTCATGATTTTGATGGTTTAACTTTAATTGCCATTATTATTGTATTTATGGCTTAGTCGTGGGCTAATGTTAGATACTGTGTGTTGGCCATATATTTTGTGAGATATAGAAGAAAATATAGATTTCTCTGAAGAAGCAAAATAAATTTGTAGTTGTTCTATGTTAGAATTTTCTGAATATAATAAAATAAAATAAAATTGTATAATTTTTATCTCTACCTAATCCTTCATGTGGTATCAGAGCCTAAGGTCATCTGTAGAGTGTTTTAGTGTGTCTGAAAAATGTTTGCAAGCACAATCTTATCTAATCCCCAGATTCCATAGTTGAATGGCAAGAATTATGAGTACTAGTCTATAAAAATGAGAGCTTTGTTATGTTCACAAGATTTATGGCAGTTTCTAGAAAATGGGTTTCCAGAGCGAGTAGATGTTGCAACATACAATGCTCTGACTCAAGCAGAGAAAGACTTACTGAAAGATAATAGGAAGAAGGATTCAAAGGCTCACTTTTTCATTCTACAAGGAGTACATGAAAGTATTTTTCCAAGAATTTTAGCTACAACCAGGTCCCAACAAGCATGGGACATTCTACAAATTGCATATCAAGGAATGGAGAAAGTTAAGACTGCAAAACTACAAATAATTAGAAGAGAGTTTGAGACTTTGTTTATGAAAGATAATGAGTTTGTAGATTCATATTTCACCCAGATAATGGGACTGGTAAACTAGATGAGAACACATGGTCAGACACTTGAAGATTTCAAAGTTGTAGAAAATATTTTAAGAAGTTTACTCACAAGATTTGATTCAATTACAGTAACTATAGAAGAGACAAAGGACCTCACCCAGTATTCAGTTGATGAGCTTTATGATTCTCTCATTTCTCATGAGCACAGACTCAACAGAACAAAAAATATGTCATTGGAGCATGCATTCAAGACACAAACTTCAATTAAACAAGGAAGAGGCAAAGTTAGAACGAATTTCAGAACAAGAGGAAGAGGTTTCAACAGAGGTGGAAGAAACAGCCTGTCAAGCTCAAGTGGAAGAGGCAGCAGCCAAAACCCATCTCAAAATTTTCCTCAAGGTCAAAGGTATGAAAAATCTCAGGTCTAATGCCATTATTGTAAAAAAATTGGACACTATATGAATGAGTGTAGGAAGAAGCAGTATGATATGGGTAGACAGAATGCAAATTTTACTAAAGAGAGTCAAGATCATAGACCAGATAAAAGAACAATGTTTTTAGCCTGTAAGTAGCACAAGCTAGTGAAAAAGACGTTTGGTTTTTAGACTCGGGCTGTAGTAATCACATGACAAGAAATTTAGAGTTATTTACAAGTTTAGATGAGAATATTAAGTTTGATGTCACCTTGGGTAATGACAACAAAGTGTCAGTCAAAATAAAGGGAAATGTTAATATTCTAACCAAGCAGGGGGAGCAAAAATATATCTCAGATGTGTATTCTGTGCCAGGTCTGAAACACAATTTGATGAGTCTAGGATAGTTAGTTCAAAAGGGTTATAGAGTGACTTTTAAAAATGGACCGTGCACAATTTTAGACAAATACCCAAGTAGCCAGTTGATAGCTAAAATCAAGATGACAAATAATAGAATGTTTCCTTTGAGAATTCGGCTAGATTTGAGCACAAACTATGCACAAGCACAAGAGGTATCAACTGCGACTCAAATTGTCTTTCAAGAAAAAGTAAAGGATGAAAATTGGCTATGGCACTTAAGATTTGGTCATTTGAATTTTGGTGGTCTGAATTTGCTTCATAGGAAGAGTATGGTAAAGGGAATAACATTAATTGAAAAACCCAAGAGAGTTTGTGAAGGTTGCATACTAGGAAAGTAGCATAAAGAGTCTTTCCCAGCAGGGAAATCAACAAGAGCCAAAGCCCCATTAGAAATTGTTCATTCAGATTTGTGTGGTCCAATGTAGACACCTTCAATAGGTGGTAGTCTTTATTTCCTAACTTTTATAGATGATTATTTAAGGAAGACATGGGTTTTTTTTTAAAGCACAAGAGTGAAGTGTTTAATTTGTTTCGATAGTTTAAATCACTTGTTGAAAAAAAAAGTGGTCATTCTATTAAAGTGTTGAGAATAGATCTAGAAGAGGAGAATATGTTTCAAAATAATTTTTAAATTTCTGCAAAAATCATGGTATACACAAACAGTTCACAACAAGGTACACACCTCAAAAGAACAGGGTAGCTGAGAGAAAAAATAGAACCATAATGGAGATGGCTAGGAGTATGTTGAAAACCAAGCATTTGACAAATGAGTTATGGGATGAAGCTATATCTTGTGCAACATACATCATGAATAGATGTCCAACGAAAAGTGTGATGAATATTATTCCTGAAGAAGCATGGACTGGTAAAAAGCACAGTGTATCTCACATGAGAGTTTTTGGATGTGTTTCATATGCACATGTACTTGATGAGTTGAGAAGAAAACTTGACAATAAAGGAGAGAAATGTATTTTTTTTGGTTACAGTGATGAATCCAAAGCATATAAACTATTCAATCCAACAACTAGGAAGGTTATAATCAGCAGAGATGATCAATTTGTTGAACATGAAGCATGGGATGGAAGTAGAGAGAGCACAGTTAATGTAACAGTCAATACCCCTCAAGAAGAAAATGAAATTTCAGTTCCAGTAAATGTTCCTACTATTGTACCAAGTCAAGCTCAAGTAAGTGGTCAACAATTGACACCAGCAAGCAATGTAAGAGTAGCAACAAGAGGACTACATACGCCAACCATAGCAAGAACTTCTGGCATGGCACCTTCAAGTCCACATTCTGTAGATTCGAGTGATCTTTCAAACCCAACTTTAGCAAGCATGAGGAGACAAAAAATCAGAAGTATGAGTGATATCTATAATCAGAATGAAAGTGAGAATGATTCACAGCAGTTTACACTTTTTGCATTTTATTCTCAAGCTGAAGATCCAATCCATTATGAAGATGCAATCAAAGAAGAAAAGTGGATAACAAAAATGGAGGAAGAGAGATTCAATAGAAAACAATCAAACATGAGAGTTGCAAAGTCTTCCACAAGACAAAGATGTTATAGGTGTTAAATGGATTTATAAGACAAAATTGAATGCAAATGGAGAAGTGCAAAAACACAAAGCAATATTTGTTGTAAAAGGTTATGCACAACAACCTGGAATTGATTATACAGAAACTTTTGCACCTGTAGCACGCCTTGATACAGTCATAATGATACTTGCCATAGTAGCACAAAACAAATGGTTAGTTCATCAAATGGATGTTAAATCAACATTTCTCAATGGCTATCTTGAAGAGGATGTATATATTGAACAACCACCTGGATATGAGATATTGGGACAAGAAGACAAATTCTATAAGCTGAAGAAAGCACTGTATGGTCTAAAACAAGCCCCGAGAGCTTGGTATAGCAGAATAGACAGTTACTTCGAACATAATGGATTTATCAAATGCAGTAGTGAACCAACACTGTACACTAAGATGAATGAAGAAGGTAAAATTCTAATCATATGCCTGTATGTTGATGATTTAATCTTGACTAGAAATCTATCAGTTAATTTGTTCAAAGGAGAAATGATGAAAAGGTATTCAAGATGACAGACTTAGGTCTGATGAGATATTTTTTGGGAATTGAAGTAAAACAAGATGACAATGGAATTTTTATTTCTGAGACTAAATATGCAAATTATGTTTTAAAAAGATTTAATATGTTAAATTGCAAATCTAATCCTACTCCAATGGTAACTAGTCTAAAGTTGAGAAAGGAAGATAAAGGTTCATATGTGAATTTGACCCTGTACAAACAGCTAGTTGGGAGTTTGATGTATCTAACAGCCACAAGGCCATACATCATGTTTTCAGTTAGTTTAATATCCAAATTCATGAAAACACCAAAAGATACTCACTAGAAGGCTGGGAATCGAATTTTAAGATATATAAATGGAACCAAAAATTATGGAATCCAATACTCCAGCTCAGGTGAATTCAAATTAATTGGCTATACAGACAATGACTGTGCTGGCAGTATTGATGACAAAAAGAGCACGTCATGATATGTCTGTCATTTTGGCAGTGGAGTTGTCTCCTGGACATCTAAGAAACAACCAATAGAAACTTTGTCATTAGCTGAAGCTGAATATAAAAGTGTAGGTGTTGTTTATAATGCAATTAAATTATATATGTATGTTTGTGTGTATATATATATATATATGTATGTATGTATGTATGTATACACATACATATATACATATATATATATAATATGTGTATGTATATATGTATGTATGCATGTATACACATACATATGTATATATGTATGTATGTATGTATGTATACACATACATACATACATACATATATATGTATATATATATGTATGTATGTATGTATACACATACATATATACATATATATATGTATATATACCTTTCATCGTTGTGAGAACCTTGCGCGCGTGCATGGTAAAATGATGGAAAAGAATGGGATACCCAATAAAAAAACATTAGACATATGCAATAATCTAACCCGAAATGAAGTTAAATTGGGGTGTAATGTGTTTGGTGTCCGGTGCTAATGTTTGGCGATTAATGTGTAGAAGTGATTTTTAATGGGCACCAAAATAATTTTATAAGGTGCTAATGTGAATTAGACCCATTGAGTTTTGAGCTGATTTGAATGATAAAATAGTTATAATTAAATGTTAATAGTGACACAATTAGGTATTTTTTTTTTTTAAATGGTGGTTATAGCAGGCGACGATTGGGACGTTAGGTGGCGATGAGCGGACACCACCTCTAAAAGGTGGCTTTTTGACCCCTACGTGCATATCAAACACTCCTGCATTCAACCAAATTGCCCACAAGCCAAAACAATAGCTATAAGCACTTAAATTGTGAATGAACAAAACCTATAAAAAAATTTGTCGATTCGATGTATGGTTTGAATTCTACAATTGTGTGAAGTTAGCCCTTGAGACATCTCCCATATAGAAAAAATTCTCACCCCTAACATCTTTTAACTCTAATTATAATATTATTTATTTAATCAATTAAAGAGGAAGAAGCCAACGTGGGAGAGTAATAAGCCAAACTCTTTGAAATTGCCTTGTGGTGGTCATTGTTCGCTTGCCGTGGAATCGTACAAGAAAGTTGTATTTGTTTTTTGAAATGCAAGTTTAAGCAAGTTACGTGTGGAATTAGCTAATGTGGAACAGTATTTTAAATTGTTAATGATGAGGGAAGGAAGATTTCCTCCCATATTCTCCGATTTTAGGTTTACGTCTTAAAAGGGTTGTGTTCCCTCGCTAGCAAGACAGACGAAATGAATCCACGTCTAAGTAATTAAACGAATTCAATCGTACAAAGGAGATCGTGTCAACCATTCTTATGAAGAAATATAGTTGGGCGCACATGAGTTAACGTGCCGTGGGTTAGATACCCAAAATTTCTATATAATTAACCATGCGCTCTTTCATTGAATTGAGAAAAGCTGCAGAAAAGTGATCATGGCTACTGGTCTTCCAGTCATTGATCTTTCTCTTCTTCCCTCTACATTTGGAGAGAAAGAAAATCTCTCTCTGGAAGGAAATGATGAGTTAAAAAAACTGAGAGAGGCTTGTCAGGAGCTGGGTTTCTTCCATATAGTAAACCATGGGGTGGACGCAGTTCTTATTCAGAAGACTGACAGTATTTTTCGAGATATGTTTTTTTTGCCAGAGGAGGAAAAGATCAGAGCCATTTTGCCCAGAATTTATGGTGGTTATTGCCCACCGAAGGCAGCGCCAGGTGGGAAAGATTCACTGCCTGAGAGTATGATTTTCCCCGGTGACAGTGTTCTACCCAATTCAGTTGACCATATCTCTGGTAAACTATGGCCTCAGGGAAACAACGATTTCATGTGGGTTTTTTTTTCTGTTTCACTTTTTATTTTGTTTGTTTACTTGATTAATATTTTTTTTTGTTTGGGTCTGTACTTTGTGTGTAGATGAAACATGAAATGTATAAGTAGAATGGTATATATTCTCACTGGTTCTTATAAATAGAACAATAATTTGTTTGAGGGTTATGATATTGTTATCAGGATTCAATCGTGTAGTTTTTTTAGTCAAGTTTATTGATCCATGTTTTATGAGTAGTGGTTCACAAGAATCCATCTCTCATGATAATGAATGGTTCACTTAGCACCTATTGCATGTTTCATGTTTCTTGTGAATCACTGCTCATGAAACATGGGTCAATGAGTTTGATTAGAAAAACTACACGATTGAATTCTGATAGCAATATCATTATTTGACATGCTGTTCAAAATACCTCCTATTTATATGTTTGAGGGTTTCTAATTCACATCATTATAACGTCCCTCTGTATAAGTTGTTATCTATTCATAAGGGACAAATCCAGAAGAATCAAACCTAAAATCATCATCTGTATTTTTTCAATGATTTGATTGTTCAAACTACCCTAAAAGCGACTTGATTAGAAAAAAATAAAAAATATTTGAAATGTAAAATTATCATTTACTGATTCTTTGCAGGTTTTAAACTTTTAAACAGAAAGTGGTGTGTACATATATATGTATAGTTAGATCTTATTCTTATTTTCTTCCTGGCTATTATAATGGTGATCCAGGCAAACGGTGCACAAGTACAATTCACACATGAGAGAGGTAGCACATAGAATCTTAAAACTCATTATACTTAGTTTAGGCCTGAATGTTTCCAAGCACTACAATTCAGATCCTTTTGGGCTCTCCCTACACAGTTTGCTACGTGTGAACTACTATTACAACACAGAAGACCAAGAAGAAAACCAAAATGTCCAGAACATCTCTATAGCTCATACAGATCTTGGTTGTGTTACAATCTTGTACGAGGATAGCATAGGAGGTCTACAGATCCGAACAAAAGAAGGCGATTGGATTAACAGCAAGCCTTTGCCAGGAGCCTTCGTTGTCAACCTTGGTGACTGCTTACAGGTGAAAGAAAAAATAGTCTGCACTAAATGAAACTTTTATTTTGTTCATAGTATGAATGGTATTGGCTGCAAATGTTTTAAAACATTTCTAACAGTAAAAAAAACTCTATAGAGATTATTGACACGTCAACCATTTTGTGACGTGTTTCCAATCTAACATTTAGATCAAATGGGTTTCATCCGTTATTTGGCAGATGTGGAATAATGGTAGATATCGTAGCTCAGAACATCGTGTGGTGTATGAAGGTTTGAAAAAGAATCAGGGACGGTTGTCGTTTGGATTCTTTTTGGATGTTAGAGATGAAACAGAGATTCGAGCTCCACAAGAACTGATAGATGAAGAACACCCACAAAAATATAAAGTTGTTAAGTTTGGTGATATTAGATCATATTTCAAGCAGGTAGGTCCAACTCTTGGGGGAACTCCTTCCTACTTTCTACTTTAAAATAAAGGCACAATATTTTAAATTGTTATTCTGATATATACAAAGATTTTTAAGTGAAAATTAAATTAATTAATTATATAAATATATAATTATGTGATTATGTTATTATGAAAATTTTCTTATGTTTTAACAATTTTTTGTCATGTCACAAATTTCTATATTTGTCTTAGAAGTTGCAAAGTTACAATATGCCTAGTTATTTTTATGGTTTTTCTTATTTTGTAAGTCTTGATCTTGATTATGTTGACAATTGATATTTAGATTTGTATGCCAATATTAAATCTATGCTCATATAAATATCAAGTATGAAACATCTTGTCGACGTGATCTCCTAGTTTGTAAGATACTCTATGAGATTAAAAAATTGTATTTTCAAAAACTTTTCATTAATTTAATTTTATAGAGAAAAGGAAAAAAGAAAAGAAAAAAATAGATGAGAAATTTTTTTTAAATTGATTAGAATAGTTTCAAAATATTTTAAACTAACATTAAAATTGAAAATCTTTGAATTAATTTGAAACCAATCTCAATTTTGATTATCAGAAGCTTAATAATCATAATGCCTCTTTAATCAAAAGAGTAAAACAACTTTAAAATTTGTTTGGCTAAAAGAAAGAAACCATACACAGAGCTGAGCATCTGGAAAGAAATATATTTCTTTGTTTTAGGTTTTAGAGAAAAGAAAAAAAACCCATTTATAGACCATTCAGTTAGCCCAAGCCTATTCTCAACTGAAAGCGAATAGTTCTCGTGGGACTCGATCTCAAAACCACGACAAACAGAAAAAACTTCAACTTTTAGGCCCACTCCAGTTTCTTCCTTCAGATTTCTCCTGACGCCATTAACAAGGCCCTCGTTTTTCATGCTGCAGGAATACATGTCACCACCCTCAGTAGCGAGACCATAAAATATTTTGTTACTGCCATAGATTCATTTCCCTCGACTAATGAATGAATCCAAATGTGACATTTCTTTGTATGCATAGATCGAATGTTATTTGGAGTTCAAATTTCTTTTCGCAATCCTGTTTGGTCACCTCTCCAATTGCCTAAAGACTCAGAATCAAAATAGTATTGGTTTATTCTCTTTCAAGTGGGTGCTTTAAATTTCTATAACCTCAAAAATACTTGAGATCTCCAAATTACTAAATTTTTGTATGCCAACATTTTAGACAACTTTTAATTTCATGGCTTAGTCCAATTAAACTCCCAAGTTCTATTAGTAGAACCATAATGTTTATCAACAAGGTCTTTACTTGGATTTTTTTCATTAAATGTGGTGGTATTTATTTAGATTTTAGTTTTGGATTTGTGACATTATTTTATGGATTTGTGTTTGAAGTCTGCTATCTAGCATGTTAAAAGTGTTATCATGTGGATTTTTTGGAGTTGTCCTAATGATGGCATGTGTCCCTACCATGAGATATTTATTGCAATTCCCATGCCCTACCACCTTCCCTTCTTAGTGTGATTACCCAATTGGAACTTGTCTTCACCAAAATTTAGCTAGAGCCTATATGTGTTTTGTGTTAGAATATTTCCTAGCTATTGGATCAATGTTAGTGATTGATTAATGATTGTAGTTAAAACTAATTAATTAATACTGTAATTTCCTACTCATTGAATAAAATGTATTAAGTCTACAATTTTCTAAAGGAAGTGTTTGGATGAAAACATAGTTATGTGATTGTGTTGCTAATTGTAGAATAGATGGCTAGGAATTGAATGTAAAAAAAAATCAAATTCATGTTAATTATAAAATTCAAGGATTATGATGAATTAGTTGAGTGTGCATTGAATTCTAGTCCTAATTTGACATGAAAAAACTAACTAAATTAGGTTACAATACACATCATGTGTATATGTTTGTTGAAGATCTTTCCTTACTTCTAAGATAATTTGATCCATTTGAGTGAAAAGAGTGGTTTATGGGAGTAATTGGTTCAACATCTAGAGTTTTTTTCAATATATAAATTTAATAAATTAATACTTTAATGTGGTACAAGTATAGAAAGTTATTAGTTGGAAGACAAAGTAATATATTTTAAGGATCAATTATGATCAAATTTTTTTATGTAACCCTATAAATTTGAACAAGTGGACCAACAACATAGTTGATGTAGGGAATATTGGTTGGGTAAGTATAAAATATTCTCTTAAGAGTAGAGATCTTTTGCCAAATTCTTGAATATCTAAAAGATCTAGGTCATAGGCCAAATTTGCATGGGTCCCCTCTAGTTGGTGTAGTCTTTAGCATCAAATATTATATGTTAGGTTTGAATTCTTTGTTTCATTCATATTTTTTATAAAATATAGATAAGGTGTTGTCTAATATAAATCCTCTCCATGATCTAGATGTCTCCATAATTAGTTGAGAGTCTTAGGTATATATATGGGGTTACATTTGCTAGAACTTATTGTTGTTCTTCTTTAGTTAACTATTGCAATAGTTGTAAGACCTTTACAAAGCCTTCAAAAAATTCCTTTAAATACTATATGGAAATTTTTGATTAATTATGGATAGTTAAAGTAAATTTTATTGTGTGAAGTTTCTTGAGTCTTTGTTCTACATATAAGTGAATTGTAGCTAAACTAATAGGATTTTAGATATGGTGCTAGTTCTCTATTTTAGATTTAAAGATTATTTACACATTTCCTTAGGATCAAACTTTGTCCCACAATAGACTAAGGCACTAGTCCATCTTTGTTAAAATGGGCACATTATTTATTAAATATCTTCCTCTTGTTGTGTGAACACTAGTGTTATTCTAGTGTACGTAACTAATTAAGATTACCTTGCCATATATATTGACATATTGAACTAATTTTTTATCCTCTTTGAGTTATCAGGTTCTAGGTTTTGTAGGTTCATGTGAAGTAAGAACTTAAAATTTAATATGTGTTGTGTGAGGGGGGATATTAACATTTTGTACATATTTTGTTGTATTTGTAACTTAGTCTACTATAACTTGAGATCTTTAGGTTTGCAAGACCAATAATCTAGAGTAAGGTACCATATTTTGTGAGAAATATTTTGAATATCCTTATGACATGAATGTAGCTACACTATGTGAACCAATATAAGTTTTACTACATTACTTAGGCCCAATACCACTCTCTCAAATATTAGAGCTCTTCTCCACCTTCAAGGCTAGGGGTTTATCTTCAAGAATGAAAAAAAAGTATCATCAACCAAATTAGGATGGTTAAAGGCTAGCTCTAAGATGGATAATCTTGTTGAGAAGTTGTTAATGTGGCATTGTTGTCATTGATGACAAAACTTGGGATCCATAAGGTTTTGCTCTAATTGATATACAAAAATGATCTATCCTATCGTATGCTATAATGTTGCATAGTGTGGATGTTATCTTTGATCTGGATACGGTAGTACTTATTTTTGGGGCATCTGTGGAAGGCAATCAATGTAGAATAATAAAGACTAATATTTTGATACCGACTATTGTGCCTAAAACATATTCCAGGTATCCTTGCTATCTGGACATTCATGTAACATGTCACAAGTTTTGGTGTGTCTAATTTCATTCCTCTGGTTGGTACTAAAATTAATGTTAATCAAGATTTGGTCTTAGGTCTAGCATTCCCATCAGCTCCAGAATATATCTCATGTAATTCAAAGTTAGCTATGTTTTGGTAATAATGCTATATCTTAAATCTGTGGCCTATTTATGGGTCCTGTGGTAACATGGCAAGAAGATATTTATGTGTGACCTATCTTTTGATTTCGATGCTAGTGTGCCAAGCCTTATTGAATATTTCAAGGTTGTTCTTCAAGTTGACATGTTTTTCTAGGCCGACTCAATATTTTGTTCTTTGGGTGTGTATATATACATATATGTGGAACATCTTTGGTATCCAAAAAAGAAGTGTGGTGTGTGTGAATAGTGATTAGGGTGTGAAGGATTGTACGATAAGAAATAGAGAAGGAAGTGAAGGAAAGTGTCAGTAAGAAGCAACCTATATTGCAGAGGTTGTGCAAAGAAGGCACCTGTGCAAAAGACTCTTCACCAGATCTACAAAAATCGAATATTGTGTTCTTAACCAGAACTGAATTCATGCATATGTAGATGCAACTTCATCAGTTCATGTTTTGTCCATTTTTGTAATCAGTGATTTTTATATTAATCGGACAGTGATCCCACTAGCAGTGAGCCTTACCTATAGTGAGAATTTTGGTAGTGAGCCCTTCTAAAAAACACCTTAATCAGTGTCACCTTAACCCCAGTGCTTTATAATTGAGAATTAACATTCTTCGTGGTTTTTCCCATCTTGGGTTTCCACGTAAATTCTAGTGTTCATTGTGCATGGTGTTGTTAAGTGCTTGCATGTTCATATCTATTTTAATTAATATATGATTGGTTTAATATTGCTTCAAACTAATTAAAGAAAGGAGAAGTATTTTGGGATAACTAATTCACCCCCTTCTCAGTTATCCATATTGTTCAACAATTGGTATAAGATTTTGGTCCCTTGCAGATAGAACTTAACTACTTGAGGGAGATCTTGATAGTTTGAATAGATGGCAGTAGATGGTAGAAGATTATTACTTTGAAGAAAAATTGAAGACAATATTAAGTGATATGGAAAGTACATAATCTGAGAATGAGGAATTGAAAGAAAACATCAAGGAGGAAAATTCTTTCATCTCAAAGCTAAGGGAGAAAATCTGGAAATTCAAAGCAAGACATAGTGAAGTCAATGAGGAATTAAAGGAGTTAAAGGAAAGTGATGTGAAGGATGAATGTAAGAAGACTGAAGAAAATCTCAAGGATATCATCAAACATAAATCAAAATAAAATGAGAAGTTAGAACAAGAGTTAAGAAGGCTGAAATTAGAAGCAAGACTTTGTGAAAGTAGCATAATCTTGGATCAAATTTTATCCCTACAAAATGTCACAAGGATAAGGGAGGACTTGGCTTCTCAGGGGAAAGCTTGAATCAGAATACTAAGGGTAAAGACAATGCAACTGAAGCTGAAGCAAGATATGTTGTAACTAGCAAGGTCTGAAAATCTAGAACATTGACGAAAAGACCTCTAGAGAGGCAACCAAATGCTCAAAGGTACTTATCATTTAATGGTCATTTTTTTCTACGCAAAAATTGTGGAAATAAGGCTATAGAGTGTGGAAGCAGAAAGGAACTGAGTATTCAATGCATTAATTGTCACAAGTTTGGTCATAAAGCAAGTCATTGCAGAAGTCAATTATCTAATCTGGCTAGAAGGAATGGAATGAATAATCCCTTTCATAGTTATTGCTAATTATGCCATTGTTATGGTCACAAAGCTAATCAATGCAAAAATAGGATTCACTCAGATAGTTCAGGGAAAATATGTTACAAGTGCAATCAATTCAAACATTATGCCAACAAATGTAGATATGTTGCTCTGCAAAAGACTAAAAACAAAAAGGAGGTTGCAAAATTAGATGAATCTAAGAAGAAGATCATCATGGTTTGGAAGAAAAAGGAAACAAGTGTGAAGAGCTCTTCTATGGTACCAGATCTTGGTACAAGTTCTTTGAGAAATTGATCCAATTGCCTTGGCTCACGGGGGAGTTTTGCAATGTATATCTTGATGGTTCTCCCTCTCCAAAGTAATATTGGTGTGTGTTTTTGGCATGGCTAAGCTGGATCCGGTTGGTGATGTATGATGAAGCTTAATCTGGTTGATTGAAAAGAGAAGTCCAATTGTTGGCATCATTGATGAATGTTTTGGCAAAAAAGTCATCATGCACAATTAAGGATAAAATATGGAGTTTCAAATCATTTCTCATAGTTTGCAAAGAAGAAGAAGAGGTTTTCATTGAGTCATAAAAGATTGAAGAAGCTAAGCGTGGTGATGGAATCCACAATGGTTGGTAGTGAATCTAGTGATGGTATTCCAGTGAAGCTGAAGGGAGTAGAGTTAGATGAATTTGATCATCAGAAGATAAAGGAAATGGAACTAGGGTTGAAGATGGATGAATTGCAGAATGTATGTGCCCTAGGTATGGAGTTATAGGGAGAATTCCCTTGGTTTTCTGAAAAAGGGTCTATCTTGTTCCTATTGAGTCATTTCAAGGATGGTAGCATCAATTTGGACAAACCCTATATGATCACTAAGGATGCCATTGAAGATATTACTAGATTGTGCAAAGCTGGTGACCTCGCTGGGAAGAAAATGGTGAAATATAGATACGTGGAGGAACTTATTAGTATCAACAAAGACCCTTGAGCTCTATTGATAAATACCATTGTTGATCCTATAGTAAGGTATGTTGCTTATGGTATCTCATACAAAATCGATTTTAGAAATCATGAAGGTTCTACATCTACTATTGTTGTGTACCTTGCACATAAGATGGTGAAGGAAAATCAACATTTTGACCTGTGTAACCTAGTAATGGTGAACCTAATTGAGAATGTCAGAAAGTATTTAGTTGAGAGTTATCCCTTCCGGTTTGGGTCTCTCCTCATGTGTGTAGTGTTCTACTTTTTGAATTCATTACCGTCAAAATAAAATGTTAAGTGGAAGTCTGACATCTCTATCAGAAAGAAAGTTTACAAATATTTGGAGTGTATGGAAGATAAAGAAAATGCATGCAAACTTTATTTCTCATCCTTATAGATGAATCTGTGCTTTGGTGTGATAGTGTCTAGTGCTACACCTATCAATCAATTTGAGGAGCGTTCCTCCTCCGATAAGAGGTAGTTATAGGTTGTCATTGGTGGTTCCCCACCACAACCTAAAAGGAAGAAAATTAACACAAAGGATGCCATCACTATCTTAGAAGCGAAGGAGAAGGAAGAAGAGTCTCTGCCTGATACAAATGAAGTTCGTTCAGTATTGGATGAGGGTGATATGAAAAATATTGGTGAAATGTTGAATGTATGATCTTTGATTGGTAGGCCTAGAATTGAAGATTCCTTGGTTGATTATCTGCTCAAAAAGGGTATTACTATTTATGTTGTTTCTAACTCGTTATCGGATATCTGGTAGAAGTTGTTGAAGAAATATTGTTGCAGGAAGGATCTGAAGGAAATAATTCCAAGCTATGATTGAAAGAATGTGTGTCACAACCAAACATATGTTATCCAAACACATTGGTGAGACAAGAGAATTCCTTAAGGAGATGTCTAACATCTACAAATACTGTCTCTGGTGGCCTACGACTGTTGATAATTTTAGAAGCAAAATTGAAGCTTTTGAATCTGAACTGAATGATATTGGGAAGTGCTTTGACTTCTTCAAAGATAAAGATGGAAAAAAGAGAATAAGAGTTGGTGAGTTGCACGCTGATTTATTTTCTACTCAAAGATAGAGGGAAGATTTGGTTAAAACCTTCTAGTTGGTTAAATAAATTATTGAGGTCTGGTTGGATAATCTCTCCGAGATACTTTCTGATGCAGAGGATTTTGAATGATAGTGCCTGTCTTTTAACTGGTCATATTTATTTGGGTTGTTGGTTCTATTGGACACTGTATGTGCTAGAATGGTTTCTGCATTGCAAGCTTGGAAGAGGATTCTTCCAATTGTGAGAGAAAAGTACAAGAAAATTTTTCATGTAAAAAGTGTTATTTTTACTTGATTTTCTAAATGTTCTTATTTGGCCCTTTTCCTTTGATAGAAAAAAGGGGGAGAAATTGAAGAGTAAAACACAAACAAAAAGAGGAATTGGATTTCTTGACAAAGGGGGAGCACTTGGATTATTTTTTGTTTTACAATTTTTGTTGTTTTTCCATCAATACCAAAGGGGGAGATTGTTGAGAATTTGTTGATGTGGCATTGCTGTCATTGATGATAAAACCTAGGATCTGAAAGGTTGTACTATGATTGATAGACATAAATGATCTATCCTATCGTATGCTATAATGTTGCTTAGTGTGGACGTTATCTTTGATCCAGATATGGTAGTAATTTTTGGGACATCTGTGGAAGATAGTTAATGCAAAATAATAAAGACTAATCTTTTGATACTAGTCGTTGTGCCTAAAGCTTATTCTGGGTATCCTTTCTATCTGAACATTCATGTAACATGTCATAAGTTTTGGTGTGTCTAATTGCATTCCTCTGGTTGGTACTAAAATTGATGTTTATCAAGATTTGGTCTTGGTTGTGGCATTCCTATCGGCTCTGGAATATATCTCATGTTATTCAAAGTTAGCTCTCTTTTGGTAATAATGTTATATCTTATGTGTGACCTATATTATGGGTCTCATGGTAATGTGGTAAGAATATCTTTATGTGCGACCTATATTTTGCGTCCGGTGCTAGCATGCCAAGCCTTATTGAATATTTCAAGGTTGTTCTTCAAGCCAACATGTTTTTCTAGGCCGACTCATTTTTTTCTTCGAGTGTGTATACATACATATATGTGGAACATCTTTCGTATCCGAAAAGAAGTGTGGTATGTGTGAACAGTGATATGGGTGTGAAGGATTGTGCGAAAAGAAATGGGTGATCCCACAATACTGGTTTACAATTTTTTGCCAAACTGGACATTGAACTATTTTTTTCTAACTAAATCTTCACTTTCGGGCACCTATAGCGGCTAAACCATGAGGAATTTGAAGATGATGCAAACTAGTGATTTGTGACATGTTTTTTTTGTAGATTCTAAATATATTTTTTTCAAAAAAATTGGAATCAAATTGCACTTCTTTTTCCATCTCCTTCAAAATCTAGTTTTTTCAGTAAACACCATTTTTAAGGAGTGATTCTCACTGTATACAACATAACTTTTTTCCATGAAGGATAAAATTATAATTTTTTCGAATTTAGATTTGTAACTATGATATCTAGCACTTTCATTTGGTTTCATAGTGTTTTATTGAATATTTTTTCCTTAATCAAGTTTCAAAGTCAAACCAATTCCAATTTAGATATAGGTGGATCATATACAACATAACATTTTTTGTATGTATCAAAATTCCTTTTTTTGTTGGATCAAGGATTTCAATATCTAGTGCACTGATATTTTTCAAAAAAAAATTGATAATATGTTATTTTTCAACATGTGCAGAATAGAGAGCTTGAGTTTTGGTGAAAATCCTACTTTTAATCAAACTAAAAAAACAAATACATAATAAAACCAAAAAATATTAAAATTATATTCGTTGGATAGCTCGTTTGGAGGAATACCATCATCTAGTTGGGTTTGTGAAGTATCCTACATTTTCATCCTCAACTCAAGCTTCGAAGGGAAAAATTATAGAGATTTTTGGTTCCAGTGGGGGAGAAGGGGGGAAAAGGGGGATTCGAGTGAACCCAAGTTCGAGTGAACCCCCCTTAGAGGCTCACTCAAAACAAAGTTTGAGCGAACCCCCTTTCCACAAAATTTTTCTTTTGTTTTTTTCCCGAGAAATGAGAACTATGGTGGGACCCAACATTTATCAGGTTCGCTCAAAGGGGGGTTCGAGCAAACCCCCTTTGGGCTCACTCGAACCAAATATTCATTCAAACCCCCAAAAACTAAAAAAAATTCCATGGGGGCATTTTTTGAAATTTTCTTTTCTCACTAGAATAGTAAACTAGTTTTATGGGTTTACCCAAATGGAGAAGGAAGTGAAGGCAAGTGTGAAGAAGAAGCAATCTGTATTGCAGAGTTTGTACAAAGAAGGTTTGCAAAATATTCTTCACTGGATCTACTACAATCAGATATTGTGCTCTTAACCAGAACTAAATTCATGCATATGTAGATGCAACTTCATCAGTTCATGTTTTGTCTATTTTTTTAATTAGTGATTTTTGTATTAATCAGGCAGTGAGCCCAGCGGTAGTGACCCTTACCTACAGTGAGCATTTTGGCAGTGAGCCCTTGTAAAAATCACCTTAACCGGTGCTTTATAATTGAGAATTAGCATTCTCTGTGGTTTTTCCCATCTTGGGTTTCCACATAAATTCTGATGTTCATTGTGCATGGTGTTTTTAAGTGCTTGCATGTTCATATCTATTTTAATTAATATATGATTGGTTTAAGATTGCTCTGAACTAATTAAAGAAAGGAAAAGTGTTTTGGGATAACTAATTCACCCCCCTCTTAGTTATCCAGATTGTTCAACAAATCTCTCTTACTTTTTTATCTTAGCTTAAAGTCGAGTAGGTATTCCTATAGGTATGCATCAATAGGCATTCAAATCAACAAAATGGACAACCAAAAGTATGAACAATAACTTTGTACCCAACTACAGAATTGACCCCAATAATTATCACTAGTTCAAGAGTGATTAGTTGCAATAACCTATATATATCTAATAAATACTTAAATTCACATGCATTAAAAATTATTACTATATAGAATTTTATTTATATAGTTTAATTTTTACTCTGCACGTGTATTTTTAGAATATAAATTTATTGAACATGATCCTCTAAGAGATATAACACACATGTCTTTCTTCAAGGCTTTCCCTAGTCTTAAAACTAAATCATGAATAATGCATACTAATATGCTCCTATTTTCTATATTATTGATCATTGATTTTTATGTTTTAATATTATGTAGATGGTATGATTCTTCAAGGTTGGTGCCTTATTGGGTAATAGAGTCACATACACTATTAAAATATATAAAAAATAGATACAAAAAGAATATGATATTATGCAAACATATCTACTTAATATCCTTATTCAAAATTATAAATATTCTAATGCAATAAACAAATGCCCAACATAAAACCAACTTGTATTGATTTAAAATGCTGTGAAATTTATCAAATCCTTTTTAAATTTAAACCATCAAATATGGTGAAGAAAATATTTAAAAATCAAGAAACCTATAATATTTGGGTATGTGCAGGATCATCATGGAAAAAATAGGCCCTTATGTGGCGATGAAAATTCAAAAAATTAGAGTTAGGAAACTTGATGTAAAAATTTGAATAAGTTATCTATATTATTTAAAAAATATATAACAATAGAATCTATAGCAAATTGAATGTAGTTTCTAAACTACTAGGTTTATTTTTAAAAAAATCTATTAGGTGAAAATTTGAAATTTCAATGCAAGAGTACTTAAATTTCAGAGAAAAAATAAGAATTAGGTGTTTGTCTGACCACCCTAACCACAATAAAATGATAATATTTTTTTATAAGATTTTAGATATAAGTAGATGACTCATGTCTCGATGTGATGCATATTTTTTGTAATTTTTTTCTAAGTAAATAATTAATTATGAAATTTTTATTATAAATTTTAAAAAATATAAAAACTCGTATGTCTGACCACCTTAACGTGGTCAAAACTTCATGATTTTTTATTTTTTTTAATCTTATAGAATGTGAAGCATAGAATGTGACACGTGTTTCAGATTGAAAAAGTGTGATACCATTTGAGAGCAATAGATATTTTTCAACCAGCCTATCAATTAGGACTTTAGTCATAATTCAAATAGAAGATGAATAATAATAATTTATTAAATTCAAAGTAAAGCATAATTTATAATATTGGTGGAAAGCTGAGAATTTCCTTTAAAAACCCTTTTTGTTTCATTAATTTTAGGTAAGAAAACTTGTCAGCCACATGGGCCATCATATAACTTACATATTGCCACTTTTTGTCCCATCATGATCCTGCACATACCCATTTTTTTATTCAATATATTTCAAAATGCTTACAATTGATCAAGGAGACTTATGATAAAAAAAATATTGTTGTTGTAGGTACTCGGGTGATCCCACGCTGGTTTACAATTTCTAAGAGGAACTGATTTTTGCTGAAATCACATATTTTTAGAAAATATAATGATTTGAGCCTTTAAAAGTTCCATTTTAAGGATCCCAATTGAAGAGGGTTTGATCAAACCACCTTATATCAAACCCCCTTGGATAGAACCTCGCTAGTTTTAAACCAAATCTTTAAATGAGTCTCCTTTACACTTATCAAAATGTTGATAAAAAATCACTTTTGATTTACCTTTTGGGGGATCAAATGAATTCATTTAAAATTTAATTTAGATTATTATGGTAGTCCTCGAAATGAGGTATCCCATGAATATAATTTTAATATTTTTTGGTTTTATTATGTATGTGTTTTGTTAGTTCAATTAAACATAGGTTTTTCACCAAAAATCAAGCTCTCTGTTTTGCACATGTGGAAAAATAGCAAATTATCAAAATAAATTTTTTAAAAATATGTTTGTGTTGGGTATTGATGTCCTTGATCCATTAAAATAAATAAATTGAATTTCGATACATACATAAAAAGTTATATTGTATACAGTCCGCCTATATCTGAATTGCAATTGGTTTGACTTTGAAACTCTATTAAGGAAAAAATATTCAATAAAAAACTATTAGACCAAATGAAAGTGCTAGATATCATAGTTACAAATCTAAATTTGAAAAAATTATAATTTTATCCTTCATACAAAAAAATTTATGTTGTATACGGTGAGCGTCACTTTTTAAAAAGGTTGTTTTCTGAAAAAAACTAGTTTTTGTGGGAGATGGAAAAAGAAGAGCAATCTGATTTCAAAAATTTTGAAAAAAATATTTATAGAATCTACAAAAAAAATGTGATGAGACTCTAGTTTTCATCATTTTCAAATTCCTCACGGTTTAGCCGCAATAGGTGCCCAAATGTGAAGATTTAGTTTAAAATAATAATTTCAGTGTCCAGTTTGCCAAAAATTGTAAACCACTATTGTGGGATCACCCACCCTTCTATAATTTTTATGTGATAACCTTAATGGTGGACTTAAATTCAATTGTAGAGACCTTAGGAAGCTCTACAAATCTTTTTCTATGAAAATACAAAGTGACTGACCCTTTGAATTTATGGGAAATGTGAATGTATAGATTCATAACCCATGACATGAGCTACAAATGAGGAAACATATAAATTTACAATCACAAATATCTATTGTGCCATATTCATCATCATAATGAATTCCCTATGTAGAGGATGCCCTTTTGGGACTTTCAAAAATATGAGAAACAAGAGAAAAACATTGCAGATTAATTTCCTACAAGTTTTGAGTTCCAAGGAAGAATGCACCCATAAAATCCATTAAAGTAGTGGCCTAGATATGGCATGAGAGTTATGGTTTAGATTTTTCTACCATTGTAATGAATTAGTGTAACTTTAGAGAGATGCATCATGCAATAATATAATCACACCCTTTGATCTTGAAGAACATACTATCTAACACAAATATCCTGTCATAAAAACCAATCAATAAATTTCTTACAAGCTATGTCCCAATCCACACACAAAATGCATATAAAATCTACAAAATTCATTATGAAAATCATTTGAAATGGCATAGAAATTTTCTCTTCATGATTTGATCTACTATATTAAATTTCTCAAGGGGAGGGCATCATTTTGCATCAAATTCATATTAAAATTAATGTTACTACTATTAACCTTAGGAATATTAATATAATTCAAATTCATATTAATATTAGTAGGATGAACCTTAATGAATTTAATATTGAATTGCATTAATTTTAATATTATTAATATTAAACTTTAAACCTCGTCTCTTGACATAGGACATAGAATATCATCTCACTAATGAATTTTTATATAAGCTAACACCGTACATATCTCATCGAATCCTCCTTTCGCATTAAGACTCAACTAACCATCTTTAGCTGGAATTTATATAAAAGAATTTTGAGAAAATTACTAATAACCAAACTATGAGCATTATATTTTAAAGAGAGGTTAACTTATAGCTTAAATAAAGGTGTTTTCCTAGATTAACTCCTTCCCCTAGATCTATGTGATCTTCTCATTTCACTGAACACTAGGCATTGGAATCCTAAAAAGTCTATAAATTATCATGGCCATGTGCTTAAGCAAGTTCAAGTGCAAGAAGAAAAGTGTGTGAAAAAAAGGTGGTGGTCAAACTTGTAGGTCACCCCAACCAAAACACAACTAGTCTCCAACAAGGCACCATTGATTCTTTATGGCACTGACGAGTTGTATACAAATTGTGTTAATAACCTATTCAAATTCTTACATGAATTTTCTTAAGTTTGTTTTTCTATTTTTTTATTGCCATTTAGGGGCCTAGTTCAGACCCTCATGATCCTGCACTAACCCACATATCTAGTTGTCATCAAATAAGGCATGACATCTAGCTATGAGCATCCATGAACATAAGAAAATCCATTGTTAGGACAACATCAATGACAACCAATACCAAACACATGTGCAAAAATCTAATAAACACATGTGAAACAATCTTCCCATGTGTTGACATCAATGACAACTGATGTGAACAATATCTCCCTTGGGAATTGATGGCAACACAGACCTACACATTTCCCCCTTTAAAATTAAGGACAAAGGCCAAGTTATTCAATTATATCATTAGTACATTCTCCCCCTTTGACAAACAACACTTTTTCTTCAAAAATCTATACATGCTCCCCCTATCAATAGCAACCAACCAACTACCTACTCTCTCTAAGAGGTAGTCAATATCAATCTAGGAGAAAAGGATATGACTTGAATTTGTCCCCCTATATAGATGCACCATCTGTGCATCTAGTTACAAAAAGAAGGGGTAATAACCCCTAACTTCTACTGAAGATACTCAAAAGTGTCATTTGAAAGTGCCTTAGTGAAGTTGTCTACAATTTAATCCTTAGTAGGCACATACTCCAATATGAGTTCTTGCTCTACAATATTCTTCCTTAGAAAGTGATACTAGATTGAAATATTTTTGGTCCTTGAATGCATCACCAGATTTATTGAAATGTTAATTGCACTAGTATTACCACACAATATGGGAATGGTTTCATCATATACTACCTTTATATCCTTTAGATTCTACTTCATCCAAAGAACTTGGGTGTATCAAGATGTAGCAATATACTCATTTTATGTTGTGGATAAGGAGATTGAGTCCTACTTCTTATTGAACCAAGAGACCAATCTATCTCCTAAGAAAAATGCACTTCCATTGGTGCTTCTTTGGTAATCCACAAATCCTGCCCAATCAACATTAGTATAAGAATTGAAAGAAAAATTATCATCTTTCTTATACCACAAACCATAATCCGGACTTCCCTTCAAATATCTAAATATCCTTTTTACTGCCTTCTCATGAGTTTTCTTAGGATTATCTTTATATATAGAAACCAAACATACTGCATGCATAATATCAAGTCTAAAAGTAGTCAAGTACAATAATCCTTCAATCATAGACTTATAAAGAGTCTGACCAAACTCAGGTGACTCATCAGTCTTGCTCAAGTGGCAACCAATGACCATAGGAGTACTTACTAGTTTGGAATCCTCCATGCCAAACTTCTTCAATATCTCTTCAACATATTTAGCCTGCGAAATAAAGATACCACCATCTAGTTGAACAATTTGAAGCCCAAGGAAAAAAGATAACTCACCAATCATAGACATCACAAACTTCTTACACATATTATCATCTCCACCAAAGATGATTCCATCAACATATACAACCACAATCAAAATCTTGTCTTCCTGAACCTTAATGTATAGATTACTAACTGCAATACCTTTCTTGAATCCTTGTTGAAGTAAATACTTATACAACCAAGCATACCAATATCTAGGAGCTTTCTTAAGTCCATACAAAGCTTTCTTGAGTCTGCATACCATGTCGAGATCTTCTGATAGATGGAAACCATCCAGTTTCTCAATGTAGACTTCTTCCTCTAAATCACCATTCAAGAAGACTGACTTAATATCCATTTGATAGACTTTGAAATTCTTGTGAGCAACAAAAGAAAGAAACATCCCTATTGCCTCCATTTTGGCTACCAAAGTAAAAGTCTCCTCAAAATCAATATCTTCAACTTGTGAATAACCTTTACACACCAATCTTGGTTTAATGTTCCTCTCTATAGATAGGGAAAATTTAGGGAAATAAGCATGAATCATTAGTAGCAACCACAAACTACCTAAATCCAAGCCATGAATACCCTAATCTAATAATGAAGCACAAGTGACAATAGAAATACAAATAATGAAGCAATAAACCTCAATTCCTATGCCAAAGTTGAATCACCACCATTGCTCTTCTCCATTTTTCTTTGTTTTATCTCATATTTGTAGCACATAATTTGTATGATAAGCTTGATGTGTAGTAGGAAGATCTCAAGATAGCGATAGAAAAACTTCAAAGACAGTAGTTCCTCAAGATGTATGATATGAGAAGCAAAATATTGAATATTATGGTTCTTCAAGACATGAATGATATGAGAAGCAGAATATTGAAGATTGTGGTTCTTCAAGATGAATAATATGAGAAGTAGAATATTGAATATTATGCTTCTTCAAGATGAATTGAAAGCTTTCTTTTATAGAAATCCCAATTCCAATGAAGGGTGAGGATTGGATGATGAGGTATGGAAATCAATGGATGAGATCAATTGAGAAGAAAATAGATAAGGATAGGAAGAAGGGACCACGATCCAAGAAATTAGAATGGGAGATAGGGTTGAGCTAAGAAGAAATAAATTAAAATAATAACAATTATTTAATCTGGGAGAGGGAAATGAATAATTAAATAATCAAAAAAATATATTTAATTATACCTAAGAAAAGAGAGATATGAAATATTAAATAATTAAAATAATTACTTAATAATAGATGGAGGGAAATGGTAAATAATTAAATAATTAGAAACAATTATTTAATTATAGAGGAAGGTAAATGATAAATAATTAAATAAATAAAGATTTATTTAATTATAGAAGAAAAGAGATAATGAATAATTAAATAATTAGAATAATTATTTAGTTATAGAAGAAAGAGAGGGAAAAATGAAAATGAATAATTAAATAAATAGGAATTTATTTAATTATAGAGGGAAAAAGATAATAAGTGACATAATTTAAATAACTTGATATTTATTTAAACTAATCAAAAGAGGAATGAAGATAAAGTGAATTAATTAAATAATTAAGAATTATTAATTAATATAAGAATATGACCTTAGGAAATAAGTAAATAATTAAAATTATTTAATTATGTAGAAAATAAGACAAATTAGTGAGAAAATGTTGCTTGTAGGCTCAAGACATTTTTCAGTGTCTACATTTTGCCCCTCTTTGATACAATGTGATTTTGAGTGTTGTGGTGGAGCTTTTAAATTTTCCCCCCTTGTGAGTTTATTTTACTTTGTCCTTGGCTCTAATTGGTTGGGTTTAGGGTTTTTTACAAATGAGTCTGGGTCATAGGTGTTCTATTCGAGCAATGACTTTTTTCTAATAGTGGCTGGTCATTTAAGTATGGTCCTAACCCCTTTCGGTCATGACATTACCGACCCCTTTTTACCTGTCCTCTCGGTGTTTTGTGCCCTGACTGTATTTTGTATTTCCTTAGTTTCGAGTTGGTAAAATGTTTTAGATTAATCTCTAAAAAAAAAATTCGGCCTCGAGGGTCGTTTCCCCATCCACCTAGTCAGTCCCCTTGTTATAAATAACCTTTTTGCATGTGCAGATTGCGTAGCCATCGGATGGAGTGATCCGTATCTTGACCATTCCTCGCAAACCCCACAAGGTTTCCTACTGATGTTACTAAAGTGGTGCGAGGCATGCGAGATGCTGCCACCTGTCGCATATGATCATGGGGACCAGTTCTTGTTCACTGACCGATGAAGGATGCTGATGTTGACAGTTGTTTCTTTACCAACACATCATGGTCGTTCCTCGCTGACCTCGCGCAATTAAAACATTAGTTTTAATAATGTTGTGAGTTGTGCAAATTGTTGATGCGTGGATGTCGATGCTGCATGAGGGACGATCGAGGTGGGGCTCGTTTTGTGTTGAGGTGGTGTCTGGTAGGTGACTTTTTGTTCGCCTAAAGACTAGTGAACAAACGTGGCATTTTCAAACCATTTTAACTCAATCTGAGCCATTCTTCTGGCTTACATTGTTTTGGATCAACGGCTGGCATTTGAAATAGGCTGGTGTTGTACTATAGTTGTTTTATCTTGTGCGAGTGAGTAGTAATGGTTGAGTTCGACCTGTTTCTCATAATTAAATGCTAAAAGATAAGTGAATTTATATTTATGTGTGTATTTTCACGCTGAAGAGGAATCGTCTAGTACCAAGCAAAGCAAGACATCTTTGTAATTTTTTAGCCTCACTATCATTAACATTCTGCAAATGAAACCGTAAGTAACACATATACCATTTCTTGTGTTTTTAGAAGGTCTTATGGTTGCTTGAAGAACAATTATCGATTGCATCTTGTTTTGTTCCTGAAGAATTGTTTGAGTTGATTTGCTTTAAAGTATCTTAAATCTTGTCTTGATAATTGTTGTGGCTTCTTGAATTGTGAAGCATTTTTTGTTTAAAGCTATAGGGTGCGAGTTATAATTGTTAGACATATAAAAACCCTAGCTCGAGCTATTCTCTATCTTGTATAAATGGCACTTAAGGCCCAAAGCTCTGGCTCTGAAGCCGCTACTAGGTCATTTTCCCAAGATATTATAGATTAATTAAAACTCTCTACTATAAAAAGGTAGGAGGGAAAGGCTTTATTTTATGGGCCCTTACTCTTGGAAGGGTTAACTGATAAGGAATGTGTGGTTCGGGATGCTGAGTTACCATATACCGGATGACAGTTGTTCTCAAAATTGGTTTGGGAACAAGAATTTGTGTTCCTTTGTGTAACCTGTGGAGGTTGGATCTTGGTAAGTTGGTGGTTCCTAATGTCTACTTGGATGTAGATTTATTAAAAGATGTTGCTGCAAGGTATGACCCTGTAACCAGAGTTGTTAGAACACAATCTGGCATAGAAATGGTAAAGATAACTAGGGAGGTGCCTCTGAGAATTGGATTTTTGGAAATCATGAGATAGTTGGGGTGTGCTCAAGAAGTACATCTGCTGGTAGAACAAAAGAAAGGATCTTTCTTTCCTAAGTGTACAACATTTGCTGATTTTTTTATGGAAAAGGTAGGATGGAAGGATTTATACATATTTCTTAGACCTTATGGATTAAAGATTGTACGCCCTAGGAATCATGATCCTGAGGGTTTTATTTCTCAAATGAAGGCCAAGCATCAAATTGGAACTTTTGTCCACAATTTCTATTCTCCTGAGGACATTATCAGGAACATTTTTGATCTAGAGATACAAGAAGAGAGACAGGCAATGTACATTGTTTTTACCAAGATGGTAAAAAAGAAGCAAGAAAGGATACCTGCTTTCAATCCCATACCAAATATCAATGGTGAGTTGAACAAGGCAATGTATTCCATTGATAATTTTGAGATTTTGGTGAGAATTCTGAAGGATGAACGGGTTATGGAAGAAAGGGGAAAGTCACAAACCATTGAGGAGTACCTTGAAGTAAGGTTGAAGGAGAGGCCTACTTATCAGCCCCCAAAGAAGATAAAGGTTTTTTCTAGGAGAAGGGGAAGTAGGGCTGGAGAAGTTTCTAAAAATATTGCACCATCTTCTTCAAAGTAGTCATTGCCAAATATAGTTGATTTGGATTCCCCTCGGAAGATTTCTAACTAGACTTGTCCATCATCACCAAAGAGACAAAAATTTGAAAGAACAAAGGTGGTTGATTATGATGGTGATGAGGATGAAGAGATCATTGTCACTTATGATGAGATGCATCGGGGAATGCCATCTTTCCCACTTGACACTTCATCAAGTTTCGGGGCAGTTGCTTTTAGGTTGGAAAAGATGAAATAAGGGGAATAAAAAATAATAATGGCCTAAGGATGGAGGCCTACAGAGATTTCATGATGGATGACTCTTTTATCCAGACCAATGCTTTTAAATATTTTGTATGGAGGGAACATGTCTCATTGTATTCTGAGAGGGTGGCACAAGAAAGAAGTTTGCACCCTGAGCTCCCAAAGCAAGTAATTCAATCTAAGGTCAGGATACAGATGAAGGAAAGGTTCAAAGAAATAACACCAGAGCAGGGCCAAGCATTGGTACAAAAGAGTGGAGTATTGTTACTTCTTGAATGGGATATTGTTGATGTTGTGGTGTTCAATACGATAAGAAGGGCCAATAGGCCACTTCTTGCAACCGATGAAGAAGTCGCATTAGTGTTTAAAAGGTTGGATTTTAGTGAAGAGTGGGATGCTTTAGCAATCTGGTCTTTGTCCGCTAGATCTAAGAAACCAGTAGTTGTAGAACCATCTGATTTCAGTGGTCACCTAGTTGTTAGAGATTTGTTGATACCCCAACATTGGAGGCTATTGATATGGTAGTAAGTGTTGTCAAATTCACCAGGGCAATTGTTGAGGATTTGACCAAGGACCGAGATACTCTGAGAGGCCAATACAATGACATTATTATTGAATATAACAAGAGTCAACAAAGGGTTGCAGAGTTAGAAAATGAATTGGCCTTATTAAAGAAACAAATGGATACATTGAGGTCTCAAGGGCAGGCTAGTTCTAGCCGCACTGTCTCTGACCCACCAATGGAGCAATCTCAACCCTCTTCACAAGGACAGTCCTTAACTATTGTTCCATATAATATGGGACAGGTGCATATTGCAGTTGAAAGGGCTAATAGCCTAGGAGGAGGACTCTCTAGGGAGAAATTAATTTAGCAAGTTGAGAAGTATAAGGAGGTGGTGCAACAAATCTAGGAATTAGCAAGGAAGAGCAATTCGGTGATTGTGGACACTATTTTGAAACACTTAAACAAGAAGGTCCAGGGGAAATTGAATAGTGTTCATGCAAACTATGCTCTAATGTTGCAAGCACTTAGAATGTTCCCAAGAGAGAGAGTTGGCCACCCTATTCCTGGATAGATGGAGCCCCAAAATTGAGAAATTGAGATTCATGGCAGTAGGAGCAAGACAACATGGGGATAAGTATCCTATTGTTATATCAACTTATCAATTTGTCAAGGGAGTCTTGGAGCAAAAGTTTCAGGGGTATGTTTCCCCTATGGAGTTAAATATTAAAGGGTTAAAGGCCAAATATGATGGAATGGACTTAACTCCATTGCCACACATTTTGCATAGTCAAGATGAGGTAAAGCCTTTGCAGGTTTGGAAAGATCAGATGAATAATATAAAGATTTCTCATACACATCAGATATGCATAAATGTCGACATTGGTATGTTGGAGAATACATTGGAGAAACTGTCATTTGTCATTAGTTTCTTAGAAAATTTTGATAAGAAGGCCACATCAGTAATGGTGAAATATGCACCCTATCGAGATAAGATTGATCAGGTTATGGCTTTTAAGTGGCCATCCGAGGAAGATTTTGAGTTATGGAAAAAGGTGTTCATTGATGAATTTGAAATATGAATACTACTAGTGAGAGATGCAACTTGGTCATGTATAATACAGGTCTGGCCTCAGAAGTTATATTTGAAAATATGCATTCTCCTTTTGACTTCAATTACGAGTTGTTGAGGTGGAAGAAAGTGTTACAATGGTTAAAGATGCTTTCGATGTGAACAAGTGGCCCTTTGAAGGGCAGTTTCTTTTCTTCCATAACAACTAATGATTATTCTTGTCTTATGCTTTTTCAATAGCATGATGTAAATGTAACTGATTGAGGCATTAACGGTCCAATGAAAAATGGATAAGTTTACTCTCCGACCTGAAGCTTGTTGGCTCCCTTTTTTTTAAAAAGGGAATTATGGGCTGTGAGAGTAGGTCTACTGAAATATCTGAGATTTGAGAAATAAGATTTTAGTGATACAAAGAGTATGAATGTAAGTCCAAGTATTAAGGTTTTCAGTTAGATAAGAGAACTTGGTCAATTATGGGGTTCTTAGGCATGTTTGTATTACACATGCCAATCTTTTGAGTTTTTTTTCTCTCCTTTTGTGATACTTTGCATGAATTATTAATGAAATATTGGTCCAAGGTGACTGTCATTGATCTTCATTTGTTCTTTACTATGAATTACGTTTAATGATAGCTTTGGTTCAAAGGATTGGTTAAATGCTTTATTTAATCAGTAATTTCATGCAAGCTAACAATAGGATTCATAAAGTAGTGATAGACTTAGATACAGATATATGGATTGTAATGCGATTCATATAGATCATAAGTGCTTAAGATGAAATTTTCCCTGTAGTTCAGTTTTCTCATTTGACTTCGTGCTTTAGGATATGGCACTGGAACTCTGATCATGGTTATATTTTCTCATGACTTCTATTATGACTTTAGGACATTTTATTCAAATATTTCCTATCAATCCACTTTAGTTGTGTTTGTGATTCTCTGCTAACTGGATTTGAGCCTTTTCGAGGAATAGCTAATTTCTTGAAGGATTTCATCCTTTTAGTGTAAATGGGGAAACTATTTGTTGTTTATCAATGTGCAAGTGAATTGTTTAATGTTGTATTTCAAGAGCATATTGTAGGGAATACCCTCCTGGGTCTTACAGAGCCCGAAGTGTAGGAGAATTAGCATTATCGCTTTTCTCGTCGAGTTGGGCAAATGCTTCCTAGACTTTTATCATTGAACGTGGAAAGTTCATAGAAGCTCTCGGGAAGTCCGCTTGGTTTGTAGTAAAAAACACCAATAGAATGGCGACTTTGCTGGGGAACTATCAAATTAAAATTCTCTAGTGCAAATCAGGTATAGTCAAAGTCATTTGTTACGATATAATTGTTTTATATTGTGAGTCTATTTGTCATGTTTAGCACATGCGTCTATTTTTCCTATGTTCTTTGTTAGTGTGTCGGTTAATGTTTAAGATCTTGTCCAAAGTCATGAGTGCAAAAGAAAAGTGCAATCACTTCATAGTTCCCAACATTTTGGGTCCTTGTTAGGGTTTTTGAAAATTGACTTTTGGGTTTTTTTTCTCTCATTCTACAACTCTAGCTTCTATATGTTCATTGCTTCAAGCCCCACTGAGGACTCATTCACCTTTAGTGGTGAATGGGTCCGTTTAGCATTTTAGAAAACTATTTTTTGGTTTTTGTACTTCAATGTCTGCACTCTCAATTCCTAGGTTTTCAACTCTCAAAAGTCAAAAATTAATTTTGTAGAGCTCTTTCCATGATCTTCCAACAAAGATGACAACTTAGCAACTTGACAACTTTGACAATTTTTCTCCAAATCTTGCTCTTCAACCTAAATCTTGCAAATACACATTCAAGAAGAGAAAAAATTGTTGATTGTTAGAGGACAGGGGTTTGCCTTAGTCAAACCCCTTTTAGGTAATTAAACCAAATCATGAAATAGTGATATTGAAGCATGAACATGAAAGAATGAAATGTTGATACCTTGGAAGTTGTCTTGGAATGTAAATCTATAAAATAACATGAAGTGGCCATGAAGAATTTAGATCTTGATCTTGAATTAGATGTGAAAAAATTCTTGCAAATAGATCTTCAATGCTACATCAACAGACACTAGCTCAACAACATTCTTGATGCATTATTCCTTTGACATGATGATATGACCTTGAATTGTTGCAATAAAACTCTTGATAATCTACCCTTGAATGTCTTTGAAATTCTCTATAATGCTCTTGTGAACTCTTGTGTAAGTTCTCTTGATTGCTTATGAAGTTCTAGGATAAAACTATGTAAATTAACCTTATATTTATACTAAATGTAGAGATTAACCTCGAAATTCAAATAATTCAAGCCGAAAATAGATCTAGGATTGAAAATCATTAAAATCCCACCACAATTAAATTCAAAAAGGGGTTTCCTATATGAGGGGGACCTATTCGCCACTAAAGGTGAATGTGTCCTAGCACAACTTTCTAGGACCATGCTTTGGGGGGATGAAATAACATCCAAAACCCATTTCAAAAATGCCAAGAAAGGGGTTTCCTATGTGGAGAGGACCCATTCACCACTAAAGGAAAATGGGTCCTAGCACCATTTTTTGGGACCTTGATTTTTCCAAATTTAATGTTATGCAATTTGAATATTGGGTGTCGGGATAGATGCTTCAGAGGGTGTTATTAAGAAGGCTTGAATTTTAATTAAAGGGGCTAGTTAAGCTCAATTAACCACAATTAATTAATGCAACCCTATATAAGTGTGAAAGTGTATTACAACACTTTACAACACCAAAAATAAGGTACAAATTAAGTAAAATTTGTTAAAAAGGGACCTAGATTAATGTGAATGTGTACAACACATTACAAAACTAAACCAAGGCATTATTAGGTTAATTCAACATCAATTAATCCAAAATTAAGTACGGAAGAGGGATACATTTTCCATTACTACATTTTTCCCCCACTTTAGTGAGATTTTGTTTGCATCACAAACTCACATTAAAGTAAACATTCAAGACACATATGTATGTAGCAATAACAAAGATACATAGTCATACCCTATCAAAGGCCAAGAAAAATAAAGAAAAACAAAGGATCAAGCACAACCATATCAACATAATATGGAAAAGGGTTGTTTGTCTGTAGCCTGTGCTACTCACTCTGGGGTAGTGGAACCTCAATCTTTCCACTAGGTGAGTTATCCCAACGAGGTGGTTTAGTGAGAAAGGCATGCCAGTGTGTTGAATTCTCACCATATAATGAGAAATTCATGCCAGTGTGTCAGATTCTCATCATACTAACCATACCAAAGCTATCATCCTGATAACTTCAATAAGGCACCACAATGTCATGCTTTTTGTTATGTTTTTTAATGTCATGTCTGAATTTTTTTGTTAAAGGGGATTTTTCTTTGTTCATGTAAGGTCTTCTTCTTAAGGAACATCATGAATAATGTCTCCAAGAGAGGACAATTCAAGGATATAAGATTTCCACTTATGGGATGCCTCTTGTTTCACATCATGCCATGAAGGGAGATCATATACTTAGAAATATAGCACTCTTGGAGGACATTAAACCTAATGACACCACCAAGAAAAGGGACACATCACAAGAAAAAATGAAATTGTGCCATTAAATATTCCAAACGATTTCATCAATGTATGCTCCTTAAATCATCATTTATAGGACCCTAAGAACCATTATTTTGGATCTCGAGGCTTATTCCACCTAAAAATTCCATAAAATCACTTAAAACACTGAAAAATATTGAAAACCCACCTCAAAAAGCTAATGTGGGACTCATTTGCCACCTTCGTCCAATGAGTCCCCTTAGGTAGGACCCATTCACAAAGGGTGGCGAATGAGTCCCATTTGGGCTCTTTTTGAGGTTTGAGCGGGAAATTCACCATTTTAATTCAATTTTTTGATGGATTTCAGCCTATGAGATCTAAATAATAGTTAACTAGGTGTAAATTCCTATATAAGCAAGTTTTTAAGCCATTTTTATCATCTAGCTAATCTATGCAAGCATTCTCAAGAGAAATTTTCAAGATCTAGGCATTCAAGAGAAAGTAATCAACAAAGTTGAAGCTTTGGAGCAGCATTAAAGTGTTTTTGTAGGTCTTCAAGCTCACTTTTATTCAAGATCTAGAATTTTCAAGGGTTGATCATGGTTGTCTATGGTGAATCATGATGGATTCTAGGTTGGGGAGATGCAACTAGCCATCAAGCCAAGCCTAAAGACTTTTTTTCCTAAGTTATTCCATCCTCCATTATCTCTCTACATTCAGCTTAAGGAAGATACAAGCATCATTAGGGCTCATTTTGGGTGATTAGAGGTCTCTCCAAGTGAGTCATCTATATTCATATTTCCATTCTTGCATCATATTCTTTCACATTAGAATAGGATTGCATCATGTTTCAAATTTCTTAGTCTTAGAAACACTTAAGGTTAGGGTTTTCATGCACATTTCATCATTTCTATCAAGGTTTAATTACCAAAATAGGGGTTTGACCAAAGAAAATCCCCCATTATAAAATCAAGTTTGTATTCTATTTTGCAGGTCTTCTCACAAATTCGGATCCAAAACTCAAATTGGAAGGAAAGAGCACGTGTTGAGGTGCAAATCAAAACTTTAATTTCCTGAAAAGGTAGAACATAGCTCCATTTTTGACATACCTCTTGAAATTGTAATGTGACACATGATTTTTTTATATATATATTCTGAAACATAGAAAAATAGGGCTCACCAAAATGAGTGAACAAGATGATGAGCCACTATGTTTTTCTAGGGAGCTTTTCATTCCATTATGAGGGCCAAAATGCATAAATAACAATCATAAATGATTCCTAACTATTGTAGCAACTATGAGGGGAGTTTTGAGAGCTTAAAACAATGTGTACCTTATTGCAAGAAGGTTGTTTTTAGTGCACAAAGGACTCATTCGCGTTTAGTGGCGAATGGGTCCCTATTAGGGTTTCTGAAAACTGACTTTTGGGTTTTGTTCCTCTCAGTCTACAACTACAGATTCTAGATGTTCACTACTTCAAGCCCCATTGAGGACTCATTTGCCTTTAGTGTCATTTGCCTTTAGTGGCAAGTGGGTCCTTTTAGAGTTTTGCAAAATTAATTTCTGGGTTTTGTACTCCAATGTTTGCACTCTCGATTCCTAGGTTTTCAGCTCTCAAAATTCATAAATTAATTTTGCAAAGCTCTTTTTGTGATCTTGGAACAAAGATGACAACTTAGCAACTTGACAACTTTGACAATTTTTCTCCAAATCTTGCTCTTCAACCTAAATCCTGCTTATACACATTCAAGAGGATAAAAACTTGTTGATTGTTAGAGAATAGGGGTTTGCCTTAGTCAAACCCCTTTTAGGTAATTAAACCAAATGATGAAATAATGAAATTGAAGAATGACAATGAAACAATGAAATATTGATACCTTGGAAGTTATCTTGGAACGTAAATCTACAAACTAATATGAAGTGTCCATGAAGAATGGAGATCTTGATCTTGAATTAGATGTGAAACAATGCTTGCAAATAAATCTTTAATTCTATACTAACACACAGTAGATCAACAACATGCTTGATGCACTGTTCCTTTGACATGATGATATGACCTTGAATTTTTGGAATAGAACTCTTGATAATCGGCCCTTGAATATCTTTGAAATTATCTATAATGCTCTTGTTTACTCTTGTGTAAGTTCTCTTGATTGCTTATGAAGTTCTAGGATGAAACTATGTAAATTAACCTTATATTTATACTAAATCTAGAGATTAACCCTTAAATTAAAATAATTCCAGTCGACACCAGATCTATGATTGAAAATCATTAAAATCCCACCACAATTAAATTCAAAAAGGGGTGTCCTATGTGAGGACCATCCCCACTGGACATCTATTGTTAAGGAGGAAGAAGATCAAATCTGTGTACCAGGGATCCTTAGTGAACGTTTGTACTATGTACTACTGACATGTGATATTCTTTTCAACATCCACCATTTCCTTTGATAAACCATGTCCTCAGACGAGCTTCATTGGATGAATTTCTACGTCAAACTCTTACAAAATAGCCATCCACTTTCCTCTTCTTTCCCCCAATTCTCTTTGCATTAGGAGGGATTTCACTACTGGATTAGGAACTATGGCAATAACCTGACTCTGAAGAATGTAATGCCTAAATTTTTTATTGCTCGAACCAATGCAAAGGCCTACTTCTCAAGGGACAAGTACATGACTTCTACATTTTTAAATGGGGAGCTCATAAAGGCAATAGGCCTTTCTTCTCCCTCACCTCCTCTTTGTGTTAAAACAGTTGCACATGAATGGTCAGATGCAAAAGAATAGATATAGAAGGGCTTTAGGTAATCTGGGCTAGTCAAGATAGGTTCCTAAGATATCAATTGTTTAATCTACGAGAAAGAAGATTTGGCCTCATTGTTCCATTCTATTTTGGCATCTTTTTTCATCATCTCATTAAGAGGTTTGACAATTTCTGCAAACCCTGTTATAAATTTTCTCACAAAATTAATCCTTCCAAAGAAGGATTTCATCTCTTTTTTGCTTCCTAGCATTGCCAACTTTAAGATGGCCTCTACTCTATTGGGGTATATGGATATCCCCTCTTTTGATATTATATGGCCTAATAGTTTCCCTTCAGATACTCCATACACACACTTTTTTGGATTAAGGGAGACACCATAGCTTATACACTTTTTGAGGACCTTTTCCAAATCTACAGCACGATTCTCTCATTTCTTGGAGAAAATAGTTAAGTCATCCACATAAATAATGATACACTTACCTATTAAATCCTTGAATGCTACATCCATTGCACACTGAAAAGTAGCTCCAATATGATAAGGCCAAACAACATCCTCTGATAGGAAAATGTGCCTCACTTGGTGGTGAAGGTAGTTTTCATTATGTCCTCATGACTAACAAGCACTCGATTATACCAAAGAATAGCCATCCAGAAATGACATCATCTGGGACCCATTGATTGTTTGTAATACCTCATCAAGAGAAGTCAATGGGTAATTATCCTTCTCGGAGGCCCTATTTAAATTCCTGAAGTCAACGCATAACCTGATTCACCACTTTTCTTGCGCACAAGAACTAAATTTGTAACCCAAGTAGAATGTCTTTCTAGTAAGATTATTCTTGTAGATAGCAGATTTTTCACCTCCTTCTAAATTAGGGGCTCAATCAAAGCATTGATCAGGAGTTTCTTTTAATGAAAGGGCTTGGCTCCTGGCTTAAGACGTATGGTATGTGTGATCACCGAAGTTTCAAAGGTCTTTAAGTCTTCATACCCCCAAGCAATGGCTGCAATGTTCTCTTTCAAAACTTTAACTATCTTCTCCTTAATTTCTTCAGAACAAGTCTTACCTATGAGAAAATTCCTTTCGGCACTTGAGTGAGTCAAATTAATAGATTCATACTTCCCTCCATCACTTTCCATGGGCAGCTTTTGACGAGCCCATGGGTCAGAGTCAAATATTCTCTCTAGAGCCACCATCCCTTTTGGAATACTGTTGTTTTTCAACTCTAATATCCCTTTTGTGTCACAATTCTTAGGATCCAAATTTCCTTGATCTCTTTTATATTCATCAATTATATGTCCTTCAAAGATATCTAAACTTTCCAAGGAGGCAAGTATATGTTGGTCATCATCAAATACTCAAAAATTCCGAACATTATCTGGGACAGCTGGGATTGAGACTAGTTCAACTGAAAACCTTTTTAACTTGGAGTCTTGCATAGGCTCCAAGGTGCTAGCAGTAATGGCAAGGGCATATATAATCTAATTGCTTTCTCTAGGAATAAGAGTGATCCCAAAGGCGTCAAAGTCCTCAATCAGATTCCAAATTCTATTTATGTATGCATCCAATCTTTTGTTGTGGCAAGTATACTAGTTGCGGACCTGTTTTATAATAACTTCAAAATCCCCCATAACCATGAGAGTGGTGACCTTCTTTTGATGGGAAAAGATAAGTCGACAAGCAAGCACTTCATATTTAGCCATGTTGTTCATGTAGCCAAGCTACAACCTGTAAGATGCAAAGTAGTTCTTCCCTTTCGGGTTAGTCAGTTCAATCCCCGCTCCACTTCCTGATTTGGATTTAGAGCCATCAAATTTAAGACTCCATAATTGATCTTTAGCTGGGAGTTCTTTCCTTTTCGAGATGACATGGGATGACTTGCTTGAGATTTGTTGTGGCTTGGACTGTTTCTTGCCATCAAGAGTTAAAGGTGACTGGGGGAAGGATTCACTAGAATTTTTACCTATATTCAAAACCTATTCAGGAATTATTTCTTGAACATTCCCTTGGATTAGATCAAAATCAAATTCATTTTTTATCAATGCCTTAGGCATTGGAAGGGTATCCAAGGTGGGTATTTCAGAGAAAACCTAAGATACCTTAGTATCTTCTTGGACTTCTGAGCATAGAGCCTGAGTCTGCTCAAATTGGGAAGGATCTTCCTTTTGAGAGAGACTGGTTCTAGTGAGGATAGTGGCATCCTTAGCTTCAAATGGAAATTTATTGGTGGGTGTTTGAGGTTGACCTTGACAATTTTGTTGAGACTGGTAGATATGGTTTAAGATATCTACACAAGGTTGGTACGTCAACTCAGAATGGTTCTGGTAATGTATCGTAGACCAATTAGGAAGTGAAAAACTGCACAAATCAGCCTCTTCTCCCAATATCGGCCTATCTTGTTGCAACTTCTTGATTAGAACTTGTTGGTTGACCAAGACCATTGGTTCATTATGTTCTAGAGGCAGTGTATCATCATGATTGAGTATTGAGAAGGTCATGATCTCCTCCTTCTTGTAAACTCATATCTCAGTCTCAAAGTAAGCTACTTCATTGGGAGAATCATATTCAGTAATCATGTGTTTGAGGCGAGGCTTACTCTCAATTCTAATCTGTGTTGCTACCCCTTTTCAAGGAATCCACATATGTGAGAAATCTAAGGAAAAATATCCCCCAATGCTCTTCATTAGCTCTTGACTCAGGAGCATACCATATGTTTTTGGGATATCGGTCACTTGGATTTCTATGTAAGTTTGGATTCTTAGATCCGATCCAACCTATACATGCATATTCTTGATTTCTCCTACCACATTAACCTAAGTTTTGTCTAACTAAATCACCTTCTTATTAGTCTAGGAAGGCCTTAATCCTAGCTTCTTGCAAATGGAAAAGGGCATAACATTACCTGATGCTTTGGAGTCTAGCAGACAGTTGTACAGATTCTTTCCAAATATTCTTAAACTCAAAAGGAAAGGTGGGGTACTAGTCTTACCTTTATAGATGGTTGCATTTGTCTCGTTTGTTGGAGTCACTTTTCCTTTTTCTTTTGAACGATCCACCTCCTCCAGGGCCTTCAACACAACTTCCCATTGGTTCAAGCACCACTTCATAATGTCAAGGAATGACAATGAAGTCTTTTTTTCCTGCAACTTTGTAATGAAATCAAACTCTGAATCATTGCTGACTTGATACTTAGGAAAATAATGTGGATTACCTTTGTTATGAGAGTCAGAAGGCCCCTTTGGTGGTGGTGGTTTATTATTTACATTCTGATTAGGTGGGACCATGTTGTTGGGAGGTGCAGATGTAGTGAATGGGCCCTTATTCTGATTTCTCAGGAAGTGACCACCTTTGGACTGGAAGGCTTGTGCATCATACACATCTTCCTCTAGTTCATTGTCTCCCTGCATGGGAAACTGATAATGTTCCTCAATGGTCTCATAGGTCATAGCAGTGCTTACTGACCCACCATCTTGATTAGAATTTCCTTGTGGAGGGTGGGAGTCATCTTGTGCAATCTTCACCATTTTTTCCATCTTTGGGAAATTGACCTCAGAATGTGTTGTAGTATCATGTAGTCTACACCAATTAGTCATGAAATTGAGATCTGCAACATTTGTAGTGTGTGGTTTATCTTCACTTATAATTATGGGGAACTCCTTCGTTGTTGGGTCTAGTGTTCCACTGCCTATTGTTGTTCGACCTATGATTGTATCCTCTATTCTGATTCTGGTAGTTTTGATTAGAGGAATTTTGGTTCTTGAAGTTCCTATTGGTGTTCTGATTCAAATTTTGATTAGGATAACTTCCCTGGTTGTTATAACATCCCTGATTCTGGTAATTCTAATTTTGGTTCTGAGGGGTGTTATGTCTAAGTTATGCCATATCATTAGACATTTGTGATAGAGTCTTTTTGAGAGTTTCTACCTCATTAGCGAGTTGAACATTCTATTCATTTTGCACAACCTTCCCTATAGATGGGGAATGAATAGGAGTTGGCCCTACCCCTTGCTACTAGTAGTTTTGAGATTGTTGGGAAGAATCCTGAACGCCATTAGAAAAAAAGGCATGGTAGGTGAGGTTTGTAACTCAGAAATATGTCCATATTGGGAGTAAGACATCCTTGGGACCATATCGAACAAAGGAGGATTAGGCATTTGGTAGCCCATGGGGGGTAGAACTCCTCCTAAACTTCTCGATTGCAAGCTTATATTTTGTTACAGTTTGATGGCCAAATGATAGACCTTTGACAAAGAATCTATGTTTGTAGTAGCATAAGTCCTCTACAAGAATAAGCCAATCAAGGGATCTACAGCCCTTAAGTATGCCAAAATGGCAATATTTTTAGCAACTAAGTAAGGATCTTGTAGCCTTCGGAACATTCTCTGGAATCTTGTATTGAATAATGGCAATGGTTCATGAGGTTCCTTTTTTATGGTGGAAAATTGATGATATAAAATGGTAGGGTCTACATAAACCCTGAACTGGTTAATAAAGGAATTTTCTAAGTTTGTCCAACCTAGAATAGACCCCTGAGGTATATTGAAATACCATTTGTATGCCATATCTCCTAAACAATAGGGGAATAACCTACATAAAACATCTTGGTGAGCTACCTAAGCATGAGTATAGGCATCCTTAAATGCTTGTATGTGTTCCTTGGTACTCCTTGATTCCCATGCATATACTTGGGGAAAAATCTTTCTAGATTCTTGGGCAGATCATGTATACCACCAGGGATAGTCCCCAGTGGAGAGGGGTTATTTATGAAGTAATCCATGGGTGGTGGTGGGATTGGTTGAGCTGGTGGTGGTTATACTAGCCGAACTAGTGGTGGAGTGGGTGGATTAGGTTGTTGGGGTGGAAAAGATGGATTGGGCAGAAATACGGATAGAGTAAGTGGTGGTGACAATGGTGGGATCAAAATTCTATGAGCTTGGGGTCTGTATCTAATCGGAGTTTGGATTTCTACTAATGGTTCAGGGTTTTTAGAAGATTTGAGAATCCTTCCATACTTTTCCGGTGAGAATGACACAATCTGAGCCAGCTTATTCCTTCAAGCCCTCCTTCTAGCACCAGATTTGTTGATGGTCAAAATATCAAAATAGCATAAAATAGAATATATCTACCCTATTTCTCCTAAAAAATAAATACAACATGTAGTAATCTAACTTCTAAGGTTCTGGTAGTTGGTTCTCAACTATGTTGATGTCACTCAATGGCCAATGTAACTATAATATTAAAGAGACCTTTGTTGGTAATAAAGGACACAAACTACATCAAATAAATTAACCTACATTGCAGGTGGTTTAAATAAATAGAAAAAGATAGATAAAGGCACAGATCAGTAAAACATGAACAAAATTCCTTAACATCCAGACATATATTCTCAACAACGAGTGTTTCTTAACAGATCAAAACCATAACATGATGCAACCCATAGAACAACCCATACCATTGCATACATTCATAGTGCTTAATTTAATCATCACAACCATTCATCAAAATACTACAAGATTCAAAAAACTCCCTCATTCGTTCCCAATAATATAGATCAAACAGACATAACAGTAATTTCATTCACAGATAACCTAATGAAATAATCTTAAAAATCTAGCTTTCTTTGCTGATTTGCATCAAGGAGAAAACATTTAGGCTTGGAAATTCACTAGAATACGGATTGATTATGGTTCATTAACCTCATCCAAGAAGTTCAACCCTAACATAAAAATTGTATAAAAAGTTAAATTAAACACGAACTTAAAAGTGTCTTTGCTCAAAGCTATTAAATCCTATCTGCTATCATCAGGTGGCTAATCCAACTTCAATCAACCGAACTTTACAAAATAGAGTCTTAAAGTACATATAGGCTTTCCAAGTGTAATTCTCTCTCAATCAAAAACCCAATCCACAAATCAAGCAATCGGAACTAATGAAGGAACTGGACTGGTGGAGGAAAGGTGGCTGCCCCGCTGTCCTAAAATAAAATAGAAAATCTAATTGCCCTGTTGTCAAGGCTCATGTAATATAGAAGAGAAGAGGAAGTTGAATGTTCTTGAGAGAATGCCACACTGCCAGCTCACCCATTCATTGCATGCTCCATGAGATACTCATCATAACTGGAGAATACATGTTGAAGAATATCCACATCGGGTCCATCTACACAATCATCTTCAAACTTGATTCTCTTTAAATCTGTCGAGGCAAATTCCTGCATATCTCTCAACTTGATCAATTCTCTCCTTCCAGCTTTTACTTCTTCTTTGATATCCATGATCTTATCTAGCAACAAATCTTCTCCATTATCTTTCATTTATAGCACTTCCTAAAATCTGATGTCCCACTTCTCCTTTAATTGGTCTAAAGGCATGCCCTCCTTGACTGGAATATACACATTAACAATAATTGCCACCACTACCTCCAACTCATCAATTTGTTCATTTAAATCCTTACAAGCCTCTTGGATCTCATCCTTATGCTTATAGATGAGATTAGATCTGAATCAAATTATATTAGTAGTCTTTCCAAGAAAATCTGCATTATCTTCTTCAATGATTGATTACTCCAAGAGAGTTGATTTTGGTATCTCGCTAATGTCCTTCAATTTCTTTACATGTTCTCTTTATTCTTCATCTTCTTTCCCTAGAACTTCAGCATGATAATTCATTTCTTCTACCAAATCAAGTGCTCTTTTATGAACTTCAAAACTATCCATTAGCACTTTACCAATTTCATGATTAAATTTTGTCAATCCATCTATCCAGCATCCTAGACTTACTCCTCATTTTTACTAAATCATCAACCTCTCTCTTGCTTAGTAAGACTGTGGTTTCCAAGGCAGCAGTTTGTTGGGACATGGGATTGGAAACATCTTTTAAGAATCTATGCAAATGATCCAATTGAGCCTTAAGCTCATCCTTTCTTTGTTTATCCTTGATCATCCTAGACTTTGTGGAGGAAGCTAAAATATCAATGAGATTCATTTTTTGATTCCTTGTAGGCCTCCCCAAGTTGGTTGTGCCAAATTGATAATCAGTCACTTGCATGTCTTCCTTGTCCTTATCTACAATTAGAATTGCACATTTTGTAATTATTTCTCCTGCATCTGTAAGTTTGGTAGAATGTAGAACCCTGGCCTCTTTCTTAGGTCTCTCCTTTTCTATCTCCTTCATCATTTCATCCCAATTTAATGATTGAGGCTGAACTATTTTTTTCTTCTCCAAGTCAAGCTTCAACCATGTAGGATCATTGGGATTCATAACCACTTGCGTTGAGGAAGAGGTAGCAGTGGAAAAAGATAGTGGTGATAACATAGTAGCCTTAGGCTAAGAATTAACTTCTTGTATATTCGTTTGTTCTTTTTGTGCTTTCTCTTGTGCAACCCTCTCGGCCTCTTCCTTATCCTTCTGCTCCTGCAGCCTTTTATCTTCTTGTTCCTTCTTTAAATTTTCTTCCTCTAACCTCCTTTCTTCAAGAAATTGATCTCTCTGCCTCTTCAAGTCTTTGAGCTTTTCCCCTACTTCTTTCTCCTTTTAGGTGTGATAAGCAAGCTCTTTAGCCTCCTATTCTCTTAACAAACATTCCTCTTCTTTTGTTTTCCTATAAGATTCCTCAACCATCTTGAGTTTAGCCTCAAGGGATTATCTTTCTCTCCTTTATTTGACCTTTTCCTCTTCAAGATCATGGATCTTTCGTAGCATCGCCAGTTTATAATTCACCTCCTTTTCCTTGCGTTCATGCTCCTTTAGTTGTTGTTGTTTAACCAACTCATCAGCCTTCAGTTTGGCTTCTAACTATTGTTATTGTTGTTGCAGTGTATCAACTTGAGATTTAGCATCTAATTCCCTTTTTTGATCCAATGCCTCTGCTTGTTCTTTCGCCTCTCCTTTTTTTGAGCCAATTCATCAGTTTTCTGTTTGGTTGCTAATTCTTGTTGTTTTGCCAATGCTTCAACTTGTGCCTTGGCATCTAATTCTTTCTTAGCCTCCTCAAATAGCTTCCATTGGTCTTCTTTTGTTAAGACATGTTCAGTCCTTGCATCCTCAATCTCATCAAGAGGTGTCTCCACATGTGTTTCTTTATCCAATAGAGTATCCTCAGAGTTTGTCTCTGTGTGTTGTTGTGGTTATGGTTGTCTTGTCGACCGCATTAATGGCGTTTGTGCGGATTTTTTAGGGCATTGATATGTTGGTTTTTGTGAGGTAATTGATCATTAGAGTTTGTGTATTTGCTTATCATTTGAGCTTGAGTCTTGGAGCTTTTGGTGTATTGTTGAATTGCGGATTTCGTGGCCATTTCGACTATTGCATTTGAATTTTGTATGCGTGGATTGTATCCTACTTGTGTTTGACAATTATTTGTTGGTGTCACCAGTTCCAGTCCCTTCACTCTCATGGTATGTAAATATGCCCTTTTCTCTGCTGGTTTGGTCACTTTTCTTCATTCGCTTGTTGGTCCTTCGTGGTTTCTTGATTTCCTTGGGTATGTGCAGCTTCGCTGGGTATTTTGGAGGTTTTTTCATTGTCATACCAGTTCGTTTGGTTGGTCATTGAATGTTTGTGCTTGGTCTGGTATTGTTTCTTTTGGGCATTTGCTTGCATTGGTCTTAGACTTTCCATCTCAGTGTGTAAGCAACTTGTGCTTGGTTCTCCGTGCTTTCATGGTGGATATTTTAGGGTTCTTAACCTAGCACATGGCCAATCCTCCTCAAATCACTGTGAGAAGTGTTCTAAGTTCGTATTTGATCCATTGGACGTCTAGGTTAAGTCGTTGTGAAAATGTAGGCCTTAGATCCAAAGTTATTTGAATTTTTGTGGTGAAAGTAAGCAAGATGTGGACGGGTTCAGGTTTTTGACGTTCTCGCAGAATTCCGCTTCCTCTGGATTTCCCCAGCCTATCCTGTTCTTTCTTTTTTACCACCTTTTCCTGGATTTCATCTGTCTCGCCAAAATCCGCTTCCTCCGGATTTCCCCGATGTCCGCAGTCAGGTCATTTTACCGATTTCGTGCTTGAGTAGTGATATATCTAGTTTTCGCCAAAATTTGTTCCCTTTGGATTTTCTCGAATATTCTGTGTCCCCTCCATTTTCTCGGGTTAGTAATAACTATTGTTTTTTTCGCCAAAATCCATCTCTAGCAGATTCTTTCGGGTTTTCTCAGAAAATGTTGAATTTGATGGTTATGAAGGATTTGTTTATTGATCACGTATTTTGATAGATTAAATGAACTTATACTAAGTATCTCTTATGCTATTCATTTGTAAATTGATGGATGAAAATGATATTATGGGAATTTTCATGTTTGGCTCGCTGGAATCCACGTGGTCCGGATTTTCCCGAAAATCCTCTCCAGTGTGGAATCCGTGAAGGAGGCTAAATCCTGAATTTCAAGATATTGATTTCCTGTGCTTCTTATTTCTTTTGGATTTGATTGTGGTCATCTTTATTTGTTTGCAGGAAGGATTATGAGAGGTTATTGGTTGAGGCAAAGGGAAGGCATCAAATCTAGGTGCAGAGAGTTTTGTTGTGACCGATGTAGAGAAGGTCAAGTTGGACATAAAGAGCACGATTCATGAGAGCAATCTGACCTCAATTTGGTTAGGAATCATAGATACCAATGTAGGTATGTGGGACTATGAGGAATTTAAGTTTGAGATGCTAGCACCAAGCCCTCCTTTGTTGGCTAAGAGAATTGTGGACTCTGGATTGGCTCATGTAGTAGGTTTCCCTTCCTCAGTGCAATGTTATGAATTGGTGCTTGAGTGTGCTAGAAATTATGATAGAGGGACACAAAGGATAATCGGTCCCCATGGAAGGAATCTGGTTGGCTTTTGTCCTATTTCCACTACCTCAACCTTTGATATGCCTGATAGGTTTCATGCAGTGGGTTTTGACATGGATGGTGCCAGGAAGTATTATGAAGAAAATATAGTTAAGTCTCAGTAGGTGATTAACTCTTGGCTGGAGAAGCCTAAGTCCCATTTCTCCAAGTTTCCTAAGCAACTATTCAAGCTCAAGTTCAAGAGAGAGTACTACAATGTCATCACTCTTCTCAGTGGGCTGGTGGGGTTGAAGACTGCAAGTGTGTTCGAGACTTCGATGCTCAATGTAATTGCTAGGAATTGATTATCACTAGGCAGGTGTCATTAGTGCAGTGATTCATGAGAAGTTATGCAATGTCTTGCAGACCAAGACTTTTACTATGACCTCTTACCTAGTGTATGCTTTGGCGAGACTTCACCCATACAAGGGGTTAAGCACTAGAGGTACCTTTGCACAAGATGTTATATATGAAGTATATCCACAGTTGCACCTAACTGGAGGAAGCTATAGGAGATCCAATGATTCTTTCACAATGCACATCACAAGATTGCTCCAAGGTACGAAGCATATGAGAATCTCTGACAAGGCTAAAGAGTTGATGAGGAGATATGGGGCATGGTTTATCCAGTTCCCAACTTTCTCATACATTAGAATCGATGGTCTTCAAAGGGCTCCCTAGATACCCTACTAATCACATCATATTGTTGGAAGTCACTAGATAGATTTGTGACTTCGACAATGTTGTAAAGGGAGAAATGCACAAGACATGTTTTGGGAATGACTTTCCCTTAAAAATAGGAATTGGTGAGGTGTCTCCTTCTATTCAGTATGCTCATGTTGTTGAGGAGGAGATGAGTACTTTTGGTCTCTCTTTCCATTCCAAGAGAGCAAGGTTTGACATCACTGGTGAAGCTCAAAAGAAGGCCAATAGGGAATACAACCATAAGGCTCTATTGAAGATTATTGGGTTAACCTTGCTGATGAGTTTGAGGTAAGAAAGAAGTTCTCTAGATTGCCAATGGATTTATTAAGGCTATACAATGTGAAGGCCATCCCTAACCCAGTGGAAGAGGATGGAAATGTAATCCAGGGTCATGTCTATGAGGCAGTGAAGGATAAACTAGTTGGATAAGTTGACTAGTTACAGGAAGAAAAGACTGAGTTAGATCAAATCATGACCCCGGTGATCAAATACACCAAGATGTGGTTGAAGCACAAGATGTTAGAGTTGGAGGGTGAAGGTGTCCCATGCACCAATGATCTAATGGGAGACTTAGAGTCTCACTTTGCCTCTAAGGAATCACTTGAACCAAATCCTAAGGGCAAGGAAAATGTGGATTCTCCTCTCAAAATCCAAGTAAGAGATTTTCAAGTGGAGAAGGCTACAGAGGTGACTAAACAAAGGAATCCCATTTCTAAGAAGAGGAGACATGCCTCAAGGAAAGAAGTTGGAAAGAACAAGGAAGAAGAAGAAGAGGTAGAGAGTGCTCCTTCGTTGAGAAAGAGAAGAAGGATTACAAAGCTATCATAGAAACTGGAGGAGGCTCCCAAAAATGATATGGAGATTGAGCCACCAGTGGTCGAGGTGGAAAGCTCAAGGGAGAAGACACAAGTGTACATCAGGAGGTCAAGGACTCCTTCCCCAAGAGACACTGCAGTGAAGGAGGGTGTTTCGGTGAGTGTTCCTATTGTGGAGCAGGGAATTGTCTCCATTCCTCAGGATGCTGGTAACATACGGGAGGAACCAAAGAAGGATTAAGGTCCTAAAGATTTGGGTGAGGAATAATTTCCAGAAGGAGACCTCTTTAATGCAGAGGCAAAAATCGACAAGGTGATTCAATCTCCCTTGGTGCCACATGTAGATTCACCCATGAAGGAGCAATTGAACCAATCTCAACAAAAGGAGGAAGAAATACCAATTAGGGCCCCTTCATCGGTGTGGGTTGTTGTGGAGGAACAGGTACAAGAGAAGGGGAATCCAATCATGGACATTCCTAAAGTACCAAGTGTTGAAAAGGATGCAACTAATGATCAGTAGGAAAAGGAGCAAGATAGGAAAAATGCAGTGCCTATTGGGTCTGCTAGTCCAGGATTGTTGGAAAAAGGGTTGAAGAGAAAAATGGTGATAGTGGAGGATCCTTCTCCTGATTGGGATGCCCTTATCGCTAATGTGGAAAAGGGAAAAACTAAGAAGAAAGCCAGGATTGTGTTTAGGTTTCAGAGAGATGGGTCAGGTAATAGAGTGGCCCATATTGCAACCCCTGCTCTGAATAAAGATAGAGACAATGTGACTGCCCAGGATTATCATGTGCAAATTGTTGACTTGGGGCATGCTTTTGTGCAAACTAGGCATGAGCTAGAAAGGGAGAATGAGAAACTAAATAAGTACTTGCAAGAATTAATGAAACCCTTACAAGCTATTGGCTCTTCCTCCTCTGCTGCAGGTTTCTTACCCCAAGAGACAATCTCTGAGCTTGAGAAGATGAAAGGCACCACACATGCTACAATTGCTTGGTTGCAGGGTGTCCAGACCAAAGGAGATGATGCTATTAAGAACATTTTTTCAACTGGAGGGGATGCTATGAGGACAGTAGATTGGTTGAGGGTTGTATTAGCACAAGATAACGAGGATATTGATCTCCTAATGTAGAAAACCACAACAATCATGGGATTCACTGAGGATAAACTAGTAAAGTGTGGGATTCTTCCTTTTCTAAGGGTTTTCGAACCTTGGGAATGGTTTGAAATCTTGCAAATGAGGCAGAAGGCCTTGAAGAAGATCCATAAATAGGCAAGGTAGATTGAGGATACTTTGACTGATATCCATGATAAGTGTGTCTCATTCTTTGAGGTCATGAATGGAAGGAAGAAGTTTGCTCTGAAACATCTTAATCTTGAGCAGCTTAGGAAATGGTGGAGAGATGTTTATTCTCTAGTCGGTGAAGGACCAGTTACTAGACATCAGCTAGATGATTCTGCAACTTATATTGCAGTTATGGACAGATAATTGACTAATAGAGTTGATTGGGATGGTGCAGTTACGCAGGCAAGAGATGACATCAAGTCTCTTGAGAGAAAGATTAGGGTTTTGCTTATGCCACTTATTACTGAGTTGGATAGGGTCATGTTGGTCATACAGGATGAAGAAGATCAATCTAAGGACAAGGATGGGGAGTAGTTATATAGGGTTACATTGAGATTTGTGCTTCCCATTATTCACATGTATTGGGTCGACCTTTTGGTACCTTGGCCATTTTGGATGAAATTGGTGCCAATGGCACATTTCATATTATGTTCGAATATCTTTGAGGCCGACCTCTTGTAGGTCATGTTTTATTGTAAATTATCTTTTGGGGTTGACCTATCTTAGGGATTCTCTATAAATTTGCATGTTGCCTCATTCGGTGCTATAGAAGGATAGATATTTTGATAAGTGCTAGAGTAGAGACTTGGTATTAGAGCAAATTAGAGTTTATTTTCAAGCAAGTGTTGTAACATAAAAGTGGAATTGTTTCTATTTTGGATGATTAGTATAAGAGAGATATTGTGATTTGATATCTATCTTGTTGAGTTTCATTTGGCATGGTTCTCTTTTTGTTCTATCTTTAAAATTGCTTATAGGTTTATAGTTAAATTGTTTGGTAATGCTTAGGGTTTCATGTTTAGAATGTTTGCAGTGATATCTAGTCCATACTTTTTGCAGTTAGTTGGTTGTTAGCTGCTTTGCAAAGTTAGCCTGGACTTAAAATTGTTCTTAGTTCAGTTATGAGGGTTTGTTCATCTCAATTGCAATAGGATTGACTAAATGAATGTTTTTGTTTTGAAAATCTTTAAATACCTTAGAAGATTGCACTATTCCTATGAAATTGTAGATTCATCTGGGTTAAACAGAAAGTAGTTTATGAGAGATCGGTCCATTTTGAGCATTTTGTCCTTTGGCATTTTCAATCTTAGGGTTAGAAGTAGTTTTAGAATCATTTCTGAAACCTATATCTTTTGTTGTTTCTTTATTTTCAGGGTTCAAATCAAGATCAAAAGTATAAATCCATTGTTTGGATCTAATAAGTTAAAATTCTAGTATTTGCTTGTAGTTAGGTCCCATTGTGATTACCAGCATTTTCATATTTATCACTGAGTTGTTTTGTTGCATTATCAAGACCTGACATTAGAGACCTTGCGGTTATCTTTTTTCCCATAGAGATTTACCTTTCAAGAGAGATAGGATATCATATTCTATCTGAGTTGATGTTGTGCAGAAAACACCATCATCAAATTGGCACTAGAAGAAGGACCTTTGAATTAGCAAGCTAAAGCGTTTCTTAAACGCCATCTCTCTTGAGAGGCTGAGAAGAAGAACTAGATCTACTCTAGGAGAAGAAGAATTTTAGGAATTTCAGGCCCGTACTAGGTCAAGAAGGACTAGAGGAGGGGAAGAATCATCATCCGCTCACCCACTTCCATCATCCCCATTATCTTCATCTTCATCTAACTCTGAGGATATTCCTATTCCATAGCCACAACCAGTCATAAATCAGCCATTACCACCTCCACCCCCACCAATGGCTTTTCTTGCTAATAATTTGTTCCCATTGATCTTCAATAATTACAATGCCATGCCCAAGAACCCTGAGCACTTTTGCTCTAAGTTTCATACTCATGACCCCAACCGAATAGGAGAAGAGCACATTAGGATTTTTTAGACCTGCTTGAGGGATAGAGGAATTAACCATGAAGATGTTGCATGAGACTTTTCCCTTATTCTCTAGGAGAAGAGGCCTTTTATTGGTACAATCACTTACCTGTTGCTTCCATCCATAATTGGACTGAATTAGAAGTTGCATTTATGCAGAAGTTAAATATTCTCATTAGTGCTAATGAGCTATACTTACAATTTACTGGAGTGAAAAGAGAGATTAATGAGCCCATAGGATCATTCAATGATAGGTTTCATCAAGCATATACCAGACTCCAGGCACCTTATGCTGGAAATGAAAATACTACTTTGGAGGTTTACCTTGAAGCCTTAGATAGCCTTACAACCACCTTCCTTAAACAAAGGACTAATCCTCTGAATACTTTGCTCACTGCATATGTAGAGGCAGTAAAGGTCAGCACAGACTTGAGGCAACACTTATCAGGACCTTTACCATCCTTAGGACCTGATGCTCACCTTGGACAAATTCAAACCCTTAACCAGGCTTTGACCAGTCATGCTCCAATAATGAATTCTATTCCTTCATTGCCTTTGGTTCCTCATCCAGGTCCACCTTTGAATCAAGCTCAACCTATGACCCCTTACCCTCAGCAAAGGGCTAATCAACCCCTTCATTAGCAACAAGTTTGTTTTCCTACATATTTGCAGAATTCAGAAGTTCTGAATCAAGCTATTGGTTCTGGAAGCATCCCTGGATTTCTTTCTGGTGGTAATCCAACACCACCTAACAGTCTAGATAAGGAGAGGTTGGATGAATTATCTAAGCAAGTGAAGAGGTTGAATACAAAGGTAACTTATTTAAGAAATCAGAATAGCCAGCTTCAGGCTGCTCAAAAGAATATACAATCTAGCTATGGCAGGGAAAACAGGAACTTTGAAAGAGGTCAATACTTTGACAGAAATCAAAACTATGACAGAGGATAAGGTTTTGGTCAGAATTTTGATAGAAGATAAGGCTCTAGTCATAATTTTGATAGAAACCAGCAAGGCGGACAAGGATTTGATAGAGGGAAACAACCCAGCCATAATAGGTTGTGGAATACTGGACCTAACAATGGAGGGATTCCTACTCCCCTGGATCATCCCACTACTCAGGAAAAGCCTCCAAATGGTGTATACTTAGCAAAAGTAGCTTTGTCTGGATGGTGCAGGCTCCATAAGACAAGTTAACACTCTGAGTTAGACTGTGTTGAATTTTAGACCGCAAGTTTTATCTTTCAGTATGAAGTAGAAAATAATTCCACTGGACAGGAAATTGTGTCTTCGAACCCCTATGATTCTCCAGTACTGGTACTTAATCATGCCTCATTCCCTAAAGGTGAGGAAAATGAACCAGAAGAAGAATCCAGTGACCAGGAGGATGAGGCTGAGCATGTGTTAAATGAAGATGAGATTTTCCAGTTGTTTAGTGAGGAAAATGAGAATGATAATGGCTCAGAGGATGAGGAAGAAGTTAGTGTTGAAGAAGTTCAGATGTTTCAACAACCAGCTAAGAAATATGATTTAAGAAATAGACCTAACAGGGGTCCATAAGCTGGAGGTCCTTTCACTACTTCTATCCCTCCTAACAATTTCAATACTCCACCAGACCCACAAGCTAGTAATAATCCACTTTATCCTCATGTACCCACACAGTACTTGTCAAAGGGAAACAATGTTGAAGTATTCAAAGATAAGCAAGCTAGTGGCTACAAGGAAGCCCATGCTGACCTGAATGTGGAGCAATTGGGAAAATATTTTATTAAGGAATTCAAAAAATTAAAGGTAAGTCTTTCCGCTTTTGAGTTGTAGAGTTCCTGCTATTAGGAATGCAGTTTTTGGATCATTTAGTCCAAATATAACATCACAAGGGGCAGCCACCAATGAGGCTGTTACTAGGTCTTCTAATTCTCAAACACCTAGGAGTAGGATCCCACCTATAGACAAAATGGGAGACAATGATAAGGGTCAATTTGCACAAGCTGATACCCATCTGAATTTGTTTCAAGGCAAAATGGAAACCCCTCCTTTCCTAATCTTTGTTCATATCTTCGGAAAGAAATTACATAATTGTCTTCTAGATTCAGGAACCTCTACAAATGTTATGCCTTTCGCTGTTTGCAAAGCCTTAAGTATTACCCCCATATCCTCTCAAAATAAGGTTACTCAATTGGACAAAACAGAGGTAAGTGTAGTTGGAGAGTTGAACATGATCCCTACGCAGCTTGCATCATACCCTAGGGTGCACCAAGTGATCAATATCCAAGTTGTTGAAATTCCTGATACTTATGGTTTGATCCTAGGCAGGGACTTCACTAAGGCACTAAATGGATATACATCTACAAACCATTCTCATATGTGGTTACCATGGAAAGGAGTCCCAAATCAGATCAGAATTGAAAGGGAACCCCGAATGAAGTATGTAATCACAAAATATCATAATATCTCAAAAAAGGTGTTGCTGTCTAAGGTTAGTATGGGAAACTATGTATTGGTTGCATTAGTTAGAAAAGATTAAGAGGTTTTCATGCTAAAGGATTCTTCAGATGGACACATTCCAGAGAGTAGTAGTCATGGGACATTGATTGAACAGGAGGATGAAATAAGCGATCAAGAAGACAAGCAGCTTGGTTTGTTGGATAACTTTCAGGAGTTCATCCAGAAATGTATGGAAGATCAGATACAACTAAAAGGGAGCGTGAAATTTGAAGAACTATTGCTTTTGAATTGGTGTAGAGTTCATGGTGCCCCTCATTTTGAGCTAGAATGTGACTTGTGTCAGAATGTTGTCCGACAGATATAGAAATGCATTAATCCAGTTCTGCCTACTGGACTCAATGTGTAGAAAAAATTAAACAATGATAAAGGTAAGAACCCAGTGCTTCCTGAAAAGCTCCCTATCCTTAGTAGAGAACAAGGTAAATTGAAGCCAAAGGAGCGTGATGGTTGTTGGACACTAAGGTTCGATGGATCTAAATCCAAACAGGGTGTTGGAGTAGGATTTGAATTGATCAGTCCTAAAGGTAAGAATTATTTTTCTACTCATAGGCTCCAGTTCCAATGCACTAACAATGTTGCTGAATATGAAGCTCTGATCCATGGCTTGTTAATGGCATCAAGGAATAAGGTTAAGATATTACAAGTATTCAGAGATTTAGAGTTAGTAATTAAACAAGGAAACAGTATTCATGCTGTGATAGAAGAATGACCAATTATAGGCATAGGGTGTGGGATCTCATTGAGTGGTTTGATGCTTTTAATATCTAGTTGATCCCTCAAAGCAAAAATTATGTTGTGTATTCTCTAGCTCAAGCTGCTAGCACCTTGTAGCCTTTGTCACTCTCAGGATTGAAGAAATTTACAGTTGAGCTCACTCCAGTACCTTCAGTTCCTGACAACGTTACTGATTTCTAGGTATTCAAAGATGATAAGCATATTCTGGACTTTATTACAAGTTGTGATGTATTTGCTTCTCAAGTCATTGATGAGATAGAGCCTCAAGAAGCAGAAATAGACTTTGAAGGAATCATTAATCTGAAGACCAATACCATTCCAAGAGGTATGGTGCAACTTGAATGAATTTTTGATTTAGATAAGATAAGAGATCAAGAACAACAGACTAAAAGAGAGTCTCTCAGCAACTAATGTGAAACATATAATATGGGGACACCAGATGACTTGAAGAACATTTTTATTGGTAAGGTATGTACTCTAGAATAAAGAAAGGGGATTATTGATACCTTACACACATATCATGATGTAATAGCTTGGAGTTATGAAGATTTGAAAACATATGATACTTCAATCATCACACATACCATCCCTCTGAGGTCAGATGTCAAACCATTTAGACAAAGACAGAGGCCAATCAATGCTTTGTTAGAACCCATTATTCAGAAGGAGGTGCAAAAACTTCTTTTAGCACGCATTATATTTCCAGTAAGACACTCTACTTGGGTAGTGAATTTGGTTCTAGTAAGGAAAAAGAATGGAGAAATCATACTATGTGTAGATTTTAGGAATCTGAATAGAGCATCAGAAAAAGATAATTATCCAGTTCCTTCACTAGATGAAGTGCTTCAGATTGTTAATGGATCCTAAATGATGTCCTTTTTGGACGAGTATTCTAGATACAACCAAGTTATGGTACAGTATGAGGATAGGCACAAGACTTCCTTTACTACAAAATGGGGAACCTTTGCTTACAGAAGGATGCCATTCGGGTTGATCAATGTTGGAGCTACATTCTAGAGAGCTATGGACATTGCTTTTAATGAAATAATTGGTAAGTGCATCATTATCTATATGGATGATTTGACAGTTTTCTCCAAAAAATGAGGTGATCACATAACAGATTTATGCAAGGTATTCCAAAGATGTAGAGAGTTTGGTATTTCACTTAATCCAAGGAAGTGTATTTTTGGAGTTATAGAAGGAAAGTTGTTAGGACACATCATCTAAGAATAGGGTATTGCTATTGATCCTGAGAGAATACATGCTATCTTGAAGATTCAGCCTCCTGCAAGTAAGAAAGAGATGAAGTTATTTTTTGGTAAGATTAACTTTGTTAGGAAATTTATCACCGGATTTGCAGAGATAGTTAAGCCATTGAATGCTATGTTGAAACAAGAGGAAAAAATGGAATGGAATGTAGAAGCCAATGAAGCATTTGCAGAAATCAAGAAAGTTATTGTTGAAGCCCCTATATTGGTAAGCCCAGATTATACTAAACCTTTTTACCAATATTCATTCACTTCCGATCACTCCTGTGCTGCAATGTTAACTCAAAAGTCTAATCAAGGAGATGAACACCTCATTGCCTTCATGAGTACTCCCCTAAAATATGTGGAACTAAGATATCATAATGTAGAAAAGCAGGCATATGCTTTGGTTAGGGCAGTGAAGAATTTCCGACACTATATCTTGAGGAATAAAGTTTTTGCCATAGTGCCTGATCCTGCAGTAAAGTTGTTGTTGATGCAGAATGAGCTAGGTGAACGAAGGGCCAAGTGGGTGACTATGTTGCAGGAGTATGATATGGAAATCCAACCCATGAAAATAGTAAGAGGACAAGGACTTACAAAGACAATGGCTGAGAATGGTCCTGATCTCATAGCTCAACACTATTACCTTCAAGAGGTATCTTCTGGAGATTGGTATGATGAAATTACTTTCTATTTGCTGAATCAGCAGTGTCCTGATCACCTCAATATAGTTCAGAGGTGGGCCTTATGATTAAGGAGTGGAAGTTTTATGATGAAGGGAGCTATACTATATAAAAGGAATCACGAGGGCATGTACTTGAGATGCTTGGGAAAAGAAGAAGTTGCTAGAGTGATGACTGAATTTCATGAGAAATATGGCACAGGCCATGGTTCTGAATCATCCACTGCACACTAGATCTTGAGAGCAGGCTATTACTGACCTAATTTGTTAAAATATGTGCACCAACATGTGAGAACATGTCACATATGTTAGACTATAGCAAGTAAGGAAAAACATGCAGCTCTTCCACTCCAGCTAGTCATAGAGGTAAAACCGTTTGCTCAGTGGGGTATGGACTTCATAGGTCCCATTAATCCTCCATCTTTTGTGGGTCACAGTTATATTCTTACCATAACTATTTATTTTACTAGGTGGACAGAGGTTCTTGCTTTTAAACAGTGTACTTTGGATGTGGTAATCAATTTTCTTTAATAAGGAATTATTAATCGTTTTGGTTCTCCACTGTCTTTGGTCTGTGACAATGGTC
>CM021105.1:417904081-418086261 GCA_007115665.2 Sequoiadendron giganteum
TGGATGGTGCCAGGAAGTATTATGAAGAAAATATAGTTAAGTCTCAGTAGGTGATTAACTCTTGGCTGGAGAAGCCTAAGTCCCATTTCTCCAAGTTTCCTAAGCAACTATTCAAGCTCAAGTTCAAGAGAGAGTACTACAATGTCATCACTCTTCTCAGTGGGCTGGTGGGGTTGAAGACTGCAAGTGTGTTCGAGACTTCGATGCTCAATGTAATTGCTAGGAATTGATTATCACTAGGCAGGTGTCATTAGTGCAGTGATTCATGAGAAGTTATGCAATGTCTTGCAGACCAAGACTTTTACTATGACCTCTTACCTAGTGTATGCTTTGGCGAGACTTCACCCATACAAGGGGTTAAGCACTAGAGGTACCTTTGCACAAGATGTTATATATGAAGTATATCCACAGTTGCACCTAACTGGAGGAAGCTATAGGAGATCCAATGATTCTTTCACAATGCACATCACAAGATTGCTCCAAGGTACGAAGCATATGAGAATCTCTGACAAGGCTAAAGAGTTGATGAGGAGATATGGGGCATGGTTTATCCAGTTCCCAACTTTCTCATACATTAGAATCGATGGTCTTCAAAGGGCTCCCTAGATACCCTACTAATCACATCATATTGTTGGAAGTCACTAGATAGATTTGTGACTTCGACAATGTTGTAAAGGGAGAAATGCACAAGACATGTTTTGGGAATGACTTTCCCTTAAAAATAGGAATTGGTGAGGTGTCTCCTTCTATTCAGTATGCTCATGTTGTTGAGGAGGAGATGAGTACTTTTGGTCTCTCTTTCCATTCCAAGAGAGCAAGGTTTGACATCACTGGTGAAGCTCAAAAGAAGGCCAATAGGGAATACAACCATAAGGCTCTATTGAAGATTATTGGGTTAACCTTGCTGATGAGTTTGAGGTAAGAAAGAAGTTCTCTAGATTGCCAATGGATTTATTAAGGCTATACAATGTGAAGGCCATCCCTAACCCAGTGGAAGAGGATGGAAATGTAATCCAGGGTCATGTCTATGAGGCAGTGAAGGATAAACTAGTTGGATAAGTTGACTAGTTACAGGAAGAAAAGACTGAGTTAGATCAAATCATGACCCCGGTGATCAAATACACCAAGATGTGGTTGAAGCACAAGATGTTAGAGTTGGAGGGTGAAGGTGTCCCATGCACCAATGATCTAATGGGAGACTTAGAGTCTCACTTTGCCTCTAAGGAATCACTTGAACCAAATCCTAAGGGCAAGGAAAATGTGGATTCTCCTCTCAAAATCCAAGTAAGAGATTTTCAAGTGGAGAAGGCTACAGAGGTGACTAAACAAAGGAATCCCATTTCTAAGAAGAGGAGACATGCCTCAAGGAAAGAAGTTGGAAAGAACAAGGAAGAAGAAGAAGAGGTAGAGAGTGCTCCTTCGTTGAGAAAGAGAAGAAGGATTACAAAGCTATCATAGAAACTGGAGGAGGCTCCCAAAAATGATATGGAGATTGAGCCACCAGTGGTCGAGGTGGAAAGCTCAAGGGAGAAGACACAAGTGTACATCAGGAGGTCAAGGACTCCTTCCCCAAGAGACACTGCAGTGAAGGAGGGTGTTTCGGTGAGTGTTCCTATTGTGGAGCAGGGAATTGTCTCCATTCCTCAGGATGCTGGTAACATACGGGAGGAACCAAAGAAGGATTAAGGTCCTAAAGATTTGGGTGAGGAATAATTTCCAGAAGGAGACCTCTTTAATGCAGAGGCAAAAATCGACAAGGTGATTCAATCTCCCTTGGTGCCACATGTAGATTCACCCATGAAGGAGCAATTGAACCAATCTCAACAAAAGGAGGAAGAAATACCAATTAGGGCCCCTTCATCGGTGTGGGTTGTTGTGGAGGAACAGGTACAAGAGAAGGGGAATCCAATCATGGACATTCCTAAAGTACCAAGTGTTGAAAAGGATGCAACTAATGATCAGTAGGAAAAGGAGCAAGATAGGAAAAATGCAGTGCCTATTGGGTCTGCTAGTCCAGGATTGTTGGAAAAAGGGTTGAAGAGAAAAATGGTGATAGTGGAGGATCCTTCTCCTGATTGGGATGCCCTTATCGCTAATGTGGAAAAGGGAAAAACTAAGAAGAAAGCCAGGATTGTGTTTAGGTTTCAGAGAGATGGGTCAGGTAATAGAGTGGCCCATATTGCAACCCCTGCTCTGAATAAAGATAGAGACAATGTGACTGCCCAGGATTATCATGTGCAAATTGTTGACTTGGGGCATGCTTTTGTGCAAACTAGGCATGAGCTAGAAAGGGAGAATGAGAAACTAAATAAGTACTTGCAAGAATTAATGAAACCCTTACAAGCTATTGGCTCTTCCTCCTCTGCTGCAGGTTTCTTACCCCAAGAGACAATCTCTGAGCTTGAGAAGATGAAAGGCACCACACATGCTACAATTGCTTGGTTGCAGGGTGTCCAGACCAAAGGAGATGATGCTATTAAGAACATTTTTTCAACTGGAGGGGATGCTATGAGGACAGTAGATTGGTTGAGGGTTGTATTAGCACAAGATAACGAGGATATTGATCTCCTAATGTAGAAAACCACAACAATCATGGGATTCACTGAGGATAAACTAGTAAAGTGTGGGATTCTTCCTTTTCTAAGGGTTTTCGAACCTTGGGAATGGTTTGAAATCTTGCAAATGAGGCAGAAGGCCTTGAAGAAGATCCATAAATAGGCAAGGTAGATTGAGGATACTTTGACTGATATCCATGATAAGTGTGTCTCATTCTTTGAGGTCATGAATGGAAGGAAGAAGTTTGCTCTGAAACATCTTAATCTTGAGCAGCTTAGGAAATGGTGGAGAGATGTTTATTCTCTAGTCGGTGAAGGACCAGTTACTAGACATCAGCTAGATGATTCTGCAACTTATATTGCAGTTATGGACAGATAATTGACTAATAGAGTTGATTGGGATGGTGCAGTTACGCAGGCAAGAGATGACATCAAGTCTCTTGAGAGAAAGATTAGGGTTTTGCTTATGCCACTTATTACTGAGTTGGATAGGGTCATGTTGGTCATACAGGATGAAGAAGATCAATCTAAGGACAAGGATGGGGAGTAGTTATATAGGGTTACATTGAGATTTGTGCTTCCCATTATTCACATGTATTGGGTCGACCTTTTGGTACCTTGGCCATTTTGGATGAAATTGGTGCCAATGGCACATTTCATATTATGTTCGAATATCTTTGAGGCCGACCTCTTGTAGGTCATGTTTTATTGTAAATTATCTTTTGGGGTTGACCTATCTTAGGGATTCTCTATAAATTTGCATGTTGCCTCATTCGGTGCTATAGAAGGATAGATATTTTGATAAGTGCTAGAGTAGAGACTTGGTATTAGAGCAAATTAGAGTTTATTTTCAAGCAAGTGTTGTAACATAAAAGTGGAATTGTTTCTATTTTGGATGATTAGTATAAGAGAGATATTGTGATTTGATATCTATCTTGTTGAGTTTCATTTGGCATGGTTCTCTTTTTGTTCTATCTTTAAAATTGCTTATAGGTTTATAGTTAAATTGTTTGGTAATGCTTAGGGTTTCATGTTTAGAATGTTTGCAGTGATATCTAGTCCATACTTTTTGCAGTTAGTTGGTTGTTAGCTGCTTTGCAAAGTTAGCCTGGACTTAAAATTGTTCTTAGTTCAGTTATGAGGGTTTGTTCATCTCAATTGCAATAGGATTGACTAAATGAATGTTTTTGTTTTGAAAATCTTTAAATACCTTAGAAGATTGCACTATTCCTATGAAATTGTAGATTCATCTGGGTTAAACAGAAAGTAGTTTATGAGAGATCGGTCCATTTTGAGCATTTTGTCCTTTGGCATTTTCAATCTTAGGGTTAGAAGTAGTTTTAGAATCATTTCTGAAACCTATATCTTTTGTTGTTTCTTTATTTTCAGGGTTCAAATCAAGATCAAAAGTATAAATCCATTGTTTGGATCTAATAAGTTAAAATTCTAGTATTTGCTTGTAGTTAGGTCCCATTGTGATTACCAGCATTTTCATATTTATCACTGAGTTGTTTTGTTGCATTATCAAGACCTGACATTAGAGACCTTGCGGTTATCTTTTTTCCCATAGAGATTTACCTTTCAAGAGAGATAGGATATCATATTCTATCTGAGTTGATGTTGTGCAGAAAACACCATCATCAAATTGGCACTAGAAGAAGGACCTTTGAATTAGCAAGCTAAAGCGTTTCTTAAACGCCATCTCTCTTGAGAGGCTGAGAAGAAGAACTAGATCTACTCTAGGAGAAGAAGAATTTTAGGAATTTCAGGCCCGTACTAGGTCAAGAAGGACTAGAGGAGGGGAAGAATCATCATCCGCTCACCCACTTCCATCATCCCCATTATCTTCATCTTCATCTAACTCTGAGGATATTCCTATTCCATAGCCACAACCAGTCATAAATCAGCCATTACCACCTCCACCCCCACCAATGGCTTTTCTTGCTAATAATTTGTTCCCATTGATCTTCAATAATTACAATGCCATGCCCAAGAACCCTGAGCACTTTTGCTCTAAGTTTCATACTCATGACCCCAACCGAATAGGAGAAGAGCACATTAGGATTTTTTAGACCTGCTTGAGGGATAGAGGAATTAACCATGAAGATGTTGCATGAGACTTTTCCCTTATTCTCTAGGAGAAGAGGCCTTTTATTGGTACAATCACTTACCTGTTGCTTCCATCCATAATTGGACTGAATTAGAAGTTGCATTTATGCAGAAGTTAAATATTCTCATTAGTGCTAATGAGCTATACTTACAATTTACTGGAGTGAAAAGAGAGATTAATGAGCCCATAGGATCATTCAATGATAGGTTTCATCAAGCATATACCAGACTCCAGGCACCTTATGCTGGAAATGAAAATACTACTTTGGAGGTTTACCTTGAAGCCTTAGATAGCCTTACAACCACCTTCCTTAAACAAAGGACTAATCCTCTGAATACTTTGCTCACTGCATATGTAGAGGCAGTAAAGGTCAGCACAGACTTGAGGCAACACTTATCAGGACCTTTACCATCCTTAGGACCTGATGCTCACCTTGGACAAATTCAAACCCTTAACCAGGCTTTGACCAGTCATGCTCCAATAATGAATTCTATTCCTTCATTGCCTTTGGTTCCTCATCCAGGTCCACCTTTGAATCAAGCTCAACCTATGACCCCTTACCCTCAGCAAAGGGCTAATCAACCCCTTCATTAGCAACAAGTTTGTTTTCCTACATATTTGCAGAATTCAGAAGTTCTGAATCAAGCTATTGGTTCTGGAAGCATCCCTGGATTTCTTTCTGGTGGTAATCCAACACCACCTAACAGTCTAGATAAGGAGAGGTTGGATGAATTATCTAAGCAAGTGAAGAGGTTGAATACAAAGGTAACTTATTTAAGAAATCAGAATAGCCAGCTTCAGGCTGCTCAAAAGAATATACAATCTAGCTATGGCAGGGAAAACAGGAACTTTGAAAGAGGTCAATACTTTGACAGAAATCAAAACTATGACAGAGGATAAGGTTTTGGTCAGAATTTTGATAGAAGATAAGGCTCTAGTCATAATTTTGATAGAAACCAGCAAGGCGGACAAGGATTTGATAGAGGGAAACAACCCAGCCATAATAGGTTGTGGAATACTGGACCTAACAATGGAGGGATTCCTACTCCCCTGGATCATCCCACTACTCAGGAAAAGCCTCCAAATGGTGTATACTTAGCAAAAGTAGCTTTGTCTGGATGGTGCAGGCTCCATAAGACAAGTTAACACTCTGAGTTAGACTGTGTTGAATTTTAGACCGCAAGTTTTATCTTTCAGTATGAAGTAGAAAATAATTCCACTGGACAGGAAATTGTGTCTTCGAACCCCTATGATTCTCCAGTACTGGTACTTAATCATGCCTCATTCCCTAAAGGTGAGGAAAATGAACCAGAAGAAGAATCCAGTGACCAGGAGGATGAGGCTGAGCATGTGTTAAATGAAGATGAGATTTTCCAGTTGTTTAGTGAGGAAAATGAGAATGATAATGGCTCAGAGGATGAGGAAGAAGTTAGTGTTGAAGAAGTTCAGATGTTTCAACAACCAGCTAAGAAATATGATTTAAGAAATAGACCTAACAGGGGTCCATAAGCTGGAGGTCCTTTCACTACTTCTATCCCTCCTAACAATTTCAATACTCCACCAGACCCACAAGCTAGTAATAATCCACTTTATCCTCATGTACCCACACAGTACTTGTCAAAGGGAAACAATGTTGAAGTATTCAAAGATAAGCAAGCTAGTGGCTACAAGGAAGCCCATGCTGACCTGAATGTGGAGCAATTGGGAAAATATTTTATTAAGGAATTCAAAAAATTAAAGGTAAGTCTTTCCGCTTTTGAGTTGTAGAGTTCCTGCTATTAGGAATGCAGTTTTTGGATCATTTAGTCCAAATATAACATCACAAGGGGCAGCCACCAATGAGGCTGTTACTAGGTCTTCTAATTCTCAAACACCTAGGAGTAGGATCCCACCTATAGACAAAATGGGAGACAATGATAAGGGTCAATTTGCACAAGCTGATACCCATCTGAATTTGTTTCAAGGCAAAATGGAAACCCCTCCTTTCCTAATCTTTGTTCATATCTTCGGAAAGAAATTACATAATTGTCTTCTAGATTCAGGAACCTCTACAAATGTTATGCCTTTCGCTGTTTGCAAAGCCTTAAGTATTACCCCCATATCCTCTCAAAATAAGGTTACTCAATTGGACAAAACAGAGGTAAGTGTAGTTGGAGAGTTGAACATGATCCCTACGCAGCTTGCATCATACCCTAGGGTGCACCAAGTGATCAATATCCAAGTTGTTGAAATTCCTGATACTTATGGTTTGATCCTAGGCAGGGACTTCACTAAGGCACTAAATGGATATACATCTACAAACCATTCTCATATGTGGTTACCATGGAAAGGAGTCCCAAATCAGATCAGAATTGAAAGGGAACCCCGAATGAAGTATGTAATCACAAAATATCATAATATCTCAAAAAAGGTGTTGCTGTCTAAGGTTAGTATGGGAAACTATGTATTGGTTGCATTAGTTAGAAAAGATTAAGAGGTTTTCATGCTAAAGGATTCTTCAGATGGACACATTCCAGAGAGTAGTAGTCATGGGACATTGATTGAACAGGAGGATGAAATAAGCGATCAAGAAGACAAGCAGCTTGGTTTGTTGGATAACTTTCAGGAGTTCATCCAGAAATGTATGGAAGATCAGATACAACTAAAAGGGAGCGTGAAATTTGAAGAACTATTGCTTTTGAATTGGTGTAGAGTTCATGGTGCCCCTCATTTTGAGCTAGAATGTGACTTGTGTCAGAATGTTGTCCGACAGATATAGAAATGCATTAATCCAGTTCTGCCTACTGGACTCAATGTGTAGAAAAAATTAAACAATGATAAAGGTAAGAACCCAGTGCTTCCTGAAAAGCTCCCTATCCTTAGTAGAGAACAAGGTAAATTGAAGCCAAAGGAGCGTGATGGTTGTTGGACACTAAGGTTCGATGGATCTAAATCCAAACAGGGTGTTGGAGTAGGATTTGAATTGATCAGTCCTAAAGGTAAGAATTATTTTTCTACTCATAGGCTCCAGTTCCAATGCACTAACAATGTTGCTGAATATGAAGCTCTGATCCATGGCTTGTTAATGGCATCAAGGAATAAGGTTAAGATATTACAAGTATTCAGAGATTTAGAGTTAGTAATTAAACAAGGAAACAGTATTCATGCTGTGATAGAAGAATGACCAATTATAGGCATAGGGTGTGGGATCTCATTGAGTGGTTTGATGCTTTTAATATCTAGTTGATCCCTCAAAGCAAAAATTATGTTGTGTATTCTCTAGCTCAAGCTGCTAGCACCTTGTAGCCTTTGTCACTCTCAGGATTGAAGAAATTTACAGTTGAGCTCACTCCAGTACCTTCAGTTCCTGACAACGTTACTGATTTCTAGGTATTCAAAGATGATAAGCATATTCTGGACTTTATTACAAGTTGTGATGTATTTGCTTCTCAAGTCATTGATGAGATAGAGCCTCAAGAAGCAGAAATAGACTTTGAAGGAATCATTAATCTGAAGACCAATACCATTCCAAGAGGTATGGTGCAACTTGAATGAATTTTTGATTTAGATAAGATAAGAGATCAAGAACAACAGACTAAAAGAGAGTCTCTCAGCAACTAATGTGAAACATATAATATGGGGACACCAGATGACTTGAAGAACATTTTTATTGGTAAGGTATGTACTCTAGAATAAAGAAAGGGGATTATTGATACCTTACACACATATCATGATGTAATAGCTTGGAGTTATGAAGATTTGAAAACATATGATACTTCAATCATCACACATACCATCCCTCTGAGGTCAGATGTCAAACCATTTAGACAAAGACAGAGGCCAATCAATGCTTTGTTAGAACCCATTATTCAGAAGGAGGTGCAAAAACTTCTTTTAGCACGCATTATATTTCCAGTAAGACACTCTACTTGGGTAGTGAATTTGGTTCTAGTAAGGAAAAAGAATGGAGAAATCATACTATGTGTAGATTTTAGGAATCTGAATAGAGCATCAGAAAAAGATAATTATCCAGTTCCTTCACTAGATGAAGTGCTTCAGATTGTTAATGGATCCTAAATGATGTCCTTTTTGGACGAGTATTCTAGATACAACCAAGTTATGGTACAGTATGAGGATAGGCACAAGACTTCCTTTACTACAAAATGGGGAACCTTTGCTTACAGAAGGATGCCATTCGGGTTGATCAATGTTGGAGCTACATTCTAGAGAGCTATGGACATTGCTTTTAATGAAATAATTGGTAAGTGCATCATTATCTATATGGATGATTTGACAGTTTTCTCCAAAAAATGAGGTGATCACATAACAGATTTATGCAAGGTATTCCAAAGATGTAGAGAGTTTGGTATTTCACTTAATCCAAGGAAGTGTATTTTTGGAGTTATAGAAGGAAAGTTGTTAGGACACATCATCTAAGAATAGGGTATTGCTATTGATCCTGAGAGAATACATGCTATCTTGAAGATTCAGCCTCCTGCAAGTAAGAAAGAGATGAAGTTATTTTTTGGTAAGATTAACTTTGTTAGGAAATTTATCACCGGATTTGCAGAGATAGTTAAGCCATTGAATGCTATGTTGAAACAAGAGGAAAAAATGGAATGGAATGTAGAAGCCAATGAAGCATTTGCAGAAATCAAGAAAGTTATTGTTGAAGCCCCTATATTGGTAAGCCCAGATTATACTAAACCTTTTTACCAATATTCATTCACTTCCGATCACTCCTGTGCTGCAATGTTAACTCAAAAGTCTAATCAAGGAGATGAACACCTCATTGCCTTCATGAGTACTCCCCTAAAATATGTGGAACTAAGATATCATAATGTAGAAAAGCAGGCATATGCTTTGGTTAGGGCAGTGAAGAATTTCCGACACTATATCTTGAGGAATAAAGTTTTTGCCATAGTGCCTGATCCTGCAGTAAAGTTGTTGTTGATGCAGAATGAGCTAGGTGAACGAAGGGCCAAGTGGGTGACTATGTTGCAGGAGTATGATATGGAAATCCAACCCATGAAAATAGTAAGAGGACAAGGACTTACAAAGACAATGGCTGAGAATGGTCCTGATCTCATAGCTCAACACTATTACCTTCAAGAGGTATCTTCTGGAGATTGGTATGATGAAATTACTTTCTATTTGCTGAATCAGCAGTGTCCTGATCACCTCAATATAGTTCAGAGGTGGGCCTTATGATTAAGGAGTGGAAGTTTTATGATGAAGGGAGCTATACTATATAAAAGGAATCACGAGGGCATGTACTTGAGATGCTTGGGAAAAGAAGAAGTTGCTAGAGTGATGACTGAATTTCATGAGAAATATGGCACAGGCCATGGTTCTGAATCATCCACTGCACACTAGATCTTGAGAGCAGGCTATTACTGACCTAATTTGTTAAAATATGTGCACCAACATGTGAGAACATGTCACATATGTTAGACTATAGCAAGTAAGGAAAAACATGCAGCTCTTCCACTCCAGCTAGTCATAGAGGTAAAACCGTTTGCTCAGTGGGGTATGGACTTCATAGGTCCCATTAATCCTCCATCTTTTGTGGGTCACAGTTATATTCTTACCATAACTATTTATTTTACTAGGTGGACAGAGGTTCTTGCTTTTAAACAGTGTACTTTGGATGTGGTAATCAATTTTCTTTAATAAGGAATTATTAATCGTTTTGGTTCTCCACTGTCTTTGGTCTGTGACAATGGTCCTGCATTTGCATCACTAAAGTTTTCTAATTGGGCGTATGATCATGGGATTGTCATTAATTTTTCATCCAATTATTACCCTTAGGGTAATGGTCTAGCTGAATCTTCCAACAAAAACCTACTGACGGTTATCCGTAAGTTGTTAGAACAAAATCCTAACTATTGGCACACCAAACTCCAATTTGCTTTGTGGGCTGACCGAACTAGAAAGAAGGCATCCATAGGAACCTCTCCTTATCACCTGGTGTATGGTTTGGAACCTGTGTTTCCTATCCATTTGAAAATCCCTACCCTGCAGTTTATTAATGAGTACTATAATGAAGAAGATAAACATGAAGCCCGTTTGGCTGAATTGTTACACTTAGAAGAGAAAAGAGATGAAGGCCTAGAAAAATTTGCTAAACATCAAGGTGTGGTAAAAAGATGGTTTGACAAGAGAGCTAAGGTGAAGGCCTTCATAATTTCTGACTTAGTTCTTTACTGGGATAAAGCCCATGATCGTAAGGGAGAGCATGGTAAATTTGATAAACTTTGGCTTGGTCCTTACCAGATTTCAAAAATTTTGAAAGATAATGCTTTTCATTTGAAAACCCTCACTGGTGAGGATATCTTGCTGCCTGTCAATGGGCAGTATCTAAAGCATTATTTTAACCTTGAATTGTTCTACAGTTCATTCTATACATAGTTAGAGCAGGTCTACTTTTTGCTTTGGTTTGTTTCACTTTTCGTTTTGTTTTTCTTTTGGGTTCCTGGTTTTCTTGGAGTTGTTGCATCTACATAACGGGTTGTTTTTGCTTGGGATTGTTCTGAGAATTTCTTTTATAAACTCTAATCAGTTTTTTAGAGTCAAATGGTGGAATTCTTTTATCTAATGTCCCTTGTACTTGGAATTAGAGTAAGTTGTTTTGGATACACTTTGGAATGTATTTGGGTCTCACACTTCACACTAAAATTAAAAAAAATTGGAGTTGCATAGGGTTCTTGAATAATCTGGCCTGGTGAAAAATCTTATATTCTGCTTCAGTGCCACTGTGTTCCTCATCCCTGAGCTGAGTTTCATTACTTACAAAGGTGAAGAAGAAAAGTTCTATAAAATAAATAGAAAAGAGAAAAGAAAAATTTTGAATATTTGAATAGGCTTCACCTTATCAGGAATATCCTAGTATCTCTACCGGGGCTATAGACGCTTGACTGGCAGTAGAGCTATGCTTGGGAGGGTAACAACGATAACCTCGTCAGAGCTATGGATGCTTGATTGGTAGCGAGGCTCTATCTAGGTTGCTTTTGAAGTTTGAACTTTTATGTAGCTTGGTCAGATTTGCTCTGGTTCCCATTGCACTTACAGGATAGGAATAAATGCATAATACACACATTTGGACCCTGGTACAGGAAAATGTCTTCTTTCTTTTGGTTTATGAAACATTGTCCATAGGTGTCCTGATGAGAGGATTGAAACCAGGCATTATGGGTTATTGAGTCTAGTTTATTCTTAAAATGCTCTAGAGCATTTCCCCACTGGAGTCGCCATTTGTTGTGCAATTTTTGCACACACGCCCCATTGAAAGTAGGGACCCTCTTTCTTCGCTTTCTGGGGATTTTGCTTGCTTTTGGCCCATGCTTTGATGTCCATCTTGCCAATTGAAGTGGCACATTTATGAATTTTATTGAAAATCTAGAGTTCTGAATGTATTCCAGAGTTTTCACTATTTTTGGGAAAATTCGCCTAGGCCGAATTCTCCTAGGTTTCTTTCAAAGTCTGGAAATGATCACTTTTGGCCCAGATCTAGGAAAATCCATCTGCTCGAGATTTCTTCGAAGTACGTCACCTTGTCGAATCCTTGGGTTTTTGTGGTTATGGTTGTCTTGTTGATCACATTAATGGCATTTGTGTGGATGTTTTGGGGCATTGATATGTTGGTTTTTGGTAGGTAATTGATCATTTGAGTTTGTGTATTTGCTTATCATTTGAGCTTGAGTCTCAGAGCTTTTGGTGTTTTGTTGAATTGTGGATTTTGTGGCCATTTCGACTGTTGCGTTTGAATTTTGTATGCGTGGATTGTATCCTACTTGTGTTTGATAGTTATTTGTTGGCATCACCAATTCTAGTCCCTTCGCTCTCATGGTATGTAAATATGCCCTTTTCTCTGTTGGTTTGGTAACTTTGCTTCATTTGCTTGCTGGTCCTTCATGGTTTCTTGATTTCCTTGGGTATGCACGGATTCACTGGGTATTTTGGAGGTTTTTTTGTTGTCATACCAGTTTGTTTGGTTGGTCATTGAATGTTTGTGCTTGGTCTGGTATTGTTTATTTTGGGTGTTTTCTTGCATTGGTCTTAGACTTTCCATCTCAATGTGTAAGCAAGTCATGTCTGGTTCTCCATGCTTTCATGGCGGATATTTTAGGGTTCTTAAAATAGGGCATGGCTAATCCTCCTCGAATTACTATGAGGAGTGTTCTAAGTTCGTATTTCATCCATTAGAGGTCTAGGTTAAGTCGTTGTGAAAATGCAGGTCTTAGATCCGGAGTTATTTGAATTTTTGTGGTGAAAGTAAGCAAGATGTGGACGGATTCGGGTTTTCAACGTTCTCGCGGAATTCTGCTTCCTCCGAATTTCCTTGGCCTATCCTGTTCTTTCTTTTTTACCACCTTTTCTCAGATTTCATCCGTCTCGCCAAAATCCGCTTCCTCCGGATTTCCCCGATGTCCGCAATTGGGTTATTTTACCAATTTCGTGCTTTAGTAGTGATATATCTGGTTTTCACCAAAATCAGTTCCCTCCGGATTTTCCCAAATATTCTGTGTCCCCTCCATTTTCTTGGGTTAGTTATACCTGTTGTTGTTTTTGCCAAAATCCATCTCTAGCGAATTCTTCTAGGTTTTCTAGGAAAATGTTGAATTTGATGGTTATGAAGGATTTTTTTATTGATCACGTATTTTGATAGATTAAATGAACTTATGCTAAGTAACTCTTATGCTATTCCTTTGTAAATTCATGGATGAAAATGATGTTATGGGAATTTGCATGCTTGGTTCGCTGGAATCTGCCTGGTCTAGATTTTCTAGCAAATCCTCTCCACTATGGAATCCGCGAAGGAGGCTAAATCCTGAATTTTAAGATATTGATTTCCTACGCTTCTTGTTTCTTTTGGATCTGATTGTGGTCATATTTATTTGTTTGCAGGCAAAGGGAAGGCATCAGATCCAGGTGCAGAGAGTCATGTTGTGACCGATGCAGAGAAGGTCAAGTTGTACATAAAGATCAGGATTCCTGAGAGCAAGTTGACCTCAATTTGGTTAGGAATCACATATACCAATGTAGGCATGTGGGACTATGAGTAATTTAAGGTTGAGATGTCAACACCAAGCCCTCCATTACTGGCTAAGAGAATTGTGGACTTCGGATTGGCTCATGTAGCAGGTTTCCCTTCCTTGGTGCAATGCTATAAATTGGTGCTTGAGTGTGCTAGAAATTATGATAGAGGGACACAAAGGATAATCAGTCCCTAGGGAAGGATTCTCGTTGGCTTTTGTCTTGTGTCCATTGCCTCAACCTTTGATATGCCTGATAGGTTTCATGCAGTGGGTTTTGACATGGATGGTGCCAGGAAGTATTATGAAGAAAATATAGTTAAGTCTCAGCAGGTGATTAACTCTTGGCTGGAGAAGCCTTAGTCCCATTTCTCCAAGTTGCCTAAGCAACTATTCAGGCTCAATTTCAAGAGAGAGTACTACAATGTCATCACTCTTCTCACCAGGCTGGTGGGGTTGAAGACTGCAGGTGTGTTCAAGACTTGAATGTTCAATGTAATTGCTAGAATGGAGCAGGGAATTGATTATCACTGGGTAGGTGTCATTAGTGCAGTGATTCATGAGCAGTTATGCAATGTCTTGCAGACCAATACTTTTACTATGACCTCTTACCTAGTGTATGCTTTGGCGAGACTTCACCCATACAAGGGGTTAAGCACTAGAGGTACCTTTGGGCAAGATGTTATATATGAAGTATATCCACAACTGCATGTAACTGGAGGAAGCTACAGGAGATCCAATGATGCTTTCACAATGTACATCACAAGATTGCTCCAAGGTGCAGAGCATATGACAATCTCTGACAAGGCTAAAGAGTTGATAAGGAGATATGGGGCATGGTTTATCCAGTTCCCAACTTTCTCGTACATTAGAATTGATGGTTGTCAAAGGGCTCCCTACAGGCTCCCTAGATACCCTACTGATCACATCATATTGTTGGAAGTCAGTAGATAGATTTGTGACTTCGACAATGTTGTAAAGGGAGAAATGCACAAGACATTTTTTGCGAATGACTTTCCCTTAAAAATAGGAATGGGTGAGGTGTGTCCTTCTATTCAGTCTTCTCATGATGCTGAGGAGGAGATGAGTACTTTTGGTCTCTCTTTCCATTCCAAGAGAGCAAGGTTTGACATCACTAGCAAAGCTCAAAAGAAGGCCATTAGGGAATACAACCATAAGGCTCATATTGAAGATTATTGGGTTAACCTTGCTGATGAGTTTGAGGTAAGAAAGAAGAAGTTATCTATATTGCCAATGGATTTAGTAAGGCTATACAATGTGAAGGCCATCTCTAACCCGGTGGAAGAGGATGGAAATCTAATCCAGGTTCATGTCTATGAGGCCGTGAATGATAAACCAGTTATAGAAGTTGACTGGTTAGAGGAAGAAAAGACCGAGTTAGATCAAATCATGACTCCGGTGATCAAATACACCAAGATGTGGTTGAAGCACAAGATGTTATAGTTGGAGTGTGAATGTGTCCCATGCACCTATGATCTGATGGGAGACTTAAATTCTCACTCTGCCTCTGAGGAATCACTTGAACCATATCCTAAGGGCAAGGAAAAGGTGGATTCTCCTTTCAAAATCCAAGTTAGAGATGTTCAAGTGGAGAAGGCTGCAGAGATGAGTAAATAGAGGAATCTCATTGCTAAGAAGAGGAGACATGCCTTGAGGAAATAAGTTGAAAAGAACAAGGAAGAAGAAGAAGAGGTAGAGAGTGCTCCTTCATTGAGAAAGAGAAGAAGGATTACAAAGCTATCACAAAAACTGGAGGAGGCTCCCAAAAATGATAAGGAGATTGAGCCACCAGTGGTAGAGGTGGAAAGCTCAGGGGATAATACACAAGTGTACATGAGGAGGTCAAGGACTCCTTCCCCAAGAGACACTGTAATGAAGGAGGGTGTTTCGGTGAGTGTTCCTGTTGTGGAGCAGGTAAGTGTCTCCATTCCTCAGGATGTTGGTAGCATATGGGAGGAACCAAAGAAGGATGAAGGTCCTAAAGATTTGGGCGAGGAATAATTTCAAGGAGACCTCTTTAATGCAGAGGTAGAAATTGACAAGGTGATTCAATCTCCTTTGGTGTCACATGTAGATTCACCCATGAAGGAGCAATTGAACCAATCTCCTCAAAAGGAGGAAGAAATACCAGCTAGGGCCCCTTCACTAGTGTAGGTTGTTGTGGAGGAACAGGTACAAGAGAAGGGGAATCCTATCAAGGACATTCCTAAAGTACCAAGAGTTGAAAAGGATGCAACTAATGATCAGCAGGAAAAGGAGCAAGATAGGAAAAATACAGTGCATGTTGGGTCTGCTACTCCAGGATAGTTGGAAAAAGGGTTGAAGAGAAAAATGGTGATAGTGGAGGATGCTCCTCCTGATTGGGATGCCCTTATGGCTAATGTGGAAAAGGGAAAAACTAAGAAGAAAGCCAGGATTGTGTCTAGGATTGAGAGAGATGGGTCAGGTAACAGAGTGGCCCATATTGCTACCCCTACTCCAAATAAAGATAGAGATAATGTGATTTCCTAGGATTATTATGTGAAAACTGTTGACCTGGGGCATGCTTATGTGGAGCAGGATATTGAGGAATATGAAGGCTCCAGTGTTGTGATTGTGGGTAGATTGAAGAGGGCAGTGCAAACTAGGCATGAGCTAGAAAGGGAGAATGAGAAACTAAAGAAGTACTTTCAAGAATAAATGAAACCCTTACAAGCTATTGTCTCTTCCTCCTCTACTGTAGGTTTCTTACCCCAAGAGACAATCTCTGAGCTTGAGAAGCTGAAAGGCACCACACATGCTACAGTTGCTTGGTTGCATGGTGTCCAGACCAAAGGAGATGATGCTATTAAGAACATTTTTTCAACTGGAGGGGATGCTATGAGGACGGTAGATTCGTTGAGGGTTTTATTAGTGCAAGATAAGGAGGATATTGATCTCCTACTGCAGAAAACCACAACAATCATGCGATTCACTGAGGATAAACTGGTAAAGTGTGGGATTCTTCCTTTTCCAAGGGTTTTCGAACCCTGGGAATGGTTTGAAATCCTGTAAATGAGGCAGAAGGCCTTGAAGAAGATCCATAAATAGGCAAGGAAAATTGAGGATACTTTAATTGATATCCATGATAAGTGTGTCTCATTCTTTGAGGTCATGACTGGAAGGAAGAAGTTTTCTCTGAAACATCTTAATCTTGAGCAACTTAGGAAATGGTGGAGAGATGTTTATTCTCTAGTCAGTGAAGGACCAGTTACTAGACATCAGCTAGCTGATGCTGCAACTTATATTGCAGTTATGGACAGATACTTGACTAATAGATTTGATTGGGATGGTATAGTTAGGTAGGCAAGAGATGACATCAACTCTCTTGAGAGAAAGATTAGGGTTTTGCCTGTGCCACCTATTGCTAAGTTGGATAGGGTCCTATTGGTCATACATGGTGAAGAAGATCGAGCTAAATACAAGGATGGGGAGTAGCTATATAGGGTTACATTGATATTTGTGCTTCCCATTATTCACATGTATTGGGCCGACCTTTTGGTAGCTTGGTCGTTTTGGCTGAAATTGGTGCCAATGGCACATTTCATATTATGTTCGAATATCTTTGAGGCCGACCTCTTGTCGGTCATGTTTTATTGTAAATTATCTTTTGGGGCTGACCTATCTTAGGGATTCTCTATAAATTGGCATGTTGCCTCATTCAGAGATATAGAAGGATGGATATTTTGATAAGTGCTAGAGTAGAGACTTGGTATTAGAGAGAATTAGAGTTTATTTTCAAGCAAGTGTTGTAATAGAAAAGTGGAATTGTTTCTATTTTGGATGATTAATATAAGAGAGATATTGTGATTTGGCATCTATCTTGTTGAGTTTCATCTGGCATGGTTCTTGTTCTTCTATCTTTAAAATTTCTTATAGGTGTATAGTTAAATTGTTTGGTAATGCTTAGGGTTTCATGTTTAGAATGTTTGCAGCGATCTCTAGTCCATACTTTTTGCAGTTAGCTAATTGTTAGCTAGTTTGCAAAGTTAGCTTGGACTTAAAATTGTGCTTAGTTCAGTTATGAGGGTTTTTTCATCTCAATTGCAACAGGATTGACTGAATGAATGTTTTTTATTTGAAAATCTTTAAATACGTTAGAAGATGCACTATTCTTGTGAAATTACAAATTCATCTGGGTTAAATAGAAAGTAGTTTATGAGAGATCGGTCCATTTTGAGCATTTTGTCCTTTGGAATTTTTAATCTTAGGGTTAGAGGTAGTCTTAGAATTATTTCTGAAACCTATATCTTTTGTTGTTTCTTTATTTTCAGGGTTCAAATCAAGATCAAAAGTATCAATCCATTGTTTAGATCTGATAAGTTAAAATTCTAGTATTTTCTTGTAGTAAGGTCCCATTGTGATTACTAGCATTTTCACATTTATCACTGAGTTGTTTTGTTGCATTGTCAAGACCTGACATTAGAGACCTTGGGGTTATCTCTTTTCCCATAGAGATTTACCTTTCAAGAGAGATAGGATATCATATTATGTCTAAGTTGTTGTTGTGCAGAAAACACCATCAACAATCCCCACTCTGTTTAAACTCGGAAAGATGCCTCTTGTTGTTGCATAAATCACATAAGAGGTCATGAAGAAACTCTTGGTTTCTCTCACTCTAATCATTTGGTTGTGTATGCACTTGGACATAATGATAGGCTAATCAGATTGTTGTCTGCCATCTAGGATAGTCTAAATGAATGGAAACATCCATTCCTTGAATTTTAAGGCGTCTCTTTTTCCAAATACTCTAGATAGTATCATTATGATGTCCCCAATATCCTTGTAGAAGTTTGTCCTTTTAGGCTGATATAGAAGCTTAACCAGAGACTTATTCTTAGCTCTCATCCATCTCTTGTTCAAATGATTTATGTTAGCCTCCTTATTGTTACTATATATTTTCAAGGCCTCTGCCTCACTAAGTTGCCTAAGATTCTGTGGAGCGGGAACATTGAACATGAACTAAAACATTTGTGGAGTTAGATCAATAATAATAATTTCTTGTGAGTCCACACATTGTCTAGTAGCAGGATTATAAGCTTCGGTTGTTGTCATTATTAATTCAGGACATTGGACTGATAGAGGAAATAAAGCAATATGAGCCAATCCGGAGTCAAGAATCCTTTGAGTCCTCCCTATTACCTCCTCAGCAAATGTTTCCAAGTACAACTCCTCACAATGGAATGGGCCCAAGTTAGTGTCAGTTATATCTACCCAATCATAATCCACCTTAGAAGTAGTGATGTTAGGATCCCGATGCTTGTATTTTAAAGTATAAGGGAGCTTCTCTGGCTTGATCTTTTAGGCTTTAATCCTAGTTTTGAAGTCTCCACAAGTTGAATCCTTTGAGAAGCCTCACCCGATACTCCTGACATCTCTTAATTTTTGCAACAAAACCCAATATTAGATCCATAAGAAGTATAAAAACCAAGTTAGAGATCTCACCATTCATATACTTACTTCATACTTAGCCAAAATTACACTCACCGGAGGCGGGACCAAGCAGAAGAACACCCCTAGAAGGCTTTAGAGCACTATCGGGGTTGGGACTAGAATGAAAATTGGAGTCTGAACAAAATACATAGTGGGATCAGGAACAGAGACAGAATCGTCATCGGAACCGGGATCGGAATGAAATTTGGACCCGATACATGAAGAAATTCTAAATCCTTATCTCGTTTTGCTTTTGCTTCCAACAGAGTGAAATAAAATTGATAATCCACAATTCATCGGAAGCGAGATCGAGAAAAAATCAAACATGTATTGCAAATAAAGGTTCCATGGACATAACCATTTCTGGATCTGACTCCGACCAAGATCAAAATATGACATCATGAGTAGAAGGTTCAACAATAGAGAAAATGACATCATGACCCAAAAAAACAAGGTCACCTGACAAGCCAAGGAGGCTTAAAGTAATAATACTAACCTATCCCCCTTACGATCGAGGGGAAACTAGCGACTAGGGAACAACTTTAAATTAACATGAACACGTCAAACCCTAGTTTATGAAACCATCGACTTAAGAAATTAGGGCATCAAAACACCACATGGAAATCATCAAATCGACATATGAAAACAACAGAAAGGTTAAATAACATATCAAAGACCAATAAAAACCCTAGAATCCCTTCGAAAAATGACACCCTAAACCGTAGGGCATGGTGGTATGGACACGATCAACGCGAAAACGATACCGATGATCAAGAACAAACCAGACTAGATGAAAAAGAAAACAAAACAAGACAAGAAAGGAATGAAAAATAAAAGGGGAAAAAAGACAACAACAAACAAACAAAGATCCACAAGTAAAACTCGTGAATCTCGTGAAGACCAACAAAAAAAAATGCAAGCAATGAAAGAGAAAAAGGAGAACAAAAATGAAAAAGAACACCTACCTCAAAATGCAACTCAATAACTTGGCACTTGATCTAAATTGTGCGCAAATGCTTGATTTTTGACCAAATCATGCTTCATCTACTCTATCTCAGCTCTGGTTTGATATTACTTGTTAAACAATAATAATAACCATTGAGTTAACCTTAATTAAGGTTTAAAATTCAATTTCATACGTGTGAGGAGCCTGCAATCAATGCCATTAATGCGGCAAGTCGGGCACGAGATCGCAGTGGGAACAAGCACAAAACTATCGTGCGACTGAAGTAGAGTGGACAACAAACAAGGAAGTGGGATTGGAATCAGGATCGAGATCAGTTAGGGAATTTTGTAAAGTTCCAATTTTGATTCCTCTTCCACTTCCAACAAAGATAAAGGAACGAAGGGAACAAACAAAGAGAAAACAACAATACAAACGAGACCGAAAGCACCGACCTCGAGAAAAAAAAAGAACAAAGAAAAATGGCGGAGGCAAAGACAGGACGAAAACAAAACTTGGAACTTTACCAAGTTCCAAATTCAATATCCATTCTAGATCTAGCCTCGTGAAATGAAAACAACACGGACCGAATAGGAAAAAACAAAGAAACCAGCGGGAGCGAGATCAGGACTAAATTAGGAAGTGAAACTCAACTGAGTTCCAAGTCAAGATTTAATTCCAGTTCTGGTTCCGCCAGAGCAAAAAGAACAAACAAAAAGACTTGGAGAAAAGAACAATTCCAAAACCTTTTCCGAAAAAGACCCAAAGAAAAGAAACAAAAGAGGGGGACCCATTTTGACCAAGGCAAAAGATGGGATGGTTATGCAGGGCATAACAGGACTGTGCTATGTTATCTTCATTCTTCTTTTTGTCTTCAATCTCCTTGGTCATCTTCATAATGATAGATTCCATTTCATGTTTTAGGACTGTATTATCTCTGCTAATCTTTTCACATTCTTCTATATTTTCTTTTAGGTCTTGACTAAGTTATTCTTCTTTAATGTTCTTACTGTCATTTTTCTTAATCTAGTCACAGAGTTCATTTCTCTTCTCTCTAGACTTATTGATTTTGTCTTTCAAAGACTCAATGAATTTCTCACCATCCATGAGGTTTGCGTGCAATTTCTGAAATTCAGCCTTTGACTGATCAAGATCATCTAGGACCACCAAAAGTTGTTGTTGAAGACTGCTTGAATCCATTGAAACACTTTCCAAGATCTCCCCAAGTTGTTAGACTTCTTCTTCTGAGGAACTAGCTCTGATACCAATTGTTGGAAACAAGCTACACTAAGAGGGGGGGTGAATCAGTGTTGTGCAAAAATAAACTTTTATTAATCTTTATCTTTAAGTATTCACAGCATACAACCATAATGCATAAATATGAAGAAAATAAACACAACACCATAACACAAGGATTTTTACGTGGAAACCCTGTTAGGGGAAAACCATGGTGGATGGCCAATCCACAATATGATCTGAGTATACTCAAATAAAGTTTACAATAAGGGGAATGCACTTGCATTCAAGTGCACTGCCTAGAGCTCACTGCCTTACAAAGAGAATTAGTTTAAAACCATCTGAGAGTTTGAACTGAGAAAAATAGCATCTACATATGCTTGATTACAGTTTTGGTTAGGCACAATATTCAATCTTATGTCCTACAAACTAATTTTGCACTTCTACTTTGTTCTGCTCACACTCACAATACAGATCCTTCATGCACAAGTGAAATTGTGCATTAGCACTCTTTTGCTCTACTCTTATTCGCAATTCGCATCGACACATGCTTCATACATCATCCAAAATGATACGGACGATCTCATATATATATGCAACTTAGAACTCAATTACAATATGCCAGCTTTAATAGCACAAAGGAATATTTACATCTATCGGCTCAAATCATGAATAAAGTATGATTTGCATCTACAACGGTTGGCCAAAACATAGCTAGGACCCCAAATAAATATGCATGAACACAAAAATACTTAACGAATTACTTCCCATACATCTACGGTCAGATACATTCATGAAGTCGGCTTCAATATTGATAAAAATGAGAATTAGCTAACAGGATCTTCTAACTTCCACACGAATCAATACGAGGCACTGAGATTTATGGACAACACTAGGAATGCATCGATCAACCTTCAATGAGATACGCAGCACAAAATATTAACTAAAAATCTGTATGTGAATCGATGAACCAAAAATTGTTGGATGCTTTGTTCTTCCTTAACTGTTTGCAATCTGACTTCCGGTAGGATAAATTGATGATGCATGGATCTATCCACAGACTTGGGTTGCCATCAATGACAACACCAAATGGTATTTGCAGTGTCTCTTTCCAACAAGGTTTATAGGTTGACATCCAAATGACTTAGGAATCTCTGCATAAAACACTTAACAAAATATTTGGAGACTTTTGGTATCATATGGGATATTAAGACTCTAGATGACCCAATAATTTCCTTATTTTCCACACTTTTTGGCTTGCAAGCTTTAATAAAATGACATTCAGATATCTTTAAAACCTCCACAAAATTGTTAAAGCCACTATTTGTGTAAAATGCTTAAATTGTAAAACCTATAATTTGCAGATGTATGGTAAGGGACTTAATTATTTGAAGGTAAACATCTGAAAGATTCTCACAACACTTGGAATGACAAAATTTATGTAGTTATTTGTGACCTTGGTCTAGAAGGTGGTGTTTATCATTTATGAAAGATTTATAAAATTCAATTACAAAAATATACTCAATAGGAGAATATTTTAAGTGGACATTTCCTCGAAAGTATTTTTATTCTTTGAAAATATCTTGTCACATAAAATTATATTTGATATTTGATTGATCTAATATCTTTTGCAAGGTTAATGTCAAGATGAAAGATCATGTTGGAAAATCCTATTGTATGTCTTGATCTTGTTGTGGGTTCTCATGGTGCTACTAGATCCAAAAATTATGTATGCTATAAAAAAATGTGTTGTGAATATATCTATTTTTTGTGAAATTAAATCTTGACTATTGATTGAAAATAAATCTCAACTATTGAATTGTATTTGTTTTTTTGAGAGCCTTCATCTATAAAAGGAAATAAATTGTACATTTTTAAAAGAGTTGAAATGATTGATAATTGTAGGATTCAACAATAAAGAATTTTTATTGGTTGAGTTTCCATCATGGTTTCTTTTCAGTGAGAGAATTTTTCTTACCAATTATAATCAATTAGCATATAGTGGATGTCTAGTTCAAGTTATCGAGAAATTGAAAACTATAAAGTGGCTTAAAATTATTTCTTATTATGAAATATATCATTGAATTGTATCATTCTTTGGGTATTTGATATTTCCTTTGTAATTTAAAATTTCCATTGAAACTTGTACTTCCTTTGTGATATTGTGATAATTCCTAGTTAAGCATAGGATAGTTATTTGACATCCAACTACTGATTTACATAATAATTCTAATAATTTTTCAAATTTAAGATTTTCTAACCTTTTTATTTCTCAACCTCTCTTTTATTTTTCTTTTTTATAGATAAAATCTAAATTTAAAAGAAAATCATCAATAATACAAAATATTAGATTGTATAAAGTGCTCAAATATGAACAAATATAATCAAATTTCAAATCATGGAACACTTATTCATGGTTGAACACGTGAATTCTATAATTATTTTTTAAAATCTAACTTGTTAGGATAGGTGGCATTAACCTTGCATTCCTAAGTCATTTTAATGTGTCTCCACGTTTCTTGGAAAGTATTCTCGAGGACATGAGAGTAAAAATATTTTATATTTATTTCATATGACATTGTAATTGCACTTCATATAGGTTGACACATGTTAGTAGGGGTTACAAAGAATAATGGAGGAATATTCTTCATAGGTATCTATTTTGGAGTGGGAACCACTTTGACTTGCATTTTATTGCATGTAATTGCATTTCAATGCATGTTGGGTTACCATATGTTGCATGGTGTTGCATGTCCTTTTTTGTAGCCATCGGAGCCATTAAGGAGTTATGGAGCACTCAGGTTTGACTATATTTGATTGGCTATGGGTTATGTACCCATATGAAGTCCATGTGAACATCAAGGATAACTTTAAGAACCCCCCCCCCCCCGGTGAAGGTGTAAAATCCTGGCGAATCTTGTATACTTCCCAAAAAAAAAAAAATTATTGGCGAATTTTTCCATTTTCGAGAAAAAAAATCTCTAATGGAGAATTTTTTGTAATCACTAGAATGTGGAAAATCCTGGAAAATTGCAATTTTTATAAAACCAATAAAATATTTTCATTGGTGATTAAAACCTATTTTCAAACCAATAAAATATTTCCATTGGCGAATTAAACATGTTTTCAAACCAACAAAATATTTCTATTGGCGAATTAAAGTTGTGCTCAAACAAATAAAATATTTTTGTTGGTGATTCAAAAATGTTTTCAAACCAAAAAACTTATTTTCATTGGCGAATTAAACACAGTCTTAAACCAATAAAAAAAATCATTAGTGAAATAAATCGGTATGTCAATAATAAATCATAGTGTGGGTGGCGAAAATATCAAATGCTACATATTATTCTATTCCGAGACAATTTTTCCACACATCCAAATTCCTTCATAAAGTGTCCAGAATGGGGACAAGTGTCAACATATTCATTATGTCTGAAGCCAGATGTCAGTGCAAATTAATATAATCCACGACCGTTTGATGAATTTTTGATGGACAGTTGTAGTTGTATTTCGAAAGAAAATTTCTGAAGCACTAGACTTGCAAATTCAAACCTCCAAAATAACACTAGAACTGTTAGATTTTCAAAAATCAATGGTTGATATTTTATTACTTATTAAATCACTTAAAGTCATGACACCCAAAATAATCTTTTATCATTGACTAGATACTAGCAGTTGAAGGTCGCTTAAGTTATGACTTAAGCCTTTGGAGTCATCGTGGTGAAAAGTCTCTCATCCTATGTGAATACCAATTTACTAGTTCTATGGAGTATCAAAGTCAAGTTGCAAATATTTTCTCACAAAAATCAACGGTTGAGATTGACAATTAATGATCGAGCGGCTCCTGCACTACTAAGAAGGTGATGTCATCAATTTTTCACAATAATGTGGGATTTTTACATCTGTCCTCGATGGGACCGAGCTTTAGCTCAAGCTCATGGTTAATGGTCTAAAAGGAATCAACGACCAACGCTAATTTCATCAAAGATCAATAGTTATCACAAGATGGATGACTATAGTTTCATTCTGGAAGCAAATGTCTGAAGCATTAGACTTGTGAATTCAAACCTCTGGAATAATGCCAAAACTGCTAGATTTTAAAATATCAATGGTTGATGTTTTATTATTTTTTAAATCACTTAAATTCATGACTCAATTTTTTTGAAAAAATATTGTCACATCAAGTAGTGAACTAAATGGTAAGTGTTGATTATTTGATGTTATTGTCTTCATTCTAACTTCTATATATACTTCACCAACTTGGTGTTCTTCATATCATTTAAAATATATTTGGCTTTTCTTTCTTTCTTCTATATTCTTAATTTAACTGTGATATGGAGTCTTCATGGCATGTCACGCTACCCAAATATTTTTTGGGAGAAAATAAGCAGTGATGCATACGACAGATAAAATTTGGGTATAATTTTTATAATTCCATGTGTGCAAGTTGAGGATGCTATAAGAATAATTGTGGGTAGTGAATGGCTTCAAAAAAACCACCATGCTTTATTTTTTGAGGTAGCTTCGACTTTATTGTCCAATTGCATGGACATTTTTCTCAATAAAGGTTTGGTGAAGATGTTGGCATTACATTATTTGCAGCCTTTCATTTACTCTATTTCTTCGTTGGAGTTGGCACTGGAGCATTACAATTTTGCAAGTGGGTTAGTGCTTGTTAGTGGAATCTTCTATAAAGTGGAATTGCATGCTTCTACAGCGCAGGCTCTTGCCCTGGTTAATATGAGGTGTGGTCTACTGTGTTATATGAAAAATGAATCATTAAATAGTCTAGACTTTTGGAGGAAGGATTTGGGTGATTCCCTTTTCTTCTTTGTTATTACTTTGTTAACTTTGATTCACCTTCTGCTCAAACACCCAGTTGAGGGCCGCTACTATTTTTATAGAATATTTTAGTAATGAATTGTGTCTATATTTTAATGTACAGTGTAATAGCTCTTGTAATATGTATTTTGTGACTAGTTTTTTGTCATGGTTAGTGGCTTTTTGGCCAAGTTGGCTATGTATTATGTACTTCAGTCTTTAGCTACTTACATTAAAATTATTTTTTGTGGATCCACTTTTGTAAATCCTTTTTGCTTTGTTCAATATAAAAATGTGGCTTTTAAAACTAATGGTAATTATAAACATATAGTTATGATCATAAGTGAGCAAAATTTATTGTGACTTATTAGTGGACATTGATAATGATTAAGTTATAAAAAGCTATTTAATTCTCTCTTTTTAATGCTACTATGTACTCTACCTTTCATTTAATTCTCAATATTTTTATCGATTTCTGCATATCTTTTGGATAGTCTTTCATTGAAGAAAATGTGTATGTGGTATTGCAAATTAATCTCATGCGTACCTACGTAATATTTGATTTTTTAACTTAATACCAAAAATGGAAGAAAGTATGGCATGCAACATGTGCTTTCTTTTTATCAATTTCTGTCTTTTTTATCAATTTCCGCATATCCTTTGGATTATCTTTCATTGAAGAAAATATTGTTGCAATACCATAGATTAATGCCATATGTACATCTGAAGCAAGAAATTTTTTTGATTTGATCATATACTTTTGATCATAAGTGAGCGAAATTTATTGTGACTTATTAGTGTACATTGATAATGATTAAGGTACAACAAGCCATTTAATTCTCTCTTTTCAACATCTCGAAGTACTCTACCTTTTATTTAATTCTCAATATTTTTATCGATTTCTGCATATCCATCGGGTAGTCTTTCATTGAAGAAAATGTGTATGTGGTACTGCAGATTAATGGCATATGTACATGTGAAGTGTTTGATTTGATAACTTGATACTGAAAATGGAAGAAAGTATGGCACATGGCATGTGCTTTCCTTTTATCGATTTTCATCTTTTTTATCAATTTTCGCATATCCACCAAATTGTCTTTCTTTGAAAAAGTATGGTTGTGGTACTTCGGATTAATGACATATGTACATCTAAAGCAATTGATTGGATAGCTTGATATTGAAAATAGCACAACGTAATGTAGATGATTATGTCATTAATCTAATGATCAATTGAAACAAGATTTGTAATGATTTTATATTTTTTGAGTGGTGATTTTGATAGCTTGTTAGCTTGAGGTACAGTTTGAATGTAGCTAGATGTCAATCAAAGTAAACACTATAATTGTAAATGTAAGAAAGACTTAAGTTACACGATTAAGTTAGTTTTTTGGTTTGCATGATTATCATTATACCCAACCTCATACGACTCATGAGTAAATAGAGATCACACTGGTAGTGATACTGGTGGCCCATAAATAGGGATAGTGAGCACAAATGGAATCATTCATAGAAGGCTAAAGGCTTTACTATTGAGTACAATGTTTTGAATTGTCATAAGGGTTTTCATTTTGTAAGTTTAATAAGGAAGAAGATGATGTGGTATTATTGGGGATACTCTAAATTCTCATATCTCTAGTTATGTAGTTACCGAGTAAAAGACCAATTTCCTTCAAGTTCAGAATGGGTGGAATTGGAAAGAAGTTAATTGCAACTTCCTCTAGGGTTGCATGGCGAGGCGTTACGCATATTATATCTTGTAGATTTATATTTAAAGATGCTTTTTTCATCATTACCTACCATTCTGCGGGAAGTGAAATGCATCCAAGTAGTACATATTTTGCTACCTTTGTCAATTAATTTACTGAAAATTAAGAGTTTGTCTTTCCCTACAATTCTCAAATAACAGAGAATGCTTCCCAATGGTAATGAGAAAAATTTTAAGGAGCATTTCCAAATCCTTGGTAGAACCTATTCCCCTCTTACATTTTCTAATATAAACAAATCTTCAGCTAGCAAATTGAAATTTGTGCACTGAAGATATCTTGTATGCCTTTCCTCGTAATTCTGCAATAACTGAGAATGCTTCCTAATGGTATTTGGAAGAATTGTGGGGAGCATTTCTAGATCCTTAGTAGAGCCTATTCCCCTCATACACTTTCTAATATAAACAAAACTTTAGTTGGAAAATTGATGAGGGCTTATTGCCCCAGCCCCTAACAAAACTTGAGATCCACATTACTTAGAGAAATGTGAACTCTTAGATGCAACAATTGTTGTTGCCTTTGGATACCTATTGATGGAAGTGTTATCATATTCAATCTTAGGTTCTTGTTGATTACATCCCATATTTGCAATGAAGTCTTCCAATTGAATACCCTCTCTATAGATATGTAAAATTTGGATTTCATTAAAATTATTCAAAAGAAACCAAACCTGATGAAGGATGTAACTTAGTTGTCATTTTTGCATTTTTCTATCCTTGCATGCATTCATAATTAATAGGGAATATTCCTTTATGTGAATTTTTGAGTTTTTTAGATTTATTGATATATTTATATTATGCAACAATGCTTGAGCTTCAGTAGCATTGTTTGTTCCTTGAGGAAGATGAATTGATTTAGCACCCACCAATGAACCCTTTTAATCTCGAATAACTATTCCTACTCTTGAAACCCCAACATTCCCTCTTGTTGCACTATCAAAGTTTAATTTACAAAAGTTTGTGGATGGAGGTAACCATACTATTAAATTTCTTTACAACTATTTTTTTGAAGGTTGATGTAAACTACCTTTGAATGGTAAGACAAGTAAACTCCACTATTTTAATATACTTCCATCCCATGTTGTAAAAATAGAAGATACAACTTTATGATTTTGGACAGGATTTTACTACCTCTGAAGTTGCTTTCTCAATTTTTAATAGTAGTTGATCTATGTATGGAACCTCTTCCCTAAAAATATGCTTGTTTCTTATCCACCATCTATTCCATATGACCAAAGTTAGGACTACCTACCAAATGCAAGAAAATAAAGAAATTTTGTGTAGCACAAGCCAACTTGAGAAAAGATCCCAAATAGTTTCACGAAATGGAGAAAATTGTAGACACGAAAAATGTACAAGTTGATCCTACACACCTGATCCTAATTTTACTAACATTGTTCCTTCCTAAATCATACCCTTTACTAACTAATTTAATTGAATAATTTTTATTTCATTAAATTCATCATATTTCCTCTCTTAATCAAATAATTCAAATGTATTTGATTAAGTCATTCTCTTCTATTAATTAAATAAATCATTCTGTTTAATTAATCCTATAGTCTCTCTTTTAATTAAATAATTCACTTTATTTAATTAAATCTCTAAGGTCATCTTTTTAAATGAAATAAATTAATCCTTATTTGGTTTAATCTAACATCACCTTCTTTAATTAAATAAATCAATCTTTATTTAATTAAATCTAAAATCTATTATTCCTCTCAACTTTGACTTAATTAAATCCTAAAATCTAAGTCAAAATTGTCAAATCATCTAATTTCTACTTAAATTGATCAAATCGTGATTAATCCTAATCCTAATCACCCCAATCCTCTAGATTTTTCAATTTGCACAATAAATCAATTTATTTGATTTATAAATTCATCAATTTCCATTCAAAAAGGCATCTTTTGTGGAATATTCCTCAAATTTGAAAATCCCTCCAAAAGGGATGAGTACATCCAACAAGGCATTAAAGGCCTTGTACATGTCCTTTGCCTTGAGCCAAGTGTCATTTACTCCATTCCTCTCTCCCTCCAACTTGTCATTTCATCAAATTCAAATTTGAATCTAATAGCATTTATGTGCACATTCATCAAAATGTGCTCATTCCTCATCCAATCACATCTTGACAAGTGGCACAATGCCATTGGTCCATCTTTAATCCCACATTCATCCTATTTCACATTCCTCCATCCTTATCTCTTATAAATAGAGAGCTTATCTATTGATTTTAGGATCTACAATCCATGCAAGCTTAATATACTCAATTTCATTTGCAACTTCATCCATTTTCATCATAATTTCATAGTTTTATCAAGGTTATTGGAAAAATTGCATCAAGGAATCAAGAATCATCATCAAAGTTCATCAAATCACATCAAGGAGTTGGGAAAGGGCCATTTCCTACACATAAATGGCACCAATTCCTCCATGGGATTATAATTTTGCTCATTAGAATAGGAATCAATTGCTTTCATTGTGTCGTTCTTCATTTCTTTTCCTATTTTGATGTTTCAATCTATTTCATGGGGAATGTTGCTTCTTACTTGCATTTTTATCTAATTATGTGCTTTTTCTTTGTCTTTGTGTAGGTATAGGTTCACCATTCACATTTTGGCACTAGGAGGGCCAATTTGGAGAAATTCATCATGTTTTTCTAAAAAAATTCATGGTTTTCTTACTTCTTTTTTTGTGTGTATAGGAAACTGCACCGATATTAGTCCAGTGGCACCAAACTGCACCACTGTTAGTCTAGCGATGCTATACTGTGCCACTTCTAAACTCCAAACTGCGTCGCTGGAGTCTTCCCGCCTAGAAATATTGAATTTCTAAGTCCAACATTGGTTTTCCAAATTTTAAATTGTGTCGCTTGCAAAATAGCATTGCAATCGCAATCACTGTCTTTGTGTAGAGTGATGCTCTCAGTCATCAGTGATGCTATATTGCGTCGTTGACCTTCTCAAACTGCGTCACACCCACGGATTGTGCCGCTGGAGTTGGTTAAAATGAAAATTTCTAATTATTTTTAACATGTACATTTTTCACTTTGGTTGTTTTTGACGTCTAACTGGTTTTTTTTTGCCTCTGTTTTAACAATATTAACTAGTTTTTGTGATGCAGGGACTTTCAGAGGTCATAACTTTTGACTCAAATGTTTGTTTGGGCTAAAATTTTATAGGAGTTTTTGTTATGAGGTGATATGTGGATCCCCAACCGACCTTTAGTCGGTTGGTGGCCATTTTGGCACTTTTTGGGGCTTGAAACTTTCATCTTGGCCCTCAAAATGGCAATTTAGTGTTTTTTTCTAGTTTTTTTTAAGTCTTTTTTGTTAATAACTTGAAACTCATGTTTCGAATTTAGGATGTTAGTTGGAAATTTTTCCTATCTTATTCTTAGGAAGTTTTTGGGAAAAAATAGGACTCTCAAAGTTATGCATGCGAAATTACCAAAAATGGAAAAATCTGACAATTGTTGAAATCTACCAAAAAAAGGTTGGCTTGATTGAAAGTAAAGGAAGGAAAACGAAGACCAAGAGTTCTCTATGTCATCATTATCTTATTGTATCAGGTGTTTTTAAACACTTTGGGGAAAAATTATAATGCATCTTCTAAGGATTAGTTATATTATTGCTTTTTAGGACTCACTAAATTTTGTTTGGGCTTAAAAAGAACAAAACAAAGGGATTAAAAAGAGTAATAGGAAAATTTGATAGATTTTGTGTTGGACTTAAAAAATACACAAAAAAATCTCACACTTCAAAATTGGTGCTTAAAAAGAATTCATATCATTGCTTTGTGGTTTAAAATGAACATGTGTATTCTTTGTTTTGTAATCTTTTACACAAAGTAATATCATTTAGAAGAGATGTATGCACTTCTCTCGTGCTTCACAAGCGATCTTGAGAATCAATTTTTTTTTTTGTGATATTAATTTTTGTAAGTGATTGCCTCCACATTTCAATTTGGGCGCCTTAAATTTGAACAGAACATACGAGTGTGAAGAAAAAGCATTGTGTGTGCTCCCGCCTAAATGCGTTAGGTGGTCGAACTACAAATGCACTCCTTCATTATTATCCACCTTCAGAGAGCCTGCCTTGGTGGGAAAAATTACTCACCCCAAGGGAACAACTCAAACCAGTAACGAGCTAAACACCAAGCTACTCCCAACCAATATACAAATTCAAATGTCAAGGAAAGTTCATCATTAAAAGAGCTCCTATGGAAAATCAAGTGATAATCTTTATATGAGTTGATCTTGCCTCTCATGTGGCCTTTTAAATGGGTACCCTGATTAGGAACCAACTTGTGTAGAATCCAAAATCCCTATCTACTTGTTGGTGCAAGAACGATCGTTTTGAAGCCATCCCACATTCTTACGACTTTTAGTAGAGATGAGAAATATTCCATGGGAGTTTCATGGGTACTGATGCTTGGCTGACCCGAGAAGTGAGTGCACTATAAGGGGGAGCCTGCATGGTCAAGCGTATAATCATTCACTAAGAGTAGGCATAGTTGGATTTATCCAAGTGGGAACTCAACAAATATTGCCTCCTTTATCCATAGGGTTGTGCACATTTTTTTGAAATCAAAACACTTTGCTTGGATCCAAAACATTGGAAAAACAAACATTCAACATGATCTTCAAAATTTCAAACCCTTTAGGGGGAAAAAAAACCTTTGACGAATCCAAGTGCTCTTGCTTTCCCTAGGGATTTCATCCTTAGAGGCTTCTAAGTATTGGGATTTATATCATAATTTGTTCTCACTAAAGTCAACATTAGGAAAATTTTGCCTTAATTTCCTTGATTCCCACATAATGCACTTTATGGGATGATAATAAATTGGGACATTAGACATTTAGTTTGAAAATCTAAATCAAGAGAGTGTTTATGGTAAAAATAACTCATTAAGAAAAGTTAAGAACAATTGAACCCCACACATGTGCTTGGTATTTTTTGGTCATATGGTTTTCCATGAAAACATCGGTCTTTTGGTTTGAAATGCTCTTAGGGAAAATCATGTATTCAATATCTTGGTCTAGTTAAACAAAGTCCTTCTTAGGTTCATTTAGGATCAAAATCAAACATTTCATCCATTCAAAACATTTATCATCCCATTTCACAAACAACCTTTGGAACTTTGGAAAAATCGTTCATATTAGAATTTTGGTAAGACCTTCAATCAAAATCAAAATCACTTTGTTTGGCTAAATGTGTGTGGATGAATCCTCCTCACACATTTAGTTGAATTATCACCTTTGTGGACAAGTTTACCCCAAGATAACATCCAACATCTTGGGATTTATAAGTCCATTATCCAAATCAAACCCAATCCAAATCAAAATCCTAAATCCTAAAGTCTAGTATTCCTCCAAAGTTCCTAAAAGTTCAAACACCCATGTCACTCACCCTTTCATCTTTCATCCCATAATTGGTCCTAAATCCCTTAGAGGTCAACAAGGTCAAAACACAAGAAAACATGGAATATAAGATTGATTCATACATCATGAGTAATCCAAGTCAACCAAACTATCAAAGACAATACTCACATTTGTACAATCCATACATGGGATCTTTATCTCCTCCAAATTTCAATAATGTACAACAAATGTGACTTTTCCCAACCTAAATTTAGGAACACAAAACCTCAATGATATAACAAATGTGAGTTTCCCAATCTAAATTTTGGAACACCTATTCCTATGGTAGATTTAAATCAAAGCCAGAACATACAAATCTATCAACCAAACAATCAAGGCATTAGTCTTCTAAACAACATTATACCACCAAATCCATACGTTCCAAATGTGACTGTACCAAATTCAAGCCTACCAAACATAAACATATCAAATCCATGCTTGATAAACTTTTGGATGGATATGTTTGCAAAACCCATCAATGTTGTTCAAAATCAAGGCAATATGTTGACAGCACCATGTATTGATCCAATTCAAGGTAACCCCATGCAAAAAAAAAGTTATCAAAATCCAAGCAATGTGTTTCCCAATTACAACAATGTTCAATATCAACCAATAATGCCAAATCTAAACATCATACCAAATCAGAACATTGTTCAAGATCAATCTGTCCATGATTCCATGCAAACACCACAAGTATACATGCCAAATATGTGTGCTCAACAACCAAGTCAACCATATCAAGAATGTCAAGGTCAAATCTTGTGAAACAAAATTGCTACACTCAAAAAACTCATTGATTCACGTATCACCAAGAGACATCTCCACACCAAAATCAATACACTCTTCCATTGGATGAACCATGTCATCAAAGCATTGGGTTTCCTCCACAACCATATCAAGAACAATATCTCCAATATCAAGAGGTTGAATATCAACAACAAACCCAATCACCCCATCTCGAAGATTAGTCATCACATCTCAAAGGTCAATCACAACTACCCATCAATGAGAACCTTGAAGATGTTTCCATCTCCTCTTATGATCAAATCAACATATATCAAGAATCACTTTTCAATCATGATCAAAACCCACCAACGATACCCAACAATGATCCAATTCAAGAAACGATAACATAATTTGATCTTATGGTTGAAAACATTGACAATCTCTCCACCATAACTGTTGAAAATGATGATCAAGATATATCCATCAATGAGCACCTTGAATATTTTTCCACTTAATCCAATGATCAAATCAACATACATTAAAAGCCATTTTTTAGTCATGATCAGAACCCTTCCTACAATGATCTATCTCAAGGAGTGTTAGAATTATTTGATCCTATTGAAATAATCCAAGATCCATCCACCAATGATCATGTTGAGAATGTATCTACATCACCTAACAAATTAGAGGACATATCTCAAGAACGTATTCCAAAGCATGATCAAAATCTTCCACCAAGGTCTAGCAATGCTCCTTGCCAATATATTGAACTAATCCTCAACTCAACACTAGATCCAAATCCACTCAAATATCAAAATGATATTGAGCCACTTCCCATGCCTAATGAAAATGTCCTAGAACCCTTTGTAAGAAATCCATCCTTTGAAATTGACCCATGTCAAGAACTTGATCCAAATCATGTCGAGAGCAATTCTAAAATCATTCAAGATCAAGAATTTATATCTCCACAATACTACAATGACCTAATGGGCACTCTCCTATATATACAAAATGTCACAAATGATGATCATATCCATATAGCACATACTCCTCCATCAACCCATGAGATGCTTTATTTGGATGGACACGTAGATGATCTTCATTCAAAACAAGAGTCTCATACTCTTAACACTATTACCAAGGAACAATAGTCTCCTACTCTTAACATTTATACACATGATCAAGATATAAAAAAATATAGAGACATATCAGAAATGGGTCATGAAGAAGGATCCTACTGAAGTGATGAATTAGAAACATCTTGTGAAATGAATCACGAGGAAGAATTTTATGTGCACGGTGGATCATCAACACTTCTTGAAGAAGCATTAAAATTAGATATTTCACAAGATCAAGCCAAAGATATCAATCAGGAAGTCATCCCACATGTGGAGGATCCTATCACTTATAAACTTGGATCACTTACCTTTTTTAGAGGAAGTTATCTTATTAATGAAGAAGTTGTCACCTTTGAAGATCCACAACAGAGTAGAGAAGGGTTACCACCTTGTTTCCAAGGAAAATTATATCCTATTGAAAATAAAATGTTTCAATAGATGAATTATTAAGGCAGAGGATTAGGCCTACATGAATCTAGGGTATCCTAGAACCAATGCAAATTACTGGCAATCCTAAGCATCAAAGTCTTGGTTATTCAGTACTAGGGGCAACTTTGTCTCAAGAAAACATCAACATAGGGAGCACAAAGGATCCTTATGATGAAACCAATGCTAATACTACAACCAGTCATGTCATGAATCTTCATCCACCCATCACCCCATCCATGAATTGGGACCAACATCAAAAGAAAGATTTGAATCAAAGCATGAAAAACATAATCAAATGAAAAGAAGTAACGAAGAATGAAGAACAAATCAAATACAAGTGGATACCAAAGAACATAAAGAAAGATTATCCCTATCAAAATCCATTAGTCAAAGAAACTATGGGGAAAAATAAAAAAGGGAAAAGTAATCATCAAAGATGTCCACAAGGGAAAAAGAAGCCTTCTCAAGTGGCATACAAAGTTTATCAAAAAGTTGGTCCTAATTCCATGCACACTTCCGTATCCACCCATTATTGCTTATCTTCCCAAGTTTGGAGAGTCAAAGGTTCCAAACTATCAACCAATCCATATTTTATTCCTAAACATACAACACCATCCCCACTTCCACACATGAAATCCAATTCTCACATTGACCATATATTGGCAACAACCCTTTATCATAAGGATTTAGAAGGCCTTCTACTGAGATGTGCACACAAAGATAAAGATAACCTTGGTATCAGCAAAGCAAATCGGGAATCTCAAAAATTGCTTCCAAGTGCACGTATTTTAGTGAAACAAATTCTTCAAGTAGGATATCGATGGCACATTATGACAAAAGTATCAATGTCAGCAGTACCAGGTGGTTTAGCATGAGCTTAAAATCTTTCAGCATAAAATCAATAAAAATAAAAATTAAAAGTTACAAAAATAAAAAAATCATGAAAATAGTAAAAATAAAAATCATCCTCCAGTAAAAACCGAATGGGTGGCGCTTTGGGAAAATAACATGATGAAAACCTGGAAAACAAGAGTCATGTGTAGAATCCGACATCTACGTGTGCCACTTCGGGTGAAAGCATCTTATCACATTCATAATAAAGCCAACATTCCATCCATCTTATCTGTAATAAATCCATTCATCCACAAACCATTTATCCAATCCATTTTCATCCATCTACATCCATAGTCCAAATTATCTTGATCTTGACCAAGTTTGGTGCACACTTTACACTTGCTTATGGTAGACATCTTGACATGGGTCATTTTCATTTATCATATCCTACCCAACGTTATCTAAGCCTTGAAGCATTATCCAAATGAGCATCCTATGTTCGAAAACCTTATCTTGTCACAAGATAATCCTTGGGATCCTCTGCATGCTTACCATATACATCCATCCATCCACCTATCCAAGAATCCACCCATGACATTCCATACATTGCTAGACACTGGGGGAAATAATTTACATCTTGCTTCGAGAATAAATCTTGATCTATATCCTCCAACTTATGTGGTGATCCAAACATTGGAAAATGTGAAATCAAATTGGTCAAAGAATTTGTGAGAAAAAAATCCAAATCACTCGCCCATGTCATATTTTGTCGAGAAGATGTTCCTTATCAAACTTTATCTTTCATCGAACATCGATCCAAACAATCAATATTAGTCGCATCTAACTTACACATCAACGTTGCATCAAATCATTCAAAAAAAATTTGTTCCAAATTAAGTTTCACAATCCTGATCAATAAAATCCATTCAATCCATCATCATCTTGGGATATCCTTTCCAATCCTTGTGTTGCTTAACACTATCCTTGCATTGTTGTGTATCCTTAACAATCCTGATCAATCAAATCCAGTCAATCCATCATCATCTTGGGATATCCTTTCCAATCCTTGTGTTTCTTAACACTATCCTTGCATTGTTGTTTATCCTCAACAATGTTATCATCATCAATCCCGATCAATAAAATCCAGTCAATCCATCATCATCTTGGGATATCCATCCTAATCCTCGTGTTGCTTAACACTATCCTTGCATTTTTGTGTATCCTCAACAATGTTATCATCATCAAATCCATCAATCTAGATCAATCAACCCTAGCTTGTTTTTCAAAAAAATCCCAAAATAGAGCACCGATATCATATCCATATCCAAAACGTCAAAATCATGCAAAAATCCAAGAACATCCAAATCATATCAAAATCAAAAAACAGGTCAAAAAAGTCAGAAAAACTCAAAAAAATGGTATCCAAACTACGTCGTCTCTGAGATTAAACGTAGGAAAGGCCATTATTGAGGGGGCCCTAAGACACAAAATCCTAAAACATTCATAAAATCTCATAAAACACAAAAACATTAGAAAATTTGAAAATCAAAACATTTGTAAAACATCTCTAAAATACCAAAAACAACCTCAAAACATTTCAAAACATCAAAACATCCAAATATTTGAAAATCCTAGAACGGTGAATCCATCTCATCTCGCTTTCACCCGAAATAATCTCATTCATAATAAATCAATCGTCATTTTCATCCTTTGGTAAGTCAGTTGGAAGCAAGTCTAGTAAGTTCAAAAGTAAAAACCCAATCATCAAAGTCTCAAGTCTAGGTCAGTAAGTAAGCGAGTTAGTTAGCTTCGAGTATCAATAGCTTATCATCCAGTCAATCCAAAATCATCTAATAAAATGTTCTAGGATGCATCCTTCCTACAATGGACATCAACATTAGGCATCACCATAGTTTACTCTTAGCTAGCAGTATGAAGAACATTAGCTTGTTTATTTATTTGATCTTTGTCTTTTGATTTATCTTATTTTGTGCTCATTCCAATGACCTCTCGATGATGCCTAATCAAAACGGTTTAGAGAGAAAGGAATGGGGCAACAATCATTATATTTTTTATCTGTTGTGCTTGTTGGATATTCCTTGTAAAATAACTTTGTCATGTGTGCTTTATTTGGTTTGTAGGGAGGGTGTTTTAGGTGTCTCGTTGACCACATAGGAAGGCTTTCTTTTCTATGTTTTGGTTTGAGATGTATAGAATATCTAGACTGCATTCTGAATAAGGTTTTGTATGTCAAGTGTGACCAGGAGTACTCATATCTGATCGTTGAGTCAAATTCAATCACACTAGGTGCAATTCCATCCTAGTTCTTTATACCCTGATGCATCATGCCTGTGTGTTATCAAACATAAGATAAATGGCTCTTTTAAAATCTCAATTCCTGATAAGAAAATCATCATCATCATCAATAATATAGACTTAGTGGATCCTCCTTTCATCATCTTACTCTTCTTATTCTTCTATCTTTACTAACATTTCTATCTAAAGTAGGTGTGATATCTCAAAATATACATGAGGCTACCCATGGTCAAGGACTATCTATACATCATCAATTTTTTCTATATCAAAGTTGAATTGATCCATCTTGAACCTCTTTTTCACAAGATCTATCCTTAAATTGAACTATTCGCTCGATCTCTCGAGGGGGCAGTGTACCAATATACTTCTTTCTGTTGGGGCATCTGAAAAAATTAGATTTTTTTTGAAATTTTACCATGGCAAGATTACTCTTTGAACCAACGTAACAAGTACATTGCCTCAAAGAGGGACAAAATGTAGACATGATAAATGTACAAGTTGATCCTACACACCTGATCCTGATCTTACTAACATTGCTCCTTCCTAAATCATCCCCTTTACTAACTAATTTAATTGAATAATTTGTATTTGATTAAATTCATCATATTTCCTCTCTTAATCAAATAAATCAAATTTATCTGATTAAGTCATTCTCTTCTATTAATTAAATAAATCATTTTATTTAATTAATCCTATAGTCTCTCTTTTAATTAAATAATTAACTTTATTTAATTAAATCTCTAAGGTCATCTCTTTAAGTTAAATAAATTAATCTTTATTTGGTTTAATCTAACATCACCTTATTTAATTAAATAAATCAATCTTTATTTAATTAAATCTAAAATCCATTATTCCTCTCAACTTTGACTTAATTAAATCCTAAAATCTAAGTCAAAATTGTCAAATCATCTAATTTCTACTTAAATTGATCAAATCATGATTAATCCTAATCCTAATCACTCCAATCCACTAGATTTTGCAACTTATACAAAAAATCAATTTATTTGATTTATAAATTCATCAATTTCCATTCAAAAAGGCATCTTTTGTGGAATATTCCTCAAATTTGAAAATCCCTCCAAAAGGGATGAGTACATCCAACAAGGCATTAAAGGCCTCTTACATGTCCTTTGCCTTGAGCCAAGTGGAATTTACTCCATTCCTCTCTCCCTCTAGCTTGTCATTTCATCAAATTCAAATTTGAATCTAATAGCATTTATGTGCACATTCATCAAAATGTGCTCATAACTCCTCCAATCACATCTTGACAAGTGGCACAATGCCATTGGTCCATCTTTAATCCCATATTCATCCTATTTCACGTTCTTCCATCCTTATCTCTTCTAAATAGAGAGCTTCTCTATTGATTTTAGGATCCACAATCCATGCAAGCTTACTATACTCAATTTCATTTGCATCTTCATCCATTTTGACCATAATTTCATAGTTTTATCAAGGTTATTGGCAAAATTACATCAAGGAATCAAGAATCATCATCAAAGTTCATCAAATCACATCAAGAAGTTGGGAAAGGGTCATTTCCTACACATAAATGGCACCAATTCCCCCATGGGATTGAAAGTTTTCTCATTAGAATCGGATTCAATTTCTTTCATTGTGTTGGTCTTCATTTATTTTCCTATTTTGATGTTTCAATCTAATTTCATGGGGAATTTTGCTTCTTACTTGCATTTTGATCTAGTTATGTGCTTGTTCTTTGTGTTTGTGTAGGTATAGGTTCACCATTCACAAAAACCAACTAAGATTCTCTTTTACAAATGATCATCAAACTTGTGCATAAGATTTTTTCTAGAATTCCCAACTTGGGCAACCTATCACTTGTTATAATTATTTTTCTTAAGGCCAACCAAGAAAAATTACCTACCTTTGGCAACACCATAGAGTTCCAACAAAAAGAATATACTCTGTGTGGTTGAGCATGCATCTCATTCTTTTTTTTTTTGATGAATTGGAAGCTATCTATATTAATTTAAAGATAAGTGTACATATTCACAAAAAAGGGTAGGTGGTAAAAAGGTGTGCACCCCGAAAGTCACATGGGCAGCGCCCATAAATAACCAAAAATCAATTCACATGGGCCTAGCCTAGAAGTCCAAGAGAATAAGAAATAAAAACAACAAATAGGCCATTAAGCAACCAAAGTAGTGCCAACAGAGCTGGGATGGTTTTTGTCATCCATATTCTTCCCCCATACATCAGCAGGGTCTGGAGTGATGTCAACAAGAGTACCCCAACCATTGTCATCATCTTTCTTTTCTTTATCTTTTTCCTCACGTCAGGGCAAGATTGCAAGTGCCAGCCGCAAAAATATTTTATCACTATCTAGCAGGTGAATTAAAAAAAGGGCCACCTAGAACTGCCACCACCGCTCCTCGAAGCACCACTAGAAGGCCATCCCTAACCAGCCTACGGCGAAGGAGAATGAGCACACCAAGGAGAGAGGGAGTCCCAGCGAGTAGGAGGCTGAGAGCGGGGGTGCGCAAAGCCACTCCGCTATCGGCCCCGAGAGGGCGACCGACCACAAGAAGAGGAGGGTGAGTCGGGGACCCAAGCCATAATGCACAGGGCATTTCCCTAGTGGTCCAACAAGACTTTGAGGTGAGAAACCTCTAGTGCAACCTTGTTTTCTTGCACCTCGATCTGTAAGAGCACATTAGAACAAATAACTACTTTAGAATAGAGAGAAACATTAATATCCATTTGAGAATGAGAAAATATGCAGGAATTTCTGTCTTTCTAGATATTGAAGAGGATTTCCACCCTGGAAGTGTGCCAAAGCTGGGTGAACTTAGCAGGGATCCTAGGCGAATCTCCCAACAGAACCATATGCCAAGAAAAAGATTTCGACCGAAAAGGCTGAAAGAAGCCATGAATCCAAGTCCAAATTTGCTGAGCTCTGAGACAAAACCAGAAAAGATGCTTAAAGCTTTTAGGTTTCCCACAAAAAGGGCAATGAGGGTCCTAGACCCCCAAGTGTATAAGCTGAGAACCCATAGACAAGCCTTGGAAAAGAATACACCAAGCAAAGTGGGCCAGCTTTTGATTAACACTTACAAACCAAGTGGCAGCAAATCTTTTTCGCCAAATATGAGAAGAGGAGTGAAGAAGCCACCTCTGGTTCAAACTGTTGATCATAGGAAAATGGGGTGAAATCCACCTTTAACCAATCCATGACTTGTAGCTCTTGAGAGGAGTATCTAGAAACCACTTCCAATCTTTCCACAAAGGTTTGTTCCCACGAATGCCAATTTTATGAAGCATTTATGCTAGAATGGCACTCACTAGACCGTCAAAAGTAGCACGGTCCTAGTTTTGAAGTTTGTACTAGGCCTTTAAAGTATCCCACTGCATAATGTGCATAGTGGGTTAGTGAAAGACCTATTATTGGATCTGAATGCCCTTTTTGTGAAATATAAGCACTTTAAGCCAAGGTGACTTAGCCAAAGGTTGACCATTATGCTCAAGAAGAGGAGACCAACAAATACTCTACTGATTTAGAGAAATCCCATCATGAAATCCAATACTAGCCCAATGGAGCCAAGGCTTAACAGCCTCCTAGGCACGCCAAATGCTTTTGGCCACAAAAGTTCACCAATTTGAGTAGGCTCCTTCATATCCAAAAGGGTTTGGAAGCCTATTCCTTTCCAAGCAAGTCTATGTATAGGAAATCTACAATGGATGCAATGCTTGAAGAGAACCTTCCAAGCTTCATCTCCAGTGAGGGCCTGGATAATCCACTTGACACAAAGAGTAGTCCCTTGCCATTGAGTGGAGAGTAGCCCAAGTCCTCCAGAATCTTTGGGGAGGCAACAAAACTCCCATGCAACATGATGGAAACCCTTGTGGGTTTCAGAGGAGGCCCATAGAAAATCCCAGAGCAACTTTTCAAGCCTACAATAGGCAGCTTTGGAGGGAGCCCAACAAGAAGAGTAGTAAACATGAGTGGCCACCAAAACTTTCGAGCACACCTGAAATTTTCCAGGCAGAGAAAGAGGCTTGGTAATCTAGTAAGCAAGCTTTTGCTCGACCCTAGACAGCACGGCTTGCCAGAGCTCCCTAGGAGAGGCTTGGAAAGCAAAAGGGATTCCCAAGAAATTATATATCTCTCCCTGCCCAATCCACTTCCAACTATAGTTTTGAAGCCACACAGGAGTGGGAAATACATATTGCCTATAACATAAGGTCTTGTGCCATTGGATGGAAGAGCCGAAGGCCAGAAAAAAAGTGTTCAAACAATCAAGGGCAGCTATGATTGATTCTTCTTCCTCCAAGATAGTGAGAAAGGAATCATCTGCAAAGTGGCCATTAACAAGATGCTCCTGAGAGTTATGGAGAGAAATCCCTTTGACACGCTACTAAGAAATTGCATAGGCCAGAAGGTAACCAAAGCCCTTAGCCGCAAGCACATACAAAGAGGGGGCAAGAGAAAACCCTTGTCGGATTGAGTGAAAAAGGCCAAAAGCATAAGATTGGTGGCCATTAATGGTGATACAAGTTGAGGTATTGACAAAGAGCATCTAAATAGACTAAATGAAATTGGGCCCAAACCCTAGAGCTTGCAACATCACAAGAATGAAAGGCCATTCAATGCGGTCATAGGCATTGGAAAAATATTTTTTTATGAACATGGCCTTTTGATTTGAGTGTCAGGCCCACTCCATGCCTTTCTAGACAACAATAATATTATCCAGAATGAACCTGAATTTGATGAAGGCAATTTGCATTGGGCACACAATCTGAGGCAAGAGATGGTAGAATTTTAGAGCCAAAGTGCAATGATTTTGTAGGAGACATTAAGAAGCGTGATGGGCCTCCAGTTGCAGATGTCCTCTAGATCCCCAGGCTTACTTATGAACTCTATATTGCCCTTATTTATTAAATTTCCTAGAGAGTTGATTTGAAAAGCCTCAAGGTAAACATGATGCATATCATGCCCAACATAGTCCCAAAGGGCTTTATAGAATTCACAAGGGAAGTCATCAATCCTAGGGGCCTTGTCATTGGCATTAAAAAAAATAGCTTCCTTAAGATCATCAATTGTCAACAATTGATCACAAAAAAATTATTGGCTAAAGAAATCTTATGTGGCACAACAAGATAGTCTTGAAGGGCTTTCTTTCGCACAGGCGTGGAATCTTGTGCAGTGAAAACTTGCTCATAATGTCACACAAAATCCCAGAGAATGTTAGGGTGCTCAGAGAGCACCCAAGTGCCATCCTTAATTTTTTTAATTCTTAGGGATGAGTGTCTAGCACAGAGTGCCATAGAAAATTATTTGGAGGCACGATCACTGATCTTAAGTCAATGCACCCGAGCTTTGATTTGCACTCCTTTGGCAATGTAATTATCAACCACTTTCTTTTTGTGCTTTAAGTTTGCCACCCTGACTTGAAGCGATAGGGAAAAAGGGTTGGTCGCCCAAGCCTCCATAGCTGCATGCAAGTCAAAAGTGGTTGCTTCATAAGATCGTCGATGAAAAATGGCTAGCTGGTGCCTATAAATGCGCAACAATTGAGTAGTACAGGTGATGGCATCATTCCACCAAGTAATCTAGCATGTTTGGCCGAACAGTCTGCACTCCAAATTTTACACTCAATGAATGTGGGCCAAAGTGGTCTTTTGGTAGAGAGAAGACGTGTTAAAAAAGAATTGAGTTTTACACGTGCGAGGTTGACAAGACTCCCATTCAATACAAAAATAAATTGGAAAGTGATCAGACAGAGTCACATCCACTAACGACTTCACTAGCAAGGCAGAGCTAGAAAAAGAAAAAAAACATTGAGCCGAGATCATGGTATGATCAAGGCACTTAAATATTCTCTTAGAAATAGCCCTATAATTACACCAAGTTTTCTAGAGGGAATGAGAATGGCGACGACCAATATTGGGATCAAAAAGCCCCAATTTATTACGCATGTAAAACCATGCCTCACATTCGTCACCTGCCCAATGAAAGGGAAAGGTGTCATCCTTGTCATACACCATCTCGACCATATTAAAATCCCCACAAGGTAATGAGGTGGAAACTGGTAAAGAATCAACAATCCAATGCCAAAGCAAAGAGCGCTCCACAACATCATTAGAAGCATAAAAATTAATAATCTTCAAGGAATGATTATCAATGTCAAGGAGAATCTAGACTATCCGATGAGAATGATCAGTCCCATGATCCACAACACAAGAATGAAAATGTGTGGACAAAAGAGTGACGGCTCTGCCACGCCCAACTTCATGTAGAGTGCAAAACATAGTATTGGCTGGCCAAATAGAACGAAAATTCGAAGCGAGCAAAAACCCAAAAAATTTAACTTCTTGGAGACAAAGCACTTCAATACCATAATGTTTCTGTAAGGTATCTCTAACAGAATACTTTCTGGATAGGTCTGTTAGACCTCGAACATTCCATGAGAGGAAATTCAAGGATTAAACTCTTCCATGCTTTTGGAACCCAGTTCCTCCTCAACCAGAGAAGAGAAACTATTCTTCAAGAAATCCTCTAGAACTGAACCAAGCTGAATAGGGGGTGAAAACCTCCTCTTTTCTGGCACATATTCTCCTTCTTCAAGCAGTGGATACAAGCTACAAGACCGTCGTTGACCTCTCGTCATGGGAGGGATATTTGGTTGAGCATACATAACAACCACAGGCTGAGGCATTTCCTTTGACCTGTGCTGCACCAAAATAGTAGTAGCTCTAGAAGGAGTGTATGTCCCCTTCTCTGAAGGGTTTGAAACAACTTTGGGTGATTTAGAGGCCTTGGGGTTCGACCCAAAACCAGCTGACTTATTTTTCCGGTTTGTAACCATCGTCCACTTTGTTTGAGCCTTAGTAGAAGGCTCTGTTTGATGAGGTTTTTCAACATCTCATGATGGGGATGGTGTATGAGGCATTGCCAAAGGGAAGTCCTTGATCTTGTGGTCCACTGACTAGCAATGATAGCACGTGTTAGGCAAATTGAAATACGTGAATTTCTGGGTGTTCCTAATAGCTCCTATTTGAATATCCATAGATTCTTTAAAATCCTTGGATAGGTCCACCTCCACACAGACCCACTTCTGGGGTTGGGCCTAGAATAACCTATCTGGTTCTATACGAACAACCCTGCCCAAAGAGGAAGCAATGTGATTCAAAAAGGGCACACAGGGCAAAGGTAGACCAGGGAACTCGATCCAAATCGGAACACGTATTTTGGTGTAATCTGAGACAAAAAAATCCCAGGTCCATGATTGGAAAACCAACAAGGATGACCTAACATACCAAGGCCCATGGCCTAAAATAGCCTGGACATGATTAACTTCCGCAAAGCGAAACAAAAAAAAACACTTAGTCAAGTTTTGGACCATGTCAAGGTAGACCCCATGAGGGACCAAAGCCTTGTTGACCCATTCTTTCAACACACTTTCGGGGGGAGTCCTCCCAACAAATAACCCACAAGGGTGTGTTGTTCAAGCCATTGGCAAGCAGAGTCAAAATCTGGTAAAGGAAAAATCACATTAGTTGGGGTATCAGAACTCTTACCTTGTGAAAGACTTTCAGAATAAATTTTCAAGGACATTTTTTTGAAGGAGGAGCCATTGAACTCCACCAAGGAACCGTTAACACCAGCATGAATTGCTAGGTTAGAGTCGGTTGAAGGAATAATAAACCCTTAAAACTACAGTAAATGCGGTTGTACTCAATGATGGAGGAATTTTCCTATGCAATAGGCGTAGTATAATGCAAGAGGGGCCAAGGATGACTGCAAAAAAAAACAAAAAAACCCTAGCAAAGATCATACACCAGTCAAATCATGCATGCCATTCTTGATTATAGCTTTGTAGCCCTATTTAATTGTATACCCACCAAATTTTGAAGGTTCCCAAATTAACCTATCCTCCAAATTTGATTTGAAAACAAGCCTCTCCTTTAGGATATTATTCAATAATGATTTTTGATTGTTAGATATTCGAGTATTTGATATATCTTTTCATATGACTTTCCCTATTAGATCCTTTGTACCTTGAACATAATATTTGATTTTAGGACCCCATATATCTAAAAAAATTACCTCTATTGAATGTAACTCCTATTTTTTTGTAAGGGGGGAAGAACATTCCATGAGTCTTTCTAGAAAAAAAAAAAATCTCCATTATTCACTTCCCATTATATATATGGGGTTATGAATTTTCTGCATGCTAATAAAAAGTTCCACATTAAAAAGCCCATGAGGGGATTTGATATGGTAAAAATTATTTCTAGTAGCACATTTTCCAAATACTTAGTTTGCATTATTCAACACCATTTCAAGCTTGGTTTTGTGTATAAATGTTAGGAAAAAAATTGATTGCGCAATTTTTTTTCCTAATGCCAAGACATAGAGGAGAAGAGAGATATGCCTTTTAATGTCTACAATTACAGTTCATTAAGACGCACATGAAATAATTAACAAAAGAGAGAAATAAAATCAAACACAATTAGACACCAGATTTACGTGGGAAAACCCTTACGGGAGAAAAACCCACCACACCAAAGAAGAACTCTTGTATTACAGGAAATGAAATTTACATACAAGTTACATAATCTCCTTCATAGATTTCAATCACTACAACAACAAACTCTAGATTGTTCTCTTAGAAAATATCTCACTGTTACAATGTAATCTCTCCACATACAATGAAATTCACAGAACTATAGAAACTCCAAATTACTGAACCATTGAACCTGTCACTGTTCCTGCTCATTATAATGTATAGCAACTCCTCGACCGATTCATTTTCCTTTGCAACCGGCTCAGTTCAACTTCCAACCATCGAAATGCTTAGGAATCCAAACGACCTCTGCCCAATCAGCCAATGACCACTGATCGACGTACGTCAACAGTCAACCAGTCAAATATTTTCTCCTTTATACCACGCTGTCGCTTCATATTCATTGAGTCCCCGCAGTGTGGTGATTTACCTCGCTACTGCTAGCTAGGATGATAATTCCCACGGTGTGGGAGTAACCACTCTACCGCTTGACAGTTTGGTCAATGTCACAGTATAGCAGTGTCCACCACTCTATCGCTCAACGTACGATAAGCTACTAAGGTATGGCGATAACCATGCCACCATAGCCCAGAGAACAGATGCCTACGGTATGACGGTAGACTATCCAACTGCCAGACCGTGAGGGTTCACTGCATCACCACCGCCCACACAATGACCACCTATGGTATGGTGGTAACCGTACCACCGTAGCCCAAGGGAAGATCTTTCGCCGTGTGGTGGTAACTGCTTGACCACACCATGTCTTGAATGTCCTCGCAGTATCGTGGTTCCACTGCTTAACCGTTGTGAGCGATAAGAGGCTTCACGGTATAGCGGTAACCATGCTACCACGCCTCAATGAACAGTTGCCCATAGTATGGCGATAGGTGCTTAATCTGAAGTCGTACGTGACTTTTCTGCTCAGAGAAAAAATCAAGGCTTCAACCAGTGAGTTTGAGGCACGTATTCTCAACAATCTCCCACTTGACGAAGAACTCACTGAACCCCATTCAATAATTGAAGTCATCGAATCTTTTGGCCCCCAAGGCCCATCAAACTTGCACACCACTTGAACTTGTTCGTGCTTACTGGCTTTGTCAATGCATCTGCAATATTCTTCAGAGTATCAACCTTATCTAAACTAACCTTTCCATCCTCCACAACATCTCGAACAAAGTGATATTGTACATCGATATGTTTTGTGGACTGGCATGGAAAGTTGGATTTTTTGCCAAACAAATGGCACTCTGACTATCACAATAAATAATAATCTATCCTACATCAAAACCAATATTAGAGCACAATCTTCTAAGCCAAATGGCTTCCTTACAGGCGTGAGTTTCTGCCATGTACTTAGCCTTTGTAGTAGATAAAGCAACTATAGCCTGTCGCTTGCTCATCCAACTAACTGCACCACCATTCATCATGAAACAATATCCACTGGTGGACCTTTTGCTATCAATGTCCCCTGCCTAATAAGAATCCACATATCCACGAATGTTGATATTATTCTATGACCCAACCAAATTGCCATGATAACACATAGCATATCCCGAAGTTCCCCTCAGATAACTAAACAATCTTTTCATAGCATCCCAATGTGTCCTTCCTGGATTCACCATAAATCTACTAAGAACTCCCACTGCTTGGGCAATGTCTGGCCTTGTACATACCATTGCATACATTAAACTACCAACTACACTAGCATAAGGCACTTTGGTCATGTCCTCCATCTCAGTAGGAGATTTTGGACAATCTTCAATGGATAACTCTGTTCCCTGCAAAACTAGAACAACTAGCTGCTTGCAATCATTCATACCAAATCTCTCCAGAATAGTGTTAATATACTTACTCTAGTTGAGCCAAAGTTTTATGCTCTCTCTGTCCCTGGTTATTTTCATCCCCAAAATATACCTAGCTGCACCAAGATCTTTCATTTCAAACTTTGCAGACAACTGAGATTTTAGATCAGAAATCATTAACTTACTATTTCCTATGAACAACATATCATCAACATAAAGGGAAATAATAAGAACCCGATCATTTTTAGTCTTATAGTACACATAATGACCTAATTTTGATCTTACAAATCCCAATGACAAAACAAATGTGTTAAATTTTTGGTACCACATCCTAGGTGATTGTTTCAAACCATACAAAGATTTTTTTGGCTTGCAAACTAGATTTTCTTTAACTTTTTTCACAAAGTGCTCAGGCTGGGACATATAAATTTCTTCTTCAAGATCACCATGAAGAAACACTGTCTTCACATCCATATGCTCAATCTCCAAATCATATGCTACTGCAAGTGACAGAAGAAATCTAATATATGTTAGCTTTTCTACTAGAGAAAAAAATTTCCCCATAATCAATTCCCTCTACCTAGGAATAACCTTTTGCAACCAACCTCACTTTATACTTTTCAACATAGCCATCTAGACCAATTTTCTTTTTAAAGACCCATTTACAACCCACAGGCTTTCTACCTTCAAGCAATGGAACCAAATCCCAAGTATCATTTTTTCTTAATGATGCCATTTCTTCATTCATGGCTTCCAACCAGGAATCTGAATCAAAGATTTCAGTTGCCTCTTTTACAGTCCTAGGCTCATTCATGTTATTAATAAAAGCATAGGCACAACTAGAATCTAACACCGAGAATCCATACCTATCTGGTTGTTTCTTCTCACGTGTAGACGTCCTCGCAGGCTGAGGCTGAGGTTGTAGATCTTCCTCTTGTTCAGAACTCTCAGAGCTGATCGAACTCTCCTCAGTTTTAGGTACACTTTCAATGTGTTGTTCCTCTTTTTGTGGAGTTAGAGGTATCTCAACAACATCATTATTTTCTTCTTTTTCTTTCATCCCTGACTGCAGATCCACTGAAGAAGGTTTTAGTTCCTAGAAGATTACACCTCTGTTGTACAATACCTTCTTAGTTATAGAATTCTAACTTTCTTGTATCCTTTCACACCAAGGCCATACCCAGTGAAGATACATTTTTCAGATTTTTTGTCCAATTTAGATCTCTTCACATCCGACACATAAACATATGCTTCATAGCCAAATACATGAATATGTCTCAGAGAGGGCTTCTTACCAGACCAAGCTTCCATAGGCGTTTTATCAACAAGTGTTGATGAAGGAGACCTATTCAATAAGTAGCATGTTGTAGCCATAGCCTCATCCCAAAAAAATTTCTCCAGACCAGCATTGCTCAACATACTTCTAGCCTTCTCCATCAATGTCCTATTCAACCTTTCAGCAACTCCATTTTGCTACGGAGTGTAAGGTATTGTTTTATGCCTCTTAATCACATGGTCTTTGCAATACCTTTCAAACTCATCAGAACAAAACTCACCGCCATTGTCAGTCCTTAGACACTTTATTTTTCTTCTAGTTTGATTTTCGACAAGGTTTTTAAATTCCTTAAAATGATTGAACACTTCTGATTTACTTTTTAAGAAATACACAAATTCCCTTCTTGAATAATCATCAATGAAAGAAACATAATAATTATACTTCGATAACAAAGGAAAATCCACTAGACCACACACATCAGAATAAATATAATCCAAAATAACAAAAGATTTATGAGGACTAGAGTAAAAAGAAACACGATAATGTTTGTACCATATATACAATGTTCACAAAATTCAAATTCAAGGTTACAATCATCAAGCCCCTCAACCAGGATTTTATTTTTCAAGGCTTTTAAACCTTTCTCACCAATGTAATCGATCCTTTGATGCCAGAGAATATTCTTTTTTATAGGAATTTTAACTTCCAAGGAATTTTCTCCAATAGGAACATTTTCATTCTTCTCTTTACAAACAACCTTCTGTGACTTTGCAGAGACACTATTGCATTGAACAACCAATGCATCCAACTTGAATAGAGTATTGATTCGGGCACCCCTAGCCAGCACCAACGAGCCTCTAGTCAGTTTACAACCATTGCTAGAGAAGAAGATTTGCACTCAGACATCGTTCAACTTGCTTATAGAAAGTAGATTTCAAGCCAGACCTGGTATATGCATTATGTCATCAATTCCCTTAATTCTTCCATCAGGAAACTGAATTCTGACTCTTCCACGACCAACTGTCTCTAAAGATGAATTGCTTGTGAGATACACCTTTCCACCATCGCATTCTTCATACTTTGTAAACTAGTCTCTCTGAGATGTCATTTGGAATGATGTTCCAGAATCAATCAGCCAAACATCATCTGATGCCTGAGTTGACAAGGCAAAAAATAAAGGCATCTGCATCGCTCTGAGAAGAATCATTATCAAAAGAATTCCTCTTCCACTTATTTTTCTCCTCTTTGCAATCCTTTCAGACATGACCAGGATGTCCAGAATTCTAGCACTTCACCTTGGACTTCTTGCCAGGAGACTTTGATCTCCCTTCTAATTTTGATTTGGACTTTTTGTCCTTCTTCTTGCCTTTTTCTTTCGATCTGCCTCAAACAACAAGAGCCTCCTTCACCATCTTAGAAGATCTCCTTCTCATATCTTCTGATAACAAAGAAGCAACCACATCTTCCATCTTGAAAGTGGTTGTCGTGCTCCCAATCACCATCACTAAGTGATCCCAAAAATCTGGCAAAGAACATAACAATAAAATATAATGATCTTCATCATCAATCTTCACACCCACAGATGTTAACTGAGCAATGAGTATGTTAAACATATTCAGATGATCAACCATAGATGCCCCCTCCTACATTTTCAAAGAGTATAACTTCTTCCTTAAGAACAATTTATTTACCAAGGATTTACCCTGATAAATATCTCCAATCTTCTTCCACAACGAAGATGCATTCTTCTCTTCATGAACGTTCACGAGAACTGAGTCTGCTAAATAGAGTCTTATCAACCCTTTTTATTTTTTGTCTGCGAGGTCCCAATCTTCTTGCTTCATGCCTGTCAGTTTCATTCCAGACACAACAATCCAAAGATCACTATCCACCAACAGGTCTTCCATTTTAAGTTTCCACAACTCAAAATTGTTGCCATTGCATTTCTCAATTTCAGTCCTTCCAGACGTACTTTTCATTAATATTTCCCTTCCACAAAAAGGGTTTAATTAGTTTATCTATTTTTGTATTGATTGATTTGGGTGCTTTCAACACTTCCATGTAGTAATTTGGTATCACTACCAATACTAACTTTATTATTAGAATTCAACTTGATAGAGAAAGCCAACTGCTCTTCCAAGAATATTTTTTTGTTTCTATACTTTGGCTCCAATATGAAACTTTATTTGCACCAATAAATAAAGGTATCCCTAAGTCTGTGCAAGGAAACTTTGCTTCTTGAAAACCCAATAATTTTACTAACATTCTTTTTATGCTAGCTCTAGTATTGAACATGTAAATCTTATATTTACTAGCATTTATTTTTTGTCTAGATGTAAAACAATACTTATTTAAATATTTTTTTATTTGATTTGTCTTTGTGATAGCAGATTTACCAAACAAGATTGTTTCATCTGTAAATAATGAGTCTATAGTAGATATTTTGGTGAAAGGGATTGATACACCTTTCCATAAACCTTGCAAATTAGCCTTTTTAATCAATCTACTCAAAACTTATGTAAGTATTATAAATAAAAAAGGAGAGAGGGGATCCCCTTGTCTAACTCCCTATGATGAATTGAAAAAACAGCAAGAGAACCATTAATGAGCACTAATGTTTTTACTCCAGATAAGCATGAGAGAATCCATTTACACCATTTATGATTAAAGCCAAATTTTTGCAACACTTGTATCAAGAAAGACTAGTCTACCTTATCATATTCCCTCATTACATCTAATTTAATAATAAAAGAAGACAACTTATTAGACTTGATGGAGTGTAATATATTGTGTGCCACTAAGGATCCCTCATTTGTTTCTCTGCCTAGCACAAAACCTTCTTTCTCTTATGAAATTATTTTAGGAATGAAAGCATGGAGCCTTACATAATAGCCTTTGTGAAAATCTTATAAATTGTGTTGCACAAAGATATAGGCCTGAATTCAACAAAGGTCTTCTAGGATCTTTCACTTTTTGGAATTATAGCTATATTTTTTCCATTTAATTATTTTAGCATTGTTCCTATACTTCTTGATTCCTCCAAAGGGTATCAACGCAAAGTTGTATCACACTTTTAGCCAACTTATCAACACAAGTGAATTTAAGTATTTTTAACTAAAAATTAATTTTGGTCAAACATATGATCTTGTAAGATTCATTCTAGCTAAATTATATATGCACAAATTTTCCAATTAAAATTGTTGGCTAAATGCATATTTAACACCACTTTGAGTCTAATTTTCCAAAAAAATAAAATTATTTGAAAAACTTGATGTTTCAACAACTTTTACTCATGTAAAAAATAATTTTTTAAAATATAAAAATACCCTTTTGTAGATCCATAAGTTTAGTTTTCAAAAATGTATATATTTTAATAGTTTTATTATTATTTATACTTTTCTTTTTATTTTTACGAAATGTAGGTTATCAACAAAAAAAATTAGGTTGCTTACCATGTCAAGGAAAAATAGTAAAAATTATTAGAAAAAAATGAAAAAAATATGATGCCCTAGACACAAGAATCTATATCAAGATGGTATAATTTTTTTCTATTTTAGATAAATAATTAATATGAAAGTTGAAGTCGACTGGAAACAACTATGTTTTAATACAAACACATTTTAATATTTATTTAAAAATATATATTTATCAAAATTGGAAATAAATAAATCCATGCCCTAAAGTTTCAAGTTATAAATACACACAAAAAAGTTGAAGGAAAAAAAAAATTACTATTTAAAGATTGACATCTCATGTAACTTCATTTTTCAACATTTTATCAACAACTAAATTATAGTGTTAATTTATAAAAAAAATAGATTCTTGAATAATTTTTTTAATTTTTTCAAAAAATACAAACGTAAAATATACTAAAAAATAAATATTTTATTAGTTTACATCATTTCAAGATTCAAAACATAGATATCACTTTTTAGTGATTCAAGTTTAAAAGTTGGATCAGTGTTGGTCGGTTCCTTTATAAAAGTGTGACACAACTTTGCACTTTTACTCCAAGGTCATTAAAATGTCATTTTCTATAAAGTCCCGACATTTTTAGAAAAAAATCATTGTGAGTCCATTAGAACCTAGTGCATTGTCTAGTGGTAAGGAGAAAACCACTTCCTTTACTTCTCCTAATGTGGAAGGCTTCATTAGCTTACCATTATCCTACTATAGAATTATTTTGGATGTCGCCTCCAATAAATCCAATCTATCTTGATTTTTTTGAGCTTGTTAATTTATTGGGGCAGACAAAAGGCTTGAAAATAATTTAACTCCTTCCTTTTAAATATCAAATTCCTTGGTGAGAGTTACACCTGTCTCATTATCTTAAATTGAGAATATGGAATTCATGGACCTTTTAATCTTAGTCGAAATATGAAAGAATTTTATATTTCACTCACCTCCCCTTAACCAAATCTCCTTTGATTTATGTCTCCAATATATTTCATCCCTTACAATCAATTCTAACCATTCTATTTGCAATTTTTGTTGTTATTCCAAGGTGGCTACATACAAGCCAATTGAAATAATGTGCTCATTTAGTTCTTCTAACTATTTAAAAAAAATCTTTTTGAACAAAATATTCTTAAAAACATGTATATTCCAGTGCCTAATTTGCTTCTTAACATGTGTAAGTTTTTTGCCTAGCTGATGCATTCTAGATCCTTTGATACAAGGAGAACTTCCCCACCATTCATGAAGGAGAGGTAAGAAATTTGGATGTTTGAACAACATTTTCTCAAACTTGAAGGATGACTTTCACTTTGGGCATATATTTGTAGCTGATATGCTTAATGATATTGCATAATGATCTAATCCTGATAAGGGCAAGATAATAGATGAAGAGCATATTCACCTACCAACCAATTTGGTGATGTTAGAAATCTATCCAACCTCTCTGCAATCTGTAGAAAATCCTTCCTTTGATTTTTCCAAGTAAACTTTCCATTTGTAGGTTGTATATCAATTAGAGCATTGTCTTGAATAGAGGGTATAAAATCCTCCATAGTTTTTTGAGGGAAAATTCCTCCTTTATTTTCTAATAAAGAGGAAATTGCATTGAAATTATCCACTATTATAAACTTCTCCTCTCTCAAATTGTCTATAATATTTTTTAGAGTATCCCGCAGTAGTCTCTTACCTACAGTGGTATTTGGTCCTACACATTTATCAAATAAAAATGTAATTCAAAATATGAGACTCTCATTAGTTACCAATTTATATCATTTGTAATTGATTCAATACTAACAGTTTTAGCATCCCATAATGCAATTAATCCACCATATGCCCCTTGAGCAGGTGAAAAAATTGACTTCCATTTTAACCATTCTCAAATGTATCTAATTCAAAACTATTTTTAGAAATTTTAGTTTTATGTAACAATATGATGTCAGCCCTAAACATCCAGTTGATCCTTGATCTAGACTCTTTTGTTAGAAGCATTTATACCCCTAACATTCCAAGATGTTATCTTCATTGGATTCGAGGAGAGAAACATGCTCTCCTCAATTTTGGTCACTTTCTTGGAGTAACTATAGTGATTTTATCCAAAGTTTATTGCACCCCTTCTTCTATTTCCTTTTCCATTTTTACCAATGAAGATTTCCTACCTCTTTTACTCAATGATTTATTGGTGATGGGTTGGGTGCTAGGTATTTGTGAAATGGATAGGGTATAGAGAAGTTAAAATCTTCAACCTCCCTATTTACTTCATCTGCAATTTCATCAATTAATTTTTAGCCCAAATTTGAAGTGATTATCTGATCATCTAAGCCTTCTAGATTTCCTTCTTCTAACAAGTTATTAAAGCTTAATACTTCTTCTTCTTTATTTGAAAAGGGCGATGACAATAGAGGTTGCTAATCAACCTAAACTTCCTTAACATCTGAGAGAAGGGTTTGTTCTTCTTGATAATCATCATAATTATTTAAAGAGAAGCTATGATTCTCCTTAGTAGAGGCTGAATTAAAAAACATCAAAGATCTCACAATCTGTTCCAACTATTACAAATCTATAGAAGGCATGGACAGGGAATACAATTGGAGTTCCCAAATTCTTTATACATTAAGCATGCCATCCTGAATCTTGGGTTTTGGAGTTCATAACCCTATATTAAAATATATATAGGAAGTTCATGAAGTTTTGGGTTGTGAACATCATTTTCAACCTTTTGTAGTTGTATCTTAGATAATTTGAGAAATTTCTAGTGTGATTGATTAATTGCATTCAACATCTTACCTTCTACATTGTCAAAGCTACACCATATCAAAGGGTTGATTAGCTTCTTCTTTTTTTACCTACATCTATTAATGTGCAAGCACGGCTCATAGAGAGCAAAGAATCAAACAGGAAAAATTTAATCATATTTCCTTCATTTATAACAAGGATATCCTTCTCCTTCCTACTTATGGATGGTCTTATTAGTCCATATCCATAGGAATATTTCTTTTAGAGCCTAGTCTAATCTCTTTGTTATTGTGTCTAGTACTACATCTATATGAAGGCATGGTGAATACAACATTGGATCCACCAAAACCTTAGTACTCTTTTTAGGGTATAATCTAGTCTCCTTGTTTGTATATTCTGCCAAATCAATATTTCTAGAATATGGGTTCAACAATGGATCCACATGAGTTATCAGATTTTGGGACTGAGACTGTTGGCTTTCACAATGAATCTGTGATGATTGGATTTTTTTTTTGAGTTCCCTATTAAGTGGCATTATGCACACACATTTTGTGGGGTCTCAAAAAGAATTTCCTAGATCCAAACCCTATTTATTGATTTTATGTGAAGATAATAGGGGAGATCCTTCGAGATATCCATCAATACACACATTCTAACTAGATAAGATAGGGTTTTAAAAAAGGGGAGATCGTGTTTAAGAAAAATACCCATCGAGTTGGAAAAAATCTCAATAAGTTTTGTTTCTCAATATTCCATTAGTAGAGAAGGCAGTTGAACCCAAAAAGAAATGTACTTTATTATAAATAATTGAGGGCTAAACTTGGGAGACAATGACTACATATGAAAACCTGAACCCTTGAATACCCATGCCTTATTTCTGCAAACTACATTCGTACTTTCTTTTGTAGAAAAAATGGCAATGAAGAAACCCTTACCTTGATCTAGATAAAATATTTGATTAGCTCCCTCCCATTCTAAAAAAATCCAGTCCTGTAAAAGATTTAAAGCAAGTGTAAGGTGCCAAAACTTACAGATTAGTGCCAAGCCTTAGAGGTCCTATATTTGTGGGAGTGGCAAGTCCTGTGGTAGTTTTACATTTACTATTCTTTTGTTTTCTTTAAGAGACTACAATTCCTTCTACTGCTTTGGTACCCATTTTTTCTTCGGCAAAAGCTTTTAGGCTCCAAAATTTTAGCATTCTTCAGAAGGTTTCTTTCCTTCTTGAATTAAGCTTTTCCTTTCTTCCAAGTAGGGAAATCTATTTTAGAGATCTTTTCCAATAGGGGCTGGGCTTTTGGTTTGAAAAGTGTCCCATCTTTAACTAAGAGGTATTTTGGCAAGGATAACTTTACTAGAATGGAATTAGGAGAAGAAAAAGGTGCCTTCTAGTTAGAGACGATGTCAAACCATAGAGGATGATCGCCAAGAGATTTTAAAAACATTCCTGAGTGCCTAGACTTAGGTTCACAGATGTCAAAATGTGATTGTTTCTCCCAGTTAAGCTTTTTCTTTGGCATAATGGAGGCCAGCGGTAGGAGGAATAGTATGGTGGGACATTGTATTGATAGTTTGCAAACTGTTGGCCCTCATGGTAACCATCAAGCCCTTCGAAGAAACCACTAGTTTTGGGATTCTAACCATAGCCATGAGGCCTTTGGAAGTGATCACCAGTTTTGAGATTCTGACCACCATTTTTGAAAACCTCACAGCTTGCATATTCTTGATCCCAACTGTGGCCATGGGGCCCTCGAAAGTGACCTCCATCTTGGAGAATCTGATTGCCAATTTTGAAAGCCTAGTTTTCTGCAGGTTGTTATTCCCTACAGTAGCCATGGGGCCCTTGGAAGCGATCGCCATTTTTAAAATTCCGATCGCCATTCTTGAAAATCTAATCGTTGCGTTGAAATGATGTGAAACCTAGAGCTCGATGCGTTCTCCTCCTTTCGTCTTCAATATTTTTATTGATTTTAAATTATATTCTTAAATAGTTATTACGTCGAAAGGCATTATATAGTGAAAGCATTGTGTAAACATTTTGAAACTGAATTTAAAATGACAGTCAAGTGGCAGTATGTGCTTCTTTTGCTTCCGAAAACCATAAGACGAATTCGTCGGAATGCTTGTGCCATTAGGTTTTTCAGAATTACAAATGGTTTTACAAACGGTTTTTAATGAATTTGATATCTTCGATTTTACAAACGGTTTTTAATGGATTTGATATATTCATTTTCCATTCATTCAGAGCAATGTGAAAACATCACCGCTCTTGCTCTGTGAATTTTCTATTTGAAGTTCTGTTTGATGACATTCAGAGGAGCAAGGTGGGGGATGTGGTGCTTTGGTGCGAGCATGACAATGAGGGCCTTTTCATCGAGGCAGCAGGCCTTCTTGGTGTGGCTCGTGGCAACCTCTCTGTCCCTTCTCAGATCGCTCTCACTTTGCCAATCAATTATCTTACGGTTTGGTCAACAAGGATGATGCAGGAAGCATCAGTTTTCTCATGTTCAGCCCCTCTGGTTAATTCTTGGCAATGGAATTACCACATGCAATATTGGATTGAGCATGAGAGTATGCCTTTACGGGAAGAAAAACAATTGTTGTGTGATATCAAACAGTTGAAGATTTCTCAGGATGAAATATTTGCAAATTCAGGGTCTTGTTCTGAACTCGAAGAGGCATTTGAAAATATAAATCAAATTCAAGAACAAAGTCAGGTATTTTTTATACTTATTAATAAATATTAACTCTTGAGTCTTTCAAAATTTGACCTTCTAAGTTATTGAGATTCATTCTTCTTGCAGTTTCTAGGTTAGGAATTGGAATCCCCGAGAAGGTAGGGCTTTCAAGGAGAAAAGAATACCCTGGCCATTCAAAAAGATTTTGAAGCATCAAACGATGATTTGAGACAGCTGCATATTTGCATAAAACCATTTAAGGTGCATTTTCTGTAATGCCAAAATAAATACCCATCTCTAACCAAACTTCATTTGGTCTCAATGATTCTGAGAATCCTATGGTTATGTACATAATTTTTTCCACCGTTAACTCTGTGATTCACAAAAAAATACCCATCTCTAATGAAATTGAATTATGTTTTGTTTGAATTTGGAAATGCAAAACAAACAAAAGAAAAATATCAATGCAGTTCAAACTCTACGAAACAGCATATGGGATCCACCTTGATAGCAACAACATGCATCCTTTTGTGTTCAGGTTTGGCATCCATGATCAACAACACATACAGTGTGAAGAAGCCTCTCAATGACACAACCTATGGTGCTCATGGGGAACACTTGTTAACTCAATATTTCATTTATGTGTCCAACCTTACAAAAATTTCAATAATGATTTCCAAGATCATAAAGAAAAAATTGGAAACTTACACAAAAACACTTGCACACAATGAGCCTAATTTACATTATCAAAGAGATTGATAAAAGAGTTGAATGAAATGTACAATGTAACCTTGCTTATATATGCAAGGTGGTGAAGGTATTCAAGTTGAACATAATGATTGACTAACCTTTTAATGATGGAACACTTGTTAACTCACATGACAAGTGTTCTAGTGAGTGGCAAGTGACCATGCAAGAAGTGTTTGAAAAACTGAGGAAACTTGTCTGAACCACATGAGGTGAGACAACATTCTAGAATTCCTTAAGTGGATACTTAAGCAATGTGAATAGGACTCTCCTAGTTAGGTCAATAACTAACTAGTTTGATAAAGTCACTATTTACACCAACACCCCTCCCCCCCCCCTTAAGTGTAACTTAGGGAGTAATGTATGAATGATGATGAGTCTCAACTACTAGGCTATGTTAGGTACTCATGTGCAAATTTATCATGAAGTGGAGAAAAGGAGAAAAACCTTGTGGGAAATAAAACCCCTCTCCAAGAGAAAAATGTTACTATAAAGAGAGAATTTGTAGCTCCCCCGTTAGATGATGATCACTTCTTTAAACACTACTCAAATAATTCATGTGAAGACTTGATGTAGAATAGGTACCAAAGAATTGATGTAAAGAATTTCTAGATGCTCTTGATGAAGTGCCTTTCAATTCTAATGCAAGAAGCAATATTCTTCTAGAAATAATCTTTGGATGCTCATGGTGAAGCATTTTTGAAACTCATGTAGTAGATGATGGTGGATTAGTTGCTAATATTTTCAATCAATTTTTTTCATCTCCCACTTTCTTTGAGTGTCAAAATTAGAATAATAGATGAAATGTAGAAGAAATATAAAGTGCTTAAGGCATGACAACAATGATATTCCCCCTTGATTATTTTGATCCTCCCTAAATTGGCACTTTATATGTTTTAGTGCATATAACAACTTCAATGTAATGAATAATTGCACTTTATAATTAAGTGTCATATTGTTTGCAATGAAATGGGAAAGTGATATTCACTTTCAAAAATGCATTACTCATTATGAGTAGCTGATCAAAAGATACAATAATCATATGTGCCTAATTTTGCACCTAGAAACTTTAAGTTTTCCTGTTAAAGGAGGAGACAAAATTTATATTTTAAATAGAATAATTTTCACATCATCTCAATGCTAGTTTGTCAATCTTGAAAAGAGATTTTCGATGACTATTCACGATTGGATTTTTGACTTACTATTTGAAAGTTACGACAAAATGAAAAAAAACTCCCCCCTTGACAAGCATGAATAAAGACTGGACAATTCATCTTTAACTGCTAATGGTTAGATTTGTATAAATTTACAATAAATTTTATTAGTATAAAAATCTAATTATACAATAAATGTAATATTTTGTTTTAACCACCAAAGAGGGGCCCTGAGCCAAAATTTCTTAGCCATGTGGGTAGAAGTGGGTATGTATGTAGGCGCTTGATGGTGACTATCACCCAAATGGAAGGGTCTACCCAAGTCAAAGTTGACACTCAAAGACTCTTTCTTGCATGCATGGAGGCAACATGATAGGGAGTATAGTTTGGATCTTTGGCATAGGTGCATTGGAGACTATGGCAGGAAAGTTGACTAATTTTAAGTGATTCTTAGCCAAATGGATGCCCCAATGGAGGGTGGAGATATATGGAAGAGTGTTGACCAAGCTTAGATGAAAGAAAAATCTGTAATAAAAAAAAATTGCTTGAGCTTATTTCCATCCTAACTCTCAAGTTAACTTTCTCCTTAGCTCTCAACCCCTATCTCCAAAATAAGAAGTAATCAATTAAAATTAATAAAATTGTTCACATTACATAGGCTCCCATCCATAATTGCAACATCATGATTAACATTGATGGACTGTTTCCACCTTTAGCCTATTGTGGCCCCCATTGACCATAACTAGCTCACAGTCATTGTTTTCATTACCCTTGTGTGACCATGAAAGAGTTGTCTCACAAAGTGAGGACACTTGTCTCAACCACATGAGGTGAGACAAAACTCTAGAAGTCCCTAAGTGGAGACTTAAGAAATGTGAATAGGACTCTACTAGTTAGGTTAATAACTAACTATTTTGATAAAGTCACTATTTACACCAATAAAAATGATCATTTTTTATAATATATGTTTGATTCCATAAATTTTTAACTATTTCTAAGCCAATTTTTGAAGGGAGGCACTTAGATAGATCAATTTCCATTAATTTTTTTGCTAATATAGTTAGTTTATGCCTTTTGGTTTTTAAGTGATAAAGAAAATGATTTCCCTAAAGAGTCTATTATTTCAAATTATAATGAGGCCAAAACGAAGAAGCAAATACACCAACCTTACCTAGATAGAAGATATCTTGAATTATTTTGTTATTTGGTTGGCTCTAGATACTAAGACTTTAGGTATAACAAATCCATGTCCCAATATTAGGTTTCTAGTTATAAAACCATTTTTTGTCCTCCTCTAAATCATGCACCAATATTACAAAGAAACATTTTGCACATAAATATAGCACCACAAAGGCTTCTAAAAAGAGTTATTGTATCTTGGAAAACTATTTATGTAGATCTAGAAGATTTGGCCATAGAGAACATAATATTCCTATAAGTAGCATTTCTTTGTAGTGCCCTATATATTATAACTCCTCTTCACCTAGATTTAGATTTGGTATATTTGCAACCTTTAACTCTTTTCATATCTTATTTTTTGCTTCCTTAACCATTGGTTCATCTCTAATGCACTTTTGGTTCTAGGAACATTCATTTTCTTTCAAACCACATGTACATATGAGTGACCTTGAATCATAGTTGAGGCATAAGATTTAACCTACAATATTGTTCAAATAACACTAGAATGTTGTTCACATACAAGCTAAGGTTTTATTTTGTTTTTCATTTTTTAATGATGTTTTTATTTATTTTTATATTTTTTTAAATGTCTAAATGATTTTGTTCAATATTATTTTTACTTAGCAAAATATAAGTCTTGTAAATTAGTTAATGGACAAACATTGTTTTTTACTCTCAAGTCTCCAAAATTTATTTAAAAAAAATATTTTTTCATTTATAAAAAAACTATTATTACACACATCTGTATTTCTTATAAACAAACTCATGCCACCTCTTAATAATGAAAATATTAATTTTATTTAATTTTCATTTCCAAAACATTATATGCATTAGAATAATAATTTTGAAATACAACATCATTATCTAAATTAAGAAATAAAAAGAAGCTCCACCAAGAACTAGACCTACTTACATCATATTTGATGTGATATCACCAAATTTAACAGCTTTATATTTGTGTGGGTGTTCCTCATATACCAACTCTTCTCAACCCTGAATCTTTGCTTTATCTACAAAATCAAAAACAATTGTCATAGACAATCGTCCTGATTGTTTTTTCAAGCCTTGATATACCACACGATGTTCTGAACTGCGATATCTACAATTACTCCTTATCTGCCACTAAAAGATGAAATTCATTTAGTATGAAAGTTATAATGGAAACACGTAAAAGACAAGTAAAACATGAAACCCTTTTGATATAAATTTTAGAATGGAAACACGTGAAAGACGAAAAGATTTGACACAATCATTTCTCTATGCATTTTTATCAATCTTAAAGTTATTAGAAATGTTTCAAAACTTTGGTAATCGATAGTATTCATACTATGAAGAAGAAAAAGATTTCATTTCAAGGCAAACTATTTTTCCTATCACCTGTAAGCAGTCACAAAGGTTGACAAAGAAGGCTCCTGGCAAAGGCTTACTATTAATCCAATCGCCTTCTTTTGACAGTTAGAGTTGAGCTGTTGTAATTTTTGTGCTGCCGTGTAGTTATCGGTCATTGCAATTGAAGAAATATTTATTTAGTTGTTTGACATTATTACGAGCCTTACGTATCCATTTTGATATCTGTTTAGCAGAAAAGTGAATGAAATCGACGTTCATCTACATCAAAATTATAGAACAGTAGCCGAAAATCGAAGTTTGGCATTAAAAACAAGTCAATCTTTGAATTGGGCATGCCGCCAACTCTTTTATCGTAACTTATTCTGTTATTATAAGCTATTCTCATTTTTAAGTCTTTAATGGGTCATACCATATTTGAGCTCGAGTTGAATGCTTGAAATTTGCCCTATGATTACCTCACATCTTGTGAGTGGGTTGGTGAGAATATTGTCATCTAGAAAATTGAGAATATATAATGTAGGTAGTTGATGACCATAGTTTTCTAGAAAAGTGAGAGTATATAATGTATTTAAAAACTAGCATTTACAGTTAGGAGGGGTGTAAGGAATACGTCGATAGTATTGTAAGAAATACGTCGATAGTATTATAAAATTAGTTAGAAATTGTTGACAGCTACAATGCAAATAGGAACATTCATTCTCAAGTGACTAAAAAACACACTTAGCCCAAACAGTACGTTGCTATCATAGTCAATCACACCCCATCAAATGCCTAGGAGATGTCCTGAATTGTAATTCCACCAAATACTAAAACAGTAAGTTTTGACTACCAATATAACTTGCTTAGTAATAAAAGACCATCCACAATAGTATTAAATACTGTAGTTTATTCATTTGATAAATACTGTAGTTTATTCATTTGATAAATACTGTAATGTGTTCATTCTTGTTCTGAATACCACTGCTGCATGTGATTGTCTTGGAAATATGCTTAATAATATGGTAGAATATTAGAGGAGCAGGGGCAGTAGAAGATACAACAACATAAGTATCATTGTACATTCCAAATCATGGTAGTTCTCTGCAAACAATGATTTTTTCATGAAATAAATTACAAATATAAAATATAGTTTATCAACCGTCTGTACAGAGTACATTTGATGCAGATCAAACATCCGAGTCTTATCAAATTGAGATTATTTGCAGCAATTTATCCCAAAAAAAAACAAAGAAATCCAAAATGATTTTAATTGCACAGAGACAAATATGAAATCACTATTATTTATTTATGTTATTGTTCACTCCACAGATTTTTAATGACTGAAACAATGGCTGCAATGGCACTTGTCCTGCCCTGTTCAAAGCAAAATTTGACTCCACTATATACTTCCAACAATGTTCAGTTTGCCACACCCCTGATTTTGCAAATACATATGCTAACATCCAGCCAAGAGGAATAACAGATACATCTGCTCTACTCTACTTCCAACGCCCCACTCTTCCACCTTTTGTCACACCTCTTTCATGTGTTGAATGGCAGAATTTTCCCAGCTTTTACATGGGTCGATATCTTCATCTCTTCACCGTTTTTTTCTGCTCTGTTTTCTCTTTTTGGTTGGGCACCTAAACTCCCTTCAGTATGCAGCAATAAAAATTCCTGTCCCTTGCTCTTCCATGCTGGATAAGGATCAGATTTTTATTTGTCATTTTGCTCAGCAGTTTGGACTCTTAACTCTCCATATTCCCTCTTCCAACACTGACTTTCAAATGGCATTCATTTTGTCATTTTGTCATTTTTTCCCTGCCATAACAAGGTATTTGCACCATCCAAAAAACCCACGCCTATGCTGATTAATTTCCCCAATATGGAACGCCATATATCGGGGTTCAAATTATATATACATATTTTAATCTGCCTTTTAAATACAAACTCCCAGCATTGGTTCTATTCATTATTTGGCCAGCCGGATAGGTAAATGAACATCGTCCAAAATGAATGCTGGTAAACGAACACACGTACACCAAAACATAATTTTAAAGCAAACAAAACCAAAAGTGTATGAAGGTTGATGCGGATTGCTGGCATACCCAGAGCATCAACATTTTTTGGGAGTTGCACACAGTGGTTTATTTTAGAGTTGTTTTGTGTCTGCACATTGAAAAACAATATAATTAGTGAACTACAAAAGAAGATAAACAAAATGTATCATAAGGAGGTTAGAAACATTGTATTTTATGGTTTGAGAATAGAGAAACATCATGTATCAAAGAAGTAGATGTATGTTGTTAGAGTGGGGAAATTGCTGCATATAGAGCCATGGTCCGGGGAGAACTTTTTCGATCCCTGTACATCATGGAAAATAGTGATTGTGCTATGTTAGTATTGGAAAATAGAAAATTGCAAAAAACTTCTTAAGTCAAAAGGCCCTAATGTATTGATTCAAGAAACAAATTACAAATATAAAACTTAATATGGGTTTCTAGCAAGGCCAGAAAAAACCACAACTATAAGTAGGGCATTATTATAGGCAACAAAAGGTTTGAATTCGTAGCCTTCTCAGCCAATCAATTAAGGGAAAATTCAGTCTGGATGTTTGCTCTCTTCATAAAATAATGCACTAGATAATTTCCTTGCCATCTAATCGATAGAAATCTGATGCATTCAATCCACTTCCCTTTAAATTCAGCATTTTCAATGCCGAGAGATTTTCGAAGCTTTTTGGCAACACAAAACTTGGAGATTGACTAACATCAACATAAATTGAAGAATTTGTAATAGTAGAAGCTTGTTGTAGAGGAAGTTGCTTCAAATCTCCATCACCTACACTTGTTATATCATCAATGTTGGAGGGAATGGCTTGCTACTTGAGTTGGTGTCCTTGAGATTACAAAGTTTCTTGAAGATGTCAAATGTTGGAATTTTCATTTTGAGTTAGCACCTTTTTGGTTGAAGAAGGGGAAAGATAAAAACATTGTTTTGGGGAATAAAGACAGAGAGATAGAATTTTGTGCGGCATGATCGCACTGCATGAGTGACACATAATGTGAAGGACTACACAAGATCTGAGAAGTGTCCCTTGAGTTGTGTGGCATGTTTCTAACTCCCAAGTGTTGTTTCTTGAAACATGGATTTGCATGACATAGTTCTTGGTACTAGACGCATGGTGGATGGTGCAAGGAGTTGTATGCAGCATTGTGCACTACTGAGTAGGTGAGTAAGATTGGCACATGCACTTGCACATTAGCATGTGGATAAAAGGAATTTGTAGCCATTGGTTGCATTGGTTGTTCTCATTGCCAATAAATCTACAACTTTATTGAAAATGATAATTTATGTAATGTCAATGAATTTATCTGCCTTCAAAAATTGTCTATAACTTTATTATGTTAATGGGAATTACAATTGGCGTGTTCAGTTAATATCATATAATTGTGTTATTATTTTGTTTAGAATTGTTTCTTGTGTATTTTGTTGTCCTGTTGTCCACAACGAACTTACCTGAATAAAACATGTTTGTTCAAGTCTCACAATCCTAGTTGCTAACAAATTTATTTGGTTGGCACTTGAGAACTTTAGCCAGAATTTTGTAGGACACACCATGATTGGAGTAAATTTATCTGGCATTTTCTCATTTGATTGCAATTCTTTCTTTTTGTTTAAACTTATCTGCTAGTATCTTTCAATTTTGAGGCTCACAATAAAGGCTTTGATGATGGTTGTTGGACATAAAATCAGCTGCTCAACTATTTTTATGGCCTTGAATTGCTTAAGAATACCTTCTACTGTCCTTTGGCATCCATCACCTTTTTTTGTGTCATATCATTACATTTTTAGCTAAAACAATTAGCATTTTTTGAATTTTTTAAAAAACATAAAAAATAGGTGTAGTTTGAATTTTTAATTCTAAAATGTAGCAAATCCAACCACAATGACTACAAAGCTTATCCATATCTACTTCTTGATAGTGAAACATGCAAATTTATTTAGCACCTTGGAACTGGAATCCTGGATAAAATTCTGGTACACTATTGTGCATCTCGTGTTTCCTATTTCATGAAGTTACATTGTTATTTTTAACATACTATCAAATGCACTAATTACTTCAATAGAATTGGTATAGTCTCTCCAATACAAATGAGAATTTATATGATGACATGTGCATGGAAGACTGCTAACAATGTGGGCTTGTATAACACCAAGTTTTAATGAGCTGAATGTTGCAATAACACATTTTATCTTAAGACATTTTTCAAAGGGCATAATCTTCTAGCTTTTATAATAGCAATCTTAATTAATGTTCTGATCCCAAATTTTGGAAGCAAAAAACATTAAATTAAAATTTTATGACAGGCAATTTGTAAGAAAAACCATTCTACCTTAAACTAAAGAGTTGGCTACCTACATAACATGGAATAAAAATATAGTGATTATTCTTTTATAATTTTCAAGAACATGGAGCAATAATACAATAATGTTGTCATTATCAAATATCAAGCTATGCAAGTTTTCAACTATAAAAAAAAGAGCAGAGGGTAAGATCTACTACATCCAATAAAAGGTGTAAGAACATTAAAAAACCAGGGCAAGTCATGTTAATCAAACCTTCAACCTCCTATTAGAAATGTTCAAAATAGGTGTTTAATGGAGGTTGAAAATGTGAACTAAAAGTTAACTCCAAAAAAAACCAAAAAATTTAGCACCCATGAATAGTAATAACATGACCTCCTATTATACAACATCATAGAATGGGGGCATAAAGGAGTTCAAACTATGTGTTAATAGAAAAATAAATAAACCAAATGAGTATCCACAGTGATTGAACTAAGACCTATTATATAAAAATACCAATTGTTGTTCATGGGTATTAAACTTGCAACCACTGGTTATCAAAAATAGAACATGGCCATGGGGATTAAACCTGTGACATCTGGTAGAGCTCCTGAAAATTTTGAAAATTTTGAGCTTATTTTGCCTTGTGGTATGTTACTTCTGCATCCAGAGATAGGGTTTAGGGTTTTGGTGTATAAACCCTTGTTTTAAATTTTGCCTATATTACAACCCTTGGTCGTTCTATTTTCGCGTTGACTCACTATACCTGGTTTCCAATTGTCTTAGTTACAACCTAACTCATCCAAGCCGTTATTCTACCAGCCCCTTTGCCTAGGCCCGTCGGTCACCCCGCACTTTTACCGATTTAATTTTCCAAAGTCAGGTGAAATATTTCATAATTCAAAGACTTAAATCCTAAGTCTTTACTTTTTTAGCGTTGTAATCCCGTTGGCCTATTCATGGCCCCTTTTATAACTAACATTATTTTCATGTGCAGAAATCCTGATCGTTGGACATGCAGATGCGATCCTAGCCATGTGTACACACCACACAATGATTAAAATATCCATTTCAGAGAGTCACGTAGTTTGCGCGATTGCACCGCGTGTCCTCTTGCAAAGTGTGGGACCCAGTCTCCACTATATTGTCCAATGTTCTAAGTTGGTGAATCGATGGTTGTGATGCATCGCTAGAATCAAATCCTGACCATTGTGCGCACTCCGTGTAGGATTTTAAAATACCATTTCCCACGTGTTGTGTGGTCTACGCAATTGTGACACGTGGACTCTGCTATCGATGAAAAGAAAGGGTGGGGCCCTTTTGTGAATGATGTGGCTTCTCGTTAGCATGCTATCATTGGTCGATGGGCTATCCAGTGTTGGTCTCAAGATTTCAAACCCAATTGACTCGTTTTGGGCTATTTGATTCACCATCTCATCAGGGAATCAATGACCAGTTTTAAACCAAAAACTAGGAGACTACAGAGGTGGCTTCTTTTCTCGATGCGAGAAAACATTAATGGCACTAGACCTATAGATGATAATCAACTTGATCTCGGTGTGTGTGAATGATTACTCTCCTGTAATCATTGAAGTTTCTATGCATGTTTTCATGCACCTAGATAATTAAGGGTTGTAATGCGAGCAGTAGCAAGTGATTTTCTACTCACTCATGTGACTTTTATAGAGCATTGATGATCAACCTAATCATGTTGCTCGATAAATATGAGTAGTTTCCTTTGTTCTCGCCATTGCAATTGCAAGTTCAATTTGCTAATTTCATAAGAGGATTGTTCTACGAAGTTTAGTCCTAGTAAAATGAGCAAGTCCATGACTCCTTCCTCAGTATAGAAGTCTCCAAGGCTCAATTTGCATGAATCACACAACTATGTTCCAGAGGGAGAATTGAACATGCCTATTGTTGCTTCAACTCTGAAGCAGAAGGAAGAGAGAGAGGCTCATAGTAGGAAATCCATGTGCATTGTTGTGAGGAGAAATTATCATTTAAGGAGCCGAGTTATTGGAGAAACAGTGGAATCCAAGGGAAAGGAGCCTACAGTGTTCATGGGAAGAACAAAGACAAAGATAAGGTATGGTCAAGGCACTCTAGGAAGGCAGAATTCCCCTATTGACATTTCAGACATCCCTTCTTATAGTGACACAGAGACAGATTTTGGTTATGGTCCTTACCTCATGCTTTTAAATGAATTTGCTGACTCGAATGAGGAGGTGGTAGTGGTTGCCCCAGTGTTAGTGAATAGCCCAAGTGGGCATGATTATTCTGTTGTTGGTAAGGATGTTGAGGATAAAGAAGTAGTGGTTTCTCCAACCTCTTCGAGGGCACGAAGTGGGCATGTGTACTTTGGCTCTGGTCCTAGCTCTGGTTAACTGGTGGTGGTCTGGTAACATTTTGTGGCTGTTGTAACAACCCGGGTGGTTTTCACTAGTATGATGATAAAAAAAAATTGGCTCGACATGAGCGCGAAATGCAAAGGCTCGATGGCAACTAATAGTGTTTTGGTGGGATCGGCTGGTATCATTTTTTCTTTCCCCTATGTGGTAAATGATTACAGATAACCATTTGGGAAATTTCTAAAATGTATTTGAATTTTTTTTTGAAATGAAATGCATTTGAATTGTAATTGCATTTGAGTTGGATGCTTGTTGCTCCCTTAATCTATAAAAGGGATTTCATGGCTCATTGCAAGAGGTTCAATTTTGGAGTCATATTATAGTTTAGGTGGAAACTTAGCTTAGGAAGGATCATACTATGGAAAATATGAATGGATAGAACAATACATTTTCTTGGGTGCAAGTCTTATATGTAATAGTCTTAAATTAGTTTTATAGAAATTATTGATATCGAAATAAATCTTAATTATGAAACATATACTCTCTTGTGTACCTTTTTGCAGGTTATAAATGAAAATATCAAGGGTATTCTCATTTATCTTCAGTTGTTCGATTGAATGTATGACTTTGTTTCTTGCTTTAGCTCAAAGAGTGGATTAAATGCTTGAAGAGGGTTGTAAATTTGTAAGAAAATTGCATAGGATTTAGTAAGAAGTTCTATTTCAGGTACTATGAATTTTCATATTACAAAGTATTATGGAAATAGTCCACCAATATTTGAATCGATTAGTTTGTATATTACAGGTTGTTGCATATCTGACTTCATCATCCCAATTGATGAAGCACTGGTTTGTTTGTTAAGTAAATCCTATGAGTGAATGGGTTATGGGCATACTTGGCTATGGATTTGAAAATGAGAACCAAATTCTTAAAAATTTCAATCACAATGAGTGGATCTAGAGTAATACCTAATTCCTAGCAATAGATGTTAATTTGTTCAAAAACCGGCCAAGTCTTTAATAAATTGAGTTTATCTGCATTATGTAGGAATTAATCTGTGTATAGAATTATTCTTGATGAACCTGATATCAAATGAGCACAAATAGGAACACCCTCCTAGGTCCCACAGAGCCTAAAGTGTAGGAGTAAAGATCTCAACATCCTTTACTCATCATGTTGGCCACTAGCCTAGGAAATTATTGAACATAGGGGTTGACTACCCTTTAGATAATTTTGAGGTTCAACTGGGAAAATTAAAAAACCCAATAGAATGGAAACTCTACTAGGGAGAATTTTGAATCTCCAATTGTAGACTATTTTATCGCAAAGTCACGCATTTGGTGGACCTAAATATTTGGTTCAGATGTGGAAGAGTTCTTGAACCTAGTAAAAGATTTAGTTGTAGCAAAGTTTGAAGGATCTGAAGGTGAATCCACTATAGGAGAAAACCTAGAATGAAATATACTATTGAAGAAACTTCATATTACTTGAATTAAGTCCTCTATGAAGAGAGGTGGTGGATTTGACTAAAGAACCTGATAAAGGATACATCAAAGTTTCAGATCTGCAAGCTTCAGGAAGAAAGGGTTAACAACTGCACTACGAGTTTCCAGGTATTCTCATTAATCTAAAGAAAATGAAATCATGATTGTAAGAAATTTATGGGAAACTTTCAGGACTTAAGATATAACTAATTCCCAATTTGGTGAAATTTCACTAAGAGAGGGAAAGGGATGGTAATTTTATATGCTTTTAAAGTGAAATTGCAATTGATGTAGACATATGTTATATTCATGTATTTCACTTATCAGAAAGTCTTAGGTAAAATAGAGATAGAAGATTTTCATTGTAAAGACTTGAGACTATAATTGTAAAAAGAATTTGCATTGCTTGGTGTAACTCCAAGATAAAATTGACAATCCTTTTGAAGGTGTGATAAAATGCATCATCAATTTGAGAATTATAATATGAGACTAAATGTAGTGGTGCATGATGGGAACCCCTTGTCATGTCAAGGAAATTTTAGTATTGAGAGGTACAGAGCTATAGATTTTAGTAACATTCATGGTTATCCAAATGATGTACCTCCTAAGATCAGAGGAAAGGTACCAAAGTTTAATGGTGAAAAACATGAGTTAGCAAGCAAGCATTTGTAGGAGTTTGTTGATATGATGGGAGATTATGAATTGGATTTTGAAGATGTTGTCATAAATTTTTTTATTCGGTCTCTAAAAGGAGATGCAAGAGACTGGTTCTCTTTTCTACCATTATCTTCTATACATTCTTGTGATGAGTTTAAGATGATATATTCATGGAACTGTTTGGTGAAAGAGTAAACCCAAGTGTTGTGAGGAAATGTTTTATGGAAATCCACATACAAGAGGACAAGTTGGTTCCTTCTTTCAATCTTAGATTTTCAAGGATCATAAGGGAGATCCCTGAAAGTATAAGACCAAATGATGCAGAATGTTTGGTCATGTACTTAGGTGCATTTGATAAAAAGATGAGTTATCTATTAAGAGACAAAGAGCCCACCACATTGCATCAAGCATATCAAATTGCTATAGATATTGAGAACAACTTGAAATACTCAATAATGAAAGGCTATTCAGCTACCAATATTGGTCATCCTAATAAATCTCATGCGAATAGGGCCAGTGGATCACTCATTAGGGATACATGCAAGGAAGATAAGATTTCTAATGTTCAGTTTTCTCCATTGCCACAATATGATGACTATACTAGAATCCAAGTTGAATTTTCACAAGATCCAAGAAAAGCCTGCCATACATTCTCTTCTGCTAAAAGATTGTATGAAATGAAAAGGCATCAAGGTGAATCACCTTATGACTTGTTCCCCAGATTTTTGGATGCTTTGTTGGAGATACCCAAGAATTCTAGGCTTGAGGAGTCAATGTGCATTGACTTATTTTGTGAAATATACCAATCAGGACTGAGTACATTGCTGAAGGAATTGAAACCTCAAAGCTTGAGCCAAGTAATTGACTGGATAAAGATTGTAGAGGGAGTTAAGAATGACTATGCACAACATGAGATACTCTTGAATCATACTGGTCATGGTCCTACTGAGAAAGATCAAGAAATAATGCAAAAAAGTGAAGAGGGTGTATCAAAATCTGAACATCCACCTTATTGTATAGGAGAGTATAATGATTGTAATCAATTCACTAATGACACATCTGTAGATCAATACCACAGTGATGAACATGAAGACATACATTATGAGAACAGTTGTGATGTGTCTAACTTGAGTTCTTGGGAGGTTTTGAAGGATGAATATTTGGAAGAGGTATGAGAGGTTATCCCATTAAGAGATTTAATTGATAGTAGAGTGCTAGTGTCAATGGTGCTATATTGCCTGGTAATGATCAAGATATTGAAAGTGAATGTTCTAACATTCAGTCTGAAGAACCTGAGTGCAATCTTAGTATTGGTGGGTTTTCATGTTGTGGTAGTTATGATGACACTTAGTCATATCTTTCCTTTGTTGAATGTAATTATCCTTATAAAATGAAGGTTGAGTCCTTTTCAAGTGGTTACAGGGATTCTAATTGTGATGATGAGTTGCAAAGTTTGCATCCCCATGCAAAGGAAGTAGAATATTCCATGAAAGAAATGAAAGTAATGCATACTCCTCGATTTGATGAGCCTCTATCCTTAGTAATTAACAAAAGTAAGGCCCTCTATTGGTGTAGAGATAATCCAATTTTTGAGGATTCTAATGATGCATTGGATGCATGGTCAAGGTATGGTTGTGAGCAAGCTAAGCAGTGCACTAGCGAGTCTTGTGAAAGAAGTGCTTATGAATCTTTCACATTTGGGACTAAGGATCGTGAGGAGATCGAAGTCTTTGAATGTTTCTCTCATTAATGTAATGACCTTTATGATAATAATCCGGAAAATTTTTAGTCGCATGAGGCAGAGCATGTTGAATATGAGAGAACGATGAAGAATATGAAGATAATAGTATCATTGTTCAGTGCATAGGTATTGAATCTAATGTCAAGTGCTCTGAGGATGATGTGTGTATTGATGGGGGAGGAGTTTCAGTATTGAATGATCAAATTATACATATTGATGCATATGCAGATCATGGGTTAACACTAGGGCTCATAAATAATGAATGAAAATTTGGTCTCTATGCATGGCAGCTAAGTGATACAAGCAATATAGGGACTAATGTTAATAAATATGAATGTGCAACTGAATTCTTTGTTGATGCTCCCCATCTTCTTAACATGATTATGAATATTCTCTTTTCTAATAAGGACAACATTTCTATAAAAGAGAACCACGATTTATGTCCAATTGCAGGTGAAGAACTTTTAAATCATGGGGACCTAGGTATGCACCCAGGTTATGTGGACCTAAATAAAGATGTTCCTGAATATGAATCTTTTGTTTTTAGAATATCTGGGAATGATGGTTGGCCTAGTGCACCACAAGATGTTTATGAAGGTTTCCACTTGGATGTACAAGCTAGGTGTGTTGTCAATATTCATGATCAGGCGGAATATGAGAGTTTCACCTTTCCATCTCAATCAGGTAAGCATACATTGGAATAGGCTAGTGGACATGGTAGTTTTGCAGCATGTGGGGTTGGTTTTGTAAATCATTATAAGGCATACTATATAAAAATTCTTAATACACATGTTTATCCATTACAGGCAACACAGGGTAAAGTATTTGACAAAGGGAAGGATTTGTCCCTAGTTTTTGGGAGCCATGGGCTTCCAATGAGAAAGGCTTCTTGAGGAAGAGGTATTGTATTGTATATTCTTGTGGATATTGTATATAGGTTGGGTGTGCTTTGTTTTTGGTTCTACCTACTTGTCTTGTTTGGGTAGGCTCCTTGGTTTTTTGTGTTCCTTTTGCTGGCCTACTTCAACCTGAGATCTGAATTCTCACCATATCCACCAGGGGTATGCGTCCCCAAGCATGAGCCACTAGTAGAGATCCTAATTTTTTTGAAATTTTGGATCTTATTTTGCCTCGTGAATTGTTACTTATGCGTCCATAGATAGCGTTTAGGGTTTTGGTGTATAAACCCTTGTTATAAACTCTAAATCTCTCCCATAGGCCAAGAACTCATGCCTTTCTAGTGAAAAATACAAAAATCCACCACCAAATGATAAGCCTAATAAAATTAATTAGACAAGCTAACATCCAAAAATAATTTACTCAAAGGGTGGAGATGATGGAAGGTAGAGAGAATTACCAAATGAATATCCCATGAATCAATCCAAAAAAGATCTTGATTACCTAATTTAACAATCTAGAAAAGGCCTCACTTAACAAGAGAAGAACCTTTCTTGATGGTATTCGAAACCATATAATATTTTCCAATCAGTTCAATTCTTGGAACCTCCTTAGCAATAATCCCACATAAACATTTATAGCTAAGAAGCAAGGATGACTTTAAGAAACCCTCTAGAAAAAGATAAAATTTCGGCGAATCTTGTATTATTTTTGAAAAAATATTAATTATGTTGGTGGATCTTTCTTTTTTTTGAGAAAAGAATTAATTTTATTAACGAATTTTAATAAATATTGACGAATTATACTTGTATTCAAACAAATAATATAATGAAATTGACAAATTATGTTTGTATTAAAAAAAATTTGTTGACCAATTAAATTTATATGCAAAGAAAGAAATAAAATAATTTTATTGACGAATCAAACTTGTATTCAAACAAATATAATAAGTTCAGTGACATAAGTGGAAGAGTTTGCCATTTGTCTTTGAGAGAATTAATAACCTGCCACTGGATGCACTTACCATCTGAATCTTCTATAAGTAGAAGAAGTCATTCTTCCTGGGTACCACCATATTTTCTCACCATATAGAAGTTGTTTCTTTGAATTAATTTCTTCCATGACTTACAAACAACCCCCAAATATTGAAAATGCACATGCAGAACTAATGCAAGGCAGTGCTCTGCAACATCATCGAGCAGCCCTGGAATAAGGGCACTTACAAATTCAATCGGATCAATTTTAGTGCTTGATCTCATGGTCGCCTCAGAGCAATCCATTTTACTGGTTTTCTTCCTTAGTGGATTACTTCTCTTAAATGATTCTTCATCTTCAAAAGTAACTACCAAACACATTGAAATTATAAATTAGCTCTTGTTATTGTAGCTCAAAAATAATATTTACATTTTGAATGATTATAGTCCAGCACGAGGGCTTATTCATGTGGCATTTCCCTTTGCAAAGATAGATTTAAATCCTAAAAGAAAAGTGAAACTAAAACAGTTCATAGCCTTCAAACTATCTGATGTAGTTGAAGTACATGCTAGATTTAGAAGGTAAAATAAACCCAATACATTGATCAACAAGAATTCCTTTGCAACAACAGTGTATAGAAGATAGTAAGCTGTCCTTTCTTATTTTGCTTCATAAATACAAATACACGTATCCCATATATGCCCTATTGGCAGTGTCTGGTGGAGACAGAGGGTAGTATGGATGGCTTAATTGGTTGAATGGAATATACAGAGTTCCAAGAATTCACATAGGCCTTTTAGATTCTTGCATTTCCTTAATTTGTGTAGTTTTTATCCAATGGCTAGGAAACATGCTAAACACAAAACACACTTAGGTTCTAGCTAAATTTGGTGAAGATAGGTTTCAATTGGGTAACCTCACTAACAAGGACATGTGATGAGGCATGAGATTTTTTAGAAGCATCTCATCATAAGGACACATGTCATCATTAGGGAAACTCCAAAGAAGTAGCATGGTAACACTTCAACATGTTCTAAGAGAATTCAAACTCAAAGTCATGCAAATTTGTCAAAAATCCAAAGTAAAATTGAAATAGATACAACACATAATATTCTTGGGTCTACAAGAGGTTTTAGAAATATATTTATAAATTCTATGAATGAAAAAACCAAGTAAATATCATTTTGATAATCATTATGGTTCTACCACTAGATCTTTAGAGTTTAATTGAGTTAGGTTATGGAACCAAAAGTTATCTAAAATGTTGACATATAAATATTTCTAGTATTTCAAAGATCTCAAATCTCTTTGACTTTATGAAAATTTAAAGCACCCACTCTTGGATTGACATGTGACAAAACATCAACAAATTTAGAGGAATTTAGATTTAAAAGAGAATAAAGTAATACTATTTTGATTCTAATTTGTTTCATTGTACATGCATGGAAATATAAGAATAATGCTATTAATAACAATAGAAAGTACATTTTTCTTGTCAAATAGATTTAATATTTAAACTAAAAGACAAAGACTAGACTTTAGAAAATGTCATTTGATGTAAGTTAAAATTGAACAAAACATTCTAGAAGTGAAAACATGAAAACAAATTTAAATACTTCACAATCTAAATTATGTATATTTTTTTTATAAAATAAATATTTTTTTCACTAAACTTTAACATTTGTTTAATTTTCAATATTAGAAATAAAATATAACATAATTAAAAATTCATAATCTCAAATTTTAAATAAAAATTAATTTTCATATAAGTTAAATTTCACATTTAAATATTAATTTATATAAATATATAAATAATTATTAATTCAATTATTTTAAATACACTCTAAATTAAATAAAAACATGTCACTATGTTATATGAAACATAGTTACAAAATAACATAAAAACATAGATATATATTTATATAATTATTGGTTATGGGCTTTTGGTGTGAGAGAAGTCCAATCCTATGATATAGCTTGTTAGTTTTGAGTCAAATCTCTCTTCATATCTAAAAATGAATCCTATGATAAAAACTTCTTACTTTACATTGAGGATTTAATGACCAGATGCTCTATGTATGGTTTGTTCTTAGAAAAACAAATTCCTATTTTTTAACTCTTTTGATTAAAAAAGGAATTATGATTATTAAGCTTTTGATAATCAAAAGTTCTAGGTTTTGGCACACTCTAGATTAAGGTAGGAAAAAATATTTAAAATTAAAGTTAATAGCAACAATGTATCTCATTTTGTTTTATGTTTTCTATTGTTTTATCTTTAAGTTTGGTTAAATATTTAAAATTAATGTTAATAGCAACAATGCATCTCATTTTGTTTTATGTTTTCTATTGTTTTATCTTTAAGTTTGGTTATTGATTTTAAGGTTTCAAAATAGAAAAATACATATTAATTTTTTATTTATTTGTTGTATGTTTTGGAGTAAAGAAAGTTTAAGGTCTTTTGATCTTTTTTATGAAGGGAATAATTTTGAATAATTATATTCAATTTAAATTGGATAAATATATATATTTTTTAAATAATTGGTTTGTCTCTTGTAAATCTTAAAAAACAATTTTTTTATAAAGAATTTGGATATTATATTTGTGGAAGCAAATTTTTCTTAAATTATTTGTGCTAAGTATTGCATTTTTTTTTGCAAGGGATTATATAAAAGAAAATAAGTTTTGAATTCTAAATTATAGTTTCTTTCAAATAGATAAATTTGGAGGTTCTATTGGACCCCCTTCCTTTGAAGTCCAAAGAAAATTACATCAAGAATAATCAAGAATAAATAAAATAGTTCTCAATATCAACTATTGTTAGAAAAAAAGCCCACTAATCTATTCCATGACATATATCATTTAATTTTCTTTGAGTGATGCCTCCAATACCATATAAAGAGGCCCTCTATTTTTATATCTTTTCTTACAATTTGACATTTTTATCCATTAAATATTTTTTAAAGAAGTGAGATCTTAATCTACCTCTACCTCATTGTCCTTCATCTGAAGGGAAATATTTTTTTGAAAAGTAAGAACCTATCTGAACCAAATTCTAAAACTTTAAACATTCTATATTATTTTTCAATGATATTGATAGAAGATTCAAAACCTCTTCTCTATTTAATTTGGAGCATCTTCATTTTAAATTTAATCTATGCCCTAAGTGTGAAATTCCATTTTTTCATCCCCTTATTCCTCTTATTCTTTTTATGCAATCTTCTTTTGATCTAGACCTTCCTCCACATACCCCTATCGATTTCCAATTTGTTTCTCAACATGTACCTCTAGGCCAGTAGGAGACAAAATAAAAGAGGATCTAACAAGTTGATCATTAGATGTAGCATTCTTTTGCCAAGTGGAGCACCTTGAGGGCCTTTCTTGATTTGTACATTCTATTGATGTGTCCAACCTTATAAAAATTCCAATAATGAAATGACTAATTTTCATAATCTAATGTTTGCTTCCATAAATTTTTACCTTTATATAGGAATTTTTTCTAAGGCACTTATATAGATTCATTTCCATTATTATTTTGGTTGATACTATTAGTGTGTTCCTTTGAGTTTTAGGTGAAATATAAATTAATTTTCATAAAGAGTTATATTTTACAAATTAGAATGAAATTAAAATGAAGAAGGAAATATGTCAATCTTACCAAGATAGCATATATCTTGAATTTTTTTGTTATCAAGATAAAATCTAGATACCAAGACTTTAGGTATAACAATTTCATGTCCCAATACTAAGTACCTAGCTCTAAAATATATTTTTTCCTTTTAATAGTATGCTAGTACTACAAATAATTCTTGTACAAATAGATATAACACCACCAAGGCTTCTAAAAAGGGTTGTCATGTCTTAGAAACCCATTTATGTAGATCTAGAAGGTTTGGCCATAAAGAACATAATCTTCCTATAAGTAGTATTTCTTTGTGGTGCCCAATATATTATAACTCCTCTTCACCTAGATCTAGAATTGATTTATTTTCAAGATTTACCCTTATATCTTATATTTTCTTCCTTAACCCTTGGTTCATCTCTTGCACTTTTGGTTCTAGAAACATTCATTTTCTTTCAAACCAAATCTACATATGAGTGACATTGAATCATAGTTGAAGCATAAGCTTTGACCCACATAATTTTGGTACTCGTAGAGTTCCTAATTTTTTTGGAAATTTGAACTTATTTTGCCTTGTGGTTTGTTACTTCTATGTCCAGGGATAGGGTTTAGGGTTTTGGTGTATAAACCCTTGTTTTAAATTTTGCGTATATTACAAACATTGTTCATTCTATTTTCTCATTGACTTGATGTACTCGGTTGTCAGTTGTCTTAGTTACGACCTAAGTCATCTACCCCATCATTTTTACTGGCCCCTTTGCCTAGAATCGTTGGTCACCCCGCACTTTTACCGATTCAATTTTCCAAAGTCTGGTGAAATATTTCATAATTCAAAGACTTAAATCCTAAGGTTTTACTTCATGAGGGTTGTAATCTTGTTGGCCTAGTCAAGACCCCCTTTTATAACTAACATTATTTGCATGTGCAGAAAATATGGCCCGTCAGATTTAAAGATCAAATCCTAGCTGAGCACGCACACCGCACAAAGATTAAAATATTCATTTCTAAAGGGTCGTGTGGTTTGTGCGATTGCACCACGTGTCCTCTTGTAGAGTGTGGGACCCGATCTCCACTATCTTGTCCGATGTTCTAAGTTGGTGAATCAACGGTTGTGATGCATCACCAAAAAAAATCCTGACCGTTGCGCACACACTGCGTAGGATATTAAAATACCATTTTCATCTTGTTGCACGGTCTGCGCGATTGTGACACGTGGACTTTGTTACCGATGAAAAGGATGGGAAGAGCCCTCGAGTGATCGATGTGGCTTCTTTTCAACATGTTCTTATTGGTTTATGGGCTATCAAGTGATGGTCTCAAGAATTCAAACCCGATTGACTCATTATGGGCCATTCGATTCACCATCTCATCAAGGAATCAACGACCAATTTTAAACCAAAAACCAGGAGGCTAAAGAGGTGGATGCTTTGCTTGATGCGAGAAAAAATTAATGGCACCAGACCTACGGATGATAATTAACTTGATCCTTGTGCGTGTGAATGATTACTCTCCTGTAATCATTAAAATTGGTATGCATATTTTTGTGCACTTGGATAATTAAGGGCTATAATGCAAGCATTAGCAAGTGATCATCTGCTTGCTCATGTGATTTTGATGGAGCATTGATGATCAGCTTGATCATGTTTCTCAATAAATATGAGGTAGTTGCCTTTGTTCTCACCATTGCAATCGAGAGCTCAAATTGCTAAGTTCATAAGAGGATTGTTTTGTGAAGTTTAGTCCTGGTAAAATGAGCAAGTCCATGACTCCTTCCTCAGTACGAAAGTCTCCAAGGCTCAATTTTCATGAATCACACAACAATGTTCTAGAGGGAGAATTAAACATTCTCATTGTTGCTTCAACTCTAAAGCAAGAGCAAGAGAGATAGGCTCGTACCAAGAAATCCATGCAAATCACTGTGAGGAGAAATTACCATTTAAGGAGTCGAGTTGTTGGAGAAACAGTGGAGGCGAAGGGAAATGAGCCTAAAGAGTTCATGGGAAGAATGAAGACAAAGATAAGGTATGGTTGAGGCACTCTGGGAAGGTAGAATTCCCCTATTGACATATCAGACAACCCTTTTGATAGTGACACGAAGACATATTTGGGCTATGGTCGTTACCACATGCTTTTAAATGAATTTGTTGACTCAGATGAGGAGGTGGTAGTGATTGCCCCAATTTCAGTGAAGACCCCAAGTGGGCATGATTATTATGTTATTGGTGTAAAAACTGAAAATTGACCACTTTCATTTGGCCAATTTACCCCTAATTCAACCAATGTCATATCCTCTATATTAATTAAATAATTTACCCTGTTATTTAATTAATATTTATTAGCCCTTATCCCTTCATCCTAATTTATTTATTCTATCATCTCTAAGTCCTAGCCTAAACTAAATAATTACCTTTAATTATTTACTCTCATCCCTTATCCCTTTTCCTCTAAAGAATTTAAATAAATAATCTATTTATTTAATTCCACTCATGTCATATCCTCCATTACCTTTTTCTAATCTTGATTAATTTGCATAATCCTAGATTAAGGATGTGCACACTCCTAGTCCTTGATTAGGGAGGTGTCACATCCTCCATGATATGCAAATGGATTGAATTAATCCTCATTACCCACCTAATCAGTTGTCTAATCCCTCACTTACATAGCCTAATCATTGATTCTCTATCCTAACCTACCCCTTGGTCAACTCTCCCCATCCCCCAAGGAATTTTTAATTCCTTTTTGTCTTCCCAGGGAATTTTTGAGGAATTTTTAATTCCTCTCTCATCCCCTAAGGAATATTAAATTCCTTTTATCTTTTCCATTCACATTAAAAAGGAGTTTTTAATTCCTTTGGTCAACTCTTTGATCTCAACCCTTGGTCCTCTTCCAAGAGTCAATCTTGGCCATCCATTATATGTCCCTTGGCTAAATGGCTAACACTTAGCCATTTTTGTTACCCTAACCATTCTCAACCACATTCCAACCATTTTGAACCATTTTTTCAGTGACATGCATCCAAGCCTTCTACTCTCACACACTACCATCTTGCATCCATAGACAAATCCACCATCCTTGCATCCAAATAAGGAAAAAATCAAGTTGCTATGCTACCAAAATTATCCTAGAGCACACATATCAAGCCATCAACAAGGGAAAACAAATCATCAAGCTCAAACAAGGTAATATTCTGGCATTTTATTTACAAGTTTGAGTTTCATCTTTAGCCCAATCTTGAGTGTTTTATTTTTATTTTATTTTCTTGTTTGAGTTTATTTCTTGCATTATAGAAATGTGTGCACTGTAAATCCCCTAATCGAAAATGCAAAACAAAACGAAATGCAACACAAAGAGAACACAACAACACCTCAACGATTGGCCTAGTTAAACTTGAACAAAGATAAATCAAAACAAGTAAGTTACCTAGGCTGAGTTGATTGGTTGGTTGGCCTTGTTGATTTGATCGATTGTGTGCTCTTTGAATTGAAAAATAGCATGAAACTTGATGCAAACCGATGTGGATGAGATGAGGAATGCAATGGTGAAGATGCATATTTGGATAGATGCACAAGGTGGATGCAAATGGAGCTCAAAAGTTGCAGTAATGGTGATCTTGGATGCTTGGATGCTTTATTTCTTGAATGCTTGAGTGATTCAATGTTGTGTTGCAAATAAGGGAAAAATCCTCTAATTTTAGGGGAAAGACCACTAAGCAATGGCGGGTCAAGATGCAGCCACCATGGACAAGATCAAGGGCCAGGGTGAGTTGAGAACTCAAAAGTCCTCACATCTTCCCATGTGGCAGGTGAAGTGTCAAAAGGGACATGAGGTGGAGGTACTTTTATTGTACCTTGGGAATGGACAAGATCTCCTCATAAAGGAGGTCCTTGTCCCCATGTGGGTGATGAGACATCCAAGGAATTAAAAATTCCTTAAAGATCCTAAGGAGAATAAAAATTCACATTGGGAAAGAGTTGCCTTCTCTAAAAGGAGAAAGCATTTAATGAAAGTTGATTTGGAGGTATGCCATAAATGGCATAAGGATTAGGTTGACCTAATCAAGTAATTAGGGTTGTGCAAATAGAGGATTAAGGTGGTTAATGAAGGATTAAGGCAAGTGGACAATGATGGAGGATGTGGCATTAATCCTAATTAAGGATGTGCACATCCTAGTCAAAGATTAATTAAATTAATCCAGATTAAGGAAGGATTATGGAGGATGGGACAAGGAGAGAGAAATTAATGAATTTAAATTTGATTTAAATTCAAAAGAGGTAAAGTGACTAAATCAAATAAATTAAAGCATTTATTTAATTTAGGGAAGAAGGGGAATAAAGGAAAAGTATTTAATTATTTAAATTGAACACCTTAGAAACATTGGGGAAAGGGGGAAATATTAATTAAATAAATCATTTAATTAACATCGATGGGAAATGCAGGATAGATGAATAAAGGGGATGATTTTGACCTTATCAAAGAGGTAAAATTTGGATGTCTACAGTTGGTAAGGATGCTAACGATAAAGAAGCAGTGGTTTCTCCAACCTTTGCGAGGACACGAAGTGGGCATCTGTACTTTGGTTCTGGTTCTAGCTCTGGTTAACTAGTGGTGGTTTGGTAACTTTTGTGGTTGTTGTAACAACCCAGACGGTTATTTTTGGTATGATGATGAAATTTTTTGGCTCAATGTGAGTGCGGAATGTAAAGGCTCGATGGCAACTAATAATGTTTTGGCAGCATCATCTGGTATCAATTTTGCTTTCCCCTGTGTGGTAAATGGTTCCAAATAACCATTTGGGGAATTTCTGAAATGCAGTTGAAATTTTTTTTGAAATGAAATGCATTTGAATTGTAATTGCATTTGAGTCGGATGCTTGTTGCTCCCTTAATCTATAAAAGGGATTTCATGGCTCATTACAAAGGGTTTGATTTTGCAGTCATATTATAGTTTAGGTAGAAACTTAGCTTAGGAATGAGCATACTATGGAAAATATGAATGGATAGAATAGTTAATTGTCTTGGGTGTGAGTCTTATATGTGATATCTTACATTATTTTTATAGAAATTACTGATATCAAAAAAAATCTTAATTCTGAAACATATACTCTCCTGTGTATATTTTTTGCAAGTTATAAATAAAAATATCAAGGGTATTCTCATTTATCTTCAGTTGTTCAATTGAATGTATGGCTTTGTTTCTTACTTTAGCTCAAAGAATGGATTAAATGCTTGAAGAGGGTTTTAGATTTGTAAGAAAATTACAGAGGATCTGGTAAGAAGTTTTGTGTGCTCATTTGATATATCAAAGTCATCAAGAACACTTCTATACACAAATTAATTCCTATGGAATGTAGATAAACACAATTTATTAAAGACTTGGTCGATCTTTGAACAAATTAATATCTATTGCTAGGAATTAGGTATTCCTCTAGATCCATTCATTGTGATTGAAAGTTTTAAAAAATTGGTTCTCATTTTTAAATCCATAGCCAGGTATAACCATAACCCATTCACTCACAAGATTTACTTAACAAATAGACTAGTGCCTCATCAATTAGGATGATGGAGTCAGATATACAACCTGCAATATACAAACTACTTGATTCCAATATTAGTGGACTATTTCTATAGTACTTTGTAATATGAAAATTCACAACTTACCTGAAGGAACACCCTCCTAGGTCCCACATAGCCTAAAGTGTAGGAGTAAAGATCTCAGAATCCTTTACTCATTGTGTTAGCCACTAACCTAGGAAATTCTTGAACATAGGGGCTAGCTACCCTTTAGAGAATTTTGAGGTTTAGTTGGGAAAATTAAAAACACCAACAAAATGGCACTCCACTTGGGAGAACTCTAAGAAATTTATAAATAGAAGACCATCTTTCCTTAAGTGTCCTAGAAATATCAGTACAGTTTGTAACCAGAGATTTGAAAATTGTGGAATCATATTTTCCCATCCGAGTCACCAACATAATGGAAACTCTAATGGGAAGAATTGTGTATCTCTAGTTGTCGATTGTAATATCACAGAGTCAAGCATCTAGTGCACCTGGACATTTGGTTCAGATGTGGAAGAGTTCTTGAACTTGGTAAAAGATGTAGTTGTAGCAAAGTTTGAAGGATCTGAAGGTGACTCTGCTATAGGAGAAGACCTTGAATGAAATATACTATTGAAGAAATTTCATATTACTTGAAGTAAGTCCTCTATGAAGAGAGGTGGCGACTCTGACTAAAGAACCTGATAAAGAATACATCAAAGTTTTAGATCCACAAGCTTCAGGAAGAAAGGGTTAACGACTGCTACAAGTTTCTAGGTACTCTCATAAATCTGAAGAAAATGAAATCATGCTTGTAGACATATGTTATATTCATATATTTCACTTATTAGAAGGTCTTATGCAAACTAGAGAGAATATTTGTAATGTAAAGGCTTGAGACTATAGTTGCAAAAGGAATTTCATTGCCTTGTGTAACTCAAAGATAAAGTTTGCAATCCTTTTGAGGGTGCAAGAAAATGCATCATCAATCTGAGCAATCTAGTATGAGACTAAATAGAGCAGTGCATGATGGACACCCTTTGTCATGTCAAGGAAATTTTAGTATTGAGAGGTACAGAGCTATAGATTTTAGTAACATTCATGGTTATCCAAATGATGTACCTCCTAAGATTAGAGGAAAGGTACCAAAGTTTAATGGTGAAAAACATGAGTCAGCAAAAAAGCATCTAGAGGAGTTTGTTGATATGATGGGAGATTATGAATTGGATTTTGAAGATGTTGTCATGAAGTTTTTTGTTCAGTCTCTAAAAGGAGATGCAAGATACTAGTTCTCTTTTCTACCAGTATCTTCTATACATTCTTGGGATGAGTTTAAGATGGTATTCATGGAACAATTTGGTGAAAGAGTAAACCCAAGTGTGGTGAGGAAATTTTTTATGGATATCCACAGACAAGAGGATGAGTTGCCCCTTCTTTTAATCTCAGACTTTCAAAGATCATAAGGGAGATCCCTGAAAGTATAAGACCAAATGATGCAGAATGCTTGGTCGTGTACTTAGGTGCATTTGATAAAAAGATGATTTACCTATTAAGAGACAAATATCCCACCACATTGCATCAAGCATATCAAATTGGTATAGATATTGAGAGCAACTTGAAATACTCAATAATGAAAGGGTATTTAGCTACCAATATTGGTCATCCTAATATATCTCATGCAAATAGAGCCAGTGGATTGCTAAGTAGGGATACATGCAAGGAAGATAATATTTCTAATGTTTTGATTTCTCTACTACCACAATATGATGACCATACTAGAATCCAAGTTAAATTTCCACAAGATCCAAGTAAAGTTGGACATGTCTCTTCTATTAAAATATTGTATGAAATGAAAAGGCACCAAGGTGAATCACCTTATGACTTGTTCCCCAGATTTTTGGATGCTTTGTTGGAGATACCCAAAAATGTCAGGCCTAAGGAGTCAATGTGCATTGACTTTTTTTGTGAAATATACCAATCAGGACTAAGTACACTGCCAAAGGAATTGAAACCTCAAAGCTTGAGCCAAGTGATTGACTGGATAGAGACTGTAGAGGGAGTTAGGAATGATTATGCACAACATGAGATGCTCTTGAATGGTATTGGTCATGGTCCTGCTAAGAAAGATCAAGAAACAATGTAGAAAAGTGAAGAAAGTATATCAAAATCTTAACATCCATCTTATTGTATAGGAGAATATAATGATTGTAATCAATTCACTAATGACACATTTGTAGATCATTACCACAGTGATGAAGATGAAGGCATACATTATGATAGCATGTGTGATGTGTTTGACTTGAGTTCTTGGGAGGTTTCAAAGGATGAAGAGTTGGAAGAGATACGAGAGGTTATCCCATTAAGAGATTTGATTAATAGTAGTAATGCTAGTGCCAATGCTGCTATGTTTCCTACTAATGATCAAAATATTGAAAGTGAATGTTCTGACATTCAGTCCGAAGAACCTGAGTGCCGTCTTAGTATTGGTGGGTTTTCATGTTATGGTAGTTATGATGACACTAAGTCATATCATTCCTTTGTTGAATGTAATTATCCTTATAAAATGAAGGTTGAATCCTTTTCAAGTGGTTCCAAGGATTTTGATTTGAATTGTGATGATGAGCTGCATAGTTTGCATCCTCATGCAAAGGAAGCAAAAGATTCCATGAAAGAAATGAAACTAATGGATAATCCTCTATTTGATGAGCCTCTATCCTTATTAGTTAACAAAAATGAGGCCCACTATTGGTGTAGAGATAATCCACTTTTTGAGGATTCTGATGATGCATTAGATGCATGGTCAGGGTATGGTTGTGAGCAAGCTAAGTAGTACACTAGCAAGTCTTGTGAAAGAAGTGCTTATGAGTCTTTTACATTTGGGACTAAGGATCGTGGGGAGATCGAAGTCTTTGAATGTTTATCTTAGGAATGTAATTACCTTTATGATGATGATCCAAAAATATTTTATTCAAATGAGGCAGAGCATGTTGAATATGAGAGTGATGAAGAATATGAAGACAAGAGTATCATTGTTCAGTGCATAGGTATTGAATCTAATGTCAAGTACTCTAAGGATGATGTGTGTATTGATGGGGGAGGAGTTTCAGTATTGAATGATCAAATTATACATCTTGATGCACATGCAGATCATGGGTTGACACTAGGGCTCATAAATAATGAAGGACAATTTGGTCTCTATGCATGGTAGCCAAGTGATACAAGTAATATATGGACTGATGTTAATAAATATGAATGTGCAACTGAATTCTTTGTTGATGCTCCCCATCTTCTCAACATGATTATGAATATGCTCATTTTAATAAGGACAACATTTCTATAAAGGCTCAAACCATGATCTTTGTCCAATTACTAGTGAAGAAATTTTAAATCATGGACACTTGGGTATGCACCCAGGTTATGCGGACCTATATAAAGATGTTCCTGAACATGCATGTTTTGTTTTTAGAATATCTGGGAATAATGGTTGGCCTAGTGCACCACAAGATGTTTATGAAGGTTTCTAATTGGATGAACAAGCTAGGTGTGTTATCAATATTCATGATCAGGTGGAATATGAGAGTTTCACCTTTCCATCTCAATCAGGTAAGCACATAGTGGAATAGGCTAGTGAACATGGCAGTTTTGCAGCATGCGGGATTGGTTGTGCTAACCATTATAGGGCTGACCATATAAAATGCTTAATACACATGTTGATCCATTATAAGCAGCACACGGTAAAGTATTTGATAGAGGGAAGGTTTTGTCCCTAGTTTTGGGGGGACATGGGCTTCCAATGAGAAGGGATTCTTGAGGAAGAAGTATTGTACATTCTTGTGGATATTGTATATAGGTATGGTTTGTTTTGTTTTTGGTTTTGCCTGCTTGCCTTGTCCAGGTAGGCTCCTTGGTTTTTTGTGTTCCTTCTATTGGTTTTCTTCAACTTGAGATCTGAATTCTCACCATACCCACCAGGGGTATGCATCCCCAAGCATGAGCCACTGGTAGAGTTGCTGAAAATTTTGAAACTTTGAACTTATTAAATGCCTTGTGATCTATTACTTTTGTGTCTAGGGATAGGGTTTAGGGTTTTGGTGTACAAACCCTTGTTTTAAATTTTGCCTATATTACAAAATTTGGTCATTCTATTTGGTCATTGATTTGATGTACCCGATTTCTGATTGTCTTTGTTACGACCTAAGTCATCTACCCCATTATTTTTACTAGACCCTTTGCCTAGGCTCGTCAGTCACCCCACACTTTTATCGATTCAATTTTCCAAAGTTGGGTGAAATATTTCATAATCCAAAGACTTAAATCCTAAGTCCTTACTTCTTGAGGGTTGTAATCCCATTGGCCTAGTCACGACCACCTTTTATAACTAACATCATTTGCATGTCCACAAAATCTAGCCCGTTGGATTTAAAGATCAAATCCTAGTCGAGTGCGCACACTGCACAAAGATTAAAATATTCGTTTCTAAAGGGTCACACAGTCTGTGTGATTGTGCCACATGTCCTTTTGTAGAGTGTGAGACCCAGTCTCCACTATCTTGTCCAATGTTCTAAGTTGGTGAATCGATGACCTTATGATGTATCACCAAAATCAAATCCTAACCATTGCGTGCACACCGCACAGGATATTAAAATACCATTTTCCACATGTTACACGGTCTGCGCGATTGTGACACGTGGACTCTACTGCCGACGAAAAGGAAGGGTGGGGCCCTCGAGCGATCGATGTGGCTTCTCATCCACATGTTCTCATTGGTTGATGAGCTATCAAGCAATGGTCTCTGGAATTCAAACACGATTGACTCATTATGGCTTGTTCAATTCACCATCTCATCGAGGAATCAATGACCAGTTTAAAACAAAAATCAGGAGGCTAAAGAGGTGGTTGCTTTTCTCAACACGAGAAAACATTAATGGCACTAGACCTATGGACGATAATCAACTTGATTCTGGTGCATGTGAATGATTACTCTCCTGCAATCATTAAAATTGGTATGCATATTTTTTTGCACCTGAATAATTAAGGGCTATAATGCGAGCATTAGCAAGTGATCGTCTGCTCACTCGTGTGATTTTTATGGAGCATTGATGATCAACCTGATCATGTTGCTCGATAAATATGAGGTAGTTTCCTTTGTTCTCACCATTACAATCGAGAGCTCAAATTGCTAAGTTCATAAGAGGATTGTTCTGCGAAGTTTAGTCTTGGTAAAATGAGCAATTCCATGACTCCTTCCTCAGTATGAAAGTCTCCAAGGCTCAATTTGCACGAATCACACAACAATGTGCCAAATGGAGAATTGTGCATGCCCATTGTTGCTTCAACTCCAAAGCAGGAGCAAGAGAGAGAGGCTCATAGCAAGAAATCCACGCGGATTGTTGTGAGGAGTAATTACCATTTAAGGAGCCAAGTTGTTGGAGAAACATTAGAGGCCAAGGGAAAGGAGCCTACAGAGTTCATGGGAAGAACAAAGACAAAGATAAGGTATGGTTGAGGCACTCTGGGAAGGAAAAATTCCCCTATTAACATTTCAGACAACCCTTTTGATAGTGACACAGAGATGAATTTGGGCTATGGCCGTTACCTCATGTTTTTAAATGAATTTGTAGACTCAGATGAGGAGGTGGTAGCGGTTGCCCCAATTTCAATGAAAACCCCAAGTGGGCATGATTATTCTATTGCTAGTAAGGATGCTAAGGATAAAGAAGAAGTGGTTTCTCCAACCTCTACGAGGACATGAAGTGGGCGTGTGTACTTTGGTTCTGGTTCTAGCTCTGGTTAACTGGTGGTGGTTTGATAAATTTTTGTGGTTGTTGTAACAACTTGGGTAGTTTTTTGTGGTATGATGATGAAATTTTTTGGCTCGATGTGAGCACAAAATGTAAAGGCTCGATGGAAACTAATAGTGTTTTGGTGGCATCGGTTGCTATCAATTTTGCTTTCCCACGTGTGTTAAAATGATTACAGATAACTGTTTGGGGAATTTATGAAATGCAGTTGAAATTTGTTTTGAAATGAAATGCATTTGAATTGCAATTACATTTGAGTTAGATTCTTTTTGCTCTCTTAATCTATAAAAGGGATTTCATGGCTCATTGCAAAGGGTTCAATTTTGGAGTCATATTATAGTTCAAGTAGAAACTTAGCTTAGGAAGGAGCATACTATGGAAAATATGAATGGATAGAACAACACATTGTCTTGGGTGTGAGTCTTATGTGATAATCTTAAATTAGTTTTATAGAAATTAGTGATATCGAAACAGTTCTTAATTTTGAAACATGTACTCTCTTGTGTACCCTTTTTGCAAGTTATAAATGAAAATATAAAGGGTATTATCGTTTATATTCAGTTGTTCAATTGAATGTATGACTTTGTTTCTTGCTTTAGCTCAAAGAGTGGATTAAATGCTTGAAGAGGGTTGTAGATTTGTAAGAAAATTGCATAGGATTTGGTAAGAATTTTTGTTTCAGGTACTGTGAATTTTCATATTACAAAGTACTATGGAAATATTCCACCAATATTTGAATTGAGTAATTTGTATATTACAGGTAGTTGTATATCTGACTCCATAGTCCCAATTGATGAGCCACTGGTCTATTTGTTAGTTAAATCTTGTGTGTGAATGGGTTATGGGTATACCTTGCTATGGATTTGAAAATGAGAACCAAATTCTTAAAACTTTCAATCACAATGAATGGATCTAGAGTAATACCTAATTCCTAGCAATAAATGTTAATTTGTTCACAGATCAGCCAAGTCTTTAATAAATTGTGTTTATCTGCATTCTGTAGGAATTAATCTTTGTATAGAAGTGTTCAAGTGGTGAATTCGATATCAAATGAGCACAAATAGGAACACCCTCCTAGGTCCCACAGAGCCTAAAGTGTAGGAGTAAAAATATCATAATCCTTTACTCGTTGTGTTGGCCACTAACCTAGGAAATTCTTGAACATAAGGGTTGGCTACCCTTTAGAGAATTTCGAGGTTCAACTGGGAAAATTAAAACACCAACAGGTACCTTCGCCATCTAATTTAATGAGTGTCACTTGCACAAATTTACCAACCTCTAATACAACAATCTTCTATCGTTTTGACTCAATTTAGTATTTTCAATGATCTATTAGATCTTCCCCCAAACTTATTAACATTCATAATTAGAGTTCTCTCTAGTAATAGTAGCACTAGAATTTTGTTCACATACAAGTTAAGGTTTTCTTTCATTTATTCAACTTTTGAAATGATGTTTCTACTTAATTTTATAGTTTTTAAATGTTCAAATGATTTTATTTAGTATCATTTTTACTTAGTAAGAAATAAGTCATGTGGCTTAATTAGTTGACAAACATGTTTTTGGACTTTTAAGTCTCCAAAATTTATTTCTAATAAAATATTATTTTAGTTTTGAAAAAAGATATTTCATTTATAAAAAGAACCTATTACACACATCTATATTTCTTATAAACAAACTCACTACACCTCTCAAAAGTCAAAATATTATTTTTATTTTATTTTCGTTTACAAAATTTTATAAACAAACTCACTACACCTCTCAAAAGTCAAAGTATTATTTTTATTTTATTTTCGTTTACAAAACTTTATATGCAATAAAATAACATTTTTCAAATACCACATTGTTATTTAGAGTAAGAAGTAGGAAGGAGGTCCACCAAGAGTTGGACCTACTTGCATCAAATATGATGTGATATCACCAAATTTAACAGTTTTATATTTTTGTGGGTGTTCCTCATCTATCAACTCTTTTGGAGTCCGAATCTCTGCTTTATCTACAAAATCCAAAAAGAAAGCCATGGACAGTCGTCCTTGGTTCTTTTTCAAACCTTGATATACCACACGATGTTCTGAACTGCGATATCCACAATTACTCCACATCTGCCACGTAAAAGATAAAATTCATTTAATATGAAAGTTATAGGTAATGGAAACACGTTCAAGACAAGTAAAAGATGAAATCCTTTCGATATAAATGCTATGATGGAAACAGGTGAAAGACCAGAAGATTTGACACAATCATTTTATATGTATTCTTATCAATCTAAAAGTTGTTAGAAATGTTTTAAGATTTCGGCAGCCGATAGTATTCATACTATGAACAAAATAAAGGTTTCATTTAGGGCAAATTGTTTTTATTCTTACCTGTAAGCAGTCACCAAGGTTGACAACGAAGGCTCCTGGCAAAGGCTTAGTATTAATCCAATCACCTTGCTTTGTCCGGATCTGAAGACCTCCTACGTTATCCTGGTACAAGATTGTAACACAACCAAGATCTGTATGAGCTTTAGAGATTTTCTGGACATTTGGGCTTTCTTCTTCGTCTTTTGTGTTGTAATAGTAGTTCATACGCAGCCAACCTTGGAGAGAAGTACCAAAAGGATCTGAGTTGTAGTGCTTGGAAACATCCAAGCCTAGACTAAGTAGAACGAGTTTTAAGATTCTATGTGCTAACTCAGTCATGTGTGAATTGTATTTGTGCACCGTTTGCCTGCATCACCATTATAACAATCAGTAAGAATAGAAGAATAAGATATGATTATACATAGATGTAATAACATTTTCTAATCAAACAATCAGTCAATGATAATTATACATCTCAAATACTAATAACATTTTCTAATCAAATCGTCTCTAGGGTAGATTGGATTGTCAAGCCATTGAAAAATACAGATGATGGTTGCAGGTTTGATTCCTCTGGATTTACCCCTCATGGATAAAGAGCATATTATGATAATCTTAAAACCCTCAAATAATCAGGCAATGATAATTTTACATCTCAAATATTAATGGCATTTTCTAATCAAGTCATCTTCAAGATAAATTGGACAGTCAAAGCCATTGAAAAATACAGATAATGGTCAGAGGATTGATTCCTTTAGATTTACCCCTCATGGATAGAGCATATCTTATGGTAATTTTAAAACCCTTAAACAATCAGTCAATGATTATTTTACATCTCAAATACTAATTACATTTTCTAATCAATTTTAAAGTAGATTCGACAGTCAAACCATTGAAAAATACAGATGATGATCGCAGGTTTGATTCTACCCCTCATGAATAGAAGGCGGCTTATGCGAACAGAGGTTATAGTGATGGATTAAAATTCACTTAACCTGTCCCACCAAATATGATTTTTTCTGTAAAATAAAATAAACAAAAAAGCAAATCTTCTACCCAAGTAAACACACAGAATGACAAGTGAAAATAAGGAAAAAAGCATAAAATAAAATCGTACTGGAAATCGTTGTTTCCATGAGGCCACAGTTTAGCAGAGATCTGATCAACAGAATTGGGCAGAGCATTGTGACCAGGGAAAACCATGCTCTCAGGCAGTGAAGCTTTTCCATCTGCCCCTGCGTCGGGTGGGCAATACCCAGTATTAAATATGGGGAAAATGGCTCTCATCTTTTCCTCCTCTGCCAAAGAAAACATATTTCGGGCATTACTGTCAGTCTTCTGGATAAAAGCTGCGTCCAGTCCATGATTTATTATTCGAAAGAAACCCAGCTCCTGGCAAGCCTCTCTCAGTTTTTTCAACTCACCATTTCCTTCCAGAGAGAGATCTTCTTTCTCTCCAAATGTGGAGGGAAGGAGAGAAAGATCAATGAGTGGAAGATCAGATGCCATGATCACTTTTTCTGATCTGAGCTCTGCAGTCTTCTCAGTAGAAGGAGAAAATGCTGGCACGCTCAATGACCGGAAGAACTCGTGCTTATATAGAATTACCGGAACGTATACCCTGGAGAAATTTCCGCAATCTTTTATGCCTACGCCTGGAATTTTGTATACCTACTTAATGAGTTACCTATCTATTTTTTCTCAATCGACGGACTCAAATTCTTCGATAGTGAGAATCTGCGGTCTTTTTACATTTTTGGCGTCACTGCAACGTAGACGTATCCAATTTGACATCTGTTTAAAATCGAATGTTCGTCCACCCACCCAAATTAAATAAGAGCTGCCGGAAATCAAAGTTTAAACAGTAAAAACAAGTCATTCCTTGAATTGGGCATGCAATCTTTGAATTGAGTATTATTATAAATTTATTCTCATTTTTTAAAGATATTTTCCTTCTTAAAAGTCTTTCGTGGGCCATACAATATACGAGTTCACAGCTTGTCATGGGTTGGTGAGGGTATTGTCATGTAGAAAATTGAAAACATACAATATGGGTGGTTGGTGATGATAGTTATCGTATTTGTACTTTAAGGAGGTGTGATGAATGAATCGATAGAAAATTTAAAGGGAGAGGCAAATATATGGTATTCGAGTAAATTGAAATCAATCTTTATCACTTAAATACTTACCTATATAGTTTTAAGTATATACATTAGATAATAATTAGCAATCGTATCTTAGTGTGCAAGGGGTATGTTGAAGAAGTGTGGAAGGTCAATTAAGACAAATTTTGGTCTATTTTTTTGTAAATTTAGCTTTTCTATTGATTTAATATAACTTTACAAACCTAACTAAAGAGCGCACCAAAAGTCAATCAGATGCGTTTCAGATAATGTCAAGTAATTGTCCACTACTTCTTGACGTGTCTCCCAAGATTGTCTTATTTTTTTATACCTAATTATGTAGAGTAAAGGATGCCATAATGTTAAAATCTAAATGTGCTCATTATTAAGATCTTGACCGTAATTTTCATTTTAATAAACATACTTTAAAACCCTTGTGGAAACCTTATTTTCAGGCTGCGGCTTGCCAAATTGAAGTGAAAGCTCAATACCAGCGAGGAAGGAAACCAATAGTGGCGGGAAAAGCAAAAAATAACAGCAGAAAAATGACAATAAATGATATAACAGTGCCTATTAATATTAGCACCACCCCAGGTGAAAAATGTCTAGTGGTATCCATTTCTTTAGCTTCCATATTACCTTGGCTCTTTCGCTCTTAAAGTCGCTTCGCCGCCAGCCTCTCTCCCTTATTTACTCCTTGTGTCAGAGGCATGAATGTCTCTCGTCCTTCCAATCCTTCACTAATTTTTTCGTGTTAGTTTTCAACCCGATCGACGAATCAAAACCAATCTCCCTGAACGTGCTGCTTTAATCTATCCACAATAAACGATTATTAGATTTAAAACATCGGGGTTTTAGACTTACCAAATTCTTGAGCCCGAAACAAACTTTTTGCATCGTTTTTACACTGATTGCCGGTGCGTGAAGATGGTTTAACAACTGCTGACAAGTAGACGCATTGAGAAAATAAAAGTGGGCAAAGATTGGAGCCGGTGAACAGCAAACGACGGTGAAAAAATTTCACCAATGAAAATGAATGGCCGACGTTATTTCCATGGTCGGAAGGATGATTTGAGCGGTCGATGGTAAAATTTAGCTGGTTCATCTCAAATATGGATACGTCTTCGGCGTAAATAAGAAAAATAAAAGAGAAAGAAGTTAAAGTCATGAAATTTTGATAGCGAGGTCAATAGAGATCATGATTGTGTCCATCACCACAAACCAAAAGTCTCTACTATCGATTTCAATATGTGATGGAGAAGTCCATGAAAAAAAAAAACTAAAACTAAAAAGATTAAAAGAATGAAGGGAGATCCCAACAATGCTTATATATTTATTTGCATATGTATATGTATCTATATGCGCATGCATATGTGTATGTGCATGTGTATGTGTATGCATTCGTGTATATGTATATCTACATGTGTATGTGTATGTGTATGTGTATGTATATATGTATACGTATATAACATATATAGTATATACATGTATATGTTATATGTATGTATACATTATGTATATATGTGTACATATACATATACATATTATATACAAAAAAGTATAGTAGTGTTGAAGTAATTTTAAGTGGGTATTACTAAAATGTATGATTGTATTAGTAAGTTTGGATTTTGAACTTTTTGTTGGGACTTTCTTTCATCATTTTAGCCTTCCTAGTTTCTATCATTTTCTTTGTTCCATAGACTTCTTCATTGGATGTTGAAAATTATAATAGAGACTTTGTGATTCATAGTGATCTATACACAAACTTTGACTAGAGATCATGTCCTTTATTGACCCTCCTACCAAAGTTTCATAACTTTAATAGCTTTTCAGTTAATCACAAGCATCTTCATACCACTCATTTCTAACTTAGGCGAGCATTTAAGTGATGGGATTTACTTCAAATTACTTCAATCCCATGTATCTATGTGTCTCTTCAAATTTCCTATTAACTCATTCATTACACCTTCTAAAAATATATTTTAAATTTTAAAATACATTATGTACTCTCAATTTTCTAGACATTAATATCATCATCAACCCATTGACAAGATGGTGAGGTAACAATAAGAAAAATTCAAACATTCAACTTGAGCCCAAATATTGTGTGGCCCACTAATTTTTTTTTTTAAAGTGAGAATAACTTAATTAATAATAGAGTATGTGGCATGCCCAATATATGCATGTGCATACATATAATATGCATTGATATATATGTATGTGTGTTTTATGTATGCAAATATGTATATGCATACATACATGTGTGCATGTACATGCACATATACATATACACATGCATATATGCATACATGTATGCATATGTATGTATGTACAAACATACAATGTATATGCATGTATATATTATATACATATGTGTATGTATATAATTTATTTTTATTTTATTTTTGTAATTTATGTATTTTAATAAAGTAACTTAAAAACTAATTTTATTAAAAGAAAAAAAATACATATAAATAAATTAAATAACTAAAAAGCTTAAAATATTAAAATAAAAATTAACATATCAGAAGTTTTCAAAATATAAAAAGTAACATGATAATTATCTATGAGTTATGGATAGTTTGGTAAGATAGAAGAAAGCCCACTAAATTGGGCAAAAAGTAGAATGAACAATGTAGTGAAGATATTTACTAAAGTGGCTCAAATTTTTAAGCATGTCGATAAATTAACAAACAAGAGACAAAAATTGACAAGAGGTGATCTTAATTATGTGCATGAATTCCCATATAAGAATCATGATGACTAATTAGTTTAAATGATTAAGTCATATATTATAGACTATGTGTATGAAGTAGGCATTTATATTTGCTAAAATTGTTTTTAAAATTCACTATAACACAAAAATGGAGATAGTCATGCCTAAGTCTAGGCAAGGTATATGCTTATGTAGAAGTTGTGAAATGTTACCTTTATTCCTCTCTTAAATGTCACAATATGCAAACTAAAGTGAAATCTTAAGAGAGGAATAAAGGTAACTTAATTAACATAATTAAGTTAAAACCTTTACTCTAACACCCCCCCTTAAGATGAGCAAGAGTGCAGCTACAAACAAGTGCAAAAAATCAAAAAGTAACTACAATGCATGAAAGCAAACAAGGGTCCCGACAACTAGGCCTGATCAAATACCCGAATACAACCAAATCTCTCTAAAGTGGAGAAAGGGAGAAAACCTCATGGGAACAAAACTCCCCCCAAAAAGAGAGAAAATAAAAGAATGAAATGCACTAATAAAAGAAGGATAGGAGGTGTATTACATGATACCCCCCATAGACAACTTCTATCATATAAGTACATATACAATGGTCTCCATAGGAGAGATAGAAAGAGACAAGAAGGCCCCCCCACAAAGAAGAAACTACTGTCACAATGGTAGATGCCTGATGTAGAATCCAAAAGGAAATCCTGAAGCAGAAAATAATATTCCTCCCCTTGGGAGGAAACAGATCCAAAGGACGATGTTGAAGAAACCCTGTGAAGAGTGATGAACCAATCTGTCTCAAGATGTGTGCCATGATAGGGTGCTGAAGAATCTCTTTGTCTGAACTGAAACAAATAATAACCTGATAACCTGACTGTTAAGGTAGAGGAGATGAATTTCCTCAAAATAATCCTCCAAATCTACAATATAGGACTCCACAAACAAGAAAAATATGTTTGCAACATAAGAGTCCAAAGTAGCTATGTCCGAAAGATGTATGATGCCCTGTTGCACTGAATCAGGAACAACAAGAGATGTTGATGAAGTCTCAGTCTGAAGAGTAGGAACTGTGAGACAAGCCTCTGATCCATCGAAACATGTAAGGGTGTCTAAATACTCAAGCTCCTCTAAAGTATCATGATCAAAGGGTGTATTATCTCTCCAAGCAATGGGTAAGAGACAATCTGAAGCAAGATCCTCTGGGAATGGAGAGAGATTGGGGTCTCCATAGATCTCCCAAAGATGTGTTCAAAGTGGGTGGGGACAGAAAATGTCCGATATAGCCCACACAGTGTCATTATCAACACTAGACAAGATAAGTCCTACTATGTGATCTCTAATGATATCCCAAGCTAATTTCCCTATGAAGTGGCTAGTTCAAGTATGAAATCATACAAATAAGGAAAAATATTAAACCACCTACAATGTGTAAGTATGCCCTTTTCCCATGACTCATAATTACCTTGTTCCAAAATTACAACTGAAGGGTGAGTAGAAAAACCCATGATAACTCTTCAAATGAAAAAATCAGAGACTAATAATCTCATCCATGATAAATCATATTAATATAACCCATCCAACACAAATAGAACCTATGTAGGTGCCAGAATGTCCAAGTAATTGAGCAAAGTCTAAAAACACACAAAGCTGCATAAAATATACCTGGTAAATTTTTTGATGAAATAGACTAAAAATATGGAAAGAGCACTACAACACCTTTCCAACACCTATTGATTTGCGCAAAAGGACTCTAGACGTAAAAGATATGCTTCCCAAAGTGCAAAACAAAACTTTTGGCTTTGACTGATGTAAAAGGAATCAAAGCTGCAAAATCAAAAAATCACACCTACACCATTGCGTATTTCATCGAACCATCTTTCCAAAGCCATCTCATTTTTTTAAAAAGGCCTCCGTTTGCAAAAGTTATGCCCGTTTTCGTGAAACTGTTCAAATCAACCCAATAAAGCCTCCAGAAGCCCTCAGGGGCTAAAAAATAAAGCCCCTGGTCGCCTGGGCGGACTAGTGGGCTGGCGGTCAGGGGCCTATGATGGATCCCTTGGTTGCCGATATGACCAAGGCTGGAGGCTTGAAACCCGACAGGGGCTTGTGCTGGCTCTCGATCCGCAATAGGACCCCGGGCTAGAGATTTAAGCTTGCGGGGGCTGGTCCTAGGTGAAGTGGCAGTGGCTTAGTGGAGGGAGTCATCGGTGGCTAGCGGCCGCTTGGCGATGAATGGACAAAGTGTTCCTTTTCAACTGGCCATGGTTTTTATACCGCTTTTTTTATTTTTAATTATTATTTTTGCGTTTCTTGCCTCGGAGTGCATGCTAGGGAGGCCGTACAGCCTCCTTGGAAAACATTTTTTGCCTCAGAAACCAACTGCTCCAAAATTGATGATTTGACAAGAATTCCTAGGGTTTTGGGCCACTGTGAATGCGATGATGACCTCCATTTGAACCCAAAGTATCCCGAAAAATTGGCTACCCCCAAATCTTGCAAAAAAGATGCCTGTGGAAACCCTTGCACTTGAAACTTATTGAAAGGCCATATCTTCAGAAGACAAACAGGCAGTTGTAGGTCTGGAGCTCTGATACCATGTAGAAGTTGTGAAATCCAACTTCACAGACCCCGAAGATCACTAGCATGCAAATAACCTATCACAAAAAAAAGAGATGGAGATGAAAAAGCAAGGGTGCTCTGGGTACTCTGAAAGCTGTCCAAATATATTAATCAGAGAGTTAAAAATAAAATACAATGATCAATCCTTATAAAAGGAGATTGTGCAACCCTGAAATTAACCCTAATAGGTAGACATTTAATAATTAATATTAATTATTAAATGTCACAATATGCAAACTAAAGTGAAATCTTAAGAGAGGAATAAAGGTAACTTAATTAACATAATTAAGTTAAAACCTTTAATCTAACAACTTATATATATAGAAAGAAAAAAATAATTTTGTTTAGTGGAAAGAGTTATAGAACAAATAGAAAGAGGTGGATCATGGCCATCTAGTTTCTACACACCTAAATTTTAATGTCCATTAAAAATAGACTCTTATTTAGTAGGCACGCTATCTAAATTATCCTTGTTAGTTTTGACTTTCTCAATAAGTTGAGAATAATCCCAAGTACATGAAATGGTGTATTAGGTAATGTTCTATTGTAAGGAGTAGGTGAAAAATAGGAGGATTGGGACCAACCATGTGTACTATTCAACCATGGGCTCTATAGTAAGAAATATGAGACTTATGTGTGCTCATGGATAGTCTAAATTTTTCCACATCAACACCCTCAAATAAGAGATGGATCATTATTGGAAAGAGGAGGGGAGGTCAATGTTTTTAACTTTGATAATTGTACAAGGAGCCCTACACCAATGGTATCTAAGAACCTATAAGTGGGCTACATCAAGTGTAACTTTATTAGATTACACTCTTATATGCATTAACACATTAGAATATATCATAGATTTAAAATACAAGGAGAAATATTTCTTGATAATACAACTAGAAAAAGGAGTAAAACTTCTACCTTTTCAAATGCTAAATAATAATTTTCATTATGAAATAATGCTAGATCATGGTGCATTTAGCAAGGATTCTAATCCAGTCTCCTAGAAGTATAATATGCCAAGAAAATGGATCAAGTCTAAAGGGATTTTAAAAATAATAAATCTAATGCCACACTATTTAGGCTCTAGAATAAAACTAGAATAGTGTTTGATAGTTTATATATGTTCATTAAAAGAGAAAAATGGATTAAAAAGACTCGAACAAATATCCTTGATCTAATGGGAAGACCCTAATAAAGAATGCACTAAGTGAAAGTAAGAAAGCTTTTCTTAATAATAGCTTATCAAATAATCTAAAATCAACTCTACCAAGTGTCAATTGAGGATTATGGAGCTCATTTTTTATTATTCTTGTGCACCATATGTCTATGTGGGGAGAGCCAAGCATAACCTTTATGGGGTTGGTAATTATGAAATGGTGTAACTTGATGGTTATTTGGACACAATCAAATTACATAGAATGAAAAAATATCTACTTCTCCGAAAATGATGATCAATCCTAATAATTAATCAAATTCAAGGTCCCTTTAGTGTTAGGTCTTAGTAGTGTGGAGTAGTTAAGTGGTCTATGTGATTTTCTTACAAGGGGCCTATGTTGGTCAATATCAAGCTAGACATAAGATAGCGTACATCTAGAGAATAAATGATGTTATGATAGTAAATAAATATTTGAGATCTTGTATCAAATTTTCTAAAATAATGGATAAATCTATGATTTTTGAATGAAATTACTTAAAATCTAATTCTAATATATTTTAAATTTTAACCTAAATCTATACCTAATCTAACCATATTTATAAAAAAAGATTAAAATATGCTAGGTTTTTATAAAAAGAAATGAAAAAATTAATGAACAATGATATGGCTAGTCTTAGCCTTAAATTTGAATGCTCTAATGAAATCCAATATAACTTATGATGCAATAATTGATATTCACAAAATCACCAACACCATAAGTGCATGATTCAAAAGAGACTTCAAAATGAATATTTTCAAGATAAAAGTATACAACCATGATATTTCATGCATAAATTTTATACCCAACTCTATAACTAAGTACATTCAATATTTCACCAAGTTATTCAACTTAAAGAGCATAAAATTATAATGATTGAAAAAGGCCCCCACTAACATGGCCTTGATTTAGTGTTGTAATATGTCTAACATATTCACATTAGGTCTTGGGCCCTTGTGAACAAAATGAGCTTATTGATGCCTTATTTGGAGTGTTGTAAAGTGTTGTAACACACTTTCACACTTTTCTAGGGTTTTATTTAATAATTAGGATTCTTTATGCTTTAATTGGCCTTATTTTACATCCATAAGCCTCATTTAATGCATCTTTTTGAAGATAATCTTGACACAAGTCAAAATCCAATCATAATTCAAGTGTTTTCGGCTTGTGTGGCCAAGATTTAGTGATTTGGGACTCATTCGCCACCCTAGGCGAATGAGTCCCACCTAGGTTTTTGGGTTTGGGTATGTGCAAAAAGATGGGGGGCCACAAAGGGGGCTTAAGTGGCCACTTTCTTTTTGAAATCAGGAAATACTGACCTTGGACGTGAAATTGAGGATAGTTACACTCAAAATTTTGAGATGCAACAAAAACAAGGATCGTAGTGCTTTGAGTCTACTTTCTAAACTATTAATTTATTTTGAAAATGGTTGATTCTACGTACAGAAATTAGTGTTGTTTTTATCAGAAAAACTTAACATAGAAAATTTCATATGTCCCTAGCACGGTGAACTTTTTTTTAGTATTTTTAAAATCGCTTCGATGAGAGATTAGCTAACAGCATGTAGTTGATGCATGATTTTTCTGATAATTTATTAATGGATATTTGATTTTTTACTAATTTTCTAAGTGGACACTTCCTGAAAAATAGAATTTTGGCTGTGCTACCCCTACAAATTTTGGAAACTAATTGTTTTTTTTTTTTAAAATGTGGAATGGAGTCTAGTTTCTAAAAATTTAATTTATTTTAAACTTCGATGAACGGTTAATTTATAACAAAAAAAACACCAAACACTCATTTTTGCCAAAAAAGAGACACACAAACAAAATAAATTATAGATGAAAGGCTTAACATTGTCAAAAGGTGAAAAAAGTTACATCATTTGATAGCTAAGAGAAAGCCTATAGATAATTACCCAAGTGTTCAATTTTTTGGATATTGAAACATGCGCAATCCTGACAATGAGCACGGACCTGATTATGTGAAATATTGTAGAATTTGTAAAAACACATCTGTGGTCATTGGGAAGGCCCTCCAAGACTTTAGGTTGGTATTCCAAGGCAAATACCAAGCCCAAGGCTTGGGGATTCCCAAAGAAAGATATAACGTGAGCGTGTTATAATGTGCTCACTTTATAACGCGAACGTGTTATAACGCGCTCACATTATATCTTAGTTTTAACATGGTTTTTTGTGAACTTGTGTAGGACATGTCTAGAAGGACATAACACGAGTGCGGTATAATGCGCTTGCATTATGTCTTTCTTTATGTTAAATTCTACTCTATTGAATGTATGTTTATATATTTGTATGTTTGTATGTACATGTATGTTTATATGTCATGTATGTATGTATGTATGGATGGTTGTATGTATGTATGTATGCATGTATGTATGTATGTATGTATGTATGTATGTATGTATGTATGCATGTATGTATGCATGCCTATATGTATGTAATATTGTATCTACATATGTACATGTATGCTTGTATGTATGTAGGATCATATGTACTTATGTATTATGCTTGTATGTATGTAAGTATGTAAGTATGTATGTATTTATGTATGTCTTTAGAGGGAGGGATAATTTTAAGAGAAAGAGAGAGTCTTGAGAGAGGGAGAGGGGGTGAAAGGGAGAGTCTAAGAGAGAGGGAGTGGGAGAGAAGGGATTGGAGTGAGAGGTACTTGGCTAGGTAGGTGGGAGGGATAGAAGGAGAGAGAGGGAGAGAGAGGGAGTGTGAGAGTGAGATACCTGAGAGAGGGAGAGGGTGTGGGAGGGAGTGACCTAAGAGAGGGGAGAGAGGGGGGGTGAGAGGGACTTATCTAGGTAGGGTGGGAGGGATAGATAGAGAGAGAGAGAGAGAGAGAGAGAGAGTTACCTAGGTAGCATTCCATAGGGAGAGACCTGAGAGAGAGAGGGGGTGGGAGGGAGAGACTTGAGAGAGGGAGTGATGGAGAGGTAGTGGAAATGAGATAGAGATAGATAGATAGAGGGAGAGGGAGAGGGTGGGGAGGGATTGATTGAGTGAGAGGTACATAGAAAGAGGGAGAGGGTAGATAGAGATAGTTAGAGAGGTTAGGAGAAAGGGAGGGAGAGAGAGGTGAGATGTATAGATAGAGATAAAGGGATGGGGGTTGAGGGTATAGGGTTTACAGATTAGGGTGGAGGACCTATAGGGTTGATGGTTTAGGGTATTAGGGTTTAAAGGTAAAGGGTTGAGGGATTAGGGTTGAGGGTAGAGGGTAGAAGGTTTAAGGTTTTACAATTAAAGGGTTTAGGGTTGAGGGTTTAGGGTTGAGGGTAGAGGGTTTAGGGTATAGGTTTGAGGGTATATGATTGAAGGATTAGGTTGAGGGTCCAATGTAAAGGGTAGAGGGTATAGGGGTTTGATGGTTTAGGGTTTAAGGGTTGAGGATTGAGGGATTAAGGGTTGAGGGTTGAGAATTGAGGGTTGAGGGTTTAATGTAGAGGGTAGAGGGTAGAGGGTTTAAGGGTTTAGGGTTTAAGGGTTGAGGGTTGAGGATTGAGGGTTTAAGGTTGAGGGTAGAGGATTGAGGGTATAGGGTTGAGGGATTAGGGTTGAAGGTCCAATGTATAGGGTTGAGGGTATAGGGGTTGAGGGATTAGGGTTTAAGGGTTGAGGGTTGATGGTAGAGGGTAGAGGGTTGAGAGTTTAAGGGTTGATAGATTAAGGGTTGAGGGTTTAGGGATTAGGGTAGAGAGTTGTTGGGTTTAAGGGTTTAAGGATTGAGGGATTAGGATTGAGGTATTAGGGTTGAGGGTAGAGGGTATTGGGTTGAGGGTAGAGGGTAGAGGGTTTAAGGGCTTAGGGTTTAAGGGTCAAGGGTTTAGGGTTTAGGGTTTAGGGTTTAGGGTTGAGTGTTTAAGGGTTTAAGGGTTTAGGGTTTAGGGTTGAGGGATTAGGGTAGAGAGGGAGGGATAGATGGATGGAGAGATGGAGGGATAAGTGAGATAGAGAGAAGGAGAAATGAGGAGGAAGGGACAAATATATATGAGGGTTGCGGATCCAATGTATAGAGTAGAGGGTTGAGAATTGAGGGTATAGGGTTGAGGACCTATAGGGTTGAGGGATTCCGATATTGGGTTGAGGGTATAGGGTACATATGGTTGAAGTACTAGGGTTGAGGGTCCAATGTATAGGGTAGAGGGTATTGGGGTTGAGGGTTTAGGCTTTGAGGGTTGAGCATTGAGGGATTAAGGGTTGACGGTTGAGAATTGAGGGTTGAGGGTTTAATGCATAAGGTAGAGGGTAGAGGGTAGAATGTTTAAGGGTTTAGGATTTAAGGGTTGAGGGTTGGGGGTTGAGGGTTGAGGTTTTAAGGTTGAGGGTAGAGGATTAAGGGTATAGGGTTGGGGGATTAGGGTTGAGGGTCCAATGTATAGGGTAGAGGGTATAGGGATTGAGGGATTAGGGTTTAAAGGTTGAGGATTGAGGGTTGAGGGATTAAGGGTCAAGAGGGCTGAGGGATTAGGGTAGAGAGTTTAATTAGTTTAAAGGGTTTAAGGGCTGAGGGATTAGGGTTGAGGGTAGAGGGTTGAGGGTATTGGGTTGAGGGTAGAGGGTAGAGGGTTTAAGGGTTTAGGGTTTAGGGTTTAAGGGTTGAGGGTTGATAGTTTAGGGTTTAGGGTTGATTTTTTAAGGGTTTAAGGGTTGAGGGTATACGGTTGAGGGATTAGGGTAAAGAGAGAGGGATGGATGGAGGGAGAGATGGAGGGATAAGTGAGATAGAGAGAAGGAGAGAAGAGGAGGGAGGGAAAAAGATATATGAGGGTTAAGGATCTAATATATAGGGTAGACAGTTGATAATTGAGGGTATAGGGTTGATGGTTTAGGTTATTGAGTTTAGGGTATAGGTTTGAGGGATTAGGATTGAGGGTACATATGGTTGAAGGATTAGGGTTGAGGGTCCAATGTATAGGGTAGAGGGTATCGGGGTTGAGTGTTTAGGGTTTGAGGGTTGAGGATTGAGGGATTAAGGGTTGAGGATTGAGAATTGAGGGTTGAGGGTTTAATGTGTAGGGTAGAGTGTAGAGGATTGAGGGTATATGGTTTGGGGATTAGGGTTAAGGGTCCAATGTATAGGGTAGAGGGTATAGGGTCGAGGGATTAGGGTTTAAGGGTTGAGGGTTGAGGGTTGAGGGTTGAGGGATTAAGGGTCAACAGGGTTGAGGGATTATGGTAGAGAGTTTAGTTGGGTTTAAGGGTTTAAGGGTTGAGGGATTACGGTTGAGGGTAGAGGGTATTGGGTTGAGGGTAGAGGGTAGAGGGTTTAAGGGTTTAGGGTTTAAGGGTTGAGGGTTGAGGGTTTAGGTTTAAGGGTTGAGGGTTGAGGGTTTAGGATTGAGGGATTAGGTTAGAGGGGGAGGGAGAAGTGAGATAGAGATAAGGAGAGAAGAGGAGGGAGGGACAAAGATATATGAGGGTTGAGGATCTAATGTATAGGGTAGAGGGTTGAGAATTGAGCATATAGGGTTGAGGGCCTATAGGGTTGAGGGATTACGATTTTGGGTTGAGGGTATAGGGTTGAGGGATTAGGGTTGAGGGTACATATGGTTGAAGGATTACAGTTGAGGGTCCATTGTATAGGGTAGAGGGTATCAAGGTTGAGGGTTTAGGGTTTGAGGCTTGAGGATTGAGGGATTAAGGGTTGAGGGTTGAGAATTGAGGGTTGAGGATTAAATGTATATGGTAGAGGGTAGAGGGTTTAAGGGTTTAGTGTTTAAGGGTTGAGGGTTGAGGGTTTAAGGTTGAGGGTAGAGGATTGAGGGTAGAGGGTTGGGGGATTAGGGTTGAGATTCTAATGTAGAGGGTATAGGGGTTGAGGGATTATGGTTTAAGGGTTGAGGATTGAGGGTTGAGAGATTAAGGGTCAAAAGGGTTGAGGGATAGGGTAGAGAGGTTAGTTGGGTTTAAAGGTTTAAGGGTTGAGGGATTAGGGTTGAGGGTAGAGGGTATTGGGTTGAGGGCAATGGGTAGAGGGTTCAAGGGTTTAGAGTTTAAGGGTTGAGAATTGAGGGTTTAGGGTTTAGGGTTTAGGGTTGAGTGTTCAATGGTTTAAGGGTTGAGGGTATACGGTTGATGGATTAGGGTAGAGGGAGGGATGGACAGAGGGAGAGATGGAGGGATAAGCGAGATAGAGAGAAGGAGAGAAGAGGAGGGAGGGGAAAATATATATGAGGGTTGAGGATCCAATGTATAGGGTAGAGGGTTGAGAATTATGGGTATAGGGTTGAGGACCTATAGGGTTGATGGTTTAGGGTATCGGGTTGAGGGTATAGGTTTGAGGGATTAGGGTTGAGGTTACATATGGTTGAAGGATTAGGGTTGAGGGTCCAATGTTTAGGGTAGAGAGTATCGAGGTTGAGGGTTTGAGGGTTTGAGGGTTGAGGATTATGGGATTAAGGGCTGAGAGTTAGGAATTGAGAATTGAGGGTAGAGGGTAGAGGGTGTAAGGGTTTAGGGTTTAGGGTTGAGGCTTTAGGGTCCAAGAAATGGGGTCTCCTAGTGATGTAGAGAGAGAGAGGGAGTGGGAGAGAGCTAGAGGGTAGAGGGTTAAGGGTTAAGGGTAGAGGGGAGAGAGATAGAAGGAGTAAGAGAGAGAGAGAGACTTGATAGAGGGAGAGGGGGTAGGAGGGAGAGACTTGAGAGAGAGAGAGAGGGAGGGAATGGGAGAGAGATAGAGAGTAGAGGGTAGAGGGTTTAAGGGTTTAAGGGTAGAGAGATAGAAGGATTGAGTGATTGAGTGAGAGAGACTTGAGAGTGGGTCTTCTAGCTTGCCGATTCGATGAAATTGGCAACCTAACTTTTCTTGTTTGAAAAAATGGATCCAAGAAATGGGGTCTTTCGGTGATTTACATCACCAAGAGCCCATTTCTTGGACCCATTTTTTCAAGCAGACCAGTACATTGCCAATTTCACCGAATTGGCAAGCTATTGGACCCACTAGCTTTCCAATTTGGTGAAATTGGCAATCTAACTTGGCCTATTTGGAAAAATGGGTCGAAGAAATGGGGTCTCTTGGTGATGTAAATCACCAAGAGACCCCATTTCTTTGACCCTTTTTTTCAAATAGGCCACTGCATTTCCAATTTCACTGAATTGGCAAGCTAGTGGGTGAAACTGGCAACCTAGCTAGTGGGTGAAATTAGCAACCTAAATTTGGCCTATTTAAAAAATTGGGTCCAAGAAATGGGGTCTTCCGATGATTTACATCACCTTAAGACCCCATTTTTTCAAATAGGCCACTATATTTTCACCAAGAGACTTGAGAGAGGGAGGGGAGGTAGGAGGGAGAGACTTGAGAGAGAGAGGGAGGGAGGGAGTGGGAGAGAGATAGAGGGTAGAGGGTAGAGGGTAGAGGATAGAGAGAAACAAAGAGAAAAGAAACCTATAAAAAATAAACTTTCTCATAATGCAAGTGCATTTTGAAGTAGTAGAGATATGGTCGTTCTTTTAGCAAGACATAATGTGCTCGTGTTATAACGTGAGTGCGTTATAACGCAAGCACATTTTTTCTTTCTCTAAAAATGGTTAAAAAATCAATATACCCATGACCTCAAGGCCCACATTCTGCATATTCTCTTGGTTTAGTGTGTGCTTTGACAAAAAAAAAGATTTTTGATGATTTTGTGAAGTATGCATGCATGTTTTTCATATTCCACCGCCTTTTTCATGATCTTTCCACCACCTTTGCATGGAATTACAGAGTTTTCACGTTGAAAGGAATATAATATAAATTCAAGTCTGAATTCCATTGAAGAGCTATATACAATTGAAGTTTGGAGGGGAACAAGCTTTTGAAAAATTCAAATTGTTGAGGAGTTTGAAGAAAGAAGAAGCAAAGGCTACATAATTGGGTAGAACTCCTCCATTTAAAACTTTGGTTTTTTAGGTATGTGAAGTCTTTACACATTTTCTTTCATTCTATTATGCCCTGCTTTCATTTTTGTTATTTTGCATATTCCATGTTGATCATTGTTTGTTTGTCATTATAACCTTAGCTTGTCAATGCACATTTTAAATTACACAATTCTTTACACTTGTCAATTACATTTTTAAACCACGTCTCTTTGATGCATTTTCTTAAACAATTGAGTTACCTTGTGTATGCTTCCACATTTTGTATACACATATATATGACATAAGTTATAAGGAAGTAAAATAATACATCATTTCTCAATCCTTTACTATGGATTTGCATACCACTCTCCAAAGCTTTCATTTTGGTATAGGCATGGGGGATGTTGGAAAATGTAGTTTAATTTGGTTTTACACCTACAATTTGGATATGCTTGAAATTTTCTAAAGCCTTTTCAACAAATCTATTTTGTGCATATCCTGCAATAATTATAGTCCACGAGGACATATCTCATTAAGTTATTTTGTCAAATAGTTATACCAAGCAACTGATTTCCTTGTCTATGCTACCAAATTTTCCATACATGTCTCTAAAATATTGGAAGATAGGGTCAAAATGGAAGCATGGAAAAGGCATTTGAATTGTTCGACAATAATTTTTTGTAGAAATGTATGCAAAATGTGGTAACATAGACAAGCTAGTGAGTTCACTAGCTTGTCAATTTGCTCACATGATTTTTCCAATGTAATGCCTTAAAGTAATCTGGTAATGTGGCATGCCATGATTGCAAGTATTTTGTATGAAGCCTTGAATGACATATATTTCATTTATTTGTATGGATTCATTTGTTAGGAACTAATATTTGTCTCATTACCATGCTACAGGTAAAATTATCCACCATGTTGAGGAAACAAACAAGGAATAAACTAACAGAAGAAGAGTATGAAACCAATAAAGAGAAGGAGAGAGAACGGGTGAGGACATATTGTGAGAAGAATAAATTAGATATAATTGATGAAAACAAGCCAATTGAAGAGGAGCCTCAACCATCAAAAAGAGAAAACGCATTGGGGGCACAAAGGGCATGAATGTGAAAGCATCGTGCTAAGACAGATTCAAATACCATAGTTGGAGACACACCCTCTACTACAAGTGAATATGAAGGGACACCATTAAGCACAATTGAATATGAAGGGACACCATCTACCACAAGTGAATATGGAGGGACACCATCTACCACAAGTGAATATGGAAGGACACCATCTACCGCAAGTGAGTATGAAGGGACACCATCCATCACACCTCAAGTTGAGAGTACATCATCATTCAGATTTGACAAAGAAGGTACGCCATCATCCCCATGTCAACCTCAAGGTATGTCATCTATTCCACCCTCGATCAAAGGTACAAAATCTAGCCCACCTCACTTAAATATTGATGAAATTCCTAATGTTGAGGAGTATGTACCTAGGAGAACACAACCTAGAATTTTTTGTAGAAAGACAAAGTATTTGATTAATATTGATGAGGATATTTTTTAGTACATGGAAGGTAAGATTTCAGCACACACTTGTAGAAGATATGCTGATAAGATTTGGAAATCGTTCCTTGAAAGGCTAAATGAGACTGCAAAGATGTCAACTATTTTTTGAAATGATGCGGGCTCTAAAGTATAGAAACATCATAAAGACTCTTGGGTTGAGAACATTGAATGCTTCAAGTGAAAAAAATATTGTGGAGAATCTAATGGATGCTTATGAGAGTGTGGGTAAGACCTCATGCTCAAAGGATAGTAATGTCACCCAACATGTCATTACATCGACTTTGGTAAGTATTCAAACAAAGAGAGCTTGTCTCATTAGAAAGACGAGTGAACAAATGAGAATTAATAGAAAAACTTTATCAGGAGTTGTTCAAAGGAGGCAAAGAATTGAGGGCACTGATTCAAATGAATTATGGGCATTCTCGGGGAGAATGCCATGAAAAGATAAAAGAGTTGTTGAAGCATTGAGAACACTAATTGAAGAGTATTTGAACAATAACACAAGGGCATCTCTAAATCAAAGGGATGTGGTAAGAAGTAGAATCGGTAGTCGAAACCGTGAGCCACATCCAAATAATTTTTTGGATATGACTCAAACCCAATTTTTTCATAAATTTCAACAAGATTATCCTCAGATTAGTATTTTTCAAAGATATTTTCAAATGATTAAACCTTTTTATGTCAAGATGTAAATCACGCACACACTACTTGTTGTTGTAAACTACATATTGAACTATCTAACCATTATGATGTTTATCATTCTATATGTTTAGATTTGCATACTAACAATGTTTTACAGGATTGTGGCATACAAGCCCATCCAACATCTTCAAAAGAGTTCCTATCAAAAAATTTATATGAAATAGAGGATGGCCAAATATTCTACAGGACACTATGCTTGGATGGTTTATGTCAGGTTTGCAGTGGCTTCCAACGTATACTAGTATTTCAAAATATGGAAAGCATGGATGAGGTGGGATAGAATCGAGTAGAGTTTGAGAAGTATAAAATAGTGGCATACATTACAAAAGATGGTAATCAAGCAAAAAGGTGTGATTTGGTTATTCAGAAGATTCCAATGTATCCATTTATGTCCATGTTTTGTGACAATACAGTGTATGAGTATGCAAAGCATACCCATAGAGATCGATGGTTGGACATGCAATTCAAGCTATGCAAGGACACCTTTCCAATTGGCAGCATAGTTTTAGTGGTTGACTTTGTACAGAACTACACTCTGCAACCACAACGTGAGGTGCAGTCACAATATTACAACTCCACATAGGTTTTGATATTTATGCACATAGCATTCATTCATGCAGCTGATAGTATAGAGGACCAAAGGAAGGTATTGATGGAGTATCACTTTTATAGTAGTGATGATCACACACATTCTCCAAAGTTCGTGCAAGGTTGCTTCCAAATGTTCTATAGTGATTTGGCTCAGAGGGGCATAGCATACAATTGACATATTTAATATGGTCAGATAACTGTGCAACACTAATCAAGAACTCACGCATGTTCTACTGGTTGTGCAGGATGCATGTCATTATAGGTCAGTATATGTGGAACTTTTGTGAGGTTGGACATGGAAAGGGGGAGAATGATCATGCAGGAGCATGTGTGAAAAGAGCATTAGCACGAGAAGAGTTAAAGTATAAAGATAATGCAAAGTTGATAGATGCAGAATCAATCATCAAGTGGTGTAATGCTTTGATGGGTCGAGGTAATGAAGGTATGTCTTCAGTTCATAGATTTTTTTGGTTGATGAATGATACTAACATTGCACCATATGAGGATTGTTTGACACTAACAAGATCGAGTGAGCTACACTCCTTCCTCAGCTCAAATGAAAATTCATGAAGTATCAATACATAGAAGATGGAATGGTTTTGTTCTTCATGTACAATGTAAGCTTGGGATGATTATGAATCAAAGGAGTGGGTTGAGAAATGGTCGTTAAGTTATCTTAGCCCACTTCACACGTATCACCATCTGATGGCATTGGAACTAACATAGATGGATTCATCAGTCAACTTTGACCACATATCAGATCTAGTTCAACCAGGTAATATATCTACTTGCTTAGTTTTTGAAATTCCTATTGTTATCTTACTTTGTAGTGTATTTGTAATGCTGACTTATTCCAAGAGATTTGTTGCACATATCAATGCAGGGCATGTTTATGTAGTTATTGCATATGAAGACAATAAAGAGGGAACAAACTATTACTTATGTTGTTGTATTGAGGCCAAAAAGAAATTGGAGGCCCTAGTTATAGATGGAGAAAAATTGAATACCCTACAAGCTCTGTTGTTGTTACTAGAACATGGCTTAGAAGGTACCCACATAAGAGTGTTAAATATTGGTTGTTTCAGGACTCTGACACGCATAAGAAGATTCTTCATTACTCAAACCTTGTCATGGCATCCCATGTTTTTTTGACCAAATATGGGGGTAGACCTTTGAACAAGACCTTGTGGAAGGTCCGTGAGTCTAACCATGAGGCAATACTTGACACAATAAAGAGTAGAGCAGACTCGGATGGTTTGTTGGATTAATTTATAATTATGCACATTGATTCTTATTAATTTATACTTGTATGCACATTAATTTGTATGATGTCAATTCTATGATGCCAATGCTATCATCTAATGTTTATATAATCTTTTTTTACTTTTCCTATTTGTAAGTAACCTACTAAAAATTGATTGGTGTCCCCTTGCAGAAAATATTTATTTATGAGCCATCCAAGAGAATCTCAGCCAAAAAAGCAATGCAACATCCTTATTTTGATTATCTTGACAAATCACAATTATGATTTTAAGCCATTATAAAAGTGTGTGTGAAGCTTGGTGAGGGAATTTCAAGTTATTCATTTGAACTTAACCTTATCATGAGCACAAGTATGATGTATAAATTATAAGAGCATCTTGAATTTCAAGTTATTCTATTCATGAGAGGTGTTGTGTGCAATAGGTATCTTGGAACTCCCAATGAAGATGTATGACCAGGAGTGACTAAGTTGAGAGACTGGCATGCCTATCCTCAATGGAAGCATTAAGATTTATGTCCTGTTGTTCCCGACTTGGAACCAAATGGTGTGGATTTTTTGTCTTTAAGTGCCTTCCATCTATTTTCATTTCATTTCCATTTTGGATGCTCTTTCTTTGTCTTCTTTTACTCTGCCTGTTTGTAAGTAAACTACTAAAAATTGATTGGTGTCTCCTTGCATAAAATGTTGATTTATGAGCCATCCAAGAGAATCTCAACGAAAAAAGCAATGCAACATCCTTATTTTGATGATCTTGACAAATCTCAATTCCGATTTGAAGCCATTATAAAAGATCATGTGAAGCTTAGCGAGGGAGTCTCAAGTTATTCATTTTAAGTTAACCTCATCATGAGCACCTATGATGTAGACATTATAAGAGAATCTTGAATGTATGAATGACATTGTAAAAGATCTGTGAGAATGAAGTACCTAAGGCATTGTGCCTACAAGTACAAGCACTTGGGTTTCAAAATGGTGTATGAAGCATATTAGACAATTGTAGCACAAACAAAAGAACTAGGATAGCCAAATAAATCTCATTTTATTGTAAAAATCATATTATTAATATAGTGAGAGTAATAACCATTGATGGTTACTAATCATTATTTTTCTTCTTTTATTCTCTCCCTATTATAATTAGCACTAATTGACTAACTTATTATAAAAACTTCATTTATTAAAACAAATCAACCTAATGATTATATATCAATATCAATATAGCATACAGTCTATTCAAATACACATTTGTAATGAGATTTACTCAAATTTTGAAATTTATTGTTGCCCTCAAACATTTGTAATTCATGCAACATAATCCCTTAACAGTCCAAACTACAAAAGGGCGGCAATCTTTGATGACATGTTACTCGGATATCGTGTCAATTATGGGAATTTCGTCTGAGGAATCAAGATCACGTAGGGAACCTCTACAATAACCTCTCATTTTTTGTTAACTCAAAGTCATTTTTCCATGGTCTCCAATTTTGACTTGATGGAAAAAGTGTCAATTGCAAGTAGTGTAAGTTGTAAAGTGGTGCAACTTTCATTCTGCAGCTTGTGTGATCAAATAGACTCTTCCAAGGCATCTAGATGGGTACATTTACGCTAGGAATATTCCTTTTTTGCACCCAAACATGTTGAATCATTACGAGCTACGTTCAATCCGCTTGATCCCTTAAGGGTCCAAAGTGCAAAAAGGAAAAAAATCTTTAACAAACTATTACTCAGAAACCATGATGCTTACGAACACTTCATCTAATCATATGGGATCACATTGGGCACCTCTACAATAACCTCTCTTGGTTTTTCTTATCTCAGAGTCATTTTCCCTTGGTGTCCAGTTTTCACTTGATGGAAAAAGTGTCAAATGCAAACAGTGTAAAGTTGCAAAGTGGTGCAACTTTCATTCTGCAACTCGTGTGACCAAACTGACTATTCCAACACATCTAGATGGGTACGTTTACGCTAGGCATGGTCCTCTTTCACACTCAAAGATGTTGAATCACTCTGAGCTACATTTAACTGGCTCAATCTCTTAAGGGTCCAAAGTGCAAAAGGGCAGCAATCTTTGACAAGTTAAATGCAAGCAGTGTGAAGTTGCAAAGTGGCGTAGCTTTCATTCTACAACTCATGTGACCAAAAAACTGTTCCAACGTGTCTAGATGGGTACATTTATGCTAGGAATGGTCCTCTTTCGCACCCAAACATGCTAAATTGCTTTGAGCTACGTTCAACCGACTTGATCCCTTAAGGGTCCAAAGTGCAAAAGGGCAGCAATCTTTGACGGGCTATTACTCAGAAATTGTGATGCTTACGAACTCTTTGTATAAGCCTATGTGATCATGTTAGGCCCCTCTACAATAACCACTCTTAGTTTTTGTTATCTCGGAGTTGTTTTCCTACGGTTTCCATTTTTCACTTGATGAAAAAAGTGTCAAATGCAAGTAGTGTAAAGTTGCAAAGAGGTACAAATTTCATTCTGCAACTTGTGTGACCAAACAAACTATTCCAACATGTCTGGATAGGTGGGTTTATGCTAGGCATGGTCCTTTTTCACACCCAAACACTTTGAATTGCTCTGAGCTACGTTCAATCAACTCGATCCCTTAAGGGTTCAAAGTGCAAAAGGGCAACAATCTTTGGAAGGATATTACTTAGAAACCATGATGCTTACAAACTCTTCATCTAAGCCTACATGATCACGTTGGGCCCCTCTACAATAACCTCTCTCAGTTTTCTTATCTCAGAGTCATTTTCTCGTGGTGACCAATTTTCACTTGATGGAAAAAGTGTCAAATGCAAGCAGTGTAAAGTTGCAAAGTGGTGCAACTTTCATTCTACAACTCGTGTGACTAAATGGACTATTCCAACACATTTGTATGGGTAATTTTACACTAGGCATGGTCCTTTTTTGCACCCAAACATGTTGAATATCTCTGAGCTAGGTTCAACCGGCTCGATCCCTTAACGGTCCAAAGTGCAAAAGAGCAATAATCTTTGATAGGCTATTACTCGAAAACCATGATTTTTATGAACTCTTTGTCTGAGCCTATGGGATCGCATTGGGCACCTCTACAATAATTTCTCTCGGTTTTTTTATCTTGGAGTCATTTTCCCGTGGTGTCCAGTTTTCACTTGATGGAAAAAGTGTCAAACACAAGTAGTGTAAAGTTGTAAAGTTGTGCAACTTTCATTCTAAAACTCGTGTGACCAGAAAAATTATTCCAACGTGTCTCGATAGGTATGTTTATGCTAGGCATGGCCATCTTTCGCACCCAAACACACTGAATCACTTCGAGCTATGTTCAATCGACTCAATCCCTTATGATAACATGCAAAACAATCAGAAAGAGAAACATTCACATGACAATTGAGAATTCTGAGCTTTCCACACAAAAATCGTATGATCATCCTCAAGTCTAGCAAGTGCAAGAATTTTTTTAACTATCTTCCTTGCCCTTACAACAATATACAACCAATTGTAAATGCATATAATGGTGGAAGTTCGAAACATTTTATTTTACCTCAAGTAACAACTTTGGTCGTGAAGCATTTTGTCATTTTCATTTGAAATGATGTGCTATGCTTTAAAATTGGAGTCTAAGAGAAACAAGTGATGCTCTCACCTACATTTATTATTTGGTGTGATAAATAAAATTTCCACCCTTAAGTCCATTTCTTATTTGTATTATAAATTATAAAGCTTTCTCCCAAGTCCATTTCCTATACAAGAAATAATATTGCAAAAATTTGACATATACATCTTTTGACTTGTTTATATGGTGATGGATCAAGAACATAACAATTCATTCTATATTGTGAGGATTATGCTATGAAAATGTTTAAAGACTATTCAAGATAAATGTTTGTATGATAGGGTTGGGGGCCCTAGCTCGGTTGGTTAAATCTTTCCTGTTGTAGGAGGTTGGTCACGAGGTCTAGTCTCCCCCACCCCTGTGGTATTGGAGGGCATGTCGCGCTAGCACCACTAGTCACGTTAAAAATTTTACCAAGCGCACTGCAGTTTATAGGGGTTCATGCTACCCAATTTCTGTAGTCTAAAAACAAATGTTTGTATGATAATGTGTCAAGAAGTTAACTACTCATCATCTACTATGAATATTATGTTTTGCGCGTGTTGTGAAGATTATGTATCCTTTGCTTAATTGAGTTGTTCCAATCAAAATATTAAATATACTAGAATCTTTTTATGAAACATCTCATGGAATACCAATTGAAAACGTGTTTTTTGCTTTTAGATAAAGCATTTAATGGAACTCTTTGGATTAAACTAAATTAAGATATGTAAGAACAAGGGAGAATTAGGAAATACATTTCTCAAGGATCTTAAATAAGCCTTCTCTCTCGTTGCAATTTTGGGTGGATTATTGCTTTCAAAGTATTGGGAATGCTTTGCCTATTTTCTAGTTGGAAATTGTCATTCTAGAAGGCTCGTCTCTTGATATATATTATACTCATTCTTAATCAATTATCAAGTTAATAATCAATTCATTTATTTATAGTTAATCTTTTCTTTTCAAAGTGTGCAATTTTGTAATTTGTAACTCTACTAATATTCCTAGAAATATTGAAGTTGTTTAGCATCAACTAATAAAGTTGTTTAGCATCAATCAATAAATATTCAAGACAAACCATGAAGGACAACAATGATCAATGCTAGGGCTAACCAATTAATAAGTATACACATGAATAAGTCAAAAATACATGTGAACAAGGGAAGCACAAGTACTCAAAAATATGTAAGCCTTGAAGTATACACATGAATACATAGTATACATAAATTGATACAAAGTATATGCATGAATAAAAGGTATACACATGAAAACATGTAAGCCGCAAAGTATACATTGGAATACACGTAAGTCACAAAGTATACACGCAAGTTGTAATGTATACACTTGAATACATGTAACTCATATCTATTGAACCATGGATTTATAATGCAAATATGGACACAATCAATAAAAAATATTTATATTAACCAAATAGTCATGTAGGTATACATCAATATATGTCGATATAAGTATAAAATATATATATAATAGCCATATAGGCATACAATGTCAAACATATCCAATACAAAATATGTACAAAAATGACATATAGGCATACAACAAAGGGCTCTAGAATCAAAAGTCATTGCTCTGCATCCTCTCGAAATAAATTCTTGTCCTTTGCTTGTCAGTCGGATGGTGATAGGTCTATCAATTTTTTATTCTTAGGCAGAGGAGTGCTCTTGGTTCTCCTCCTAGGGTTTAGTCCCTATTCAAGCTTTATTTGTTACAATAAGAAGTAAAGACATTAATATGTAGAAATTGCATTATAAAAAATGATATATTTAACAAAATAATCGCTTACCGCCAGTAGATGATCTCTCTCCTCGAGGGAAATATTTTCATGCCCATGTTGTGGCATGTTGAAGCCTTGTAGAAACCATCCAAAGAGAAATTAAACTATGAATCAATAATGGTTTGATTTTTCACTAACGAACAACTATAACAACGAATGTAAATTGAAATTTAGTAATCTACCTCATACCTCCTCTATGAGAGCCATTGAGGACTCTATAGCAAATGAAACACCGAGCTCCGTTGCCCTATGAATGTTTGGAGGTGTATCTGCTTCCAAAAACTAAAAATAAAATAACAAATTATTCAATCATGAAAACTACAATAGTGATGCATGGAATTGCTTATAATGTATGAGAAAATGAACAAAATTTTGAGTACTTATTAAACTATATATTTTTGACTATCATGATTACTATTTTCCCTATCCATAGCTTATTCGAAAGCACCTATTTTTAGGATTTTACCCATAGTAGAAAGGTGGTGAACCATTTGATAAAATTCTTTCATAGACATGTATGATAATTGTGGTAGCATAGAGAAGGTAGTGAACTGTTTGAAAAAATTCCTCAAACAAATTGGGTCTTAATGTGATGGAATTCCATTACAAATAAATGTGTCATGGCATTCCATCACCATAAGACCGCATTTATTTTAGGCATTTTCTCAAACAGTTCATTGCATTCTCTATGGTATTATGTTGGGATGGGGTGGATGGTATAGTGTGGTCTTGGTTATGAGATGGAGGGTGATCATGACATGAAGAGGGAGGGTTCGAAACATGAACAAGTGGAATAAAAGGTGGAAGGTTCCATGGATTGGTAAATTGAGGATGAGGACCTTGAAAAAAATTTGGAGGGGAATTTTGGCTAAAGGGTTGGTTTCTGTTCTTCAAGTAGTGAGTTGTTTGAAAAAATGCCTTAGATAAATGTGGTCTCATGGTGATGGAATGGCATTCCATCATCATGAGACCACATTTATTCAAAGCATTTTTTCATACTACTCACTGCCTTGACTACGATATTGCTTACTATTATGCTTTTATAGATTTTTTCCAAGCATCTAAAGTTTGTTGGAAAGCACCTATTTTAGGATTTTAGCCATAGTAGCAAGGAAGTGATTAGTTTGATAAAATTCTTTAGTACACATGTATGGAAAATGTGGTACCATAGAAAAGGTGGTGAGTTGTTTGAAGAAATGCCTTGAAGAAATGTGGTCTCATGGTGATGGAATTGAATTCCATCACATGAGACCACATTTCTTCGAGGCATTTTTTCAAACAACTCATTGCCTTCTCTATGCTATTGCTTACTATTATGCTTTGATAGATTTTTTCCAAGTATCCATAGTTTGTTGGAAAATTCCATTTTTAGGCTTTTAGCCATAGCAGCAAGGAAGTTCAAGTAGTTTCATTAAATTCTTTGGTAGACATGTATGGAAAATGTGGTAGCATAGAAAAGGTGGTGAGCTGTTTGAAAAAATGCCTCTAAGAAATGTGGTCTCATGGTGATGTAATGGCATTCCATCACCATGATACCACCTTTCTTTGAGGAATTTTTTCAAACTACTCACTGCCTTGTCTATTCTATTACTTACTATTATTCTTTGATAGATTTTTTTCCAAGAACCCATAGTTTGTTGGAAAGAACCTTTTTTTAGGCTTTTAGCCATAGCAACAAGGAAGTGAACTGTTTGATAAAATTCTTTCGTAGACATGTACAAAAAATGTGGTAGCATAGAAAAGGCGGTGAGCTATTTAAAAAAATGCCTCAAAGAAATTGGGTCTCATGGTGATGGACATCACCAAGAGACCACGTTTCTTTGAGAAATTTTATCAAACAACTCATTGCCTTGTCTATTCTATTGCTTACTATTATTCTTTCATATATTTCTTCCAAGCATCCATAGCATAGACAAGGAAGTGAACTATTTGAAAAGATGCCTCAATAAAAAGTGGTCTCATGGAATGCCATGACAAGAAAATGCAATTGAAAGCTAGACTCCTAGTTATTACTTATTCTATGTGAAGTAATTGCATCACTGCTTATGTTGACTTTCTAAACTTGACTATATTGTAGTTGAAATTTGGTCATCTATCAACTTCTAGTTATTAGTTATGTAATGTGAAGTAATGCCTTGTCTTTGAAAGATGTGCAATGCAATGTAATAAACGATATTAATATAAGCTACACAAAACTATTAAGTTCAATTCATTAGTTAAACTCTTTATTCTATCACCTGCATGAAGGTTTGTCCAACTTCACTGGCACTCAGAGGTATTCTCATGAAACCTCCAATATTAGCCTATTCAACATACAAAATCAGATATTAGAATACCATTCATATAACAATTCTATTAACATGTAATGAATTTATAATTGTTTACTAGTTACATACGTCAATGGTAGATGCAGTGGAGTAATAAGTAGATGCAACACCAGTGTATCTAGTATCAACAATAGGACCCTAAAATTTTATTACAATCATAAAAATAAATTAGTTAATCTGGCATTTCAAAAATGAAATTTAATAAATTAAATTCAATGAACATGCTAACATTTACCTGAGTATTGATGCCATAAGCCTAATTCAAAATGTCAGCTGCCCTCACCATCTCCATAGTTGCATACATATCCTATGTAGCAGCCTCCTCAATGTTGGTGGGGTCATATGTACAATTCACCCCGCAAACCTAACACGAATGGGGTGGAAGCCTAGCACTTGAAGACTCCCCTCAATGGTGTTGTACTATAGGACTGGCATGTTGGATGACACTTTAGGTCAAAGAGGTGATAGCCTACAAAGTTTCTACCTCAACACTCTCCTTCGTGATGGAAGGGATAACGATGTGCTCATGATCCAACCTAGCGAGAGCTCGTCTCACTTGTTTCCTAGGATTTAGTTTCACACTGGTTCTATCTTGAGCCAACCCCCACCTCTCCCCTAGAAGTCCCTCATATCAAAATAATTCATGATTTTGTTCAAGATGAACTCATAGTGTAGTTTCCTCAAGAAATATTGTGGGACTTCACAATTGTTGCATGGTGGGTAATCAGAAACCATGTACCACCTATCCCAAAAATGGTTCCTAATCTATTGGTGGTGGCACCAATAGATGGGAAACCTATTCACATTCAGGCCAAGATTTTGATTTGTGCATGGGTCGGTGAATAATGAGCACAAATCTAATTTTGTAATTTGTTCATCTTTTACATCTTTATATGATAATTTATCCTGGTAAAAACTCCTAGCCGCATGCCTCCTACCTTTCCAACCACTTAATTGTTTGTTGATTGCATCTACATGTTTTAACAATTCTTTAAGATAATTTTCAAGTGTTCTTCTTTCCATGGTTGAATTTTGTTGAGTGCCAAGAGGATGTTGAGGGATTGGTGGAGGAGATTGTTGTTGTGGTTGAACTTCAGGATTTTGTTGATGTTGTTATTGCTCTACTCGTTGAGGATTTTGTTGATGTTGTTGTTTCTCTTCTTTTTGAGGATTTTCAGAAGGGTTTTGAATAGGGTTTCCAAGATATTTATTATCTCCTATAAATTCAACAAATAAATATCAGAAACAACTTAAAACTAACAAATTCACAACAAAAAACAAACAATCCTTACCTCTTCAATCTCCCTATCGATGTGGTGGCATCCTGGTGATGAAATAGTAATAATTTAATGAAAAATTTGCAAGATTCACTCCTCTCATAACACGAGAGCGTAAAAGAAGGGATTTTGGCCGCATGTAGAAAAAAATAATCACAAAGCAAATGAGCTCGATTTCCTTTTTTTTTTCTTTTAATTACTCATAACGCGAGCATATTATTCCACACTACATGAGCGTGAAATAGGTTCATTGTGGCCAAGCCTTGGGCTTGACACACTAAGCCATAATGTGAGTGTGTTATAATGTGCTCACGTTATGAGCTATCAATTTTTTTAAAAGAAATTGGCCACAAATTGGCCCCCCATCTTTTTGTACCCGCCCATCCCGAACCTGGTTTCACACCTTTCTAAGAATTTTTAAAAATGGTCCTATAAATTAGGCCTAATGGGACTCATTCGTGGTAAGAGAAAGAAGATTTGTCCATGAAATGTGGAATTTTTTTCCTTAGGCAAAAAATAAATTGTCTTGCCGAAAATGGTATCCCTCTTTTTAATAAACAGGATCTCACTTTTAAAAAACAAGAACCCGTTTAGCTTTGGGATCCCGAGCCTAAATTCTAAATGAGGTCTCGTTTATTAATGGGTCCCGAACTGACGGACAGGAAACATGATCACATTTTAAAGTGGTATTTATTTTTAAAAATAAATAAAACTTAGTTATTCACAGAGCACAAGATCCCGATTTTGCAGAGATGACAAAGATGACAACAACCTCCAAGTACGCCTCCACCCCCAATATTTTTTCTTTTCTCATTCTTTTTTCAATTTATTTAGCAAGAAATGATGATTTGTAGAATTAGAAGAAATAATGAAATGAAACCCTCAAGATATTGAATAGAAATAAAAAAATCAACCTTAAATCGTATCTTAAGAATAAAATTTAGCTTTTGAAACCTAAATTGTTCAATCAAACCAAAAATATTGCATTTGAAAACCCTAAATTGAGAGAAAACTAAAAAAATGCATTTGAAAACCCTAATTCTTTTTTGAAACTCTAAATTCAAATCAAACGAAAAAAATTGCATTTTAAAACCCTAAATTGAAATGAACCAAAAAAATTGCATTGAAAACCCTAATTGCTTCTTGAAACCCTAAATTGAATTCAAACAAAAAAAATTGCTAAAACCCAAAATTGAAATCAAACAAATCATTTTGCATTTAAAAACCTTGATTTCAAGCTCAAGAATATATTATAATGGAAAAAATTCATTTGCATTGCTTAAATGTTTTAAATTTCATTTGCATTGTACAGAGACAAGTATGTAGGTATGCCTATTGAAGAAATTATTCGATAGATTTAGGTTGATACATAGTAAATTAGGGGCCTTGATATTGACAATGAAATAGTATTTGATAAATATTATACATTTAAATGTGTATTCATAAAGAGACACAATCAATTAAACGTTATGAACATAGATATAATTAGAATAGAAAACTTGATATGTTAAAATTTACTTGTGGGACTAGCAGATCGTTACAATTGATAAATTTTTAATGTTTGTTTACAAATTTAGCTAGAAAATTTCTAAATCCTTGTACAAACCATTTCCAATTGTAACTTAATTAGATAATATGTGCATTCATTCCTCTTTTATGCTTTCATTTCTCTTAGACATGCCTTGTTTCCATTTCTTGTTTGCATGTGTTGTCTCTTGTCTTTTGACAATCTTAACTCTCATTCTTGTCAGTTAGTTATTAATTAGGCTTATAGTTTAGTCTAAAATCTTAATTTGCACTAGTTACCTAGACACTAAAAGAATCTAAATATTTTTCTTTTCCTTCTTTTAGGTTCTTTCAATTCCAAACAATCCAAAATAAAATAATATTTTGGATCTTTGGGAAAATTCAACATTAACTAATTTTACTATACATTTTATATCATATATATATATGTATGTATATGTATAATCAATATTAATGAAAAACATGTTAAATAAAATAATCTTACATTCAATTAAAAAAATATCAAGTTAAAGTATACATCAAACTCAAATCTTGATAATACATAATTATGTGTTTCTATTACAGAAATAGTCAATCTATTCACAAAATAAAAAAATATTCATAAACTAATGTTCTTGCATATGTGATGAATCAAAAATATTAACCCCTGACTTGCCATCCTATTACCCTAAACCCTAAACCAATGTCTTAAGGGGTCCTAATATGACATTTCTTAAGGGGATCAAAGAAGTTCTCAAAATTTGGTGAAGTTGCCCAAGGAAACCAAATTTAACAATAATAAGATTGTGCAAGATTATAATATGAATGAGATTTCATGAGAGGTTGTTCAGTCGAAACAAGAGCTATCTCAATCAACTATTCCACAAGAAAATGTTGTTCACTGACTTGCAATTCCATTTTTCCAAGGGCCACCCAAACTTCAACCCTAAACCCTAAACCCTAAACCTTGAACTCTAAACTCTAAACCCTAAAACCTAAAGCATTAATTTTGTCCTAGGACCTTAAAATGAAATTTGGTTGCCTTGGGAAACTCCACCAAATTGTATTCCATTAATCCATGTCATTTTGTCCTAGGAACTTACTACATAGATCCCCTTAAGCCATCATATTACCCTAAACCCTAAGCCATCATTTTTTCCTAGGACCTTAATGAAATTTGGTTTCCTTGGGAAACTTCACCAAATTTTATTCACTTAAGCCATGTCATTTTGTCCTAGGACCTTACTACATAGATCCCCTTAATCCATCATATCACCCTAAACCATAAACTAGTGACTTAAGGGGTCCTAATATTACATTTCTTAAGAGGATCAAAGAAGTTCTCAAAATTTGGTGAAGTTTCCCAAGGCAACAAAATTTAACAATAATAAGATCTTGCAAGATTATAATATGAATGAGATTTCATGAGAGACTGGTCAGTTGAAACAAGAGCTATCTCAATCAACTACTCCACAAGAAAATGTTGTTCACTAACTTGCAAGCCCATTATTACAATGGCCACCCAAACTTCACCCTAAACCCTAAACCCTAAACCCTAAACCCTAAAGCATTCATTTTGTCCTGGGACCTTAAAATTAAATTTGGTTTCCTTGGGAAACTCCACCACATTTTATTCCCTTAAGCCATGTCATTTTTTCCTAGGACCTTACTACATAGATCCCCTTAAGCCATCTTATTACTCTAAACCCTAAACTCGAAACTCTAAACCCTAGACCCTAAAGCCATCATTTTGTCCTAGGACCTTAATGAAATTTGGTTGCCTTGGGCAACTTCACCAAATTTTATTCACTTAATCCATGTCATTTTGTCCTAGGAACTTACTACATAGATCCCCTTAAGCCATTATATTACCCTAAACCATAAACCGTAAACTCTAAACAATAAACCCTAAAGAATTCATTTTGTCCTAGGACTTTAATGAAATTTGATTTCCTTGGGAAACATCACCAAAATTTATTCCCTTAAGCCATGTTAATTTTGTACACATAGATCCCCTTAAGCCATTCTATATTAATAGTTAATTGTATTTTCATTCAATTAACATGCCTTAGACATAATTGAGGCTTACACATTTTATAATTTGTATTCAATTAGGCCATTTATATTAATGGTTTAAGGGTATTTCCTAAACATGTATCTTACATTTTGAAATTTAAAATCTAATGTAGGTTCAATTATATCTTAGAGATCATGGATCAAATCAATAATATTTGTAATCCACCTCCATGCCCTCCATCTCCACCGCCTTCACCGCCACCCACTCCACCTCATAACCCCCAACCTCCACCACCTGAAACCGATGGTGCTCACTTACAAGCACATATCAATGTCGATGTTAGAACCATTCAGGATCAAATCAAGATTATTAAAAATGAAGAATGTATCGCACCACCTTTGAGGCTTTTTTCATCTAGGATGCAGAATTTTATTAAAGTTGTTAGGGCTATGGATGGGGTCTTAGATGAGCATTAAACATGGCTAGAGGTGAGGAGAAATTCCAATTCTAAAAAGGAAAACACAAAGAAATGAAGAGATGCAGTAGAGAGTCGTGACACTTTATAAATTAAGACAATGATCTTATAGTTATGTTTTTATGAATTTGGTTCAATGGATATTTTGTGCGATGAATTTGTGAATTTGGTTGGATGGATATTTTTAGTGATGAATTTATGAATTTGGTTGGATGGATATTTTTTGTGATGAATTTATGAATCTAGTAGATGGATATTTTTAGTGATGAATTTATGAATTTGGTTGGATGGATATTTTTTAGTGTTGAATTTATGAATATAATAACTTATAATGATGAATTTATAATAGTATCTATTTTATGACTATCTACTATCATGATTTCTCCTATTGGAAAAATGTAATTTATATATGCGTTAGACATAAATGAGTTTTTTGTAAATGTTTCAAGTTTATTTTTTAGTATGTACATGTATTAAAATTACATAGTTCTAGATCTTAAATTTCGAGATTTGTATGTACACATAGTTTAGTTGAATGATGTATACATGCATTATGCATCGTATTTTTATTTTAAATGTATGTACATCTTAAATTTTGAAATTTGTATGCACATGCTCAAGTTCAATCAATGTATGTATGTGTATGTATATGTATGCACACCCTATTTAAACAAATTTGTATGTAACTTTAAAATTTAACTATTTCTTATAATTTTGTAAGTTTGTATGTTAATTTTGTATAATTTAATGCAGGTGAACACTTATATATAGATATCATGGATAAATTTTACATTGATGATATCATCAATCCACCACCTCAACAACCTCCACCTCCACGCCCTCCACCTCCCCCTCCACCCCCTCCACCTCATATCCCACCTCCACCACCCGCTGGATCACATGATTCTCGCTTGTGAGAACGTATCAATGAACATGTGGCATCCATTCAAAACCAAATCAATGCTATGCAAAATGAAGCATTGATCGCACCACATGTGAGATGTTTTGCATATATTATGCAAAACATTGTTGATTCCATTAGGATTATCGATTCTTAGTTAGATAAGCATTGATAAAATAGAGAGTAGATGAAACAATTTCATGCAGATGGTCTCTCATATAAACAAACTTTAGACCTAAAAAAAAATCCCATCTAGCCCCTTATTTTATTGACCCTATTACTTAGCAGCCCATTCCTACCACTAAATCTAGAATATCCATGAGGTGGTGTCTACATCCACAAATGAGTGCACATTTTTGGGATCAATGGTATATGGTATTTGACAGTCCACCACACGCTAATCTAGAGGTCCCATTATATTTTTTGAGTAAACTATATGTAGAGTTTGTTATGGGAAAAAGCCTAATTATTTTGATTTTAAATCATTTCAGGGTGTTGGTGGCGGCATTCCACAACAGAGGTTAGGGGAAAGGGTTTATCCCTAATGCCTCGTGTGTGCACAACCCCTTATTTCTCCTCTTGGTCTTTCCATTCTCGCACTTGTGCATCAACGTGCAGTGGTATCAATATTAGGATCCCTTAGTATGCTCACAAGAGACCTTGATCAACATGGTTCTATGATAGCGGCTAGGGAGCATAGAGACCACGATGATGGAGGAGCATTATATGGAGTTGGTACTAGTACCACTCCATGAGTTTCAACACCACATGCATGTACTACTTTCCATCAGCTATGCTATGGACCTAATTAGGCCACACCTAGCTCCGGTGGACATGGAGATTCTGGTGGATCATCTTATCACCTCAGTTCATTCATAGAATTTCTTACTGTAGAGTATCGCCCTGAGAATAGTGTGACACAAGTATAAATATGCATCTACATGTTGAATTCATAAGAATTTTAATGAACATATATATCAAAAAAATTGCAATACATTTTAACAATCAAATTATTTTATGTAGATGACACTAACGATAGGGAAATTATCTGCACCTCGAGTACATATGTCGACACCAGTCGAAGTCGACAACTCTCATGGGCTATTTTGATTTCAATTTTTTAAACTATATATGAAATAATTATTTAACTGGACTTTTTAATCTATAATTCAATCATGAACATATGCTTAAAATATTTATGTTGGTTCACGAGACTCAATCGACTTCCAAGTCAATTCCACCCAAGGGGTTTTCGAGCTCTCATCCACTCTCGTTTTGGCAACACAACAGCAGACAACTGAGAGGGGAAGTGAATCAGTTGTCATAGAATTTCAAAATTATTAACTTTATTAACCCCTATTCTCAGATTTGATTAATAACCATGAAAGCATAAATCAACAACACATAAAAATACACATGACAACAATATTTTTGCGTGGAAACCTTGTTAGGGGATAAACCATGGTGGAGGTTAATCCACAAGTTTATACTTTGTTAAAAGTATAAGAAGAATAAATGGGGAATGCACATGCATTCAGACACACTGCCTAGAGCTCGATTCTCAATTACAAAAGGCTTACTACCCAAGGGAAGACTCGCTGTCACATAAATATTTAGAATAAATCCATCTGAAGATCTTGAATTGAGAATGTAGCATCTGCTAATGCCTGATTATAGTTTTGGTTAAGCACGTGAGCACTTCTTCACTCTTCTTCACTCTTCTTCACTCTTCTTCACACTCTGCTCTGCCTTCAAAAGATTTAGAAAATTATTCACACACACACTTCCTCACTCACACACCTTCTCTTTTCAAATGGAAAAACAATTGCTTATATATATCCGCAACAAGGAATTACATCGCTTCATGTCGAGTTCAACAAAATAATAAGATGAATACAAACTGTCGGCCCAAAAAAATAAATATTATTGTGAATCTACTAAGGTCAGCCACAACATAGTAGAGACCCAAAAAAATATCCTTGAACACAAAACGCCTTCAAATAATTTTCCTAAAAGATCCACAACATGCTACAATCACCCTGCCATCTATGAACATGAAAAACATGAACACGCAAGAGAAAATCATCGACCACGAGCACAATGATCAATGCAGACATGCAACAAAGATAGAGAACAATCTAGAAACATCCACAAACACCACAAGAGAATACACAACAACTTAGATTATCAGAATCGCATTATCTTCTTCCAGGAATATCAGCTACAGTAACGAAATAACTATTGAAACACAAAAACTCATAACTTGCTCAAGTCTTCATGCACACCTCTAAAAATTTCGGTGGATAAACTAGATATGCTTTAAAAAAAACCCTTTAATTGACAACTTCTCACCGTGAACATACTGAACTTTCCATCATATTGATCTTCACTGCTTCACAGACAACCTGCAACTTATTTTATTACAATTTTCTAAATATCCTCGACATATACAGTCTTAAAGACATTAGTGATAATAGTGTTGACATCAATGACAACCACATATCAGTAACACAACCAAAACATCCAAAAATATCCCCCTTTGACATTGATGGCAACACATGATGTGAAAAACACCATCAACGCAACTAACTTCAGCACTTACTCCCCCTTAGGTTCTGACTCTTTTCTCCTCAGATAATTCCCAATTTTTCACATTTCTCTTCTCCCCCTTTGAAATCAATGGAAAAGGTACACAAAAGCTCTAAACCGCATATTTGAATCATCTGACTACTCCCCCTGAGTAGGAGCCACCACAACATCAATCCGAATCAAGATATGATTGTGAAATATACAAATTAATGCAAGAAAATGCATCTTAGTTCTGATTAGGAGGGGTAATCACCCCTAACTTACCTCTGAGATACTCAAAATTATCCTTCGGAAATGGATTGGTAAAGATGTCTGCAATTTTTTCCTTAGTAGGCACATACTCCAATCTGACTTCCTTTTCACTCGCCTTCTCTCTCAAAAAGTGAAACTTGATAGATATATTCTTGGTCTTTGAATGCAGCACCGAATTCTTAGAAATGTTAATTGCACTTGAATTATTACAGAATATAACAATAGGCTCATCATACATAACTCTGATATCTTTCAACATCTACTTCATCCACAATACTTGAGTACAATTGTTAGCAGTAGCAATGTATTATGCCTTTGTAGTAGACAAAGAAATGACTTTTTGATTTTTACTTAACCACGAAATCAACTTCTTTCCCAAGAAAAATGTGCCACCACTAGTACTTTTCCTGTCATTCACATCTCCTTCCCAATTAGCATCAGTAAAGGAACTCAAAGTAAGATCATCATCTTTAGGATACCACAGGCCAAAATCAACTGTTCCCTTCAAGTATTTGAAAATTCTTTTTATAGAAGTCACATGAGATTCCTTAGGATCGGCTTGAAATCTTGCAACAATACATACAACATTCATGATATCAGGTCTAGTTTGATTCAAATAAAGAAATCCACCAATCATTGATCTGTATCTAGTCTGATTTTCCTTCAGAGAATTATCTATTGTCAACTTACATCCGATCACCATGGGTGTACTGACTGGCTTTGAATCTTCCATAGAAAATTTATTTAGCAATTCTTTCACATACTTGGAATTACATTATAATATAAATTAGAGTCATATAATATCTTACAATGAGTTATGAACTCAAATATTAACATATTGATCCATCGCAAAGGAGTATTACCATAAGAGAACAACTTTTGGTAAACCAAGCATACTTCCCATACTGTTATCACCATTTAGTTATTACCATGTTGACATCAATGACAACATAGGAACAACCAACACAATCATCCATCTCATGTTGCAAAGCTTCCAATAATCTCCCCCTTTGGCATTGATGGCAACATGCATGACAAAAACTTTTCAAGAATACCATATTGACTATTTTGACTACTCCCCCTATCAAAATTATTCTTCACAAAAAAACTTTCCTCTGACTCTTCATCTGTCCATCTCTTTATCTCTCCCCCTTTGACATCAATGAAAAAGGAAGGGGTCTAATATAAATGAGCATATGCATCAAAAATTAGTCAAAAATATATGAACATTGAATTAAGTTGAAGAAGAACCTCTGAGATTCTCCAGGATAGGCTTCCATGATGCTTTACCTTCTTCCCATGAACCTTTTGCACTAACTAGAGTCTTGTAAAATAGCTCAAGTTTAGTTAGAAACTCTAAACCATCTGTTAAATTATTGAGATTAAGATTAATCTCTGATAATTCACCAATACAACCAAGATCACAAGAGATATAAGTATGTCTGAATGTAATCATGTCTCTAAGTGCCACAAACTTCTTAATAACATTTATTCTTCGATCATGTAGAGAGAAAAAATTGTCCTGAAGCTACACAATGTAGGACCGCCTCTGATTATCTCTATCTTCTTCTAATTTGTATGTATCTTCCTAAATTCTCAGTCGAGACTCACTCATCCTTATTTAATTTCTCATATTCAATGTATTGCCAAACCAATGGGTGATCCCACAATGCTAGTTTACAATTTTTGGGAGATTCTATTTTTGCTGAAATCACATATTTTTAGAAAATATAATGATTTAAGCCTTTAAAAGTTCCATTTTAAGGATTCAAATTGAAGAGGGTTTGATCAAATGACCTTAGATCAAAACCCCTTGGATAGAACCCCGCTAGTTTTAAACCATACCTATAATGGACTCTCCTTTACACCTATCAAAATGCTGATAAAAAATCACTTCTGATTTTCCTTTTGGGGGATCATATGAATTCATTAGAAATTAATTTTTTGTAATTATGTAGTCCTTATTATAGGCTTCCCAAAAAGTATAATTTTAAATAAATTTAATTTTATTATTATATTTATTTTTTATTTCTTGTGAATGTAGGTTTTTCACCGAAAATCAAGCTCTTTGTTCTGCACATGTGGAAAAATAGAAGATTATCGAAAAAAAAATAGGAAAATATGAGTGCACCAGATATTGAAGTCCTTGATCCAACCAAAAAAATAAATTAAATGTTGATACATATGAAAATAATTATATATTATGCGGTCCGCCTATGTCTAAATTGTAATTGGTTTGACTTCAAAACTTGATTAAAGAAAAAAATATTCAATAAAACACTACGAAACCAATTGGAAGCACTAGATATTGTAGTTGCAAATCTAAATTTGAAAAAAATGGAATTTTATCCTTCATGTAAAAAAAAATTATGTGTTATACGGTGAGCGTCACTCCTTAAAAATGGTGTTTACTGGAAAAAACTAATTTTCAAAAGAGATGGAAAAAGAAGTGCAATTTGATTCCAATTTTTTTGAAAAAAATATATTTAGAATCTACAAACAAAATGTCACAAATCACTAGTTTGCATCATCTTCAAATTCCTCACGGTTTAGCCGCTATAGGTGTCCAAAAGTGAAGATTTAGTTAGAAAAAATCAGTTTAGTGTCCAGTTTGGCCAAAAATTGTAAACCAGTATTGTGGGATCACCCCAATCTAAAAAAAATAAAGTAGTTCTTGTGCCTCTTTTTCACAACCTTGTACACTCTCCAATTCCTTCATTACTCGATCATGTGCATTCGCACATTTTCCTTTGATATCATTCAAATTTTCTTCATCAGACCTAATTCCAACAGGCATTTCAAGTCCAAAGATGTATACTTTCAAAGAATTAATCATGCCACGAAGATTCTCCACAATAGAAATAGATGAATCAAAATTACTATCAAGAATAACTCAAGAATAACCTTCTGCAAATCTTCTAGAGCTGTTTGAATATTCATTATTTCATGCTCATGTTCAAGCTTACTTTCTGCTGCACTTTCTAGATTCACTACACTCTTCCTCTTCTTCCCTATTTCAATCACACTACCAGAGGTACTTTCTTCATTGAGATTCTTTGGGATTTCCAATAGAATTCTAGCATATATATCAATTTCAGCTTCTGACACTTCATAATTCGATTCAGATATCCAAACTAACCTCGATTCAACTGCTTCCATGTGAAAAAAATCTGTAGACACAAGAAAATTTATGCTTTCAGAGTATCTTTCCACAAAACTTACTAGAATTCTAGACCTTTTATTCATCCTCATCTGAAATGTTCCAAAGAATGCAGCAAGGGCATATTCTTATGCATCCAAACTACCAAGATTTATCATGAAATTTTTGATTTGATAAGCAATAGGCTCTGAATTTGACCATTCTAACCTTCCTATTATCAACAACTCTTTCAAAAAGTAAAAGAGTGGAAAAACAACCAGATTACCATACCGAAAAGTATCCTTCTTGCTCTTCTTAATATCCTTTAGATTCTTCAAAAGATGTATGCAAAGTAGTTCAAACAAGTCATATTCCATACCTCTTATTACCATATCAACAACAAGTTTCACCGTAGCAGTAGAAACTATAGAGTCATTGTTAGGGATACAAACTTTATGACCAATGACTATAGCAACATACCTTGTTACCAGATCAACAATCGATCTCAAACCAATTCATTTTCCTTTAGAACTCGCACCTGTAACCTCAATTATTTCTTTCTCATTCATAGTCTTTAGTTTAGGAACCGGTCTGGAGGAACACAAACCAGTTAAATCTCTAATAGCTTCTTTGGAAATCAGATGTGCTTCATCAATCCACAAAGATTCATCATGAATTCTGCTCAATACCATCTGAATATACTTCTTCTCAAATTCAAACCAAGGAAATTTTCTCTAAACATCCAACTTCTTCTCAACTAATACTCTATAGGCATCATGATTCTCTTTCAATTCGTTTTCCCAAAACACATTGAACTAAAATGATGACATTTATTCAATCTTATTATAAACAAATACATAGATATCTTCTGTAGGAAACACTCTCTGAGGGATGAAAGAGAATGCACCAACAAACTCTTTTGACACATTCCTTAAATATCTCTTCAACCTAGCTTTATCCACACAATTCACAATCATTGAATTATCCATCAATAAAAGTAAAAGATTGTGCAAATAGGAGTACCTCTGAAAATGTGAACAATAAATGTATAGATATCCTACTTCTGGAGCTCACTTCGAATTCAACTGATACATTCTTCAAATTTTGAAATTCTAAATTCCCTTCTAAACTTCCTTTGCACGCTTTTCCGAAAATATATAGGCTTTTAATTTCATATGAACTTATTCCTTTCATTCTGAATGATTTTGTAATAAATGTTCCAACTTACAGGTAGATTGCCTCGAAAACTATGTAAACCTTCATTCTTTCAAATTCTACAGACCTCATTCTTCACACATGCGACTGATAAAATTCCTTAATCTTGTTACACATTAAATATACTTCTGCCATGATATGACACAAGTACCAATAAGGGGGTTTATTAGATTTTTTGATGATTTCTCCCCCATAGCTGTTGCTTTTGTTTAGATATTGAAGGGATTATCTGTACTAGAGGACGACACAGATAAGACTGATAATTCCTTTCTCCAAATCCTTTCCATTTCTTTTCTTTCCTTTTTCGGATCAAAGGCTTGATCATTATTCTTTGTCAGATAGATGTTCTTATTTCTTCCACTGTTACTGCCAAGATGTTCTAATTTTATGTATTTACAACAAGTAACATTCTTCTTTCCCTTTTCCTTTTTATCCAACAGACTATATTTATATCCATTCTTCTTGCCTTTAAAATCATTCACATTACTTTTGCAGTCTTTTGCCTTATGACCAAATCTCTTGCAGAAATGACAAACATCATTGAATTATAAATACCTTTTTGCATTATGACATTTGACAAGAGTTTTTCAGGAACCACTTCTTCAATCCTTGAATTGTCTATCTTTGTACCATGTCTTCTTACCAGTGAATTGCTTCGCTTTAGAACTCTGGCCTTTTTCAAACCTTAAACTGCTCTTATCCATTTTTCGATCTTTGAGAGGTAATCAAATTATCAATTATCGCCAAGCTTATCTTAAATTTGTCTTCAAAACTCTTTTCCCTTTCCAGATTAGATCTTAGGATTCTTGCTTCTAATTCTAGCTTTGCGCATTCATCCGTCTTCTTTTGAATTTCAATTTTTTGACATTATTCAATTCTTCTCTTTTCATTCAATTGTTCCAGCAAGCTAGTGATGATTTCTTCTCCTTCAGTCAACATATCACGTGCATCTAGACTTGTACTTTGTAGCTTTTCAATATTCTCATTTTCTTTTATCAACTTATCCTTCAAGGCTTCCATTTCTTCTGAAAAATTGGTAGGGGCAATTTTCGGAGGAAAAAAATTTCTCATGTTCAAATTTTGGGACCTTCCTCAAGCTGTTAGGATTCTTCTAAGGAACCAAGCTTTGATACCAATTGTTGAAAATCTAGAATACTAAGAGGGGGGTGAATCAGTATTCCACAAACCGATAATAAAATCCACTTAAAAATTATCACAATATTGATTGAATCAACAAGAGAGAACATAGAAACAAGACAAATCAATAATACACATGAACACCAAGATTTTTATGTGGAAAACCCAATGAGGGAAAAACCACGGTGAGGGTTAACTCACAATATATTATATCCAGATACAAAATATTATGGGGCTCACTGTCGGGACTCACTTTCCTTAGAAAGGCTCACATTCTGAGTACAAAAGATGGCTCACTACCAAGATACAATGATGGTGGCTCACTGCCAAAATGATGAACTGGTGGAATACACCTTCAATGTGTAGGGTTCAGTTCCACTAAAGCTCAGAATATAAATTATTGCATCACTCAACAATTGCATACACTCGCACTCTTTCCCCTTATTCTCTTTTTCCACTTGCTTCTATCTTGTATATATACAAGTATATTGTATTCATCAATTAGGCTGGCACCATATAAGGTTCAATCGTTTCATCCAAGTAGTGCATTATACCAAGTCGACTGCTAGTCTTCATAATATATTGCATTCACTTAGTCGGCCAAGACTAAACCATAATTCTTCGAACCAACAAATAATCCTCAAAGCAAACACCTTCTAGATCTAAGAGCACATTAGTTTCCCATCATACTACCAGTAAAGAGACTATCAACAAAACCACAGTATATGAATGTTCACCTTAGTAGAATGAGGAGTCTCCCACACAGTATAGCTCACATAGAACAATAGTAGAAAAAAAAGTTGAACTCTACCAGAGATAACTTTTTGTTCATTGCAAAAAGACGTCTCAAGATCCAAGACATAGTTGTCTGAATGAGCCAATAAAACATGGTTAGGAGATTAGATTCATATCAGATCTTGTGTTGAGTTATGAACTCAAATACCAACATACTGATCCATCACAAAGGAGTATTATCGATAGAGAACAACTTTTGGTAAACCAAGAAAACTTCCCATATTGTTATCACCGTGTAGTTATTACCATGTTGACATCATTGACAACTTAGGAGCAACCGACACAATCATCCATACTTCATGCTCATGTTGCAAAGCTTCCAACAATATACATTATATACATTCAATAATTAATGATAATTAGTCAATGTTCACTTATTTAATTCATGTCCTAATAGGATGTCTTAAGGGGTCCTAATACACAGGCTATCTAATAAAATAAGAGCATAAATCATAATCTACAAACTTGAAATCAATCTATTAATATACCAAAAAGGGCGAAATTTTAAGAAATAAACAATACCATACAAATTAGAGAACAAAATAATTAATAAATTATATAAACTAAACATAAATACCAATCAAAATGCAATGAGTTTTTCCAAAAAAAAAATTCTATAAGTACACACCATATTTCCTAGTTCTTTTACAACATAAAATTAAAGAACAATCATACAACTTAATTATCCAAAAAAAGGCTAAATTTTTGAAATTAAATCATGTAGTCCCGTATTTACAAATCATGCAAAGTGCTAGAGAAAACTTAAGAACAAAAAGGTCCTCTTGACCTCATGTTCCATAAAAAACCACTAATTTATAAGTTGTCAAAACAAATAATAGCATCCAACATCCTAAACTAAATGATTTCAAAATACAAATTGAATAATAGCAAACATCTTCACCTATGGACGTCTTAAGGAAATGAAATTATTCAAAGTACATGTCTCATGTCTAATTGCAATTGATATAATTAACTTAGAATTTAGGATGACTCATCATAACAATCACATTCTATACAATTTAAATAGTGTTAATGTTTATTTAATTTGTGTCATAATAGGATGTCTTAAGGGGTCCTTATAGGATGTCTTAACTAGGGTTCCTACTATGACGTCTTAAGGGGATCAAAGAAGAGTATAATTAAGTATAAATATTAAGTGATATAAAAAAGTATTAGACTTTAGGGTGACTCATCATAACAAATGATATAATTAAGTATAATATTTACAATATTTCCTAGTACGACGTCTTAAGGGGATCAAAGAAGAGTATAATTAAGTATAATATTTAGGATATTTCCTAATAAGACGTCTTAAGGTGTCCTAATACAAAATCTTAAGGGGATCAAAGAAATTGTCAAAATTTGGTGAAGTTTCTCAAGGCAACCAAATTTAACAATAATATACATGTTGTTTAGTGTTTATACAATCAAATTTAAAGTTTCAAAGTAGGGTGACTCATCATAACAAATGATATAATTAAGTATAATATATAGGATATGTCCTAATAGGATGTCTTAAGGGGATGAAATACTTCAAATTACATGTCTCATATTTAATCGCAATTGATATAATTGATTTAGAAATAATTTATACATGATATTTAGTGATTATACAATCAAATATAAAGTTTTAAAGTAGGAAAAATTTCACATTAACAAACAAAATATATAGAATATTGTGTAATTTTGTAAGTATGTATGTACATATATGTTAACTCAAAATAATTTTTACAAAATTTGGCTATGTCATCTCAAAAACATTTGAAACTTGTGCCTAGAATGTAGTAGGTCTTCACGCCACCTGATATCAAAATTGTACAAGCAATATCAATGAAATCATCAAAACATACATATTTTAATTTATATAAAACTAACTATATGTACACAAATCAAGTACATGTATTTTAAAGTATTCCACATATGTGTGTAGGTTGAATTTGCATCCTCTCCTTTTTGTTTCAAAGTATGAGATCAATGTGATGATGGCTTAAGGATACAAAAAAGGATAATAAATCAATTTTAACTATTAATTTACAAGCAATATCAATATATAATCAAAGCATGTATTTAAATAAAATTAAACTAATAATTACCTATTTTTACCAAGTATTCCATGTTGTCTAGGTTGAATATGCATGGACTCTCCTTTTTGTGATGATGGCTTAAGGATCTATAAAAGGAATATTTAAATCAATTTCAACTAATAACACACTTGAGTAATATCAAAACATATATTTAATCTATTTAAAAAGACAATATAAAACTAAAACTATATTTACCTATATTTACTTATTCCATTGTACCATCTGTGTCCTCTCTTTTTTGCAATGCATCTATGATTGTCTCATGCTCTTCCATAGAAATTTTCCATAGGTCTTTTTTTTTAGGTCTTCCACGATACCAATCTAGTTTTATATTTTTTGCCAACATGAAATGTGAGTAGTGTATAATCTTTTTATGTGTTTCATAATCTTCGAATGCAGATAGAACATTCTTCCTTATCAGGTATTTTAGTAGCCAAGCACCAACAATGACCACCGATCCTGTTGGAAAAAATGATAACCATAATTAAAGAAGTTCTCAAAATTTTCTTAAGGGGATCAAAAAAGTTCTAAAATTTTGTTTAAGGGGATCAAAAACTTGTTATCAAAATTTATTAAGGGGATCACCATACCTGTTGGATAATGATAGCCATCATCATCTTCTCGAGGTGATATTAACTTATGTTTTGTCTCCACACAACGAGCCAACCAATATTTTGTTTCCTCTTCATTCCCCTCAAGTGCAACAACAACATACACATGTCCTCCAAATAAATTTTGATTTAATAAGCTGCACATGTCCATATAATTTGACCAATCTACATACATCCATTCATATGTATATAAATATATAGTTTAGCATTACAAAATAACTTAATAAAGTGAAATAAAATAAAATAAATTGAATTAAATTACCTTCTTGTACAAGGTATGAAACACGGTCATAGTATTCAGATGCAAACACTTGATCATTGTCATTGATTGGTGTTTCATATTGATCGTGTGATTGTGTAGGTGTCAACAATCTTTGCTTCCACTGCTTAACCCATTATGCATTTCACATGCTTCCCAATCTCCTAAGATACAAAACTGACAAAAACATGCAAGCTCCCTTAGCCAGATAGTCCATGTGCTTTCATTCGAACTCTTAAATGAATTCCATTTAGTAGATCCAATGATTGTCTCACAATCAAGTCTAGGTAGAATGTTCTCTTCTTCAACCAACCAAAAGAATCAACAAACTGTAGAGTACTCACTAGAACCGAGTGTAGATAATATTGTATTGCACCAATCCACAATGCCACGTGCATCTTTAAATTTTACTACATCCTCGAATTTCAATTGTTCTCTAGCAAGAATTATTTTAACACACACACCAACTCCATCATGTTCTCCTTTACCATGCCTAGCTTCAAAAAAACTCCACATATGTTAGACATTAACTTCCTTGTGAACCCTACTTAACCAATAGAACATTCAAGCATTCTTGAACTGCCCTGTACAATTATCTGACCATATGAGGTGTTCTAACATCTAGATTCCTCTTTCTCTTAAATTTCTATAAATTATATTAAAACAGTACTGAAAAAACTCTGACAAGTGTAACTAGTTGTCACCCAAATAGAAATGATACTCCCTCAAAACTTTTCTATCATCCTTTGTGTTATCATCCAGATGTCTATAAACAATATGAAAAAACATAGCTACTTGCACTGAATTATAATACTGTAATTAAATTTCCTCTTGCGGAGCTAGAGTATAGTTTTCCACAAAATCAACTACTGATAGTATAGTACAAAATGTTTTTCTGCATGCGCAAAATTTTCCATCAAGCCATTGAACATGTTGAGAGTGCGTGACATATTTTGGTACAATCTTATTCTTATTTTCACTTATGAATGCATGTAGACTAACTTTTTTTGTAACTAAATCATAATGCTTTCCTATTTTTCCATCTTTTACAGAATATCAACATTCTTAAATCTTTTAACATCTACTAATTGTTGTCCAAAATCATTATCAACACTTTGATGCATACAAACTCTTAAGAATGAAAGATTTCCATAACTAGTGCATTGTCGAGAAATACAAGAACTTAAATAAAACAATTTACCATTAGATTTTCCACAAAAAAAACTTGAAATAAAATCCCTTATTGTTTCAGGTGGCATATTAATACCTCATACATGCATGATCATGTTAGTATGCAAAGTACAATGTATATATCGAAAAAAATCATAAAAATAACGAAACCTAACATGCGTTTTACAACAACAAGATATTTGTTTCTTATTAATTTTTACATACTAGGGTTTACATTTTTCAAAAGACCTTTGAATTATTTTAATATTACCAGGTAACACCAAATCACCACAAAATTTTCTATAAAATTCAGTTTGTGTTGTATGTAATAGGTCTTTTGAATGAGGGTTGCAAACTTTGGACCCCACTCTTAGTTTTAAAACATCTCTAGCATTACATGATACCCTAGTATTATCATGCCAATATTTTTCAATCAAATATTTGATTTGAACATTTAATTTCATGTTAGACCTTGGGAGTCGACCACTAGAACTCCAACATTGGTTAATTGGATCATTTTCTATACTTTCTCTTCTTTTTTCCGGTCTTAGCAATGTTTTAGGATGTATTTGTAGAACTTCACTAATATTTCTTACCATTCTTTTATTCAAAGTTGCTTTATTAACTATAGCAGTTGTTATATCTCTACTTGTTGCATTTTTATCTTTAGATCGACTATTTTTTCCAATAGATTGAATGGCACTAGCAACATTACACAACATGTTTTAATGATTCATCTTTTTTTCTTGGTCTAACTAAAAAGCCTAACTTTTTCATTACTTTTCTCATTTTTTGCATTCTCATCAATTGCATCATTAATTGACATTGAAATGCAAGTTTTTTACGATAAAATATTTTTTGTATAATCTATTGGCATGTGTTCTTATTTGTCTCCAAGAAATCTTACTAGGAAGATTATCCAAAACATCACTTTCAATTTTTTTAAAAATATTTTCATTTTCAACATCACATTCTGGATTTTCATTTTCTTTTTCATCAATAAAACAATTTTCATTTTCATTTTCATCAACAATTTGGTTTTCGTTTTCATTTTCAACAAAAGGATCATTCTCATTTTTATTTTCAACAAAATATTTTTAATTTTCATTTTCAACAACATTTAAATGATTTTAATTTTAATTTTCTAATTTATTTTCAACAAATTCTATAAAATTTTCTTCTCTTTGAATATTATCAATGTCAACATCATTAAGTCTAGCATCTTGTAAAACTTCTACAAAAAAAAATTATATTCCACTAAAATATGGATTTGAAGACATACCTGGATTTGTGATTTTTCAAACATTATCCATAGCATTGAAAGAGGGATTTGAAGACATACTAGGACTTGTTTGTATAATCATATTATTTTTCAAATTTACTTCTTCCAAATTAGTATCATCTACAACCATGGTCTCCTCAATGTTTTTATCTTCAATAGTTGTGGAATTGGATGCTTCAACATTATTCATTGATTGAATCATCATTCTACTATCTCTTTTCCTTTTTGCTTCTTTATCTTTCCTTGCTTGAATTTCTTCAGGAGTCAATGCCTTCTTGTCTTTCCTCTTATTATGAGCTATTGAACCCATGATTATAAAATTCTCAAGCACAAATGAATGTCAATAGTGAAAGTCTTCCAAAAATTCAATCCAAATAGAAAGTTGAAGACCTGCAAAGACAAAAGTCTTCCCTTTTTGTTCCTCTAAACAAGTAGAAAACTAACACAATTCGACTTAAAAAATTGTTTACATGATGCCTCCTTTCAAAAATTCAATCCAAATTACAATTTGAACACTTGTAAAGAAAAAAATCTTCCTCTTTTGTTCCTCCAAACGAGTAGAAAACTAACACAAAAAAAAATTTGATAGAAACTAGCTCAGATTGTCGCAGTCGGTCGTAGATGTGAAGTTGCAGAATTCACAGTAAAAGTTTTCCAGTAAATTTTAAAAAATGGTAAACATAAATGAGATCTCATTTTATAATCAAGATCCCATTTATAAAATGGGATCCCATTTCTATGTCAACAGTCTGAACATTTCATATTGTGAAATGGGATCCCAATTTACAAAACGGGATCCCGTTTCTAAAAAATTGAACTTGTGCTTGGTTTGTGGTTGGGTTTTTGGCTTGTACTGGTGTTTGGGAAAAGCATTGGGGATCTGAACCTAGGCCTTCAACATGGTTTGACTTGCAAGTTGAAGGTACTGACAATGTCATAGAAAATACTGACTTTGGACAATGGTTGATGGCCTTTTTTGCAAAATTTTCTAACAAAATTAAAACCCATTAGAGATGAGACAGTGCATATTCCAAAAATGTAATTCTTTTACAATTGGATTATTTTTTCTATTTTTCAATTAATTTCTAATGAAACTGGTCCATAAACTTGAAATATCAAGGTTTTTTAGTATTTTAATCTTTTTATTAAAATATTTTTTTATAAAATAAATTACACGAAAACGTACTTCAAAAGATTCTTTCAATTTAAAAAAAAATCAAAAAATGATAAGTTTAGGTAATCTTATGCATGATGTACACGACGATTTTTCAAAACGACAAATATGGCTAATAAAAATTTAACAAAAATAATAATTCAATAAAAAATTACAAAAAAATATCAAAAACGTGCTTTAGTGAGTTGCAAATCTTTTCCCAAAAGGATTTAGAAAAATATGATAATTTAGGTCAAAATATGGATGGCATACACATGCATGGTATGGTAAAAAAAACAATAACTTTTAAACAATGGTTTTTAGAAACGCCTATTGAAAATCAATTTGTAGCATCTGGGTATTGAAATAAATTACATATTTGGAAACTAGACTCTAAGTACTACATTTTATGATTAGTGAATTTTTTCAGGATTCCACCTCTAAGTGCTTCAAATTTTAAGGTCAAATGTGTCAAATTCTGAAAAACAAGGAAAACACTTCCACTTTTTGGCCAAAAAGTGGACTCAACTTCTTAGCAACACCCTAGCTACCTTGGGCGAATGAGTCCTGTGTGCCCCAAAATCAAAATTAATTCAAAATTTTGGCAATATTTTATCCTTCTAGATCTGATGTCAGCTTGTAGTGTTGTAATTTTGGGAATTATTGCATAATTAAGTATAAATACAAGTTTATTTCACTCATTTTACACCTGGCAAGTTGAATGAGCATCCTTGTAGAAAAGTTGAGTTCACAAGAGCATTCAAGTGTTTACAAGATCCTTCAAGAGTAGATTATCAAGCATTTTAGAGTAGCAATCAAGCTTTATGCATCATGTTTGTTGTTGAGCTAACAATTGTGATGTAGGGTTTTATGATTCAAGCTAGCATTTCATTGAAGACCTATCACTTTCAAGCAAGAGTCAAGATCTACATCAATTGGAGCCATTTCATATATACTTGCAACACTTCATTATTAGGGTTTGGTGAGTTGCGACATCTCATTTTGTTCCTTCATCATTCTCCATTCCTATCTTGTTTCATTTCAAGGTTTGATTACCAAAAAGGGGTTTGACCAAGGTAAACCCCTATCCACTAACAAACAAAAAAAATCACTCTTTTGTGTGTGATTTGTAGGTTTATATTGAAAACACATTGAGGAGAAAGTTTGGAAAAAGTTGTCAAAGTCCCTAAAATTTGTCATTAAGCATTAGAGAACATTGGAGAACACCTATAGGTTGATTTACAGAGATTCAGATCTGAAAACCTGAAGAAGCAGATTGAGTAGACTGAAAAGAGAAAATTCAGACCCTGAAGTTTCAAAAAACCCTAACTGGATTGATTTTCCACTTTTGGTGAATGAGTCCTAGTTTAGGTCAAAATTCAGATTATTACAAATTTAGATACCCATTTGCCAGATTCCTATTTATGCACAGAAACCGAGATCTAGGACCGATTCACTCAACTTGGTGAATGAGTCCCACTTAGCATTAAAGTCATAATTTCTAGCATTTCAGACCTCCTTCCAATCATCTTCAAATTCCTAGGTGCACACATTTCATCTTACAACTTGTTTTTCTATTTTATATGCATTTCTAGGTCATTTAGTGAAATATTGCATTGAATTAGGGTTTAACATTACATCTTGCATTGCATTTGTCTTTCCAAGTTATTACTTGGTGGTGAACCCATCATTAGTTTACATTCATCCCCTAGCACATCCCTGTTGCAAGATCTCTTTCTCCTTTGCATTGAGATCTCTAGGGTTATCCTTGAATGAAATTGGAAAGTGGGTGTGCTATATGTCCTAAACCATACAATATCAACCTAACCCATTTTCTATTGTTTCATTTTGGTGAACTCGACGTGAACACCTCCTTTCTGATCTAGAGTGCATCATCATCCTAGATTTAGCTTGCATTGAATTTGCATTAGGTTTTTGCATTAGTTGATTGGCATCTAGGGTTTCTAAATCCTACATTAGTGAAAGTGCATATAGGTTGCATTTTTGCATCTTGTATCATTGAATTTCATCTAAAAAATGTACATGTTGTATATCTAGCTAAAATCATTATCACATTCAAAATTAATTCTAGTTGGAACCCACAACCAACCACTACAATACACCTGCTCTTAGGTGTATCTAAATCATTATGAATAAGAGTGGATTTGTCATAGTATACACAACATTCACTCAATTTTTTTTGAAAACGTTGCAAAAACCCTAAATCAGGAATCATTCGCTAGTTTGGACGAATCAATCATAGTACAGGGTATTTTTCCTATTTTGTGGGTATTTTGTGTTGAGAATTTTTCAGTATTCAGACCCCTAAAAAATCCAGAATAGGACTCATACACCCCTCTGGGAAAATCAATCCCAGATCAGCCCTAAAACTACCTTTTACAACATCAAAAACCTTGTTTATGTACTTCTATTTGCTGCCATTACTTATCTATTTCAATTGGTTGAGTTTCTGTTACATGCATTTCATTAGATCTAGCTTAATTTGGCTCATTTCATTCATTTCTTATTTTCAAATTTGCATTTTCACATTGTTACATAGCATAATCAACCAATTATCATGTTCAAAATCTGAAAATTGCATTATCCTTTTACATGTTTTCTCTATCATTGTTGCATTTCAAGTTTGTAGGACAATCATTACATCATGTTTTCATTGCAAAAATCTATAGTTATCATACTTCACGTTCTATTTTCAGATCTCATCGGGTGTTGTAAGAAATTTTTGTTAAGTGTATATGAATATGAGGTCCTTTCCCATCTCTTGTTGTTCGTCATTGACCCCTCTCCTAGTATCCCTTATATGAGTGAGGTTAGTCTAATGAAAGAAACCTTGGGTAATCATAACAATCACATTTTTTCTTCTCCTAATATCTCTCCTACTTGTGAAGAAGATATTGTAATGTTAGGAGAACTAATCGATGAGAGTTTTGAGAACCCGAGTTGTTTCTCTCATATTACCTCTCCTATTAGGCAAGACATTATTGAACAAGAAAACACCATCATTGATAAGAAATAAAATATAACCATTGATAACTCCCTTACTTGTGATGAAGACATTTTAGAAGAACCAACCTTTGAATGTCATGAACATTTAGTTTGTAGTTCTCCTAAAAGCTCTTCTCCTAGGGAGGGTATCATAGTGAAAGAAAATGTGAACATTGACATATTTCTTTCAAATAATAAAGCTTCCTTAGATGAAGATGATGAAGTGACATTAGACTCCTCTTCACTAAGAGATCATGAAAATAAAGACAAGTTTTTTGAGGTTATGATTGTTACCTAATTTTTGCTTATAGCTCAATCAAGTAGAGTTGGAGAAATTATTTGCAGCTAGAAGGAAAAAGGTACATACAAATTTTTGTTAAAGTTTTTTCATTGCATAGAGGATTTTTTCAAATGAAGTTCAGTTTTATTATGCAAATGTTCTTTACAACAAAAAATTACACAAATTTGCATAGTATTACTATCTTTATTTATTTTACAATGAAACATGATGTCCCACACAAGCCGTGAGACTAACTAATCATACATGATGAAATGTAACACAAAGAGTAAACTGTACAACTGAAGAAGTAGAGAACATGAAAGGAAGTTTGATTTTTCATTATCTGAATGATGAATCATGAAGTTGACATTTGTGTCTTTAGTTTCAGCTCCAACTCCTTGGTTGGTTTCTCTGGAGATACCTGTAGAAGTATATTTGAAACCAAATTTATCCTCATATGCATACATCAATAGATATATAATCTAATCCAATGAAAAATTTGATCAAATATGTAGATTTTACAAACATTCAGGAGCAGAAGATTCAAATCTTTATTGGAAGCATTTTTGCTTCATTATTTTATCTAAATTTTTTGTTCACTGTGCAGGTACAGGTTCATTTATCATTACATAATTCATCTTGTATGATATCATAGCATGTGGAGTAAAATGGGCTCCTACAAGAGTTGAGCCTGGAATGCTGCCCTTCAGCCTCTTTTGAAGAGCCAAGAATAGAGGTACAACCCTTAATGATTGTAAAATGTGAATGATGGACAACATTCAGCATAAAGAAAGTAGTTTCATTTAACAACATTCTTATGGTGAAAAGGAAATGAAAATCATAAGGGAAAGTCATCAAGTATATCCATGTATAGGGCAGTCTAAATGCTTAGAAAATTTTAGCATTATATTTTAGCACACAGTCACTAGAGTAGAGCAGCCATCAAGTGTTAAAGGAGAAAACTCATCTTTTGAGGAAAATCATGAATAAGTTTCAGAGGGTAGCTTTAATGCATTGAGGAGAGTCAAAAGGAATTGATATTCATGAAGAAAAAGCAGTACACATTTTCAAGTGATGTAGAAGGTTGGTATTGAAGGTTCTATGCATCGATACTACTAAAGAGATATAAGAGACAATCTTAAATGCAAAGATAATAGTCCTATTCAATCACCTAGAAAAGGAGCAACAATAGTAATGACAGTCAAAAAAGGTTAAGCATAGATAATGGAAAAATAGAAGATGAGGATAGGAGCATTTAAGAGAGTCACAGTCCTTAGAGGTTGAAAGTGGCAGCCTTAAATGAGAGAGTAAAGGTTACAATGGTTAAGGAAAATTAACATGGAGATACATCTTGTAGTCAAATTTTCACTTATTGTGCACAATGACCAAAAGACAAAGTCTCTAAAGATAAAGAGCCAAAAGCCATGGTAAGGTCACAACGGAGAAGTTTTGCAATGATATGCCAAATGTGATATAGGGGAACCTATACACCTGTAGACAGAGACGTAGGGCTCCTAAAAGACTGAAAAGTAATGCATAATACGATCTTGTTGTATCTTTAAATTAGCTCAAAAAAGAAAACCATGGATACTAATGAAGTAGTTCTAAATAAGACTTCCATGTTTGAGATGCTTGACCAAATTTCTTGTGCTATTTTTCAATCTAACCTATGGAGGTCCTGTGGTGCTTCACACTTAGACACTTATAAATGTGATCCTCGAGCTCAAAAGAAAAAAATTCTTAGTGAACACTGTCAGCCACCATGGAGGTACTAGACAAGAAAAATAAACTTCTTCATAGTAAAAAGGGATGGTGTACCAGTAAAGGTAGATTGGTCTCCAATCTACAAGTAAACCCATGGTCTCTTACAAAAAAAAAAAAAATCCCTTGATATCTGAAAGAAATTATGGAGCCGTGGCCATAGAAATACAAAGGAGATTTTGTGTTTGCAGAGATATAAAACCCTAAATGATTCTATGCAAAGGAAAAATACATAGAGTTTCAAAGTGTTCATTTTTTTCTACATAAGGAAGCTCGGTAAACAAGAAAGCCCCATATTCGAAGCTTGCAAAAAAATGTTTCTAAGGAACCCAAAAGTGGAAATTTTCATCATTCCTTTTATAGGTAAAGATCAATAAAAAGGATCCATACTACTTTCAGAGAACAAAATTCCATAGGAGAAGCAACAAATTTCATCTTTCTTTTGCACAAATTGGGCATCTACAATATTTCTTTCACAAAAATATAGAGAGAAAAAGATATTGGCATTTCAAATTAAAGAGTAAACTTACCAACAGTAGGGAGGCATTTAAATCTTGTAGAGAATCTCTAGATAGGCTTGAGTTGACTCCATGAGGAATCCATAAAAATCTCAAACCCTAGCATGGCGGTGCCCAAACCAACAAAGCCAAAAAATGCTAAGTGCAAACTAAAGTGAAGTGAAGAAAGGTCGTGGCTTTTTGTCTATAGAGTTTTCTTTTTTCCCTAAGTATTGGTCAACCCTTTCATGGGATATTTTCCACTTTGTTTAAAATATCTTACATGGCTTTCAAACACAAGGTCAACCCCCTTGATTTTGCATGAAATTGAAACCAAAATAAAAATGTAGACAATCATTAAGGTAATATTTTAAATTACCTTAATATATGTCATTAAAATGCAATGAGAGAGGCATAATCATAACATGTATTAAAGTAATTGTCACCTAGTTACTTTAATGTTTGCCTAAATTGTTAATTTCATGTCAAAATCATGCAAAATTTGAAGATGTGGAGTTGAAATGGAGCATTTAGGCTCGATTTTCAGTTAGATGGTTGAGCTTGAAGTCCACTTGGGTCAAACTAATTGTAAGAGGGAGATTCAAGCTATTTTTGCTAAATTTACATCAGTTTAGACTTCTCTTTTTAGGGTTATTCTCTTTTTCTCATGGGAGAGTTTTGTGGAGATATTTTTAAGTTGAGTTGACTTTAGTTAACTCAATCTGACTCATTGGAGTCATCTTTTGTATATAGGAGGAAAAAGCTTTGTTTTTCCTCAGTTCTTGCTTCCTACTCTCTTATGCATTGTAGAGAGTTAGAAAGTTTTGTAGCTCAGCTTCAAATTTTATATATAGCAGTTTTATTTCTAGTATTATTTTTTGTATTTGCGGAAGTTTCCTTTCACCTTTCAATAAAAGATCAAGTATTTTCCTTTCAAATTTTAGGTGTCATCATTTATTCACAATTTTATAGAAATTTATTGTGTTCAAATCTGAAACCTTTATTTTTCTATCTCATTCATAAGTTTATGTTGGAAAAACATGAATAGACAACTTAGAGGTGAATCAGTTGTTACCAAAATCAAAATTATTCAACATTAATCAACCTTTAATCTTAGATCTGATAATTAATAGTGCAAGCATAAATCAATAACACACATGAACACCAAGATTTTATACGTGGAAACCCTGTTACAGGAAAAACCATGGTGGATATTAGTCCACAAGATTATACACTATTAAAAGTATAATGAAGAGTAAATAGGGAATGCACATGCATTTAGGCACACTTCCTAGAACTCACTGCTCAGAGGAAGGCTCATTGCGTTACATACAATAATCAAATTAAATCCATCTGATGAGGTTGAACTAAGAAATTAGCTTCTACAAAATCCCGATGATAGTTCTAGTTAAGCACATAAAAAATTCTACACACTTTGCTCAATCTCTTTCACACTCTTCTCTACTCTTGAATGATTTTATCTTTATTTGCACATGTACTTCACATACACACATCGAGCATACATCAAAATGAGGAAAATAATCACTCTTATATATCTGCTACACGGATTTACATCAACTACTTTGTTGGCCACAAATAAAGAATAAATTACAATTGTTGGCCTCAATACATAAATAAATCTTAATGTGCACCAACACAAGTCGGTCACAACATAGTGAGGACCCAAAGAAATACCTTCGGACACACCAAAAAATAAAGTATTAATCCATAGAGATCCGCAACATGCTATCACTATCATGTCAACCAAGAACATGAAAAATTTGACCACACAAGGAAAAATCTTCAATCACGATCACTCCAATCAATGCGGACATACTAAACTGATAGAGCATGATATAGAAACATTACTGATCATCTGAGCAACATATGCAACAACCAAATTTACCAGAATTACAATCTCATCTTCTAGAAACACTTGCTACAGTAACTGAATAATTGTAGGAACACAGATCTTCATAACTTTCTCAATTCTTGATGCGTACCACTGACAATTTCGGACAACATACAAGATAGGCTCATAAACAAAACCTTTAATGTGCACCTTCTGATTATCAACGTACAAGACATTTCACCACTTAGATCTTCACAGCATCATAGACTACCTGCAATATATTTATTACAATTTTCTCAATATCCTCGACATATACAGCCTTAAGCATCACCAATGCTAATAGTGTTGACATCAATGACAACCACTTATCAACAATACAACCACAACATCCAACAATCTCCCCCTTTGGCATTGATGGCAACACATGATGTGAAAAATAATACCATCAACACAACTGATTGTTCATAAACTTCTCTCCCTTTCTTGACTCTTCTCCACCTTACTTCAAGAGTTTTTCACATTATTCTTCTCCCCCTTTGACATCAATGGCAAAGATACACGAGATTTGAACCACATATTTATCACATCTGACTACTTCCCCTAAGTAGTAGCCATCACAACATCAATCCAGAATAGGATGTGGCTATGAATTCACAGACTAATGCAAAGACCTACATCACTTAGTTCTGATCAGGAAGGGAAATCACCCCTAACTTGCCTCTGAGGTACTCAAAAGTATCCTTAGGAAATGGCTTAGTAAAGATGTCTACAATTTTCTCCTTGGTAGGTATATACTCTAGTCTAACTTCTTTGTTACTTACTTTATCTCTCAAGAAGTGATATTTGATGGATATATCCTTTGTCTTTGGATACAGTACTGGATTCTTAGAAATGTTTATGACACTTGAATTGTCACAAAATATAGCAATAGGTTCTTCATACTCAATTCTGACATCTCTCAACATCTTCTTCATCCACAATACTTGAGTACAACTATTTGCAGTAGCAATATATTCTGCTTTAGCAGTAGATAAGGAAATGGAGTTCTGCTTTTTACTTAGCCAAGACACCAGCTTCTTCCCTAAGAATAATGCACCACCACTTGTACTTTTTTTGTCATCCACATCTCCTGCCCAATCTACATCAGTGAAAGTGCTCAGGATAAGATCATCATCCTTAGGATACCAAAGACCAAAATCAACTGTTCCTTTTAAGTATTTGAAAATATTCTTTATTGCAGTCACATGTGATTCCTTTGGATTGGCTTGATATCTAGCAACCATGCACACAACATTCATAATGTCTAGTATGTTCTGAGTCAAATAGAGTAATCCACCAATCATTGACCTATATCTTGTTTTATTTTCTTCCAACATCATGGTTCTAGCAGTGTCTAGAATGGTTATGTTCTTTCTTTCAACAACTCCATTCTGTTGAGGGGTCCAAGGAGCAGATAGTTGTCTTTGGACTCCATGCTCTTCACAGAAAGAATAGAATTCCCAGGAAGTGAATTCACCACCTCTTTCCGACCTTAGGAATTTGATCTTTTGACCTGTCTCATTTTCTTCCATAGCTTTGAAGCTTTTGAACTTTTCTAATGCTTCATGTTTTTCTCTTAAGAAATCAACCCATATCATTCTAGAGTAATCATAAATAAGCAACATAAAGTATCTTTCACCTTGAAGACTTTTGATTCCGGATGGACCACATAATTCAATAAATATCAAGTCTAGTACTCCATTAGAGTTATATTGTTTGCTCCGGAAAGAATTTCTAGTCTACTTTCCCATCTAACACTCCTTGCACATAGTGTTAGTAGGCTTTACTAACTTAGGAAGATCTTTGACTACTTGAGTAGAGATTATCTTGAAAATGTTATCAAAGTTCACATGACACAACCTCCTATGCCATAACTAGCTTACATCAACTTGAGCAATTAAACAAGTTTCACTAGCAGCACTCAAGTGAAAAATATTACCTCTTGTCTTTGTACCCGAAGCAACATATTTCTAGAACTTCCCCTTATTCTGCACTTACCATCCTTGAACTGAATATTGTAACCCTTGTCTCCCATCTTTCCAACACTCAAAAAGTTATGCTTTAATCCTTCTACATAAAGAACATCATCAGTGTTGTGCTTACCACCAAAATAAATAGTGCCTCTTCCACAAATCACACCAGAAATGTTGTCTCCAAATCTTACAACACCATCATAGTTTTCCAAGCTTACAAACTTTCTTTTATCACCAGTCATATGATGTGAACATCCATTCTCAATTACCCACTCATCCTTTTCTTCAATTTTTGTTGCAAGAGCTTTCTCAACATTCACATTACTAGCAGATTCAGTGGACACTTGACCATTTTCTTTGATAGCAATGACTACCCTTTCATCTTCATTTCCAGTTTCTTTATCAGATTCATCATCAATAACACCTTCTTCAGCATAATAGCATTTCTTTTGAAATTTAGTCTTATCATGTTTATACTTAGAGACTCTTTCAAGACACCTTGATGCAAAATGACCCATTTTATTGCAAGAAAAACATTTAATATGTAACTTTCCTTTATACTTACCATGACCTCTGGCTTCTCTTTTCGCAATCAATGCTTCTAGCTCTTTTTTTTATTTTTATTCATCTTCAATCTATTTCATCTCATCTTCATACTTGAATGTCCTTTTGGAACTCTGTCCCGAATCATATCTCTGCTTGTTTTTCCTGGATACAGTAGCCTTAAATGTAGATTATGTCTTAGGAGTAGACTCACCAAATTCACTGAACTCAAAGGTAGCAAGTTTTCCAATCAGCGTGTCTCTTGTCACATTTGTCATTGTCCTGAGTTCATCAATAGCATGAGCTTTTTCTTTGTAGGAAGGAGGCACAGATCTAAGTATGTTAGCCACAATTTCTTCTTCATCCAAGATTCCACTGACACATCTAATTCTCATCAACAGTTCATTTACCTTTTGAAAGAAAGAAAGGATGTTCTTGTCTTCACTCATCTTCATGTCCTCCCACTTTCCTTTTAGACTATGTAGTTTAGCACTTTTCACTAGTGGATCTCCTTCATACAATGTTTCCAAATTTTTTGAAATCTCATGTACAGTCTTCAGACATAACACATTTGACATCTTTGAATCTGTCAGAGAACTCAACAATACTTCAATAGACCAGGTATTTGTTTTAGCTTATTTGACTTCATTAGCAGTAGATGGACCATTCTGAGGGATAGTATATGCATTCTTTGTAATCTTCTAGAAAGGCTCACCAATGCACTTCAAATGAAATTCCATTCTGAATTTACACAAAGAATAGTTTTCTCCATCAAATCTAGGACTCTCCTTCTTGTATGATGCCATCTCGGATCACCTCAAGTTGTTAAGCTCTCCCTTTAGAGGAACCTGCTCTGATACCAATTGTTGGCAAAACAAAAATAGACAATTAAGGGGGGGGTGAATGAGTTGTTACCAAAATCAAACTTATTCAACATTAATCAACCTTTAATCTTATATCTGATAATTAAAAGTGCAAGCATAAATCAATAACACACATGAACACCAAGATTTTATACATGCAAACCCTGTTAGGGGAAAAACCACGGTGGATGTTAGTCCACAAGATTATACCCTGTTAAAATTATAATGAAGAGTAAATAGGGAATGCACATGCATTCAGGCACACTACCTAGAGCTCACTACTCAGAGGAAGTCTCACTACCTTACATACAATAATCATATTAAATCCATCTAAGGAGGTTGAACTGAGAAATTAGCTTCTACAAAAGCCTGATGATAGTTCCAGTTAACCACATAAAAACTTCTACACACTCTGCTCTGCTCTTGAATGATTTTATCTTTACTCGCACATGTAATTCACATACACACACCGAGCGTACATCAAAATGAGGAAAAAAATCACTCTTATATATCTGCTACACGGATTTACATCAACTACTCTGTCGGCCACAAATAAAGAATAAATTACAATTGTTGGCCTCAATACATAAATAAATCTTAATGCAAACCGACACAAGTCGGTCACAACATAGTAAGTACCCAAAAAAATACCTTCAAACACACCAAACAATAAAGTATTAATCCATAGAGATTCGCAACACGCTATCACCATCATGTCGGCCAAGAACATGAAAAACTTGATCACACAAGGAAAAATATTCAATCACGAGCACTCTGATCAATGCAGACGTACTGAACTAATAGAGCACGATCTAGAAACATTACTGATCATCTCATAAACATATGTAACAACCAAATTTACCATAATTGCAATCTCATCTTCTAGAAACACTTGCTACAGTAACTGAATAACTATAGTAACACAAATCTTCATAACTTTCTCAATTCTTGATGTGTACCACTAAAACTTTCAGACAACATACTAGATAGGCTCAACAACAAACCCTTTAATGCACACCTTCTGATTATCAGCGTACAAAACTTTTCACCACTTGGATCTTCATAGCATCACAGACTACCTGCAATATATTTATTACAATTTTCTCAATATCCTCCACATATACAGCCTTAAGCATCACCAATGCTAATAGTGTTGACATCAATGACAACCACATAACACCAATACAACCACAACGTCCAACAGTTTATGTACACTTTTTTAGTTCAATCTCACATGTCATATATTGTGCAAAAAAATATTTTTTATCTTTCTAGTTGTGAAAACATTTCTTTTCTTTCAAGGAGGATAAAGTTGTCAAGCCTTTGTATGAATCACTTATGTGTTTTACCTATTCAAATCAGGTTGTGCAAAATAGATATATTGAGGGGTACTTATGAATCAAATTACATTTTCATAGTCATCTAGGTGCATCACCATCCTTTTAAGTTCAGCTTTTTTCCATTCACTTAAAGCCTTCTATCCCTTTTCCTGCATAATAATTAGTTCTTTAGAGAATAAAAAGGGGAACCGACCCATAATCTAGAGGTCTATCTTCACTATACAATACCCACAACTTGAAGATATTCCAACGTTTCAATAGGATTAGTTGATTCTCGGCTTAGCTAGGGTGCAATCTGTTGGAACCTTCGAATTTTTCCAAAGTTTGAAGGTGTCGTATTGAAAATTTTTATACAACACTCAAAAAAATAGTTGCAAAATCCACTTTAGGAGCCTACTTTGAAAAATCATAACTTGAAGCCCATGCAATTTCACACAAAATAACCTTGCAAGAATTTGTATCTTACATATGGGAGTGTGCACGCCAACTTTTAGCTTTGTACGATCAATTTTGACAAGATTTATAAAGGCCAAGTTGAAGGGTTCTATAGAGGTTTGTTGTCTACATAGTAAAATTTGTCAAGTAGGGCAACTTTAGAGAAAAATATAAAACAATCGAAATGGTTTCATGATAGACCAATTGGTGCTCTTGATTCTTCCCATCTCAATGTGCATCCATATCAATTTGCAGAGATTTAGGGCATCATTTGGTATTTTTTCAAAATCAATTCCAAAGGGGTTTTAATCAATTTGAAAAATGCAAAACAACTTCAAAAAGGTCAATTTTGACCTTCAGTATTTCATGAAAAAATTAAAGTGGTTGAAAATCCTTCTGCACGCCCACTTATGGAGCCTAAATGAACAGATTCCCAAAGTTACAGATTCCCAGATGAAGATTTGATATTTTCCAAGATGCCAAGTTGGTGAGTTCTCAGGTGTTCTTGACAGAGGCAAGTTTCAGAAAATGTTAAATGGGCAATTTTCAACATTGATATTTTGTAATCCTAATGGATTTATATAGATCCACCTGGCAACCACACTCTCCTATCACAACTCAATATGTTGGTACATTTTTTGTGGCTTCGAAAGAATTCTTGATTGATTCTCCAAGTTGAATCCAGTGGCTACTTGACTCCTTTTGACTGCAGCACAATATGTCAAAAAACAAATTCTAATAATTACCCATTCAAGTTTGAATGTTCATATGCAATATAAAAATTCCCTTCTCAAGTCAAGTTCATGAAAAAGAGGGATTTCCATTATGATCAACAACCTGAACTTCAATCCAGTACATAAAAAAAGAGAGAATAAGTTCAAATCATACCCATGTCTCAAAGATAATATAGTTATAATTCCATATCAATTAAAGACATAAAAGTCTCAAATCACATTTTCTCTCAATTTGGCCAAGAAGAGATTTAACATGGACATGAAAATGAGCAGAAGCCAAACAACACTTCACATGGACATTTTGGCTTGATTCAGTGGTGATGGGTAAAATAATGTTCACTACATAACTAGTGAAAGTAGGAAGATTGAACCCAATATATTGCAATTCAAAAGGCTAGTAATCTCGCATAGGAGAGGGTCGCTATGAATCATAAAATGAGTACAGGTACAAAAGAAACATGAAGGCATATAATAAAGGATAGAGTTGTGTAGACCACACCACAAATGAGGGTTACCAAAGGACTACTAGAGGAGGTTTCAAAAGATTGTAAATTTCTATGAAGAGGCTTGCATGTTTAGGGAAACTCTAGCCATATTGGGAAGAAGATATCCACTTATTGAACGTAGTCCTGTTGAATCACCTTTGACAAATAAAGCCTCAAACCTGCCACCATCTCCATCGATGAAATGAATCGAACACAAAGTGCTTTCAGGTATGAAGATGAAGCGATCTAGTGAAGAATGTTTAGCCCTTCCAAAACTTCATATGTCGTTACCCAAACAATAGGCAAGTCAAATACCCATCTCTACACCATTCAAAAGTATATTCTTGCAGAAATATGATCTTTCCATACCTCAAAGAATGATGAAATCAATGCTATGAGTGCTTACTTGTGAAACCTAGCAGTGGATCTTTTAAAAGGCTTATACAATGCAACCAAATAATTCAACGATTTTGAGGACAAACTTGATGAAGTAATCAGTGAGATTCTTGAGAAAGATAAGAGTAAAGGTTTCCTGAAGGATCCATCATGGGTAGTGCAAGACTTGCATCAAGAAATGGCATTCAAGTTGAATTAATACATAAAGACCATCGATGCCAATTTTGCAGTTTTCTCTATGCACTTTAAGGATATTAAATTCTTCCATCGATTCGAAGAAGGGGGTGTTTCACTTGATTTACCACAGGATACAGTCATAGCACTATCTAATCTTGCAAGGCTGTTTGAGCAGCTACATGATACTGAAGAGGCCAAACTTTTGTACAGACTAATATTGTTTGAGTTTCCTGATTATGTAGATTGCATATCTATGTCTTATAGCCACGGTTCAGGCTCGAAGGAGACCCAATTAAGATCATACTTGGCTGAGGATCCACGGGAACATTTGTGAGGACTAATCTTTTGAGAATGCATTTGAATATAATTCAATTGATCTTATCAGGCGAAAATGGAAAGACATCGGCATGGACCGATCATGATAGCATATTTTTTGGAGGCATCCTCACACAAATCATCGGGGACGAGATTCTTATTATGGACCTCGATTTCATTCGAGAAAATTATCGTAAAAAGTTGCAGATCCGAGCTCCTATATATTTAACTCCATGTCGAGAGAAATCATCCCTGTTGAGGCCCAAAAGGTAAAATTTTGCATCAATTAATCACAACAAGATGAGAATGTCTACACTGAGATCCGAATCCCTATTTGAATCCTTGGTGGGCGAAGATAAATACACAATGCCAAGAATAGCTTTCTCACCTCACTGTGCAGGCAAGAGAAAAATCCCTAAATTCATCGGCAGGAGATGGCATATCGACAAGAGTTATTTTGAAACTCTCGATGGAGTAAGTCATACCGATGAAAGAACTTATCGGCAAGAATAGGCTAATCGGGGAAAAAATTCCAAAACACATCGATCTCGTATATTACACCGATGAGAAGTTTTTTTTTGGGAGAGCATGTTGACTTCATCGGCAAGAGAATCAAAGTTGGTGGAAGTAAAATAAGTCTTATAGATGTTGTAATTTACACCGATACATATGGTCATAATGTAAAAAAAAAAGTGAATAAACTATGATCATAGTAAAAAGGAATATTATTTGGAGAAATATTTTAACAAAAGGGAGTTATAAGGTGGATAATTATTTCACCCAAAAGCATGAAAGGTAAAATATTTACATTAGGAGATGGAATATTGTTTCACCAAAGGAGTTACAATCCCGCAATGGGTAATTATTCCAAGAAGATATTTGTTTGATGAAAATACAAATGCAAAAGGGGGAAATATTATTTTCACAGGTAAAACAGATGTAACAAATGATAATAAATCAAAGATAAATTTCACAAGGAGGCAAATATAGAGGAAATCAAAAGGGATAATTATTTTTATTTTTACCTGAATTATATATTTAGTGGGTGAAAAGGTGGATGTGAAGTTTTCCAACAAAAGGATTATTGCGAAGCAAAAGATGATAATGATTCAAATATTTAATTTTCCAAAGACAATTTATTAAATATTTCATTTTCTTAAAGAACACTAAAGAGCTACATCGAACAGATATGAGGAGTCATAACCCTAATGTAATATATATATATATGTAAGATGAAATAAATTCATCAAGGGGATTAGATTTAGGAATTAGGTAGGAATCATCATAAGTTAATATACTCTCAGTAGGAGTACAAATTTCATCAAATTTTATGGAAAGACAATTCAAGTGCATGCGCAAATTCTGAGGAAATTAAAGAAAACCTGTGAATTTCAGTGACTCAAATATTGGTGTCAATTTTTTGTTAATTTAAACAATTATTCAACTATCTCCAAGTTGGTGTTCCTTATTATTTAAATTTATTCCAAGTAGAATACTAAATTCATCAGACACATTTGTTGTTCTTGTGTAATTTTCTTAATTGGTTTCTTCAAGTAGGAATTAAAATCCTTTTAAATAGATTACAGTAATTTGGAAATATCAATTGGATCAATAAGAAGAGTCTATAATTGAAGGCTCCCATACTGTCTCTAGACAATACTATTAAGTTATTCAAAATTGAATATATCAAGTATATTTTTCATTTTGTTAGTACACATTTACTATCACTGTGTGATCCCTTTTAACTGGTTCCTTCAAGGAAGGATTGAAATCCTCTTAGATAGATCAAAGTAACCTAATAGATCTTGATTGGACAATAAGAAGAGTTTGTCAGTCACATCCCTGCACATTTATACAAAGTATAAATATTCAAGTGTCAAATAGTTTGAGTTGCAGCTAATATTTGTCACCCATCACTAGCTTTCTTTGACTCTTTTTTGCCCAATAAGGCACTGGTCGTATGCATCTCTTCATTCAAATCCATACAACTCACTTTAGGAACCTTAGAAATCATTCATTTCCAAACAAATACATATGTTAACTAAACATATTTATATACCTTGATATTGCTTATATAATTTATACCAAATTAGCCATTACATCTACTTGACTTTCCATTGCCACCGTAAGTAGATTTCATTATTTAAGATTTATCTTTCAAATATGCTTCATTAGTAAGGTCAAACCACCTAGGTCTAGTAGAGCCTGAAGTGTAGGGATTCATCAACTGAATAGGTTATCTCCATACATTGGTCCAGAAACGTTGCAAGTCTGATCATAGAGCCTAAAATCCTCTTAGGAATTGTAACCTGCATTTTTCAAATCCAACAGTTTGGCGACTTCGCTGGGGATAAATCAACATTGAATCCAAGCCTTTATTGGTATAGAGTCATAAAATTCACATTTACATTCACCAGATTTCATAGGGGATTCTGCTAGGGTAAACCAAGAACAATTTCAAAATTCATTTCATTTTCCTACTTTTGGGAAAAGTAGGTGGCGACTCTGTTAATAATTGATATATAATGCATAAACATTCTGGAACAACAATACTATTTCCATTCAAAAATAAAAGATAATAAGCTGCTACAAATTTTCTTGTCAAGATGTCAAAAGAAGTGAGAAGGCAACAGTTAATAAGAGAGAGTAAATAATTGGACAAACAACTACTACAATTGGGATTCAAATAAGTTCCAAATGCATCACAAAATATGCCATTCTACAATAAAAATGAATATGTAAATGCAAGAAGACCTTGGACACCACAAGTGCCACATAATGTAACTAGGAATTTTGGCAATGGGGGGAATGCATATCATGCACAATAGAAAATTTCTTCACCACAATCATCAAAACAAATAAATGCTTATCATGTCCCTCCTGGTCAAAGATTAGTAAGCTATCAAGATCACAAATATAATCAGTATGTTGGGCATTATCAATACCAAACTTCATGTCAAAATCTACAAAGCAATGTTAACCCTTGTGTCAATCAAATTCTACAAGAAGACATAGAAATGCAGTGAATACTTTTCCAACAAAGGGTTTTGTATCTTAAAATGTACAAACCACTTGATTTCGAAAATATTCAAGGCTACCCAAATCCTTATCCCTGTGAGCTGATAGAACTAGTGAAGCATATCCCTGAATTTCATGGAGAAGGATATAAATCAGCTCATAAGCATGTACACCGATTTTTGGATTTCATTATGGACTTTCAAATTTATTCTAAAGATGTCATTATGACATGTTTTTCAAGATCTTTTGGGGATAATGTATGAAAATGGTTTAAAGGCTTACCTATGCAAAGTATATCTTCATGGGAAGATTTCAAAGGACTATTCTTGAGCCAATATGAAGACAATAGTGACATCATTGATGAATGTGGGGAAACTAATCAAATGATTCAGCCAATAGAGGAAACGTGTACAAGTAAAAATTTCAATGATGATATTTCAGATTTGAGGGAAGATGAATTTGTTGAGGATCAATTTTCCACCCTGGAAGATGACTACAGTATTGAAGATATTGTTGAAGACACACTACCTGAGGAATATCCCATCCATGATTCAGATGAAGTGGAGATACATCCATATATTCACTGTCATGGCATTGACCATGATGAACTAGAAACTGAAATAAAAGGAGATAATGTACCCCACAACAATGAGGAAAGCAGTGCTTGTGATCATTTCATAGAGGATGGGTATGCAAGTGAAAATAATTGCTATGACAGCCTGCATGATGAGGATAAAGATGCATAAAATCTCTCTTGCATATCAGATTATGACTGTGAGAACAGTGCATGCTATGAAGAATCAATTGAAAATCCAGATTTTGATGACAAGCCTATGGATTTTAATTTACATCAAAGGGATGCTTGCAGCTCTTATGAAGGTTCAGAGGAAGAGGCATCTCTAGATAACCAATATGACATATCACGTTGTGGAACAAATGAATGTGCTAGTAATACATCTAATTTTTCATTCTCTGGTGATCTTGAGCTTCATTGTGATGATGAAAAAGGTGAAGAGTATATCAATGGTGAAATGGACGAAGAAGCATGTTCAATCAATAGTGAAAAAAATTCAAATCTGCTGACAGTTGAATACCAGAAATACATGCATAAGAATGATTTAAAATTTTCATCCTCAACATGCACTTGCTTTGACAAGGAAAGTACTTTGTGTGAAAATAATGATGGAACTCTAGAAGCTTTTCAAAATCTTGTGTCTGTCCCTATTCAAAAGGAGATATATAAGTCAGCATTGATGACATCTGAAAATAACATTTATTCACATATCATGGGTACTACATTTTCAGCATCAGTTGGTTCAAATATACATGATGATGAATGTATTGATAAAAATTTGATGCGAATACCAATTGATGATATGGAAGATGTTGATACTACCTCAGATGAAGTCATCTCAAAATATGTTGATATGGTAGATTCCCCAGACACATATGAGAAGCATTTAGGTGATAGAATGTGCAGCATGAAGGAGCATAATTATTTTTCCAATTTCAATCAATGGCCTCATGATGATTCTAGATTTCTTGTGAAAAATTATGATAAAATCAGACCATATGATCCCATCTATGCGGTGAAAAATGAGTATTCTCAGTTTTCGTGCCATCTAGGGGAGCATTTTACAACACATGATAGTGAGCAAAATAATGAAAAATGTTGCATTAAAAGTGAATGCTCTTTGTATGATGAAGATTGCAAGTATTTATCACATGTTGATGGAATGTTTAGACTATGTCAAATCATGAACTACATAAAGGTAAAAATAACTTGGGTCAAGCTGAACGAGGTGTTATTCTGAAAGTTTTCAATGGTAGTGGATATAACAAGGCAGATTGCATGAAGGTTTTCAAGAGGAATCTGATGAACTCATATCAAAAAAAGGTATATGATAGAGGAAAGTAGGGGCCTTTATTTTTTGGTGGCCTTTTGCCATCAACTATGGTGTGGTTTTTCAAAAAACCATATCATTTCATGACAGAAAAGAGTTTGAGTCTGATGCTAAATGGACAAAACACTTGGTTTGCTATCCCAGAAACCTGGATTCTTGCTATGCCCATAAGCGGAATACATACCCATAAGGAGCCACTATCGGAACCTTTGAATTTTTCCAAAGTTTGAAGGTGCCCTGTTGAAAATTTTGATACAACACTCAGAAACACAGTTGCAAAATCCACTTTAGGAGCCTACTTTGAAAATTCATAACTTGAAGCCCATGTAATTTCACATAAAATAATATTGCAACCATGTTCATCTAACATATGGGAGTGCGCACACCAATTTTCAGCTTCGTACAATCAATTTTGATGAGATTTCAAAAGGCCAAGTTGAAGGGTTCTACAGAGGTTTGTTGTCTACACTGTAAGATTTGCCAAGCAGGTCAACTTTGGAGAACAATATTAAACAATTGAAAAGGTTTCATGACAGACCAATTGATGCTCTTGATTCGTTCCATCTCAATATGCATCCATGTCAATTTTCAGAGCTTCGGGACATCATTTGGTATTTTTTCAAAATCAATTCCAAATGGGTTTTACTCAGTTTGAAAAATACAAAATAGCTTCAAAAAGGTCAATTTTGACCTTCAGTATTTCATGAAAAAGGTAAAGTGGTTGTAAATCCTTCTGCACACCAACTTATAGAGCCTAAATGAACTGATTCCCAAAGTTACAGATTCCCAGACGAAGATTTGATATTTTTCAAGATGCCAAGTTGGTGAGTTTGCAGTTGTTCTTGACAGAGGCAAGTTTTAGAAAATGTTAAATGGGAAATTTTGAACATTGATATTTTTCAATTCTAATGGATTTATACATATCCACCTAGTAACCACACTCTCCTATCACAACTCAATATGTTGGTACATTTTTGTGGCTTCAAAAGAATTCTTGATTGGTTTTCCAAGTTGAATCCAATGGCTACTTGACTCCTTTTGACTGCAGTGCACTATGTCAAAAAACAAATTCTAATAATTACCCATTCAAGTTTGAATGTTCATATGCAATAGAAAAATTCCCTTCACAAGTCAAGTTCATGAAAAAGAGGGATTTCCATTATGATCAATAGCCTGGACTTCACCCCAGTACGTAAAAAAAAAAGAGAATTAGTTTGGAAATTTGAACTCTTGATGACTTGAGATCGCACCCATGTCTCAAAGATAATATAGGTATAATTTCATATCAATTAAGCACATAAAAGTCTCAAATCACATTTTCTCTCAATTTGGCCAAGAAGCGATTTAACATGGACATGAAAATGAGCAGAAGCCAAACAACACTTCACATGGACATTTTGGCTTGATTCAGTGGTGATGGGTAAAATAATGTTCACTACATAACTAGTGAAAGTAGGAAGATTGAACCCAATATATTGCAATTCAAAAGGCTAGTAATCTCGCATAAGAGAGGGTTGCTATGAAGCATAAAATGAGTATAGGTACAAAAGAACCATGAAGGCATATAATAAAGGATAGAGTTGTGTAGACCACGCCACAAATGAGGGTTACCAAAGGACTACCAAGGGAGGTTTCAAAAGATTGCAAATTTCTATGAAGAGGCTTCCATGTTTAGGGAAAATCTAGCCATATCAGGAAGAAGATATTCATTTATTGAACATAGTCCTGTTGTATCACCTTTCACATATTAAGCCTCAAACATACCACCATCTCCATCGATGAAATGAATCCAACATAAAGTGCTTTTAGGTCTGAAGATGAAGTGATCTAGTGAAGAATGTTTAGCCCTTCAAAAACTTCATATGTCATTACCCAACAATAGGCAAGACAATACCTATCTCTACGCCATTCAAAAGTATATTCCTACAGAAATATGATCTTCCCATACCTGGAAGAATGATGAAAGCAAAGTTATCAGTGATTAATTGTCAAATCTAGTAGCGGATCTTTTACAAGGATTTTACAATGCAGCCAAAGAACTCGATGATTTTGAGGACAAAATTGATCAAGTAATCAGCAAAAGTCTTGAGAAAGTTAAGAGTAAAGGTTTCTTGAAGGATCCATCATGGGTAGTGCAAGACTTGCATCAAGAAATGGCTTTCAGGTTGAATTCATAAATAGAGACCATTGATGCCAATTTTGCAGTTTTCTCTGTGCACTTTAAGGATATAAAATTCTTCCATCAATTCAAAGAAAGGGGTGTTTCACTGTAGTTACCACGAGATACAGTAATAGCACTATCTAATCTTGTAGGGTTGTTTGAGCAGCTACATGATACTAAAGAGGCCAAACTTTTGTACAGACTAATATTGTTTGAGTTTCCTGATTATGTCGATTAGATATATGTCTTATAGTTACGGTTTAGGCTCGAATGAGATCCAATTAACATCATACTTGGATGAGCATCTATGGGAAAATTTGCGAGGACCAATATTTTGAGAATGCATTTGAATATAATTCAATTGATCTTATCAAGCGAAAATGGAAAGACATCGACATGGACCAATCATGGTAGCATATTTATTAGAGGCACCCTCACACAAATCATCGAGGATGAGATTCTTATTGTGGACCTCGATTTCATTCAAAGAAAGTACCAGCAAAAGTTGCAGATCCAAGCTCCTATATATTTAACTCCATGTTGAGAGAAATCATCCCTGTTGAGGCCCAAAAGGTATAATTTTGCATCAATTAATCACAACAAGATGAGAACATCTACACTAAGATCTGAATCCCTATCTGAATCCTTGGTGGGTGAAGATAAATACACAATTCCAAGAATAGCTTTCTCACCTCACTGCACAGGTTAGAGCAAAAGCCCTAAATTCATCGGCAGGAGATGGCATATTGACAGGAGTTATTTTGAAACTCTCGATGGAGTAAGTCACACTGATGAAAGCTTTTATTGAATGGAATAGACTAATCGAAGAAAATTTTCCAAAACACGCAGTTCTCGTATGTTACACTGATGAGAATTTTTTTTTTTGGAGAGCATGCTGACTTCATTGGCAAGAGAATCAAAGTCGGTGGAAGTAAAATAAGTCTTATCGATGATGTAAGTTACACCGATACATATGGTCATAATGTAAAAAAAGAGTGAATAAACTATTATCATAGTAAAAAGGAATATTATTTGGAGAAATATTTTAACAAAGGGAGTTATAAGGTGGATAAATATTTCACCCAAAAGAATGAAAGGTAAAATATTTACATTGGGAGATGGAATATTGTTTCACAAGAGGAGTTACAAGCCCGCAATGGGTAATTATTCCAAGAAGATATTTGTTTGATGAAAATACAAATGCAAAATGGGGAAATGTTATTTTCACAGGTAAAAGAGATGTAACGAATGATAATAAATCAAAGATAAGTTTCACAAGGAGGAAAATATAGAGGAAACCAATAGGGATAATTATTTTTACTTTTACATGAATTATATATTTAGTGGGTGAAAAGGTGGATGTGAAGTTTTCCAGCAAAAAGATTATTGCGAAGCAAAAGATAATAATGATTGAAATATTTAATTTTCCAAAGGCAATTTATTAAATATTTCATTTTCTTAAAGAACACTAAAGAGCTACATCGAACAGATATGAGGAGTCATAACCCTAATGTAATATATATATATATGTAAGATGAAATAAATTCATCAAGGGGATTAGATTTAGGAATTAGGTAGGAATCATCATAAGTTAATATACTCTCAGTAGGAGTACAAATTTCATCAAATTTTATGGAAAGACCATTCCAGTGCATGTGCAAATTTTGAGAAAATTAATGAAAACCTATGAATTTATGTGACTCAAATATTGGTGTCAATTGTTTGTTAAGTTAAAAAATTATTCGGTTGTCTCCAAGTTGGTGTTCTTTATTATTTGAATTTATTCCAAGCAGAATACTAAATTCATCAGACACATTTGTTGTTCTTGTGTAATTTTCTTAATTGGTTTCTTCAAGTAGGAATTAAAATCCTTTTAAATAGATTACAGTAATATGGAAATATCAATTGGATCAATAAGAAGATTCTATAATTGAAGGCCGCCATACTGTCTCCAGAAAATACTATTAAGTTATTCAAAACTAAATATATCAAGCATATTTTTCATTTTGTCAATACACAGTTGTTGTCACTATTTGATCCCTTTTAACTGGTTCCTTCAAGGAAGGATTAAAATCCTCTTAGATAGATCACAATAACCTAATAGGTCTTGATTGGATCAATAAGAAGAGTCTACCAGTCACATCCCTGCACATTTATACAAAGTATAAATATTCAAGTGCCAAATAGTTTGAGTTGCAGCCAATAGTAGTCACCCATTACTAGCTTTCTTTGACTCCGTTTTACCCAATAAGGCACTGGTCTTATCCATGTCTTCATTCAAATCCATACAAATCACTTTAGGAACCTTAGAAAGCATTCATTTCCAAACAATTACATTTGTTAACTGAACATATCTATATACCTTGATATTGCTTATACAATTTATACCAAATTAGCCATTACATCTACTTCACTTTCCATTGCCACCGTAAGTAGATTTCATTAGTTAAGATTCAGCTTTCAAATCTACTTCATTAGTAAGGTCAACCCGCCTAGGTCTAGCAGAGCCTGAAGTGCAGGGAGTCATCAACTGAATAGGTTATCTCCATACATTGGTTCAGATACGTTGCAAGTCTGATCATAGAGCCTGGCATCCTCTTAGGATTTGTAACCTACATTTTTGAGATCCAACACAATCCTTGTTGATAACAGTTTTTGGCATGCCTGGTGGGACAGTTTAGGTTCTCCTAGTCCAAATTGTTTCCAAATAATTCTGATTTTTGGTGTGAAAATAAGTATTTACAGCCTTTGGAGTTGGGATCTACACACACCTGGCGACTCAAGGTACAAATATACTAGTTTCAAAAGGTCTAGTGCTGGTATGTTACAAAAATCATTTATTCACTCTATTTTCCAGCTCTTTATATGAGTAGAAATGTCAAATTTTCATAGTCAATATGAATATCCACCACCATACTATGAAAATGTTGTCCATGAGGCTCCCTATCAACCATACCCAAGTAGCTATAATGTTGGTTTTAGTCCAAATAACCCTATTACAACAAGTTCTCAACATACTCAAGATGCTTACCACATATCCACCTCTACCCAATTTTCTAATCAACCTCAAAATTATGAAATTGTGGAGTTTAGAGATATGACAAACATGATTAAAGTTACATTGTTAGACTTCACAAAGCAGATAGAAGAGATCAAGAGTCAAAAAGAGTATGATCAACAATAGGAAGAGATGGCTTATCAAGCCTATCTCTATGAGCAAGACTTGCTGATACAAAGGAGACAATATGAAGAAAATCTTGCAAGGGAGGTTGCTTCTAAGGAAGAGAAAATGAGAATATTGGTTGCCCAAGCACAAAGAATGGAAGCCCAAGCAGCTCCTTTCATTCCAAATCAGCCTATTCAAGAGGAGGTTCGTAATTATAAATTCCCAAGTTTTTAACAAAATGAGCCTCTTAAGCCTCCTATAGTTAAGATTCCAAGTTTTAGGCAAGATAAAGTTCTTAACTCTTCAAATCAGCCTCTTAAGCTAGAAATTCCAAGTTTCATAAGCCTTCATACTTTGCAAGTTGAGGAAACTAATCAAGTATAGCCTAGTGTATTTAAAGAGCAACCCATTGGTCAGGATAGATCACTCATCATGGAGAAGATGAAAAATATAAATCTGCTACATTTAGCTATAGATTATTATCGATTAGAACAATAAAAGATTGAATAGGAGAATACCTTTCAACAGGAATCTTTTAATGTTTTAGCTAATGATCCTCCTGATTTTGTTAAAAATGATCAAGTTGTTTCAATAAGTTAGCAAGGTGAAGAAGTAAAAGAGGATGATCAAGAAGATCATTCTATAGCTTGGATTGATGAGTTACCTTCTTTTGTTGAAAATCATGAAGAAGGTGTAATTCTGATTTCACTAACAACAGTTTGAGAACAGCAAGAGGATGCTCAACAATATGAGGAGTTTTTGATTGAAGCTAAGCAATCTGACAATAAGGTCTTGGATCAAGTAGAAGAGTGTGAAGGTAATCCTTTCATGGAACTTACACAGCTAGATGAGAGTTTTTATGAGGTAAAAAACAATTCTCTTTTATCAAAAACCCAAGAGGAATGTGATGAAGATTCACTTTGGAATGGTCTTGATGATTTTATTGCAAATTTAGATAATGTGGAAAAAGTTTCAGTTAGTCTATTTGTTGAACTTCCTTCCTTTGTAAATGAAAGTGAAAATTGCATGTTTATGCCTAGTATTGAACAATAAAATGATAAAACTCATTTGGATTCAATGCAATATTATGAGTTAGATGAGAACATGTTTTCAGACATCATAGAACTTTTTTGTTCTAACATTGATGATAAGCTAGCATCATCTGAGACAAAAATATGTGATCATCCTATTTAGGTCAAAGAGGCAAGCATTCCTTCATTTCATTCAAATCAGATTGAAATTGTGATAGAGGATGTAACAATAGATCTCAATCAAGAAAATAGAATTACGAGTCAAAATTTCATCCTATCAAGAGGATTTCCAATCAGGAATTTAGCTGGCAAATAACTAAATACGGATACACATATTATTGTTGCACCCAAAGAGGAGGTTGTAGCCTTAGAACAATGGAATCAAATCACTTATTCACCCCATAATAGTAGTATCTATGATCAATTTCAGGGGGTGAGTTTATTTTTGTTCTTCAAATAGTTCTGCAACATTCTTTAGGGTATGTTCTTATGGGTCATATTTTATCAGTAATAAATCACCTTGAAAAACATCGTATGTTGATTAGAAGGGGAAGTTATTTCCCAATACCAGTTAATGGATTTGTCTAAAACACTACCATTGTTGGTTATTGTAGGGTAAGGTAGAGTTTTCAGTTAATAAGTGCTTTGGGCACATTCTTTTCAGTTCAGATTTTGTTTTTCAAGAAGTGCTTTTGCACATGGTTGCTAGCCCTATCTTAAACAGTGCCATTGTAGTTGTTTTTAGTATTAGTTTTGTTGCTATATAGTTCCTAACAGCTGAGTTCCTGAGGTTTTCTAAGTAAAGATAAGCAAGAATGGACTCCTATGCCCAATAGATATGCAAGGTTGCTGATCCTATTTTTTTAGCAGGAAAACACTGCTAAGATGTCACTGAAATGTTACCTAATTTTTGCTTATAGCTCAATCTGGTAGAGATGGAGCAAGTATTTTCCGCTAGAAGGAAAAAAGTACATACAAATTTCATTAAAAGTTTTTTCATTTCATAGAGGATTTTTTCAAATGAAGTTTAGTTTTATTATGCAAATATTCTTTACAACAGAAAATCACACAAATTTGCATAGTATTGCTATCTTTATTCATTTTACAATGAAACATGATGTCCCACACAATCCGTGGGAGTAACTGATCATACATAATGCAATTTAACACAATGAGTAAACTATACAACTAAAAAAGTAAAGAACATGAAAGGAAGTTTGATTCGTCATTGCCTGAATGACGAATCATGAAGTTGATAGATGTGTCTTTAGTTTCAGCTCCAACTCCTTCATTGGTTGCTCTGAAGATACCTACATAAGTAGATTGTGTTAAAGATCGAAATCAATTTTTTCCTCATATGCATACATCAACAGATATACAATCTACTCCTATGAAACATTTGATCAAATATGTAGATTTTACAAAAATTCAAGAGAAAAAGATTCAAATCATTATTGAAAGCATTTTTGCTTCATTATATTATCTAACTTGTTTGTTCATTGTGTAGGTACAGATTCATTTATCATTACATAACTCATCTTGTATGATATCATAGCATGTGGAGTAAAATGGGCTCCTACAAGAGTTGATCCCAACATGTTGCCCCTCAACCTCTTTTGAAGAGCTAGGAATAGAGGTACAACCCTTAATGACTATAAAATGTGAATGGTGGACAAAATTCAGCATAAAGGTAGTAGGTTCCTTTAACAACAATATTACGATGCAAAGGAAATGCAAATCATAAGGGACAATCATCAAGTACAGCCATGTATAGGGCAATCTAAATGCTTAGAAATGTTTAGCATTATTGTTGAGGACACAATCACTATAGCAGGGCGACCATCAAGTGTTAAAGAAGCAAACTCATGTTTTGAGGATAGTCATAATAAGTTTAAGAGGGCAGTTTTCTATGCATTGAGGAAAGTCAAAATGAATTGATATTCATGAAGAAGAAGCAATACACATTGTCAAGTGATGTAGAAGGTTGGTATTGAAGGTTCTATGCATCGAAATTACTAAAGAGAAATAAGGGACAATCTTAAATGCAATGATGATAGTCTTATTCAATCACCTAGAAAAGGAGCAACAATAGTAATGACAGACACAAAAGGTTAAGCATAGATAATGGAAAACAAGAAGATGAGGATAGGAGCATTTGAGTCATAGTCCTTAAAGGTTGAAAGTGGCAACCTTAAATGAGAGAGTAAAGGTTACAATGGTTAACGAGAATTAACATGGAGACACATCTTTTAGTCAATTTTTCATTTATTGTGCACAATGACCAGAAGATAGAGTCTCTAAAGATAAAGAGCCAATAGCCATGGTAAGGTAACAAAGCAGAATTTTTGCAATCATATGTCAAATGTGATATATAGGGGAACCTATACACCTATAGACAGAGACATAGGGCTCCTAAAAGACTATAAAGTAATGCATTATACGATCCTGTTCTATCTTTAAATTAGTTCAAAAAAGAAAACCATGGATACTAATGAAGTAGTTCTGAATAAGACTTCCATATCTGAGATACTTGACCATAGTTCTTGTGATATTTTTTAATCTAACCTATGGAGGTCCTATGGTGCTTCACACTTGGACACTTATAATTGTGATCCTTGAGCTCAAAAAAAAAAAAAAAAGTCTCAGTGTACACTATCAGCCACCATGGAGGTACTAGACAAGCAAAATAAACTTCTTTATAGTGAGAAGGGATGGGGTGTCAGTAAAGGTAGATTGGTCTCCAGTCTACAAGTAAACCCACTACCTATTATAGAAAAAGAAAAACCTTGATATCTAAAATAAATTATGGAGTTATGGCCATAGAAATACAAAGGAGCTTCTGTGTTTGGAAAGATATAAAACCCTGAATGCTTCTATGCAAAGGAAAAATACATAGATTTTCAAAGTGTGTTCATTTTTTTTTCTACATAAGGAAGCTCGATAAACAAGAAAGCCCCATATTCGAAGCCTGCAAAGAAATGTTTCTAAGGAACCCAGAAGTGGAAATTTTTATCATTCCTTTTATAGGTAAACATAAATGAAATGAAGCCATGCTACTTTTAGAGAAGAAAATGCCTCACGTGAAGCAACAAATTTCATCTTTCTTTTGCATGAACTAGGCATCTACAATATTTCTTTCGGAGAAATACAGAGAGAAAAAGATATCGACATTTCAAGAAAAAGAGTAAACTTACCAGCAGTATGGAGGCATTTAAATCTTGCAAAGAATATTTAGATAGACTTGATAAAAATCTCAAACCCTAGTATGGCAGCGCCCAAACTAGTAAAGCCAAAAAATGCTAAGTGCAAACTAAAATGAAGTGGAGAAAGATTGCAACTTTTTGTCTTTAGGGTTTTCTTTTTTCTCTAAGTATCTGTCGAGCCTTTCATGGGATATTTTCCACTTTGTTTTAAAATATCTTACATGTTTTCAAACACAAGGTCAACCCCCTTGATTTTACATGAAATTGAAATAAAAATAAAAATGTAGACAATCATTAAGGTAATATTTTAAATTACCTTAATATATTTCATTAAAATGTAATGAGAGAGGCATAATCATAACATGTATTAAAGTAATTATCACCTAGTTACTTTAATGTTTTCCTCAATTGTTAACTACATGTCAAAATCATGCAAAATATGAAGAGGTGGAGTTGAACTAGAGCATTTAGACCTGATTTTCAATTAGATGGCTAAGTTTGAAGTCCACTTGGTTCAAACTAATTGTAAGAGGGAGTTTCAACTTATTTTTGCTCAATTTACATCCGTTTAGACTCCTCTTTTTAGTGTTTTTCTGTTTTGCTCATTCGAGAGTTTTGTGGAGATATTTTTGAGATGTTTTGACTTCAATTAACTCAATCTGACTCATTGGAGTCATCTTTTGTATATAGGAGGAAAAACCTTTGTTTTTCCTCAGTTCTCGCTTCCTACTCTCTTATGAATTACAAAGAGTTAGAAATTTTTGTAGCTCAGCTTCAAATTTTATATACAATAGTTTTATTTGCAATATTATTTTTCTATATTTGTAGAATTTTCCTTTCACCTTTCAATTAAAGATCAAGTGTTTGCCTTTCAAATTTTGGGTGTCATCATTTATGCATAGTTTGATAGAAATTTATTGTGTTCAAATCTGAAACCTTTATTTTTCTATCTCATTCATAAGTTTATGTACAGTTTTTCAGTTCAGTCTCATAGGTTATATATTGTGCAAAAGATCAGTTTTTATCTTTCTAGTTGTGAAAACATTTCTTTTCTTTCAAAGAGGATAAAGTTTTCAAGCCTTTGTATGAATCACTTATGTGTTTTAGCTCTTCAAATCAGGTTGTGCCAAATAGATATATTGAGGGGTACTTGTGAATCAAATTGCATTTTCATAGTCATCTAGGTGCATCACCATCCTTTTAAGTTCAATTTTTTGCATTCATTTAAAGCCTTCTATCCCTTTTCCTACATAATCATTATTTCCTTAGAGAATCAAAAGGGTAACCAACCCATAATTTGGAGGTCTATCTTCACTATAGGGTACCCACAATCTGAAGATATTCCAATGTTTCAACAAGATTATCTGAGTCTAGCCTTAGCTAGTGTGCAATCCTACTTGATAACAATTATGACACAAATTGGATCTCCTTTATTTAGCGAACCTCCTAAGTCACCTCCCGTGAGTGAATCACATAAGAAAATAAGAGGTTTCTTGAAATCTATGGTGCAATCTAATAGAAACCGAGTTATAACTTAGTTGCTCAAGCATGTAGGCAACCAAAAATCACTCCCACTCCATTACCTTTTCCTCAACATAGATTTCTTAGTGTTCAAGACCTTAAAAAATTCTCCCGCTAATATATCTATATGGCAACCCATTCAACTATCACCTACATACAAGTGTTTATTTCAAGAAATATTGCAAATAAAGCAGGAGGAGATCCAATCTTATATGAAATTCAATAATGTAACACCCTCCTTTGATTTTATGCAAGTCACATAGTTAGAAATCACATTCGAGTAAGTGCATGGATCTGTGACACAAAAAAGGCTCTTAAGATGCCACTTTTTTTTTTGAAATCAGCAAAATCTGACTTGCACGAGAAAATAAAGATAGTTACGCTCAAAATTTCAAGATGTGGCAAGAACAAGAGTTTAAGTGCTTTGAGTCTAGTTTCTAAGCTACTAATTCTTTTTGAAATTAATGAAGATTAAGTGTCTCAAAAAATGGGGGCCCAAAACAAGTCATGTTTTTATCAAAAAAAATAGCATAACATTTGAGGGCCCCCCTTTTTTGATCACTTTTGTTCTTAATTTCAAAAATCTGAATGGTGAGAAATTAGCTAACACCATGTAGTTTATCCCCATTCTTTCGGCTAATTTTTTTAATGAATATATAAATATTTTATGAATTTTTGAAGTGGACACATCCAGAAAAGGTGAAATTTGAGCGTGCTCCCCCCTAAATTTTTTGAAAACTAATCCAAAATTGATTTTGTTTTCATCACGTGTAGAATGGAGTCTAGCTTTAAAAAATGTAATTTTTTTGTAATTTGATGAATGAGTAAAAATCTATCCTAAAACTAGCACATGTTGGTTTTTGACAGAAAAGGGAGGCAATAACAAGAGAAGTTATGGATGAAAACCTTAACTTAATCAAAATGTGAAAAAAATTATATATTTAGATAGCTGAGAGAGAGACTAACGTCATCATATTTTTTATAAATGTGCATTGAAATACGTGCAAATGTGATGGTGAGCACGACCAAAAATATGTGAAATTTTGTTACCCTTTCAAAAAATCATGTATTTTGCATGAAATGTTGTCTAAACCTTTGGGTCGGATTCCCAATGCAAAATACAACCCATTGGGTTGGTACTTCCCAATGCAACCCATTTGGCGAGTGCCAAATTCGGTGCTCGCCAAATGTCATTCATGACTTTTGGAGTGCATTTTTTTAAACTCTTTCATTTTCTCTTTCTTTGCTAGGGAAACTATATACATATGGACATTTACATATGGACATTTACTTTCTTATACTTTAAGTTATATTTCATGTATATAGTTTCAAGATGTTTGAGAGTGGTTTCAGATCTCTAGGAGTTATAATGCAAATTCTAGTTTTTGGAAGATTTAAAAAAAAATTAGACTGTCAAATTTCAATAATCAACATGTCAAAATTCAATAATCAGGAGGTGAAATTTTATCTTTCTCTCTCTATCTCACTCATTTTTATCTCTTATTCTCTAGACCTCTCTCTCACTATCTCCATCCCTTTATCGGACACTCTCTCCCTTGAGATCAAGAACTACATCTATACATATCCATCTCCCTCCTTCCCTCTCTAATATCTATCTCCTTCCCTCTCTAATATTCATCTCCCTCCCTCTCCCCTCTTTCTCTCTCACTCTCTACTTCCCCCTCTCTCTCCTTCCCTCTCTACTCTTTATCTCACCATTCTCTCTCTCCTTCCCTCTCTAGTTCTCTCTATCTCACCTCTCTCTCCTTCCCTCCCTCCATATCTAATTTTCTCTATCTCCCCCTCTCTCCCCTTCCCTTTCTACTTCTCTTTATCTCACCTCTCTTTCTCCCCCTCTCTCTCCCTCTCGCTCTTCCTTTCACCCACCTTTTCTCTCTACTTCTCACTATCTAACCTATCCCTCTATACCTCTTTCTCTCTCCCCCTCCTTCCCTCTCAATCTCTCCACCTTCCTCCTTACCTCTCTACTTCTCTCTCCATCACACATCTCTATCACCTATCTCACTTATTGCTCTCCCCTTCCCTCTCTACTTTCTTTCTCTCTATCTCACCTCTCTCTCCCTACCTATCCCTCCCTCCTCTCTCTTATCTCTCTCACCTATCTCTCCCTCCCTATCTCTTCCTCCCTCTCTCCTTCCCTCTATACATCTCTTTATCTCCTCCCTTTATCTACCTACCTCTCTCTATTTTTGTCTCACCTCTCTCTCCATCCCTACCTCTCCCTATATCTCTCCTTTCATATCTACTTCTCTCTAACTATTTGTACCTCTATACCTATTTTTGTCTCCCTCCTTGCCTCCTCTCTCACAATATATATGCCTTCTTCCCTCTCTACTTCTCTCTTTATCACCTATCTATATCTCTCCTTCCCCCTCTACTATCTCTATCTCTCCCTCCCTCCCCCTCTTTCTATCTCTCATCTCTCCCTCTCCCTATTTCTATCTCTCATCACCCTCTCTCTATCTACCTCTCTCTCCTTCTATCTATCTCAACTATCCATCTTTACCTATCCCTCCTCTCTCTCTTCGTTCCACCACACTTCACTCTCTACATCTCTCTATCTAACTTACCCCTATATAGCTCTTTCTCTCTCCCTCTCTCTTTCCCTTTCTCAATCTCTCTACCTTCCTCCGTACATCTCTACTTGTCTTTATCACCTCTCTCTCCCCCCCTTCCCTCTCTACTTTATTTCTGTCTATCTCACATCTCTCTCCCTAAATATCCCTCCCTCCCTCCTCCCTCTCTATCTCACCTTTCTCTCCCTCCCCTACCTCTTCTTCCCTCTCTCCTCCCCTCTCTACTTCTCTCTATCTCCCCCTCCCTCTCCTTACCAACATACCTCTCTATCTATTTCTCTCTCTCACCTCTCTCTCTCTAAATCCTTATCTATCCCTCTATCCCTACCTCTCGATCCATCTCTCCTTTCCTATCTACTTCTCTATATATCCCCTCCCTCTCTATACCTACCTCTCTCTCTCCATCCCTACCTGTCCCTCCATCTCTCCTTCCCTCTCTACTTCTCTCTACCTACCTATCCCTCGATACCTCATTCTCCCTCTCTCCCTCCTTCCCTCTCTCAATCTCTCCACCTTCCTCTTTCTCTCTCTAACTTCTCTCTCCCTTCCCCTCTCTCCTTCCCTCTCCACTCTTTCTCTATCTCAATTCTCTCTACCTACATATCTATCCCTCCCTCATCTTTCTATCTATCATCTCCCTATCTCTCCCCTCTCCCTCTCTACCTACCTCTTCTCTCTCCTCTCCCTCTCTCTACGCTCTATCTAAACTCTCTCTACCTCTCCTTCCCTCTCTACTTCTCTCTATCTCCCCCTCCCTCTCTCTACCTACTTATCCCTATATATCTCATTCTTTCTCCCTCCCTCTCTCTACCTACTTATCCCTATATATCTCATTCTTTCTTCCTCCCTCCCTCCTCTCTCAATCTCTCTGCCTTCCTCATTCTCTCTCTACTCTCTCACTTCTCCATCCCTCTCTCTCCTTCCCTCTTTATTAATCTCTCTCTATCTCAACTCTCTCTCTACATCTCTATTACTCCCTCTCTCTCTCCCTCCCCTTTCTCTCTCCTCTCCCTCTCTACCTACCCCTTGTCTCTCCTCTCCCTCTCTCTACCTACCTATCCCTCTATACATCATTCTTTCTTTCTCCCTCCCTCCCTCATTACCTCTATACTTTTCTCTCTATCACCTCTCCTTGTCACCTCTCTCTAACTCTCTATCCTTCACTCTCTACTCTCTCTATCTCAACTCTCTTTCTCCCTACATTTCCCTCTCCCTCCATCTCTCTCTCCTTCCCTCCCTACTCTCTATCTCAACTATCCCTTCCTTTCCCTTACTCTCTCTCTATATATATCTCTCTAACTCTCCCTCCCTCTCTCCTCTTGCTATCTCTCATCTCTCTCTCCCTCTCTCTATTTCTATCTCTTCCCACCCTCTCTCTACCTACCCGACTCTCTCCCTCTATTTATTTCAACTATCCCTCTTTACCTCTCCCTCCCTCCTCTCTCTACTTCTCTCTATTTAACCTATCCCTATATACCTCTTTCTCTCCCCCTCCCTCCCTCCTTCTCTCTCTCTCTTCCACCAACCTTTGCTCTCTATTTCTCTCTACCTACCTATCCCTCTATACATCTTTTATTTCTCCCTCCCTCCCTCATTCCCTCTCTCAATCTCTCCACCTTCTTCCCTTTCTACTTATCTCTTTATCATCTCTCTCTATCACCTACCTCTCCCTCCCTCCCTACCTCTTCCTCCATCTCTCCCTCCCTCTATACTTCTCTTAATCTCCTTCTCCCTCTCTACCTACCTCTCTATGTTTCTCTCTCATTTCTCTCTCTACCCACCTATCCCTCTATACATCTTTTTTTCTCCCTCCCTCCATCCTCTCTCTTAGTCTCTCTACCTTCTTCCCTCTCTACTTCTCTCTATCACCTATCTCTCCATAACTATCCCTCACTCCCCCCTCTCTATCTCACATCTCTCTCCTCTCCCTCTCTCTACTTTCTATCTCAACCCTATCTCTATCTAGCTCTCCCTCCCTACAATCTATCTCAACTATCCCTATTTACCTCTCCCACCCTCAAAAGAGGTGAGATAGAGAGAGAGTAGAGATAGAGAGGTATGGAGGGATAAGTGAGAGAGATAGAGGTGATAGAGAGATGTGATAAATAGAATTGGAGGGGATAGAGGGAGAGATATAGAGAGAATGGAAAGATAAAGAGAAGTAGAGAGGGAAGGAGAGAGTGAGATAGAAAGAGGGGGACAAACAGAGAGTGGAGGTAGGGAGGGAGAGGTAGGGATATATATGTAGAGATTTGATATAGAGTAGAGAGGGAAGGAGAGAGGGAAAGAGGGAGAAGTGAGAGAGATAGAGGTGATAGAGATAAGTAGAGAGGTAAAGGGGGAGAGAGAGGGGGAGGGAGGAGAAAGAGTAGGGAGGGAGAGATAGAGTAATGAGATAAAGAGAAGTAGAGAGGAAAGGGGAGAGATAAAGAGGGGAGAATGAGATGAAGAGAGTGAGAAAGAAATATGGGGAGAGAGAAGGGAGGCAGGGAGAGGTGGGGTGAGAGAGAGATGAGATAAAGAGATTAGATAGGTAAGGAGAGAGAAGAAGGAAGGGGTAAGTGAGAGAGAGAAGTAGAAGGAGGAGGAGGAGGGGGGGAGAGATAAGTAGAGAGGGAATTTGGGTGGGAGTAAGGAAGAGAGAGATAGAGATAGGTAGAGACAGGGGGAGATAAATAAAATTAAACATCGAAGAAGGGATGGAGGGGGAGAGAGAGGTTAGATAGAGAGAAGTAGAGAGAGATAGAGAGAATGGAGAGATAGAGAGAAGTAGATATAGATAGAGAGAAGTATAGAGGGAAGGAGAGAGTGATAGAGAAAGAGGGGGAGGGAAGGGGAGAGATAAATGAGAGGAGAGAGTGAGATAAATAGTGGGGAGGGGGGAGAGAGGGGGGAGAGATAGAGAGAGGTAGAGAGAGGTGAGATAGAGAGAGTAGCAAAGGAAGGGGAGATAGAGGGAGGGAGGCAGGGAGAGGGAGAGAGAGGTGATAGAGAGGGAAGAAGGAAGGTGCAGATATTGAGAGAGGTAAGAAGGGATGGAGAGAGAGAGAAAGAGTTATAGAGGGAATGTGGGAGGGAGGGAGGAAGAGAGAGAGAGAGAGAAAGAGAGATAGGTAGAGTGAGGGAGAGAAGAGATAGAGAGTAGAGAGGGAAAGAGGTATGGAGGTAGACATAGGTGAGATACATAGTGATGGAGGGATAGATAGGTAAATAGAGTGATAGGGGAAATAAAGATAGGTAGAGAGAGAAGGAGACATAGAGAGAGGAGAGATAGAGAGAAGTAGAGAGGGGAGGGACAGAGAGGTAGGGAGGATATAGAGGTGAGAGAGAGAGAGTGTGGGAGATAAAAAGAGGGGAGAGAGGAAGGGGGAGAGAGAATCAGAGTAGAGAGGGAAGTGGAGAGAGATAGAGAGTAGAGAGGGAATAAGTAAGAGAAATATGGGGGAGGGAGAGTGAGAAGTAGAGAGAGTGGTAGGGAGTGGAGGGAGAGGTAGGTAGAGAGAGGGAAGAAGAGAGTGAAGAAGAGAGTGAAGGAGAGAGTAAGATAGAAATATGGGGGAGAGAGATAGAGATAAACTTAGAGAGGGAAGGATGTATGGAGGGAGAGTTAAGGAGGGAGATAGATTTGTGTATGTGAGAGAAAAATCTCTCTACCTACCTCTCAATTTACATCTCCTCTCTCCCTCTCTACCTACCTCTATATCTCACCTATACCTCTTTACCTCTCCCTCCCTCACCTTTCTCTCTATCCCACCCTCCCTCCTCTCTCTCTGTGTCTCTTTATTTGTCTCTCTATTCGATGTGCACAAGATGTGATACAAAAAGTGGAGCAATGTAGGGAGATTTACATAAAGAGGGAAGGAGGGAGGGAGAGGTAGAGAAGGAGAGAGTGAGAGAGAAAGAGGAGAGAGATAGAGAGAAATTGAAATAGAAAGAGGGGGGAGAGAGGTGAAATAGAGAGAGTAGATAGGGAAGGAGAGAGAAAGAGGGGAGAAGGAGGGAGAAGTGAGAGAGAGATAGAGGTGATAGAGATATATGATAAAGAGAAGTGGAGGGGAGAGAGAGAGAGGGAGAGATGAGAGGGAATGGTGATATAAAGATAATTAGAGAGGAACAAGAGAGAGTGAGAGAGAAAGAGGGGGGAGAGAGTGAAAGAGGGGGAGGGAAAGAGAGAGGAGGGAGGGAGAGAGAGGTATGGATAGATATGTAGAGAGTTGATATATAGAGAGAGTATAGAGGGAAGGAGAAAGAGAGGAGGGAGAAGTGAGATAAATAGAGGTGATAGAGATATGTGATACAAATAAGTAGAGAGGTAAAGAGGGAGAGAGAGGGTGGAGGGAGGAGAGAGAGTGGGGAGGGAGAGAGACAATGGTGAGATAAAGAGAATTAGAGAGGAAATGAAAGAGAAATATGGGGGAGAGAGTGAGAGAGAAAGAGGGGGAGGGAGATAGAGAAGGGAGGGATGGAGAGGTAGGGAGAGAGAGAGAGAGGTGAGATAAAGAGAGTAGATAGGGAAGGAGAGAGAGGGGGGAAGGGAGAATTGAGAGAGAGTGATGATAGAGAGATGTGATAGAGAGACGTAAATAGGGGGGAGGGAGAGAGAAAGAGGTATAGAGGGATAGGTTAGATAGAGAGAAGTAAAGAGGGAAGGTGGGTGGGAGGAAGGAAGAGAGAGACAAAGATAGATATAGAGATAAAGAGATAGGGGATATAGAGAAAATTAGACATAGAAAAAGGGATGGAGGAGAGAGAGGTGAGATAGAGAGAAGTAGAGAGAGATGGAGAGAAAATGTAGAGATAAATAGTAGAGAGAGATAGAGAGAAGTAGATAGGGAAGGAGAGTGAGAGACAAAGAGGGAGAGGGAGGGAGTGAGAGAGAGGGGAGGAGAGAGTGAGAGAGAAATAGGGGGAGGGAGAGGGGAGAGAGAGAGGGTGAGGGGTGAGATGCAGAGAGTAGTGAAGGAATGGGAGAGAGAGAAGGAGGGAGGGAAGGAGGGAGAGGGAGAGAGGTGATAAAGAGATGTGATAGAGAGATAAGTAGAGAGGGAAGGACGAAGGTGGAAAAATTGAGAGAGGTAAGAAGGGATGGAGGGGCAGAGAAAGAGGTATAGATGGATATATTAGATAGAGATAAGTATAGAGGGAAGGTGGGTGAGAGGGAGGAAGAGAGAGAGACATGTAGAGGGAGGGAGATGAGAGATAGAGAGTACATATGAAAAGAGGTAGGGAGGGAGATGTAGGTGAGATAAATAGTGATGAAGGGAGAGGTAGGTAAAGAGAGGGAGAGGGGAGATAAAGATAGGTAGA